>JAWNML010000059.1:6270000-6895000 GCA_035044125.1 Drosophila ochracea | reverse complement strand
TTCACTCTGAGCGAGTAATTTTATTCAACAACATCCTTTAAGCAAAGTGCGTTGGCATTTAACGGTTTTTCTGCGCGCATATTTCAAAAATTCGACTCGTTACTTTCCCCATACTTGCAACATTCTCTCAGTGGCTGAGCAACAACTCTCCTCGCAATGTGTAAGCACCAGGAGCAGCGGAATTTGCACAACTCCGAAAAAATGTCAAACTCTCTGCAATCAATGCGCAGACTCAACATTTACCGGCAGAATTCAGCAACAAATGTTGTTTATGCTGCGAAGTTGATAATAAACAAATGGAAACGTGGCTTGCGACATTAATCAATCTATGATAAGAGGCTGTCTTTGCTGGAATTATTAAAATTGCAAATAAAGCGAAAAATATGAGTAACTTTAATTAACAAAAAGAAACATATGATTTGCATTTTTTATGTCTAATATGAAAGTAAAATATATATCAGTAAAACTCACTTGATTGGAGTAATCGAGTTACCATAGAATTTGACCAGTTGGGATGAAGAGGTTCAGGGAATCAAACAGCTGATTTGTGTGCCTGCAGGAATTCCGCTCGCACTCCGAATTTCATAATACACGAAGTGCCCTAAGCGAAGTTACGAGCGTGCAACACGATGTGGCAAACTCACCACTCTCTCGGTGGTGGGGTGGGGCGTGGGTGTTCGCTACTGTTGGGGGGTAAACAGCGTAGCTGTAAACTCGTAAACTGTTGGCTCGTTGGCGTTCAGTTGAGTTTTGGTTACTGCCGCCAACGGTTAACGGTTTGAAGCGAGCCACGCGTCTCCGCATTGCCAAATTGCCACTTGCCACAGTCGCATTTGCAATCGCAGCGACAGTTCATTTATACAAAAAAAAAAACTAAAAAATAAAAACATAAACAAACATTTAGACAAAAAAGAAAAAGCCGTTTCGCGGGCGTGTTGCAAACGCAGTTTGCACCGTGTGTTTTATTAATTTGTTTAATTGCGAGGCGTCGCAAACATGCGGAACTCAAGTGGCCATCAGGTGGCAGGAACCGCAGCGACGCTGATGCGCCGCAAGATTTTGGTGGCAAACGGAAAAGCAAAAGCAAACGGAAGCGGAAGCATTTAAGCAAAGTGCCTGTTCTCAGGCTCCCGTCGAGCGCACTATGTATCTGTGTGTGCCGCAGTTGTTGTGCGAGTGTGTGTGTGTGTGTGAGAAATGCTTCTGAAGCCGGTTGGGCTAAGTCAAAGTTGCAGCTGAAACTTGCAATAAAAATTGAATACTGAATACTCAGAAAAGAATACGAAGAAACCCCTCATTGCAGCCTGCACATCCTTGTGATCCTTTGGCGTCTGTGTGCATGTGTGCATGTGTGCGAGAGTGTGGCGAGCAAATAAATGCTTTTGCAACGCTTTTTTAGCCATTTTATCTCAAGTCGAAATACTGTAAAAAATTGTAAAATGGATTTACGTTTCGTATTCATCGTTTTCCTGCTGAAGTGGACCTATGCACAAGGTAAGTCCATGTTTTGAGTCCTTCTACTCTTCTGTGTGTCTGAGTTTTGTGTGTGTGTGTGTATATATATTCGTATTCGTTTTCAGAGTGTGTGTGGGTGTTTGTGCATATGTATTCACTTGGGCATTCTGTTTGTGCAGCTGTAGCTGCTGTTGAAGTGCAGTTTCTCGCATTTGTTCAAGTATTCAAGCCGGCTGCAATTGCAAATATGCCATAGAAAATACCTTAGAGCTCAACATCATATGAGTATTTATTATACTTGTTTACTCAAATAAATGCATGTGAGTGTGTGCCTGTGTGTGTGTGTGTGTGGGCGTCTGTGGCACAGTAATGAGGCGTATTTAGCTTAGGTAACAGAGCGAATAGCTCCAAAGTGTGCGGGTTTTTTTTTTCACTCGTCGTCGGATTTCTGGTACAAGTTTTTTTTTGTGCCGGGCTCAGACTCCAAAATGAAGCTTTTGAATACAAATGCAAAAGGTTTACTTTATTATTGATGCTGGATGAAAGGTGTTGCCGACAAGTACCAACATTCGAATGTGTTCTCAAGTTTTGCAAACAACAAACAGCAAACAACATTACAAAATTGTGACATTCCGATTGAGATTTGTTTGGAAGGCAACATAAAAGTTGATTCTGATGTTTTCGGACTGTAAAATTTAACATATTTTCTTTAATATATTTTGCTCAGACCACTCCTAAGATAAAACACCTATATTAAATAATTTCATATGTAGAATGCAAATTAATTAGTTTCCAAAGTGTTCCAAAGTGAAACCTGAATGCATAATTAATATGTTGAGAGTTGTGCAACAAATTAAATCAAAGTAATCAATTTTCTCCATGCTTACTAAATACTAATTACTAAACATCCGCATGCAAGGAATCAGCTGAAACCCACTTAAATAGTTCTTATTTTGTGCAAGTCTGCGGAAAAGTATTTAAGTGCTGGTCCAGTTATGAGCTAATGTATTGGTTAGCTGCCGTCTACTTAGAAAATATCTCACAGTTAAGTTTCGTTTAACATTCATTTACTTGCGCTCAAATAAACTTATTTGCTTGGATTTCATACGAAAAACTTTTGCCAGCCACAAAACAATTTCCGCACTCAGCTTTCTTCTTCTTGCCTCGCCGCAGTCCTCCAAAGTCGCTGCCTAACAACTCAAACAAATTAGGCAAAAAAAAGGGCAGAAGGGAAAAAAAAACCGAAAAACCAAAATGCGGCCAAGAAACAAGACACAAGCAACCAGCCATAGTCAGCGTTAGAGCCAGAGGGCAAACCAAATTATGAATGAGTTTCTTGTAGCGCTCCTATCTTTCATATACATATATATATATATATATATACATATATATGTATATTCGTCTTTGGCTGTTGCATAAAATATGCGCATTTAATAAGCCCCAACATGAATATAAATACAGCTCTTGTAGTGTGCTACTCTACCCGAATGCAATAGGAAGAGCAAGTAAATATGACCCTCGCAAATGAAGTGAACCGAACTGTACAAAATGGAATGAAACGGAAACGAAGCAACATTAAACAAAACAGTTTTACCGCACATTGTGGCAATTATATCGCATAAATTATAAATATTGCAATATATTTATACGCTGTGGGTTTCAACTGATGGAAATAGTATCTGAGTTTCCATAGGAGGAAGCTATGCTATTTTGACCACGCAGACGGATATTAATTTTGTGCTATATTAAGTAATCAAGCTTGAACCATTTATAATTTTTGAAATGAATCTTACGAGTAGTAATCAAAAAATACACATTTACAGGGTAGCAGCTAGTCGAGAACGGCATTCTATGCTTGTGCCTTTTATTATATTGTAGTTTCATGCATGTAAACGTATTCAATTGAATAATATCCTGTCATTTTGTAGGGCAGCTTCCTACTCGGCTTTTTTGGCATGTCAAAATTTTTATCAGCGCCACGTAAAATCCGCCATGGAGCAGTAAATATATAAATCCCACAAAAAATTGCAGACACTCACACACATACCCAGCACACACGCACACTTACACACATGCCCAGGCAGAGGCAGAGGCAGAGGCGTGCGCTCAGAAGTATGCAATAAATTGTTGTTTGGCCGAGCATTGGCAAATTTATTGGCATTTTAGTGGCAGCAACTCGCAGGGCTGTAACATAAAATAAAACAAATTAAATACTCTTTTTTTTGTTGGGCTTTCTGTTTTTTTGAAAACTTTTGTGTGCTGCATTATTTTATTTGAATACCATGGTAAAAGTTGTTTTTTTTGTTTTTTGGCCTGTTCGCATTTTCTTGTGCTTAATTTATAAATTATTCATTTGGCAGCGGCAGCCATTGGGCCAATTATCATTTTCATTGCATGCTGAACTCAGTTTCAGTTCGATGTTGTCTTTTGGGGGCATACACCAAAAATATAGGCTACAGCAGGAGCAAAACAAACACACATAAGCTCCGGTTGGCCCTGGCAAAATTAATTTCTATGCGGTTGTGTGTGTTTCTCTTTTCGGGTATTTATATTTGTTGTTTTGGTTGCCGTCTTGTGCCTTGCGGCCAACAGCGTCGAGCATAAATTTATTTGGCAAAAACTTTCGCAGACCGGAATATTAATGAGTATTTAACCTAAATTGTTGCCTTTGATAAGTGGTATGAAATGTTGCTTTTGCCCCCCCACACAGCAACCGTTCGTATCAATGTGCCACAGACAGCTATCTCCTGGCCCCCATTTTCCCTTCTCCCTCTTTGCACATGTTCACGTGGGTTATGTGCGTGTGCGTGTGTATGTGTGCGACTGTGCTACGTAGCGTAGCGTTAAATTACTTAAAAAGGGTTAAAATTATTTTTATATAGTTACATCTTTAAGACTTGGCCAAAAAGGCTATGGGCCGCAAATAAAGGCAACTAGCTTGCCTCTTGCTCTTTTCCGGCATTTCTTTGTTATCTTTTTGGGTTGTTATTTCGGTAATATGCCCCAAAAGTGTTTTGTACCGTTTTGGCTTTTGTTGTCTAGTTAATTGAGACGAAATTTGCCATTTTTTGGGTACTTTTTAAGGTATTATAGCGTTAAATGAGTTTGCACAAATTGTGCAGTATCTTACTGAATGGATATAAATTGCCAGACTATTACTTGTACTAATTTGTATGAAATTTAACATATATGCAAAATATTTGGATTGATTGAAAAACCTGTAATCAACTGTTGTGATGAGATTAAAATATTATTAGCTTTGGAATGCTGCAATTATAGCAAATCCCATGAAGTGTTGAAATACTTTAAATTCAGCACTGAAGTCAATCGATTTATTGAATTCTTGGAAACGTTTTAATTAAGTCTCTACTTAAGCTGCAATGACTTTAATCCAAATTGAAAACTCTATGGAAAGGCAACCTGCCAGTTACATGCCATTGCCTTGAGGCCTTTGCCAAATTAGACAAATGCGCAAATTTTAATTAATTTCGGTATCAAATGGATAAGCCTGTCATAATACAAATAGTATAAATATACGTAGGCACACAAACATATATGTGTATGCACATACACATGTCCTTAAACAAACAAATCATTAGGGATAGACACATGTATTTATTTATCTAACGTTCCTTTATAAATGTGAGTGAAATGTGTGTGAGTGTGTGTGTGTGTGCATGTGTGTGTGAGTGTATGTCTGCACATATGTGTAAACAAACAATAAAACATGCTGCAAAGGATATGCAGGGCTCGGAACTCAATTATGCTGATGCCTTTCAGCGGCTGAAATAATGGCAATATTTTGATTAAGTTAATTAAGTGATTTCTCGTTTTTACTCATACCCCGCAAACAACAACAACAACAATTGCAATAACAACAAGGACAATAACACAACGACAATGCCTATCAACGGCAATTGGTGTTCCTGTAGCGCTAATCCTGGCGCAGCTTGACATGATTACCCGCTGAGCCTTTGTTTTGCGGGACGTTTGCGACATGAAAACATATTTCAAGCCATTATGCGCAAAACTAGGCCAACAAGAACAGCAGGCAGACACGACAACAACAACAACAACAAGGAGCGTCCAACTGCGTCTAATGAATTGGGCTAGTAAATTTTCTGAAGCAGCTGCTTTGGATAAGTTTAAAGTGCCTCTGAAGTATGAGCATAAAAAGCAAATGAAATAAAAACAAAAACTATGAAATGCAATAAAAGACCAAGTCGAATTGTTGATACTCTATCGAATTGGAACTAGGATAAATCTGAAAACAGACGTAGTTTAATTAGTTATAGATTGATAAAGTTGATGTTTATTGTCGATTAATACTTTTATATAACTGCTGATACTCTTCAGAATTGGGACTAGTAGATATCTTCACACAATTATATTTTAATTTGTTACAGATTAGCAAAGTTTATTTTTATTACTGATTATGTCTTCCTTCTAGGAAGGATATTTTTATGTCTTCCTTCTAGGAAGGATAGAAATACAAAATATGTTAACATTTCTATACGTGAAGAGCAAGCGGAGATGATATGATTTTAGTGGAGAACTTTCGACACTTATTTTCAAGTCAAGAAAATTGCAGACCCAATTTGCTGCATTTAATATTTTATATACCCAATTAAATGTTGTGAAACAACTTGAGAATGGTCGAAACAACGCTACGCTGACATAAACAAGTGTTGAGAATATTTTTTATGACCACATTTCTTATTCTTTTTTTCACGATTTTGTTGTTGTTGTTGTTGCTTGTTTTTGTGGCAAGCCTGGCGCCGGAGCAATCATAAAGCATTGAGTGACCCACGGCTCAGACTTTGACGTCCGTGTCCGGGTTAAGAATGCCGAGCGTCCGACGCGTCGCTGATGTCTGGCGCAAAGGAAGCCGTTGTTGCTGTCATCGTCTGGGAAGCTGTGGAGTACTTTTCGTTGATTCACTTGGCGCTTGCTCGCATTTCTGGGGCATTTTTTAAATATTTACCCTTTCGACCCTTGAACCGTGCACCCGTCAACGCCCCCGCAGCAAAGTGTCATTGACATTTTAATGTGCTAATGAAGATGAGGGCCAAGCGCGAAGTGCACACAATAATGGAAGATGAAGTCGAAGATGACGAGGCAGCGGAGCAAAATAAATGCTAAAAATATTATAAAATTGTTATAAAAATAGTCCTGATTGAGTTGATGGTCATCATCAACGTCAAAGTTCTTGCCGCCGCCTTTAACTCGTTCAACGGGCTCATTATGAGAAAGTGCGGCATTTTCATTTTTATATGAACTTTGTATACAGTTTGTACACGCTTGAAGGCTGTCCAAGGACTAGCGTTGTTTATGAGTTGTTATGCGTTTATGTTTACACCATTTTTGTTGCACTGCCTTTCTTCAATTTCTCTTCGTATCTCGTTCTCTGTCGTCTTTTACGATTCTTTTCATGTTACGCTTGCAGTCAATTATGTCAAAGTTGTCAATTCAAGTTGAAAATGCCAGGGCTTTAGTGTAAGCAGCTTTTACAAGCAGCTGAGTGCAAAATATAATTATTATGAAAGTTATGATTTTACGAGCAAAATACCGAAATTGAACTGGACAGCGCTAAAGGACCTGACAGTGCTGAAATCCGAGTGGCCGCGTGGAGGAGCAAATTGCAATCAGGAATGAAAATACACAAGTAGCTGCAAGTAGCTGCAAGTGCAAGCAAAAGTTTATCTCGAGGAGTGGAAAATATCAAATAACAAGCTCTTTAAATATTTATTTATTTATTTTCTTAATTATTAGATTTTATATTTTAAACGTAATTTAGAATTGATTTTTTTTTTCAATTCTCCTTACAGTAACGTATCAACTTCTTCGATTCCTTTTACTGTCTTATTCCTTTAAATATAACCAAGCATCGATTTGCATCCCACATAATCTGTGTCCTCTGTGCGACTTTAGCAGCTCGAAATAAGAACGCTTTATTTTCCACTTATTCCACTTGCCCTGGCAGCAAGCAACAACAAGTAATGCCAGGCACTTAAATTTTAAATGCCCTGATGCGAAACCATTTTGTTAACCCTTTGTTTGTATACAGAGTATATGTAGACGATGTATCTGTATATATTTTTAGATGACTTAACGCCAACGAGTCATAATTTTTGCCAACTCATTGCCCTTTGAGGCACACAAACACACAGCGAAAATCTCGGCAAGGCCAAGAAGAGCGCAACAGCCATTTGTTGCTGCTGTTGCAGGACAGGAGAAAGGCTATGAAAAAATATGCCTAGTTAAAATGAGTTTTGTATGTGTGCCGGACTCAGCTGTTGCCCCGAGCAGCCTGCATAATTTATCAATGTCAACAGGGTGATGATGAACGCGTCCTGAAATGTCAAGACAGCAGATTGTCAGGACTCTCTCACCCCGCAGCCAGGTCCTGACGATGCTGGTCAGCAAATCGATAGGCCTGAACTTGTTGGACATTTTCGACCAGCAAGAAAATACAAGAAAAGAACCGAAATTCCAAAGAAAAGAAAAGGCCATAAGACTTGAGCTTTATAACAAGCAAATCAAATGAAAAGCGAGCCCAGCACAACGGACATGGTCTTTATGAATGGACGAAAGCCGTATCTTGAGCTCTGCTTCTCTGCCCCAAAAGGACATGCCGGACCATCAACGCTAAACATTATGCTATGTGTGTGAGGGTGTCTATGGCTGTGCGTGTGTGTGTGTGTGTGTGTGTGAGTGTTCGCTGTGTGTATGTGTGTGTGTTCGCTGGTAGACTCACCTTTTCCTTTCTTTTCAGGCTTTGCGCTTTTGTGTGCTTGGACATTTTATATTTATTAAAAAAGCGTTGGCAATTCGCAACGTTTGGGAATCCTTGTAATAGGCATCCGGTCATAAAAAAAAACATGAATTGTGGCTCTTAGCAGCAAATCCAATTGGGCATAAATCGGCTTTTGTCGTTGTGCAAAACACATGAGCACGCATAAAGGACCTGCCTGAAATTTAATGGCCTTCTCCTTACCAATTGCTTTGTTCTGACTTTGGCTTTATTTTATGTACATTTGAGCACAGTACGCTTATTGACTTAATGACAAATGTTGTTTGGCCATCAGTGCTGCTGATAGGATCCCTTAGATGGGACACAATCTCGGATGTGGGTAGCCAGATGCCTCGTTACCAATGGATAATTGGCAAAGTGCTTCAGTTTTCCCTATTCTTGGGCATTATAAAAGTTGCACGGCAAATTGCATTGCGGCTGTCATCAGCAGCTGCAATTTCCACCACTGTCTTTTCTCCTATCTGCGTTACCAATTCGCTTCAGCCCGCCACTTGTCATTCCAAGCAACAATTCAACTCTCAAGACTGCCTTTAGCTATTTTTTCAAGGATGTTTACAAATTTACAACACGAAAGTGAATTTTCTTTCAATTTTGTTGCGCTGCCTGTTTGTCAGAAGCAGCAGCAAGGAGTCCTGCTTTGAGTCCTGTCGTGTCGAGTCGAGTCGAGTCCTATCGAGTCGAGTCTGCGTCTTCTTGCCTGCCAGGCAGGATGCGCGCCTAAGTAGTTTTTGTATAATTGCACTCGTCATTGTCGTCCTTGTCGACATCCTTGTCGTGCCTGGCTCTCTGCACTCTCCGACACCCCCTTCGCAAAGGCCCCCAAGGCAGCAGCAACAACAACAACAGCAATTAAGGAATGTTAACAAGCGCACTTTTCAACTTTGCTCGCGGCTGTTGCACTTCAAAGGTGTGCATGCCACGCCCATTAAAAGACTGCCTCCCCTCACCCTTACTGATTTTGAAACTAACTGATGCTGCTGCTCCCTGTGACTGATTCGAATCATAGAACTATATTCTGTATGCCAAACTCGACTTCTTATAGAAAGTCTATAAAAATAGCAAATCGTAATCGAATATCTGAATACGTATTATAATAGTAAGTGTATATTTGTTGATTCCTTCTTTAAACAGCATTTAATTGATTGATTTAGTGATTTAACATTATAAACATTATAAAAATATCAAATTTAATATTTAAGTCGCGTGAAAAATAAACTCAAATTCAAACAAGCATTACGATAGTCTGTGAACAAGATGAGCCTTGATGACTTTCCTCAGAAGTGTAGGGTAACAAATAGTATTGCGACATCAAAGTACTTGACATACTTGAAGTGATTGTATGAGACACGTTCAGGCGGATTCTTAATTAAGAGTTGATTGACAAGACTCAAGCCGCACACTTAAAAATCAATTTGTAGTTGAGTGTATGCAGATGCCATGCATGCGTAATTAAACAAATCTGAAAATAATTGAAACTTTGCCTCGTAAATCCCAGACATAAACACTCTAAACACACAGACACACACACACACAGAAACACATACACATTCTCCTATATCAGCTAAACTATGCAAGTTGTTGTTTAGCTTAAAAATTCCCATGTTGACAATTAAGTTAGCAACAAAACAACAGCACAGACTGAGCAACTACAACAACAAAAGCACGAACAATAAAAGCAGAACGCGTTAAAGGCACGCAACCCTTACAATGAGTGGGTGTTGCTGGTGTGGACAGGACATTACAGGACAGTAGCCGTTGACAACCAGCCCAAGCAACCATCCACCCCCACACGGGCAGACAGCTAAAAACTGGTTTCAGGCTTCGTTTTGCTGGTTACAACAACCCTAATTTACTTTTAATAACTTCATAGGCAACGGCTGATTGCCAGCTGAGAGGGGGGAGAAGCGATGCCTTAAAAGTGTCCGTTTTTGTTCATGTGAACTAAATACATAAAGCGTTAATTTCGATATTGCTTAACGAGGGTTAAATGTGCGACCCTAGCTAAAAAAAGAAGACAAAAACAACAATTTAAGGCCAACTGTGCGTATACGCGATATCGATAACGATAATTACACATGCAGACACTGGCCGAAGCATTCAGGTGAGAAATTCAATTTACAAGGCAGACCCCCCTACAAAAAAAATAAAAAAAAACACCTCACCCCCTTCCCTAGCTGAGGCGAGCGCGTGTCTAAGTGTTTGTGTTGAGCAACTGAATGGGATCATTGTGTTTTCTTTTTTTTTTGGGGGAATGTACCCCAAAAAAGACGAGGAAAAAATGGGCAGTGTATCAAGTGCTGCGGCTGCATGACTGAGTGACTTTATGTCATGCCATGCGATTTGTGCACACACACAAGATGGAAACTGATGCAGCATGAGAGGGGGTGGGCAGGAGCAGGAGCCGGAGCAGCAGCCGGAGCAGGAGCCGGAGCAGCAGCCGGAGCAGGAGCAGGAGGCATATGACAAGCTCAAGTGTGTGGCAGTCGCATTCAATGCTGACGCATGTCATGAAGAGCATTGCGAGAAATCGAAAAGACATACAGAAACATACACTCACACACACGTCTACACTCAGCAAAATATATGTCCTAGTCCTTGCCTTTTCTTAGAAAACATTAAAGTTTTCCTGAAATTGGAGTAATCATTTGACAAAAATACACTGCAAAGTTCTCATATTAAGAAAAGTTGGTGCAGCTAACAATTTCCATTTAAATGTTGCACTTATACTTTCAGAATGCTATTCTTGAAAATTGAAAATATGCATTCCTAAATTAAAATATTCAATTTTTAGGAAATTTATTTTTGTGCACATAGAATGTTTTTCCAAGCACCAGCCGATTTTTAGAGCGATACATCACTTTTTCTCAGTGTAGATAGAATGTCAAGGCATAGAAACAATACTTCATCTCCATTTCTCACTCTCAATCTCTCTCTCTCTCTCTCTGTCTCTCTCTCTCTCTCTATCACGGTCACGGTCCTTTTCTATCTAACTGTGATTTCATGCGAGCTTGCTTGACGCCTGCTCGAAACCCAAACAGATCCTGACATGGCTGCTTTTGACAGTCGTTTTGCAAACATGTCGAAGCCATTAAGACAATCATGCGTTTTGCCTGCTTCTCTTCTTTTTCAGCTTTTTTCTTCTTTTTTTTACCAAGAGACCAAGAGTGAGATTTCTTCTTTTTTTTTTTTTGTTTTCATTCCTGTAGAATTTAGCCTGTTTCATTCTTTGTAAATGTTTTTTACATTCGCATTCTCATGCCTCAAATTCGTTTCAATTCTTCTTGTTTTGTTTTATTTGTCAGACTGTTTTGTTTTTGAAAAATGGCTGTCGCATCACTTCTATTGTATATTTGGAGTATGTGTTGTGATGTGTGTGTGTGTGTGTGTGTGTGTGTGCTGTTTGTCACAAAGATTTATGCGTTGCAATTTACACACACTCCTACACACAACAACAAAAAAAACAAGTCGAGTAAAGCGTTTGTTTGACGCTTACATCAAGTGGAAGGCACCAAAGTGGTTCCAAACTGGAGGTGTTGACAGTGGCAGTTTGGGTGGCATGTAGGCCCTTAAGTGCTTAGTTGCAAAGCTGGCAAAATGTGTGCTTCGCTTCAGGATTTCATGGACAGTAATAATTCAACCTGGCTAAAACGAAATAGGTGGTCAATTATCCACTTTTAGCCTGTTATAACAATAATTTTTAATGAAAATACAGAAAAAATAAATATTAAAATATCTATTAACTTCCATGTGCTTATTGGGTCTGTACTTAACAATTTATAGAGACATAGTAAAATAAATTTAGTTATTGGTCAAGCTCATGATGAAAAATTAAAATGGTTTTTATTGAGAGATTAAAGGTACATTCGAAAAAAAATTCCAAAATAGTTTACTTGACTTTATAGAAATGTATTAAGTTATAAGGGAAACTAAAAGCGATTCTGGCTAAGCATCAATTCAAATTTTACAGGCAGCAGTAACTCAATTTTAATGCTAACATAAAGCTCAAAAATACGATCCAATGAATTTTTAATGAAATTTCAAAAATTAATTCAAATTTGTTTATAATTTATGAATAAGGGAAAACTAAAATGACTTTCGAGGGGACATAAAAAACAAACAGCGAACTAAATTGACTATATTTAACGAGAGCTCGAAGCAGGCAAATCACTCCACCACACCACACCACCCTCTGCTCAAACCCACAAAAGCTAAACCTATTGCAGCATAAAAAGTTCAGAGACCATAAAAAAGCAGCAGCAACTATAAAGCGTCTAATGAAGGGAGTTGTGGAGGCAGGGGCGGGTGCGAAAATAAGGGGGCGGCACAGCACAAGTTAAAAAGTAAACCCAACAAGAACAACGACAGGAACAAAACGAAGGGTAGAATAAAGAGAATGACTGTAACGACAGATTGAACCCTTCGCTTTTAATGCAATTAAGTTTAATTGAAAATTTTCACTCCAAATTATGAGCCGAACGTGTTGTTATGGGGCACTCGAAGGACGAAGGACAGATAGACTGACAGACACACATACAGATAGAAAAGAGACATCCCCCTCAATCAGGCAGATTGAAATTAACATGCACACCCATACACATTCCCATACACACACACACACTAACACATACACAGAGAGAGAGAGAGAGTGAGAGAGAGAGCAGCATTCAGAGAAGCGTGTCCTTTTGGTGCTTGCACGTACTGTGGCCCATAATGGGTAGCAGTCTAGCTGCCAGGATGAGTGAAAGCAATCAAGCGACCAAATCACTAGCCAAAAAACCGAAGGCAGCTCAAAGTTTGCTTTGATGCGAGCCGCAGAGCTCCAAGAGTGGGCAGATAGAAAGACTGAGTCCAGGACTTTATTACAAAACAAACAAGCAGCAGCAGAAGCAGCAGCAGCAAGTCAGGCGTAGCACAGAACCAGCTCCAGTTCCTGTTCCTCACCGCTCCCGCCTAGTTTCACCACTTTGTCCGCTCGGCATTTAACTTATCTTTTATCTTGATTGCTGTTGACGATGACAAGGATAATGATGATGATGGCGTTAGCGTTGGCGTTGGCGCTCTCTGACGATGTCCTGTGATTTTAGTTTACCTGCGCCCCATGCTCCATGCCTCATGCCTCACTGCCCCACACTCTTGTCAGGATATCTGTTTATACAAGCGAATGCCGCTTGATTTTAATTAGCATTTGACACAGCTGCTTGACACGAACCAACATTTTCGTGATCTGACCCCGGGGCACTTCATGTGGGTGATTGGATAGGTGTGTGTGTGTGTATGCGTGGCATTTCTGCTGCTGCTGTTGCTGTTCGTATTTGCTGCTTAATGAGCCATCCCACAAACTGGAATTTCAAATGCTCCGATGTGCAAATAAAAATATCATATGACTACCAAACAGCCATCCTGCTCTGCCCTGCTGCAACATTTTACGCTTCACAAACTTTTGTCGCCAAATAGCTCGCTACAAAATATAAGAATCTAGTCAGGAGTGCTCGACTAGGGGATACACTGTTTGTGGTTTATCGATAACTTTCAGACTTTATGGGATCGTATATGTTTCCTTCGGCATTTTACATGATTTCCACACAATACATTATTATTCCTCAATTTAATTATGGGTTGCGTTTTCCCTACAATTCCGTCAATTTAATTTTGATAAGAAATGCAATATACTCTTTACTCTTCTCAATGCCAACTGACATCTACACAAACCAATACACACATACAGACTTACATACATACAGCTGCACACACACACACACACACACACACCTATACAACTACAGATACTTCATATATTTGAGGATTTTGTCGTTTAATGCGCTGTTCCGGAAAATTCAATGTGAAAAGTTTGCATTTGACAGCAGTATATACAAGTGTATGGATGTATTTGTATGTGTGCGTCTGTATGTGTGTGTGTGTGTGCGTGTGTGTTAGAGTAGTTTGTGCTGCTGTGTGGTGTCGTTGTGGTGTTGCTGGTACGCTAAGCTAGCGTCAAGGCTGTAACTTTTGGCCAGAGCCAAGTGCAATTGCATAAACTTAGTTGTATCTGTAGCTACATGGAACACCACGTATTCGACATATGTGTTTTTTTTATTTATTTTTTTGTGGGTTGAGTGTGGGTGGGTGCGCTGCGAGAATGTGGAACAGCAGTTGTAAAAATACATGCACATATGACTCGACGGACTGACTGACTGACTCAGTGGGCGCTCGATTTATATAGACGAGGTAAAAATCCTGCCACAGCCAACCCAAACCACCCAACCAGATGCTAAGAATGTCTAAAAGTATTTGCACATTTGGAGCGAGCTAGAGGAGCGTTGCATTTGGCATTGTAATGCATTTAGTAGGAGCCACAGGGCCGGGAGTGGGCCAAACCTTAGACAGGACAACAGGGTGGGTTGGGTTGCTGTTTGAAGTGTGTCAATGCAAATGTTTGTGTGTGTGTATTCAGTCTCTCGTGTGTTTTGAATTATTTATATTATTTGCACTTTATATGCAGTCGCAGGCAGACAGTTTTCCAGCTGTTTTCTGTGAGTTCTGTGTGTGTGTGTTTTGAAGAAACATTTGCAGTTGACGTTGAGTTTGATGGCAATGCATCGCTCGCTTGCTTTTTGCATTTATTGCATTTCATAATTTAACCACATAAATCTTGACTCTTGACACGTTTACAATTTAAGTCAACAACAAGAGTGTCAGAAAAACAATCAAATACACACACCTTCCCCAAAAAAAAGCAATTCATTTGTAAAAGTTGTGAGTCATTGTTAAACTGGAGCCCGCCTATTTCGCAACCCTTGCCAGTTTGACAGCTAGTGAGTTAAAAGGAAAACAAACGAAAAAACTGTTGGTCTAAACGATATAATTTATAACCATATTTGTTGTTTTTGTTATTGTTGCAGTGGCTATTCTTGTTGCTTGTGCGTCGTTATGATTCATAACTAAACAAAAAACTTTTAACAACATCCCCGGAAACAATTTGCTGCACACGAAGCATTCACCAACTTTAATTTGACTCATTTGGGTTCAGTTTCCTATTCAAAAGAAAAAATACACACATAGAGGCGACAATGAAATTATTGTCGTGATAAGTTCTCAACTTTTCTTGGGTGGTTGATTTACAATTTTGAATATGAATGCGATCCATGGTTAATTATACAAAATGTGATGTAAGTTTTGTTTTATGAAATGACTGGCACATCATTTGTATTAATATAATTTTAATATTTATGTACTTTAGAAAAATGTAATGGTTAAAAGTTTTTTAAATTTTAATAAGATGTCAACTGACTAATAATATAAGCAATGTATATAAAATATACCCAATATATTTATACGTTGATTCTTCCTTTTACGCATATTTAACAAAGCTAATGCTAAACTATAAAAAAAAGTTTAAATTTTAATTGAATTTCATAAACAAAAACAAGAGCTTTAAATTGAATTTCTATTTATTTATATTGTAAAACAAGACATTTCAGCACAAAGCAATTTATTGGTTTGTCTTCACATCTTTTGGTTTCTACCATAATTAAAGTAACTGCAAAAGCATGCCAAGTTTACTTTATAAACATACTCGTATTTCTTGCAAAATGTACTCAACTTTCTGCGCCAGAAATTGCTTTTAACCACCCACTAGATAAATTTGCTTAGCAGCAGAAGTAGCAACAGCAGCTGTTGTTGCAACACATAAATTATGGCACAAAATTTAATTATCGCATTGGACGTGCAACTACTTCGACTACTCGTAACACAGTTTCGTCTGAGTGGCAAACAGCCCAAAAGTATGCTACTAAAACAATTAGCAGCGTCCTAATTAAAACAACAGTCCAAACAGGCAGCACCGGCAACAACAACAACAACGGGTACCAGAGGTCCTTTAGGCCCTTTGATTGATGATGTAAGAGGGGAAAATGCCTTTAAGAATGCAGCACATGAGGCGAACTACAGCGAAGCGTTGAAGTCGCTCAGTTGATGGCTTTGTTTTATTTTTGGCCGACAGGCAACAAAAGCAAGCATGCAAATGTGTGTTATTGTATAAAGGTACTATATACGCACACACACACACACACTCAAAAAGAAAATGTTTAAGGAAATTGCTGCAAATATTTTGCTTGTTAAGTGAAGCCCAGTTTGGAGAACAGTTTTTACCAGAGACCAAAAAACTGCACTCTGCAATTTTCTTCAGGCATTTGGCCATACCACGAAAGCACTCATACTCGAACGTCTTCTTCTTCGTCTTCGTCTTCGTCCTCGTCTTGAGCGTTTTCCTTTCCTGGGTTAGT
This sequence comes from Drosophila ochracea, assembly GCA_035044125.1. Classification (NCBI taxonomy): domain Eukaryota; kingdom Metazoa; phylum Arthropoda; class Insecta; order Diptera; family Drosophilidae; genus Drosophila; species Drosophila ochracea. Next base: position 6,878,449 of record JAWNML010000059.1, on the reverse strand, counting down.
CTTTGGGTTGTTTCCCAGTCCTTTTCAGTCGCTTGGCAGTTTTGCATTTTACATAAGCGCTTGGAAATGCCTTTGTCGTTTTAGCAATTTATGCAAATTTCGTGCATTTTACCCCATGTTGTTACATTCTTTGTATGTCTTAGCCAGCATACACAATATATACATATATAATTTGCACAAGGACCTAGATTATATAATGATTTACATATAGGTTTACATGCATCCATATGTGGGCTAAGACTGCCATGCAATTAAAACTAAATTAGTAGGCCTCTGGGCTATGGGCAAGGCGAGTTACTCAATGCAGTTTTCAGTTTGATAATTGAATTATTTAGTTGCGAATCGTTTTATTAAATGCACACGCAAACTTTTACGCCACAACAGCAACATGAACAAGCACGACAACAACTGCCAAATCATGCCTTATAAGGGGTCTGTGGGGTAGTTCAACTTTAGATGCTCTACATGTGGCGGGCATTTAGTGTGTTAGGATATTGCAGCTGTAATTCAGATATCTAGATAACAGATAATGTTGATGATATATGGAACAAGAAGAATTAGTAACATTTGTGTAGTTGTACATTGTATCAAACAGTGTGTCTTGTCAATGCCTATCTCGATTCCGTAACATATATATTATCTTTCTGCCAAAGGTTCCTCCTTTAATGAGTGATGTGATAAAATATGAGCATTTGGTTTAAAATTATATTCAATATTCTGGTTCTATTTTTAGCCAGTGTTCATTATACCATTGTAGAGAGCATTGCAATTTTGTTTAATTATAATTTATTTTAACTTTTCGTTACATGCATTAATCTTTACTCCGTATATATTTTATTGATTTCAAGATATGAATCTGACTCGGTGACTGACACACCCATTTACCCTTTGATGCAAACAGGGTGATACAAAAGCTGTGAACTTTGCTTGCCAGCCAGTCAGTTGGCGCCAGCACCACACCCTCCCAACTCCCAAGGTCTGCCTACCCCGGCCAGTAGTTTTGTCATTTATAAAAACAACCTTTTTTAGGTGTTGAACATTACCGCAGGGCACCAGCCACAACCGCAACCAAAAGCCAGTTTCGCTTCTTGGCCCTCGCCTGGTCAGCAAAGATATGTAAACACCAAAACATAAAAAAAAAATACAAAACAAAATAAACAAAAAAACTCCACGGTCCAGAAACTTTTTGGTCTGCAGCCCGCCCACAATTCTGACAACCACCTACATGCGACATTTAACCCTCAAAATGTGCGCATTGAACACATTTGGACACAACTTCAATTTCATTTGTTGGCTTTTTTTTTGCTGCTCTGTGTTTTTTTTCTTCCTGCTTTGTTTGCGTGCTGATTTTTGGCCCGGCCATAACTACCACCCCTCACCACCCGCCACCAGTTGGCATTTCAGTGTTTTTATTTTTTCATTGCTGAAATAACATTGACATGCGTCTTGCCTGTGAACTCGACGAATGCGAGACCCTCCGGCAAGTCGACCAACATGCAACACGTCTCGCCCTCCGCCGATCAGCTACCAACAACAAGAATAACAACAACGATTCCGATTCGAATTCGACAACGCCTTCTCCCCCAATGTCTATTCGATTTACAGCTCGACTTTGTGCAGCGTCTGTTGCATGACATGCAACTTTTGCCTCGAGCTGTGAAGTTGTTGTTATTGTGGCTGTTATTGCTGTTGTTGTTGTCATGTTTGCTGGCAATGCAATCAACAGCAGCAGCAACAACAATTATTGCAACAACAGCTGCGTGTTTTTTTTTCTTCTCTTATTTAATAACGTTTCAATATTCGAACATTTTTTGACATATCAATTTTCAAACGATGTGCGAACTTATATATATATGTATTTACACATAAGGGCGACTACACACATGTCTATATAAAAATGTATTTATAGATTTATGCTGCGATATAAATAAAGTTTTCCATTGTCGCCCAAGTTGTGAGTTCTCGTATTGTTCGTTATCGAAGATATTCTGTGTGACAGCAAATTGTTTTTATATGACACGAAAATTGAAATTTATGTGTGTTTTACTGACAGACATTCGATTTACGTGCCAACCAAATAAAATATAAACTTTTGTGAAAAAGTCGAAAGTGTTGAATACTGATTAAGGATTGGGAAAACAATTTGACATAAGCCGAAGCACTTTTCAGCTTACAACAGAATTTCATGAGTAAACCGGTTTGTTATTTGTTTCCCATCCAAAACTTTATCAGAGCTAAGCTGAATAGCTTTCTGATCTGTGATTATTGTCTAGTTTTTAGTGTATTTACATATAATAGATTTCTGTTGCAAGATGTTGCAATAAAGCTTACATTTTAAAACATTTTCAAGGTGCAAATTATATATGAATTTCAGTCAAACACACAGAAAATATATTTTAAAGACTTTAGCCTCTGTAAATCTCAATGCAATATTCCAATGAAGTTTTTAAATTGTTTCTCTTTCAACTGGTATTGTAATAATGTATTCAAGCTGTAACATAAATATTGTTTCACTTTTTTATTTGCTTTGTCAGAGAATTGCACAAAGCAATTGGAATGCACATAAATGAAACTAAAACTATGCTAATCCCTTGCTTATCGCGGTTATCTCTCAGGCCAACCTGTGCACAGGTCTTAAGCCTAGCTGCGTCCCATTCACCCTCTCCGTGCCATCAGTTAATTTAGCAGTTTCGCATTATGCAAAAACAAAAAACTACTTAAGTGCTAAGCTGCGCTGCGGTCCTTTGCCGCATATGCAAATTTACACAAATTAATTCCAAACTGAACCTTTGAACACCATTCACAGCGCGACTGACTGCTGATATAAAAACGTTGCTTCCTTAAACCCCAGGCCCATCCTTAAACCCAAACCCCCATTGCATTGCGACAGTTGTGTGTGTTGCAACTGCAACTTCATTTGCAACGTCAACGGAAATGCGCATTAACATTGTTTTCATTTGCCAGCGAGCTCTTTTTAACATTTGCCAAACCGCTGACGACTGACGACTGACGCAGCGGAAAACGGAAACTCACCTCCACCTCCTCCTCGCCGTACCACCCACGCTCTCCTTCTGCTCTTGCTCTCCTTCTGCTACAAGATCCCTGTGCAATTTGTATAAAAAGGCGCTTTAACCTCTTCATTGCTCATTCCACATCTTTTGCAGGTTCACATCCGCCGCGAATAGTGGAACATCCCATAGATACGACGGTGCCTCGACACGAGCCAGCAACGCTTAATTGCAAGGCAGAAGGCTCACCCACGCCCACCATTCAATGGTATAAGGATGGTGTGCCACTGAAGATACTGCCGGGTTCACATCGCATCACCCTGCCCGCGGGCGGATTGTTTTTCCTCAAGGTAAGTCCACCACAACACGACAATATCAGCGATCCTCGAACAGGTCGCATTTGAAATACTCTTTCGAGAGATGATTATCAAGTCATATTTCAGTATTATGCTTACCATACTAAGACTAAAACAATTTCATTATTTTTTAAATATTTTGCTCAAAAGAATGTTTTCTAAATTCTTTCCTTAACTCCTAAAAAATTGGAAGTAATATTCATCACAGATTTGAAAACTTGCAGATTTCATTGATAAAAGCCTGACAAACTGCAGAAAACTAATTATGAATTTTAAAGTCAATGTTAAGTTGTATTAATATATTATTGCTACAAAAACTTATCAATCAAATCCACTATAGGATACATAATTCTTCCCTTAAGAGAAAGTGCCAACGGAATCCTTTGTCATTGTTTGTTGTTAAAGGTTCTTCAGGCGAAAAAAAAACGATTACTCTCTATTCACACTTCTGCACTAGAAACAATAATATTTGCACATTTTTTCATGGCAAAACTTGACGAGATACTCATTGTATCGTTTTGGCTGGGATAACGAAATGAGCCTGTGGCATATTTACATTATTTTCACTGGTTCGCTTACTTATTATTATTATTTCTCGGTTTTTGCTTCCACCATTTTTACTTATTGTGTTGCATGCATAATTATTTTTTTTCTGCTTCTGCTGCTGCTGCTGTCTCTGCGCTTTCATTCATAATAACAGACCCAGAAAAATTGTGGGGAGGGGGTCGGGAAAGTCGGCTGCTTTTGCACTGTTTAAACATTTTCATTTTGCCAGGCCATCTGTTGAGTGATGAACAAACTAATTGCTTTTATTTTTTTCTTTCACATTTTTATATATATATTCATATATATATATATGTATATATCTTTAGCGAGCTGCAAAAATATTTTTGCAAGCCTTTCGCTGGGATGGCCAACAACTTCATTAACGCAAGGTAAACAAACATTAAGAGGAACGTCGAGAGAGAGATTCTAGGAGAGAGGCCGGCAGGGAAGGCGAGTCAGTAGGAGGCAGTCGAAGCCAAAAGCAGAAGCAGCCAGACAAATAAAGACAAACGGAAGTTGGCAGGCAACGCAGCAAAAGTCAGCAGCCTGATGAGCTTCAAATGAGTGAGTGAATGAGTGTGTGTAGCTGTGTGTGTGTGTGTGTGTGTGTATGTGTGTGTGTTCTGTGGCAGAAACAAGGAGCAAGCAGCTGGCAGCACTTGGACTGAGCACTCAGCAATTTACGACGCAAAAAGCCAACGACGCGCGCGTTGATTATGCTGATGATGCAGTTGGAGACGCTGCTGCTGCTGTTGCTGCTGTTGCTGCTTCAGCTGCTGCGGGCAGAACCTTTTTCGGGTGGTGTTGCATGGCTCCCGTCTGTATCCTCTGTCTAGAGCCTGCCACTTTTCACACTCGATCTGGCTGCCTGACTGGCTGCCTGTATAGTCTGTGTGCTAGTCTGTGCTTATGTATCCGCATTCACATTCGCATTTTTGCATTTGCATTTGTATTTGTGTTTGTATTTGCCTGATGCGAGTGTATTTGTTTATCACTTAAGTGCAAAAAAGGATTCGGTGTGCAGGATTCCAGCAATCAGACTTCAGACACTCTCTTCCGTTTTGCAAATGTTGCTTTCATATATTTTCACTTTATTTCTTGTTGCTGCATCTAACGAGCTTTAAATGAATTAATTCAAAAGCTCTTCCTATGCTGTGAAGCGTGTATGCGACCTGTGTCTGGGCCATTATTTTGAGACCGTTTCGCCTGTTTTTGGCCACAATTAATACGCTGTGTAACATTTTTGGCATTTTTGTTAGCTCCGTTGGCGCTAAGTCTGGTTGACAATTGAAATTTTTGATCCCAGGTAAATGAATGCATTCAATTTCGAACATAGCTTGAAAGATGAGTTTAAACCAGTATTATTTATACATATAAAAATAAGTTTAAATTCAGAATACAAATTTTATATTTTGAATTGCTAACTGGCATATTTGTTAATATAGGACATATTTTCTCTTTCAATTTGTTTTAATTTAAAACTATTATTTACTTTATTACAAATGAATTATAATATGCAATTGTCATATTAAATTGTTCATTGTTACGTTTCATTTCTATTATCTGATTTGACCCTTGGCCATTCAACACAAAAAAAATGGCAAAAAATCATTTATTTATATTCTTCTCAGTTAATCCTCGACTTTGTTGCAGAACGATGACTGCATAAGGATTACTGCATAAACTATGCCACATAAATTCACTGCCAGTTTCATTTTAAATTTAAGCTAAGCATTTTCTTTTATTTTTCTCCTATCTATTTATTTTATTTTCTTTTTTTCGAATCTTTTCCATTTTTCTATGTCACTTGCATAATTTACATTCTAATTCCGCCAGCTTTTCGCTGTGCATTTCCCATTCTCTACAGCTCTTACTTGTCCTCTCTCCGTCTCTCCCTTGCTCTATTTCAATCATTCTCTGTCTCTCTCAAGTTGAAGACGATTCATCTTACTTATAATGCGAGTGAAGCTCCTACTTCGCCCAGGCATTATAATAACGAGGGGTGCCCCAAAGCCAAAGCCCCGAAAATGACAGCCCAAAACTATGCAACACTATAAAATTGCTCGCAACTGAATAGAGTAACCAGGGAATGGGAGGATAGAAAGAGAGTGAGAGCGAAAAAGAAAGCAAATATAATTGTGGCAACTTTAATGCGGCACAAGGTTTACTCAGGGTTCTGTCTGTCTTTAAGTAACAATGAGCGACAAGCGAATGGGGAATTTGCAATAAAATACAAGAAGGCACAAGCGTATACAATGTCTGCATGTGTGTATGTGTGTGTGTGTGTAAGTGTGTGTGTATGTGTGTTGAGGAAAAGCGCGCGCCCGAAAATAAAAAGAAGAAAAGCTGAAGTGTAGTGAAGAGTGACAGTGGAGGAGCGAGCAACAGGGAGACAGACAATAATTTACGTAACTGCACGAAAAAAAAGAACGCAAGGACCAGTCAGACAAATGCTGTAGCTCACACACACACACAGAGGGAGATGGAGTAATAAACGGAGAGAGAGAGAGAGATAGAGAGAGGGAGGGAGATAGGGAGAGAGAGGGATACACATGATTTGTAGCAACTATGCGCGTGTATTTGTGTGCGCCACTTTGGTTTTGCCTGCCGCACATCATCAGCAGCAGCAGCTGAAGAGGCAACAACATCAACTGAATCCTTGTGGCACTCTCCTCTTCCTGCTTCACTCCTCCGCTCATCCTTGACTGAAAGTTAGAACTCTGGCTTGGGCCATTCGGGTGTATTTGTACATCTGTCTGGGGGTGCTCAAGTGTTTGCATGTAATGCGTTCGTTGCCATCGTCTAAATGTTTATTTAAATGCCTGCCACATTTGGCAATTGTAGCAGTAGTTTTGTGGCAAGCTTTAAAATGCAATCAAGCATTTGGTGAGCAGCGAGCAGCGCATTTAAATCAAGTACATAATTGAGAGTTTTGTTGTGTTTGTTTTTGTTATATGCACTTAATTAAAAACTGGCAAAACACTTGCCACAAGTTAAGCGCAGCCAAGTTAATGCCACACATTGCTGCAGCTGCCACTTGCCGCTGGGCATAACTTTTAACTGGCGGCGCGTGAAGTACATTTTAATGAGTTTACAAACGCTTGACACATTCGCAGCTACATAAAAATGAAGAATTTTATACACATCTCGCAACTGGAGTCAACTTTCGAGGGCAAACGCTGCGTATACTTTATATATGACTTTACATATACATATACTTATGTTTTTTACGAGTGCAGGGGAAAAGCACTTTGAGAGTTGCTTAATAAACGACTTAACAGGTGGCAAAGCAGTCAACTAGATGGGCAATAAGAGTTAAATGAGTGCGTAGCAAATCCTCGCCATAGCCATGAGGAAAGACAGAATAAAGAGTTAGTTAAGATGCAAATATTGGCAAGTTTTAGATAAACTAAAACTTTTGTTTATATATCCAATTTCGGCAAGTGTATATAGGCAATTTCTTATTTACATTTATAGCATTTTGTACACTGTTTTATAGCAAACATCACACAATTCTCATCAGCAAAATATTAATTAATTTATTGAACTAATTTCCCAAAAATATGCCACAATGTGTGTATTGCTTCACTTTTAATCACTTTTAATTTTTCGTTTTAAATCTCAACACCTAATATATATTAATATTCTATGTGCCATATACAAATCACATTTTATATCCATTTACCTGTTGCTTGCAACAATTCCACTGTGACTGTTGTGACAGCAAATTTAACCAATTTTGCTGACTAGCTCGATTTCAAGCTCAATAAAAATCATTTACACGCCACATTTTAGCGACTTTAAATTTAAACAAAATTATAAAGCACTCACTTCCACTCGCTTTGTTTATCACTCACTCTCGACTGTCTCTTCCGCACTCTCTTTCTCTCTATCCCTCTTCCTTTCTCGCTCTCATTCTCGGTCTCTTTCTCTCGCTCTCTAACGGTGGCACACACAATTACAAAATGTAACAACATGAAAACGAAATGGCTCCCAAATGAAATGTTGTAAATTTATGGGTATTTTAAATTAAAACGGAAGCGTGTTTTCAACGCGCGACTACACACAGCAAAAAACACTCACACTCACATACATACACATTTAGTAACACACACACACAGTCAATATATTTTATAGCCGCAGTGCTGCCCCTCAGCTGCGCTTCCTTGCCCCCGCAACTGATTTAAAGACGCACGTAGCACACGGCAGAGTTGCTGGCTCTGCTGCTGCTGCTGCTGCTGCTGCTGCTGCTGCTGCTGCTGTTCCTGTTGTTATTTGTTGTTGTTGTTTTTTGTTGGTGTCAAATCAGTTTCAATGTTTGCTGGCAGCACGCACAAAACGACAAACAAAAAATGAAGGAAGAAAGTACAACAACAACAACAACAGCAATAGCAACAACAAAGCGCAGCCAATTCGCAGCAATTCGCGTGGCTCAAGTCATTAAAGAAATAAATAAATTTATGTGACTTTCGGCGCAGTTTCTTTTGCCTTATCCTGTCCCTTGGTTCCTGTTCCTCTTCCTGTCCTAACCAAAAATTTAATTTCAGCCAGAATACACATCAGAACACAGAAAAGCAAAACGAAAAGCTAAAAATGGAAAACACTGAACAATATATAGATTACATTGTCTGGCTTAGACTGCAGCGCTCACATTTTTATTTGTAAGCGTTGCCATTGTAACGGATTTGGATTATATTTTCCTTCTTTTTTTTTTATTATTATTAGAAAAGGATGTCAGATACAGTGACTGCCAGCTTCTCGACGCATTTTATATAAAATATTAATAGCAACTGGTGCACAGGCAACTAATGAGCTTAGCTTTCTGCTCTGCAACAGCAGTCCGCAGTTGCACAATTCTTATGGCACGAGACGTATGCGTAATATTCTTAAAGCTGCTCTCTACAGGTTAATGGGACAAGGCAGTCAACTGAGATGCCAAATGAAATTTAAACTAAAGTTGTATCTTTTACAGATCTATATACAGTAAAAAGATGATCAAGATTTATATTTTTTTTTATATTTAACAAAATATATCATGGGAAATACTTGCAAGTTCCATATTTATTTAATTTAGCTTGAAAATGGCTGTTTGCCTCTACTGTATTAAAATACTCACCATTCACAAACAAAATATAAGTAATACATAATCTTGATCGACTTCCGTACATGAGCTTTATGGAAGTAATGAAAATAGTGTCTCTTACTCTAATCTTTCAGCTCATGAGTCCTTTATCTATTTGCCTGAAAAGACTTCAAACACATATTGTATATATTAGTCTGACATACTTACGCTGATGCTGGCCATAATAAGACAGATGGGAAAAGATATAAATACAAAGGTCTAGATAAATATATGGTATATTTATATTTAAGATAGCAATGCAAGAAGTTTTGCCCGAAGTAAGCGCTTTGCCTTTGTGTTGCCAGCATGACAATTGAGATGCCTGAAGCGCATTCGCTTATTTGTTTTATAAAGCGCACCCGCGGCACAAAATATACACACTTAAAGCACACCCACGCACACACACACACACACACACACACACTCAAAGACACATGAGCAAGATTAAATGAAAGAATAATAGAGCTGAAGAACCCTTTTGTCATCTTCACTTAGCGCAACACTTAATTTCACTTGGATGAGGCACAGAAGTTGTGTAAATTGTGCGAACTTTGTAGCTGCTTCTGCAGAGATAAATATGACACACACACAACACACTCAAAACACACACACACACACACACACACACACACACACAACACAACACAACGCATTTGACATTTAATTTTAAGCGCATGTTGGGGAATTTCTTTTGTGCGCCAAAAACAAATAAACAAAGCGAAACACAAAAACAGTCAGCGAAACAACAAATACTGAGGGCAAAGTAAGTAGTGGGAGTGCTGCCAGGGTAGGGGAGAGGGCGCGGGGATGTGGAGTTAACAGAGGAGACAAGAAGTAACTATAAAGTTGCACGAGAGACATTTTATGATTTGAGCACTTGAAGGCAGCAGACGCGCAACAGACAACAGATTGCTGACTGTTTATTATGGCCCAAAAAGACAGGGCAACAAAAAGGGGCAAAGAGTACTAAACGCAAAGGGGGCGAGAGATATGTAAGAGAGACACATAGAGATAGTGAGAGTGGGAGAGAGTGAGAGAGAGAGAGAGAGAGAGAGAGAGAGTAGGAGCGAGAGCGTGCGTGAGAGACTGCAAATCAACGTCTTGCAAGTTGTAAAAGCACTTTTTGCAGCCCATTTGTGAAATGACAATGGGAAAGAAAGCAAAGCAATCTGAAATATGACATAACTTATTGTATACCCTATTCTGGGCTGCAATTAGTGGGTAGCTTAGGTTGAGAAGCTATAAACCAAATAAGCGGAGCTTTAAATGGAAGCCATTCAGCAAGATGTACAATTTTCAAAAGATAAATAAGCAAGTCAATATAAAGTTAAAATCTGCTGTAAAGTAAGCTGAAACTTAAAGTAAAAGTATCAATTTATAATTTTTCTTAACTTTAAAAACATTTAAATATTATTACATTTAATTTTTCAAATATAACTGTTGAAGTTTTGCTTAGTTTTAGGCATGAGGCAAACGTCTCTCATTGAACATGACAGGGAAATTAAAAGCCTGTCAGTCAGTTAGACTCTACTTAAGATTCACATGCAACAATACCCCTCTGAAGGGGTTTGCAACAGAAAAAACAATCTTTTACTTATTTCAATTAAAATTTGCTCACATTTGGCCCACAGCTCCGTGCTTTTACACAACTTCTCAACTTATTTGGCTTGTTCCTACTTTTTTGCAGGTTGTCAATTCACGTCGCGAAACAGATGCCGGCATTTACTGGTGTGAGGCTAAGAATGAACTGGGCGTGGCCAGGAGTCGCAATGCCACATTGCAAGTGGCGGGTAAGTCTTATATACATATATATTCTCATAGTCTACATCACACACACACAGATACACACACCCACACACACCACATGCTGTTTCTGCTGCTGTTGGAAGCCACAGTCTTCACTCAGCAGGCGTTTGCGTTTTTAATATTCTAAATTGATGTTGATTTTTGCCACAGTTGTTGTTGGGTTCCGATATGCTCAGGGCAGCTCCGTCTTTTTTTTTTGTTGTTGTTGCCAGTTGGGGGATTTTAGTGGGGCGTAGCACCACCGCCCACTTAACTAACTAGCTGAGCTGCGTTTACAAGTTTTCCGCATGAACGCACCCACTTGTCTCGTCAGTGGTCTCTGTCGCTGTTTCTGCTCTTGCCTCTGCCTCTATTAACCCCTTTCTATTTTTTTTGATTCTATTTTATTTTGGTATTTTTTTTTTTGGTTGCTATTTTTGCTTTTTGCCATTTTTTGACTTTTGAAACCTTTTCTAGCTGGTTAGTTGGTTGCTTGGCTGACTGAACGGATTGAGTTGAGTTTTTTTTTTATCCTTTTTGTAAGCAGTGTGGTTAGCTTTGTGTGTGTGATTTATGGGTGTATGTGTATGGAGTATATATATATTTTGGGTTGTGAAAGGTCTGTTTGACAAGAACTTGTGCTGTCACAATAAATTTGAAAATGAACCACTTAACTCGTGCAGAAAACACAATCAAATTTGTTTGCTCAAGTTCTACTACCAAAAAAAAATTTTCAAACATTCTTCAATATAATTTTGTAAGACTCGAAATCCATTTAAATATATATATAAATTCTTATTTAGAAAATAAAATAGAATATGTTCATAAGTCTTTTAGAACTAAATTTCAATTATTTTAATGCAAAACCAATTTCATGATCATTTTTCAACTAGAAACTGTGGCGTATTTGGAGGCTAAAAGCGGGGCATTTGTGGCTCCGTTTGAACTCCCAATTGGCCCATTGTCACCGCAGACCGCCACTTTGTCTTTTGTTGGCTAATATTTCTTTTATTTGCTATGCTCTTTCATTCCTTACCGCCGCCCACATGAAAATCGATATTGTTTCCTGACGTTGCGAGTTCATTTTTTTTTTTTTTTTTTTGGTTTTTACTTCCATGTGCTGTTTTATTTTCTTTCTTTTTTTTTATTTTTGATACAGCTCGTGCTTAGCCTCAGCCAGTTTGGTTTGCTTTTTGCGGTATCCTTGGGGAATATTTTTCAATATTTGCATGTAAATCACGAAAAGCACGTCAAATTTGTTTGCTTGGTTAAAACGTCGTTATTGCGACTCTGGAGCTAGCTGACTTGGCTAAGAGACTGCAGAGGGTAATATGGAGACAGAGCTATGGCAAAAGACGTTCACATTGATTGGGTTAGGCAATAAAAGCTAGCAAGAGGAAGCTGGGAAAAAATAAATATGCGGTTCACTTGCTCACTTGGCGGGGGCTTTGTCAATAATAAACATAAGTTGCCCATTTTTGATGTTGTCAGCGTAATTTCTGTCGAACGCCGTCACATTACGCATACGCAATGTGTGTATGCTCAATAAAAAGGGTGAGGTTACAAACTCAAACATCGAACCCACTTAAGTTTCAGGTCTGAGTTTTACCTGAATATTAATTCTGCATGGTTTGTAAAGTAACTTTGGATATGGATTGTTGAAACTTAATCACTACGAGTAAGATTTAGATAATATTTGAAATTATTTGTCGCAATTTGTAATCATCAATCATAAGCCCGGAAAATTCAAATTAAAAGTGTTAAGCGATTTTTATTGGATATAAATCTCTTAATATTCTATAATACATTCATATAAATAATGTATCTTTAACAACGTAGATGTTTAATTGACCTTTTCATTTACCACACGATGAGCAAATAAATAAAATTGGGTTTCTGAGAGAAAAGCCGAGTGAAAATCTGCTATAATTATTGATCCTTTTAAAAATTAACTTGAATCGAGCTTTGCTTTATCATAAATCTTCGCATATATATATATATATAAATTTATACACAAAGGCCTTATAAATATTGCTTTAACGGTCATTTATTAACTCATTATCAGCAGCTGGCATTTTGCACCTTTTCAGCGCGCGTTTTCCGCTTGACTGACTCACGACCTCGAACCAAAACCGAACCGATCCAAACCAAACTGAACTGAACCGAACCGCATGGCCTACAACTTTCTCTCGTGCCACTGAACCTGACACTGATTATGACTTTGATTAATTTATTGATGGTTGGCGTGTTTCCTGCTGTGCTCAGCTATCGCCTCCTTCCCGCTCCCATTCCGTTGGCCTCGTTCCGTGTGTCCGGGTTCGGGACTTGGGTTCGAGTTTCAGCAACCAGCTCCAAAGCTGCTGCTATTTTGAGCGCATTAAAAGTTTTGTCAGTGGCAAAAAAAAAAAAATAATAATAAGGTGGGGCAACAGCCGGCGGAAGGAAGGCGAATTCGCTTTCGTGTTCACTTTTGCCATGCGTTGAAATATTTTGATTTATGTTGATTTATAGACATCACTTTAAATTTAATAAAAGTCATGCTTCAAGAGATTTTCTTCTTTTTTTTATGAAAGATTTTAAACTAAGGCCAAAGTAAATGCGCTTATTCACTTTGCAGATTAAAATAAAATAAAAAAATCTTCAAAATACTGTAAAATAAAATAAAAAAAAGTGAAATTTAATTTACGTAAAAGCAGCTGCCGCACTCTGGATTTATACGTTATATATTTTGAATACGCTGAATGCGTCCAAGTTGAATGCACAAAGCTCGCTTTTCAGGACAGCAGCAGCAGCAGAAAGTACAACAAAAAATATTTTGCGATGCTTTTCAAGTGCTTGAAAGTTACTTGATTTATTATACTACTCCCACGCTTTGTGTGTCTATATATGTATATCTGTATGTGTGTGTGTGTGTGTGTGTGTGAGGGACAAATATTCGCCTAGGAAATCGGTCTAGCAGCTGGGTGGAAGGTGTGCAAATTACAGGTTTGCAATTTGACCACAACTGCAAAAAGGGAGATGCTAAGCAAACCGCACGAGATATGCAAAAAGATGGACGAGTAGAAAGAAAGAAAGAAGCAGAAATAGAAGCAGAAAGCAGAAAAAAGAAGGAAATGCCATGTAAAATAAATGCAGACAGCTGAGTTAGTGCCTTAAATCTGCGGTTGGCAAAATGCAAAATGTTGATAATAGCGTGATTTACTATGCGCCAGGGTTAAGAATTGCTTTAGAAATGCGTTTTGATTAAAGTTTTGAATGCAAGTTTCTCGGCTAGCAAAAGAAGCGCATGAATAATTTGGAATGCAGCTATTATTCCACTGCGATTAACTGAGCGGTTGAAGAAGAACTACTCGATATTATTAAATGGGAAGGCATATACGAATAAAATCTTATCCATAAGCGAACAAATATGAATAAGATTTGATTATTAAAAATTCCTAAGGTGGATCTTAATTTATCTCCGCCATAATTTACTCAAAGCTGAATGGCTTTTCAAATGTCAATGTCTTTTTGACCGGGGCTTGCTATCGAATATAATAAAACTGGTCAGAACTATCGATATTTGCATTGCAACTATGCACATTGATATCGTAATCGATATATTTCTTGTCAATTTGACATTTGCAATCGATTCGACAAAACGTTATCAGTTTGTCGCCGACTGCCAAAGCGAAAGCAAGTTGTTCCAAAAGTACTCCGTCTACATCGAAAAAGGAATTGAGAATTTAGAATGGATCAACCAATTGTCTGGGCTCGTGTATTGAAGGTGCTCGGCCGCACCGGCTCCCAGGGACAGTGTACCCAAGTCAGGGTCGAATTTCTGGGCGAGCAGAATCGCCAGATCATACGCAATGTGAAGGGACCGGTGCGTGAGGGTGACATTCTGACCCTGCTGGAATCGGAGCGCGAAGCTAGACGTCTACGCTAGAAAAATGGAGAAAATTCTCGGAGAACACCACTAAAAATTAAGTAATCATTTATAAAAGTGAAATTTATACGAAATAAATTGTTTAATACAACTTGGCAGGGCTTTGCGAATAATTTATAACAATATAATCACTGTAATTTGTAGTTATTTGTGTTTAATCTATCATTTATTTGCTATTAGCCACGTGGTTTTTCTAATTGCTTGTGAAAAGTTGACGTCACAATTGCTCATTTCATGAATCGCTCTTGCAGCTTATCGATAATTCTATCGATTGTTGTCAAAATTAAAAGGCGTCCAATTGTAAAAGAAGAGCTCAAGCTTTAAGTGTTGTTCTGCCCAAAAAATCAGAATAAAAAGTGGATGCATTATCTTTGATATAATTAAATTAAGTTGAGGTTGCCAGACTTATTTATTTTTTCGACAAATGAATTGCTGTGGCTGTATGAGAGTGCTTAAAGGTGTGTGTGTGTGTGCGTGTGTATGGCGTATGAAAAGCACATTTATGCCATTTACCAACAATTTATCTTTGCTGTCAGGCCGCAAACACCCACAGCAACACACCTATACACACACACGCACACACACGCACACACATAAAGAGTGGCATATAGCCGCAGGTTAAGGCAGGACAGGGACTGGCATTTATCATGCAAAACCAAGATAATTTATAACCACCAACGTGGAATCAAATGGACAGAGGCCATCACACACAGATACACACACACATACACATACACACAGACAATTGCTAAAGCTCTCGCTGAGTTTTCTACTTCCCTTTGCCGCATTTTGCAGTGCTTCGCGATGAGTTTCGCCTGGAGCCGCAAAATACACGCATCGCACAGGGTGACACAGCGCTGCTGGAGTGTGCGGCACCGCGCGGCATCCCGGAACCGACGGTTGCCTGGAAGAAGGGTGGCCTCAAATTGGATTTGGATGGCACGAAACGTGTACGCATCGTTGATGGCGGCAATTTGGCCATACAGGATGCACGTCAGAGTGACGAGGGTCAATACCAGTGCATTGCCAAGAATCCAGTTGGTGTCCGTGAATCATCCCTAGCCACGCTCAAAGTTCACGGTAAGTAGGAATGACAGTGGGCCCTCACTCCCGATACCCACATCAGGCAGCACCTCACCTCAAATCAATGTGTCGTGTTCAATTTGCTGGAATGTGACTTGGGTTGCTTTTCACTGTATGTGCGTGGCTTTGGCTTATGTGCAGCTAAATGCTAACGCTAAGCGTTTCATTATGTTTATTGCAGTTAAGCCGTACATCATACGTGGACCACATGATCAAACGGTATTAGAGGGCGCCTCCGTCACGTTCCCCTGCCGCGTCGGCGGCGATCCTATGCCGGATGTCCTCTGGCTGCGTACAGCCTCCGGTGGCAATATGCCGCTAGGTAAGCGACCAATCAACCTCATTCGCTTAGACAATTCCCATAATTTGATGAACTGTGTGTCCGCGTGTGTGTGTGCTAACTTATTTCAGACCGTGTCAGCGTGCTGGAGGATCGCAGTTTGCGTCTGGAACGCGTCACGATTGCCGATGAGGGCGAATACAGCTGCGAGGCGGACAATGTGGTGGGTGCCATCACTGCGATGGGCACTCTGACTGTGTTCGGTAAGTGAACGCTTCAACGCTCTGACTCAATGATATGTGCTCAAACTGACTGCTGAACATGGGATTAATCTGTGTGGAGAGAGTATTTTGTTAATGGCATTTTATAAAAGACTAAATGGTCTTACAAGTCTCATGAAACTTTAATTCGTAATGCTTTGGCAGTCAATAAAATCTAACGCTAAAATCAATTTATGTAAATTATTTTAAAAATTCATGAATGCTATCTCTAAAAATTGTTTTGCCTCATTTTAAAGTAAAAGCTAAAGTAAATCATTAAATTAGATATTAAATACTGTCGGAATGCAATTATTGTATATCCATTTGGTCTCAATGGTTTCAAATATATATATATATATATATGTATTACATATATCGATTCAAAAAGTTTCTTCAACTCTTTATCGTCAACTCTTTTCTGAACACAGATTAATTGAATGATCAAGCGTCTATTTTAAGTTGTCCTTGAGCCGCACAATTATTTAGCGCTAGTCGAGCACATTTAGCTAATTAGTTTATCCCTATATATATATGAACACACCCAAACACCAACACACACATATATTCGCACACTGTAGCGCCCCCGAAATTCATCCAACGTCCCGCCAGCAAATCCGTTGAACTGGGCGCAGACACATCGTTCGAGTGTCGCGCCTCGGGCAATCCTAAGCCCACCATATTCTGGACAATCAAGAACAACAGTACGCTGATTTTTCCGGGTGCACCGCCCCTGGATCGCTTTCACAGCCTGAACACGGAGGAGGGTCATTCGATATTGACGTTGACACGCTTTCAACGCACCGACAAGGATCTGGTGATTGTGTGCAATGCAATGAACGAGGTGGCCAGCATAACGTCACGGGTGCAGCTCATCCTCGACTCCCAGGAGGATCGACCACCGCCCATAATCATTGCGGGGCCGGTGAATCAAACGCTGCCCATCAAATCGCTGGCAACGTTGCAGTGCAAGGCAATTGGTTTGCCCAATCCAACAATATCGTGGTATCGCGATGGGATTCCAGTGCATCCCAGTGCCAAGCTGAACATAACGGCTGCTGGTGATTTAATTATCTCCGATTTGGATCGTCAACAGGATCAGGGCCTGTACACGTGTGTGGCCAGCTCGAGGGCTGGCAAGTCCACATGGAGTGGTTTCCTGCGCATTGAGCTGCCCACGAATCCAAACATCAAGTTCTATCGTGCACCCGAGCAAAGTAAATGCCCCACGGCGCCGGGGCAGCCGACAGTGCTGAATGCCACTGCAGCGGCAATGACAATTGTGTGGCCTACCAGCGACAAGTTGGGCTCATCGCCCTTTCACGGCTACAGCGTGGAGATGTATTGCACGAACAAGAGCAAGACCTGGATACCGATAGCCAGCAGACTAAGCGAGCCGATTGTCACCGTGGATAGTTTGGAGTCGGGTGCCGCTTACATGTTCATTGTGCGTGCCGAGAACGCTTTGGGCTTCTCGCCACCCTCACCCATCTCGGAGCCGATTACGGCTGGGAAGCTGGTGGGTGTGCGCGATGGTAGTGATGCCTCATCGGGTGGCTCGGTCAGCTCACAGCTATTGCTCAGCGATGTGGAGACACTGTTGCAATCGAATGATATTGTTGAACTGCTCGAGGCAAATGCCAGCGATTCGACAACTGTCCGATTGGCGTGGGACATCGATAGTGGCCAGTATATCGAAGGATTCTATTTGTATGCGAGGGAGCTGAGGTCAGCTGAATACAAGATGTTAACGCTGCTGAACAAGGGCCAGGGGCTCAGCTCGTGCACCGTACCCGGCTTGGCCAAGGCATCTACGTATGAGTTTTTTCTTGTGCCATTTTACAAGAGCGTGGTAGGCAAGCCCTCGAATACTCGATATGCCCGCACCCTGGAAGATGGTAAGGACTCTCGCCCATAATGCTTATGCTTTTGCTGTCCAGCTACAGCTACCATTTGCCTAATCTGCTGAATTCCACGTGGTCTTTACTCTCACTAATCCCCAACTCATTTGTTTTGCTTTGCTTTTGTCTCATTCTGTTTGGCTCGTTGTTTGCCAAACAAACAGCGCCCGAGGCACCACCGTTTGGCATGGAGGCCATCCAATTCAATCGCACCTCTGTCTTCCTGAAATGGCTTCCCCCACATCCGAATCGCACCCGTAATGGTATGTACTAAGCAAATCCCCATTTTGAGCCCTCATCTAATAGGCGTCTTACAATGAGGCACGGCAACTAACCAACCTCATTTGTAACAGACCACAAAAAATTTGAGATCGAGCTAAATCTTATATTTTATTGTTAATCTAGCTATGCTTAAACAAATTGTGATGATTTTTTAGGATAACCAATTTATATGGGGCTTCGAAAATTATATTGAATTAGATTATATGTTGTTTTCAAGGCATTAAATTCATTTAATATGATAATTCTAGTTAAATAATGATATTTTTAAAAATACCTTTTCTTTAAACAGTCAACAATTTGATATCAATGTATTATAACAATATTTATATAATTGTAGGGGAATAATATCCCAAACATCATTCTGTCTGCAAACGCTTCTCAAGCCACTTCTGACTTTTCTTGCTTGGATTTGGTTTTTCTGTTGAAAGACAAACGAAAAAGTATTTCTCTATCTGCTTAAAATCAATTCACGTCAAAATCACATTTTCCAATATTTATCGACACCAAATCACAATAATCGGGCTTAACCGTTTTTCATTCAATGGTCGTCTTATCGACGAACGAAAGCGTTTTCCAACACACAAAATATTAAAGCCAAGCTCCGACAACTAAGTATAATTCTGGATTTTTTTTTATGTTGTAGCACTGTATATATAACAAGAATGATATATATGCATTATGGGATTGCAGCTGCTTAATTCTGTCTGTTCAGTATGCTGGTTATAAACTAGGAATAGATTTGTGGACATCATTTTAAAACAACTACCTATGAAATAAAAAAAATCAATGCTTTCAAATTGAAGCCCACACAATAAATTCGATATAAATCTACTTTAATTCAGCTTAAGCTAATCATTAATCTTCATGCATTTCGTTATTTGTTTAACAAAAACTTCCAACCAACTCGCAATTTTTTATGCAAGGGCATTTAAGTAATCGGTTAAGCGAATAAGTAACTATTTGCCATGTGCCCCCTTGTTAACATTTAATTTCATTTGTCATTTGCGCTGTCTCTGACTAAATCTCTCTCTATCTCTCTCTCTCTCTCTCTCGTTCTGTGCTCCGTTCGTTCGCAGGCATCCTCACCAGCTACAATGTGCTCGTCAAGGGTCTGGATGTGCACAATACCACGCGTATATTCAAAAATATGACCATTGACGCGGCGACACCGACGCTGCTGCTGGCGAACCTTACCACTGGCGTCACCTACTACATTGCTGTGGCGGCTGCCACTCGCGTCGGCGTTGGTCCCTACAGCAAACCGGCCGTGTTGCGCATCGATGCGCGCACCCAATCACTGGACACCGGCTACACGCGGTGAGTGGGCGTTGGGGCAGTGGGTAAAATGTGGAAATGGGAATAGGTACGGTTTATTGTGTCTGTGTCTGCGTCTGCGACTGTGTGTGTGCGTCAAGCTCATTTGACTGCCAGCCGTTTTGGGGCAAAAGGACAGCAGAAGCTGAAGCTGAAGCGGACGTTGGAGTTGGAGTTGGAGCTCTTGCAGCCACAGTCACATCAATCCATTAACAGCAAACGACAATGGGCGTTCTGAGAATGAGGAAATGGGCAATGGGAATGGGAGTGAAGCGTGAATGGACTACTATGTCGGACTACTATGTGACCATTAAACTAAGCCTCGCCAAGGCACGTACTTCCTGGCCAGTATCAATGTGCTCATTCCGCTTTCTTTCTCTTCTCTCTGTTCTCTCCCTCTCTTCCTCTCTTCCCCACTGTTTCTATTCTCTATTGTGCACAGCTATCCCATCAGTCGTGATATTGCCGATGACTTTTTAACGCAGACCTGGTTTATCGTCCTGCTGGGCTCCATCATTGCCATAATTGTGTTTCTATTGGGCGCATTGGTTCTATTCAAGCGCTATCAATTTATCAAGCAGACCTCGCTGGGCAGTTTACATGGTGAGTACGGTTATCCAATCCGCCTTTATACTTCACACTCCCCCTCACCGGCAGACAGCTTAAATTTCTATTCTATTCCGTTTTTTCTATTTATTTTACTTTTTTTTTGTTGTTGTAGATTAAGTTTTGGTGGCAGCAGCTCAGTTCGTCTAGATTAAAGGAGCAGCTTTTGCGTGTGTGTGTGTGTGTGTGTGTGTGTGTGTCTGGGTTTTAGCCTTATGCTGGGCGGTAATTGCTTGGTATTTGAAATTTATGAGGTGTTTGCTCTATTGAACATTGGAAAATCGTCACAGCTTATAGGCATTGGGGATTTGATGGCGCAATTTGGGGGATTAGCTTTTAAGTCTTTTAGTCATTTGCACTCGATGAACCTAAAGCTAACGAAAATTATATTTGTGTATATGAAAATGTCAATTGAGCGGAGGATTTGCTATTTATTTGCATAATTAGAAAATGAGACCCTTAAATCGTTTGCATATTTACATTTATTAAACCAAGAATAGAATATAAATAACATTTTAAATATAAATATATATTTTTACACATTAAAAATACTAATATAAACTGTTACAAATATGCAAACCTTTAAAATAAGAGTATCTAACTTGAAATCATGATTTCATCCCAGAACTTTTAAGAAGCCGTCAGAAACAAACAGTTTTAATAAATGGATTCCCAGATTGAACAGCTCCATTTGCCTGTCCCCAAACACACACATAGAGAGAGAACCGCTGAAAAAAAGTCGAAACTCGAGTGTATTTGATAAGATAATTTTGTGTGAGCGCCAAGCTTGGCCAAGCAGCAGTCGCAGAGGTCATGTAATCTATGATTTATGAGTGCTCGTTTATGGCTGGTCTCAATTAGGCTGCCGTTTTGTTAGCCACAGAAAACTACACAACACGCACTCATAGCATTAGCGAGGAAACTCCGAATCTAGCCGTACCTAGGGTAATCATCTTGTGGAGCCGAAAGCAAAAGCTCGAAGGTTAAAGCAGCGATAAAAGATAAGCACAAGTAGGGAGCGAGGGGAGGGAGTAGAGATCGAGTAGGGAAAGGGGGGGGGGGGGGGTGGAGGGGTTGTGTCTGTTGAAACGACAAATGCGCACGTGAAAATCACATCAATTGTCTAGTAAAACTCTAAAAAGGCAAAAAGTGGAGCGGATGGAGAGGGAACAACTTGCTTGGCTTGCCAATTGAATATAAAATGTTATTTTTGTCTTTTATTATTTGCACGTTGCCCTTTTTTTGCGTTCTTCTTGTTGTTTGGTTTGGGTTTTGGGGAACGGGTCTACGCCTTTAGCCGTGTTG
This sequence comes from Drosophila ochracea, assembly GCA_035044125.1. NCBI lineage: Eukaryota > Metazoa > Arthropoda > Insecta > Diptera > Drosophilidae > Drosophila > Drosophila ochracea. The sequence continues at coordinate 6,856,676 of JAWNML010000059.1, read as the reverse complement.
TAATTGGCGCTGCTAACGAGGCTTACGACCAACAACTTGCTTGCTACCTGCTGTAAGTCGTCAGCCCAACTAGTGCTATCTTCATGTGTATTTATTCGATATATTCATTCATTCATTCGTTCGTTCGCTCGGTTTATTTCAGGCAATCACGCAATCGGCACCGTGCGAAAGTTTCCAACGTTGCCTATGAATGGTGGCAGTGGAGTCGGAGTTGGCGCTTGTATTGGCAACAATACTGCTGGCAACTCGGGCATTTCCAACTCGAATGGGCTATGGATCGATCCGAGTGGCGGTGTTTGGCGACAGGCCGCTGGCTCATGTACAACAAAGGAGCAACTTCCGGGCTATGCACAGGCCACAGCACCACAGCAAGGACAACGTGGACAGGGACAGGGACAGGAACAGAGGCGGAGACAGCAACAAGGACAATCAAACACACAACAGCCGCTGCCTGATTATGAGAGGTGAGCATGATTTGAAGCTTTTGGGCAGAAGGGTTGGATTGCATTAAATTGGATTGGATTGGGTTGACTGGGGTTGGGTTTGGAGGATTCGGCTTGGTTTGGTTTATCAGCCGTGTGCGCACAGGAAGTTGCCTTAATATCCTGCCTACGGTTCGCTGCCTGTTTAATTACGAACAATTTCGAGAGCAGTCCCAAATAACCATGCCAAAATCCTTAAATGTTTTACTATCAGGGCTGTGGGGAGGGTTTGCTTGTGGGTATAAAGAAAATACCGAGTGCCAGGCCGCACTATTTACGATTCGCTCATAAAAATTGCAGAGCTGCAGTCGCATCCACTTCAATAAGTTACCAAACCACCACCCCCCAACCCCGCAACGCAACCCCACAAACAAAAATAACAACAACAACAACAACAATAACAGCAACCGCCATTAAATTGTTACACTTGAACGGGTTTTACTTTGGGCCATAGCGTTTGCCAGTGCCTGGTACTGCTGCCCATTCTTGCTTTCTTTCTATTTTTTTTTTTTTTTTTTTTTATAGCTGTGGGGGGTTGTACGAGCTCTACCGGCTTTACCGGAGCTTTACTGCTCGCCCATCAGCACCCCGCACCCATGGCTGCCATCAAAAGTGCGGCCATTTATGTTGGAGTCCCTTAATTCATTTCCATATACGGCCGTGAATTTCATATTTTTAAATATTTGTCTGTTTGCTGTGCCTTTATTTCGATTTTTTTTGGGAGCCTTCTGTTTTCGCTCCTTGTTTTTCGAGCGTGTTTAATGCAATTTTTTATGTGACTCTTGTAACGTGAAAATGTGTGGCAAACGTCAGGCATTATAAATTTAATAAATTAATTAAAATCATGTAAACTCCTTATAATTCAAAACATTTAAATATAGGCAACATAGATTAGATGTGTAATAGGAATTCATAATAGAGTATATAAAGATAGACTTAGGTAAGAAATATTAAATAAAATGCATAAGTAATTCTCATAATTATAGCGCATATTGACTCCAGAACAATTAGACAAGACATAATAGTATCAGCAATCTTGGCTATATCTTTGTGACTATCATTAAAAAAAGTAAATTTGGGAATATATTCCATATGCAATCTACACTGCAGTCAGCCAGCTGGAAATTGTTCTCAAATTGAAATACCGGGTTGTATCTCTTACTTAGACACATTCGTCTTCGTTTATTTTGAACAGCATTTCTTGCAACATTCTTATACAATTTAGTTTTGTTTCACACTTGTTTTGGCCCTCTGCTTAAATCCACATCGCTTTAATCCAATTTTATCCAAGTGCCCCATACTCCTTCCTAGCTTTTACTTCTTACTTAACACAATTTGTGCCGTGTTTTTGTTTTTCTTGTTTTTTTCTTAATGCTTGTGTACATTTTTTTTCTTCCCATTGTTTTTTTTTATTTTTATTTTTTCGGTGTTTGCTCAAAAGTTTCCTTTAAAGCTTAATGTAGCGTTGTGGCAACAATAACTGAAAAGCAAACAAGGCGCAATAAAAAGACGCAACTGCTGGCGACATATTGCTGTTCTTTGTTTTTTTCTTTCTCTTTCTCTTTCTCTTTTCTCTGTTTTACAACCACCACCGCCACGCCCCGCTGCACCACAGCACACCAACGCCTCCCTCTCCGTCTTTTGTGCGTATTTATTTGCGGCATTTTACGCATTTATTTGTTTTTGAGTTTGTTTTCTTTTTTTCTGCTTGTGTTCTTTTCCGGCAGAACTGTGGCAGATATCTGCCCCACGCCATTCAACTTGCCCCATCCTCGTCCCCTACCCTCGCACGACACTACAATTCGTGCACTTCCTATTGGCGTGCCCCCATGTTCATCCCTTCTGCCGCTTCTCGTGCACATTTTTCTAATGCTGTTGCCACTTCCGTTACGCGATTTTCATTATTTCCGTTTCAATTTTTCCGTTGTGTACTTTTTAGCAACTTTTCTGCGCTGTTGCTTTTGTTGTTGTGCATTTTAACAACGTTGTAAAGTCGTAAAAAAGCACACACAGACACACACACACACACACGCATCACACACCCGCCACCTTGTTGTGGCACTTGGCACGCTTGCGACGCCGTCATTTGAATTTCCAATTAAAATATTTAATTTCTTTTCGAGTTGTCTGATTTTCAACATTATGGCCTCCAAGCGTACAACATCTTGTCCTGCATATTATAAATCCCCCAATACTCGGTACCCCATCTCCCATCTCGCACCCCCCTCCAGCCAATGTATTTGGTTTATTAGCACGAGAACGTAATTTTCACCGCTAAATTAACAATTAAAAATTGATAGCCTCGAGGGAAGCTGAAGCCGCCACCTCCTAGATCCCAGTTCCAGTCCCATTCCCATTCCCAGTCACATCCACAGTCAAGTCCAAGCCTTAAGGATTTAGCATATGCAAATGCTTTGGCAAGTCTACGCTTGCGAGAGGGGTGAATGTGTTGGGGGTTGGGGGAGAGTTGGTGTAGAGTTGGTTGGGAGTCGTTCGACAGGCACTTGGATTTAGGCACTTGGGTTCCCTTGTTGCCGTCACGTCTAATTGCTGGAAAATTTCAAATTCCGCTGCATAATTTCAGGCGTCAGGCGTAATGCTCTTTAGCCATAGGTATTATGGGTATTTACGTGTGTCTGAAGTTGACTGTCTGACAAACGGAAGAGCATATTACATATTAACTATTTTGCTTAAAAGATCTGCTGCTAATTATAATCTTACAGACGGGTACTTATTACTTTGTCGGATGTTGAAGATGACGTCTTTAATCGTATATACTCAGATCTCTAAAGTCTTCGATTATACACAAATGTCAAAGATATAGCCTGAAAGAAAGATAGATTGACACTATCTGAGAATAAAGTAATGTGTAGCTAAAATTTGGTCATCTCTAAAAGCTAAAATATAGTAAAATGTGGCTAACTCTAAACTATCTCTAAAAACCAAATCTTTTCTACAATTGACTCATTCTTAATTGCTTACACGTTTTCAAAACAGTTTTGCAGTTTTCATTTTTGTGATTTTTTACTATATCTTTAATCTCTTGCCAACTTATCGCACTGCACAGTTTATGCTTGACTAAGCTTAACTTTGGTATATGCATTTCAACAGTTTGTTTCCGGCATAAAGCACAAATTATCGCTTATCGCTTTTCAAGCCAAAACTTCCATTTCAGTTATTTTGGATAGTGAGAGCAAATAAAAAGCTGGTAAAATTCATTGGTAAAGTGCGACAGATAAGCATTATCTCATTAGCTAATTAGTGCCAGAAAAATTTCAGCAATAAAAAAGTTTCTTTTTGCATACAGTTTTTTTTTGTTTGTTTGTTTGTAGGGGCTAGAAGATGGAAAAGAGGAAGGGGGGGGGGGGGGGGGCAGTATTTGTGCGCTTGGCAAAAAGTTTCGCCAGCGATTTGAGTATTTTGTTCTTGTTGTTGTTATTGTATTTTCACCCTCTAATTAGAAAGTTAAAATGCCTGACACGCCCAGCTAATGGGCAAAATGTATTGGCAAAATCTACACCCTGCCCCCGCTGTAGGAGCTTCCCGTCAACTCGTTATCCAGGCTAACCAACAACAACAGTTTTAATGAGCTGCAGCAAACAAATTTCCGTTTTGGGGATTCGAAAAATACCCTCTCACCACACCACCTGCACTCCTGCACCCCTGCACCGATGCAACCCTATTTTCCATTTATGCGACTAACAAAAGCAATTTCCTACGATTGATTTATGAGCGTAATACATTTGTGGGTCCAGACATACGCTTTTAAAAGGCCCAGTGAGTTAATAACCCAAACCCAAATCTCTCTCTCTCTTCTCTTGCAGACTCTCGCCACTGAATATGCCGGATTATGCGGAAGTTGCATGTTCAACATTCAAAAGTCCGCACAACAATGCTGCACAAACTTCCGGTGCAGCTGCCTCATCAGCATCATTATACGATAGCTGCGGCGCCTATGCCACAACAAATGTGGTCGCCAATGTGAAGCTCTATCAGAATCGTTATGGCACACAGCCAACAACAACGGCGGCAACTGCGGCAACTGCAACTGCAGCAGGTGGCAACACCAACAACAATAACAACAACAATGGCACACTGATTGGCAATAGCCAGAATAGCGATTATCAATCGAGCGGCATGTATTCGGCGCCAGCAAGTGCACATTATGGCTGCCTGGAGCCAAATTCCAGTCCAAATCCGATGACCATATCGACAGCCTCAACGGCCATTTTGAGCGGTTCGCCGGCCAAGCTGAAAAAGATCAACATCACCGAGAATAAAATGGAGCATCTACAGAATCTGAGCAACAAGAACGACACGCTCCTGCTACTGTCGTCCACCAGTAAGCCAACCAAGGAACGCACAAATCCCTTCAATCAGCAGCAACAATTGCTGCTCGCGAGCAATGCATTGAAACAGGGCTTGGGCGCCTATGCGAATACCACACTGGCGGCTCAAATGGCCAGCGGTGGCGGGGCGGGCACCTTGCGCCGCCAACGACAGCCTAAAACGCTCTTCAAGAGCGAGAACAACATATTGGGCAGTAAGTCGAGCAATTCCCGACAGCAACAGCAGCATCCGAACAATGCATCGGCGAATGGCAATTTAGATTTTCTCACTGGTGGTGGTGCAGGTGGACCATCAGCATCCATTGGTGGTGGTGGTGCGGATAATTTGGATGCCGACTTTACGGCGCTGTGCAATTCAACGAATCAGCTGCTGAACGATTGGGCTTCTTCCAGTGCATCAATTGCCGCAGCGAGCGACTGTCATCATTTTGGCAGCAAACAGCCGAGCAAGCAGCACTTGTATGTCAAGGCCAAGGATGGCACCTGGTCAGCCGTCAGCTCAGATGCCTATCAGAACTTCAAGCAACAGCAGCAGCAACAATTCCATGCTGGTACAGGTGACAACAAGCAGCTAGCCCCACTACTGATTAATCCCGCCCATAGCTCGAGCAGCCTAGCAGCTGATAGCAAATTCCTGAGTAGTTTCGGTGCCAGCGCCAATGTGTAGAGCGTTTTATATCTATATCTATATATACATATATATATATATATAAATATATACATGAGGGTGTCCCGGGGGGATTAGAGGGTCTGTAGCAACCCTTTAGACACCCCCTCGCTTCACCCTCCTGTGTGTGTTGTGTTTTTGCTCATTAGACTTAAGTGCAAAAGCAAAAAGTTGTGAACTGCATATACAGAGAATAGGAGAAGGGAACTAACTAAATAGTTTGCTTAGTTTGACTTACATACTTAAAAAAGGGTTAGGATTGACAGAGTTGAGGGGAAAGTGGGGTAAACAAACCAAGCATCTGCTGCAAAATTGTAAGTTATTAGATAAAATCGCTGAAAAGTAGCTTATAGAAAAGTTTATGAAACTCAGATTTAAAACTCAAACTCATTTTGGCCTAACTTGGATGAAAGGAAATATAAATAAAAACAATTTCCAAGTAAATAAGTTGGAAAAATGGAAGACATCAAACCTCTCATAAGCGTTTCATGCAGAACTATTCCCAATAAATAACTAATAAGGCTTTAACAGAGCAGCAAACGAGAAGGAAATTATTTTAAAGGTTCATGCTAAGCTGAGTCAGTGTTTTAATATCTGTTTAGATTGGGTTAGGCAAGACGATTCTCGGACTATAAACTGATATAAAGTACGCCAGATTTGGCCCGCCCGAATGAGTGTTCTCGAGTCTCTTCTGTATAACTTAAAAAGGCTCTGTTTTAGAAGCGCTTTTTACATCATATGGTATTGTATGAGACTCGAGGTATTTTCAACCTGACATTGGTTAGTGTAACTTATGATGAATATCAACGTAATCGGCACGCTGAGTAATCCGATAGAGAGCTCGAAGCAGCAGACACATCTACATTTCTAAATTTAGCCCCACGAAAAACCCTCAAGTAGCTGTAGCCCTAAAGGTCTAAGCTAGATACCCGTATTGCAAGTTCTACACTGAAAGAAATCCAACCCAGCCCAACAACAACGAAAGGTGAGTGTGTTTGTGTGTGTAAAGAAAACGCATTCTATGATTATATATAGATATTGGCTTGTAAATAGAACTCAACCGTATAAAGCATATGGAATATGACATTCAAACTAAAAAGCTAAGCAAAAAAAAAAATGAAATAAATAAATTAATAAAAAATACACATAAACATGCAAACACACACAGAAAGGAATCCAAATAGCACCGACGTAGTTAAACTAAGTAAAGATTTATGTAATTTTTAGTACGAAATCTGAAAAAAAGAAAACAAATAACACAATGAATAGCAAACCCTAACGAAAAATTACAAAATAGAAACTCACCTAAGCGAAATAAATAATGTAGAATTGTATTTAAAATCCAGCAGCAGCAGCACATTAAATATAATATACACGACAGATTCATTAGCTAAAGGTGCAATGTGTAATAATCCCCCAGATAAGCGACATAAATGCTAATAATAAGGCTGTTAAATGTAAAATATCATAAATAATTAATAATCCCCAACCGACAAAAAAAAAACTTAAATATATATACATATATATACATTAAAATTGTGTAATTAAAGCATTTAATTGTAATTAACTGACGAACTAGTTTTAGTTGCCTGTAGCTAAACTGAAATATATATTTCCATCAATATATTTCGCTGTCATAAAATGGAAAATTATATTTAAAAAAAAAAAAACATTCAGATTTAAGCAATCAATGAAAACTAAATTGATAAATTACGCGGAAAAAAAACGTACGTCAAAAGTAACGCTACAAATAAATACTAAATAACTACTAACAAAGTTAATACCAACTCAAAAAAAAAAACATATGTAAATGTGTATTTCATTTCATGGCATTTCAAATTTTGGATGTGTAGCTGCCACCGTTTGGAGGCGCCACAGCTGCGCCTTCATTCTACTGGATGATTCGATGGATTTTGTCATTTGAATTCCGATGCGACTGTTGTTGACCAAAGCAGGTAAACCAAAACCCAAAACCAAATCCCAACAACGCCAACTAACTAGAAAAACAAGTTAGCAAGTAAGAGTCGAGAGTGCTCGACTAAGAGATAACCTGCAACCAAGTCCATACCTATTTACCTTTTATAGATGATCAAAAAACCAGTTTATACTTTTTGGAAAGGTAATTTAATTATATATTATATCATTTGAAATAGGAATGGGTTTCATACGGATAATCAAAATGATACTTTTACTGAGTACATACATATCTATACATCTCGATGAGAAAGACATATCTGAGTTATCGATATTTGCGGAATGTATAAAGTTATATATAAGATTCTATAAACTACAATTTATACCTCAGATTTCAAGTCTCTAGCTCTTAAATTGTATCTGAGATACAGAGAGACACGGCTAAATCGACTCGGCTGATCAAGAATATATATATTTTATGGGCTCTGTCTGCTACATAGTTTTGCACTACAGCACTATACCCTTTTACCATTTTTAATGAGTGCAGGATATAATGATATCCTCCCTTTCCTTCTCTGGCTCTCTCTTCAAATTAATTATGCGCTTTGAATTGCCCTACTTGCCTCTTCACCCCGCTTCCACTGGATTTGTGCTGGAGCATCATTAAATTGAAATGAGATATTGTTTATAGTCCAATGCTAGTTGTCCCCATGCATTTCCCGCTAACCGTTTGCCCACTTTGCCATTGCAACTGTCAACGTTGCAATGCGAAATACAAGATAATCAAATAAATGCCCCCACCCCCTCTCACTTTCTCTCTCTCTCTCTCTCTCTCTCTCTCTCGTTATTTGTGTGTGTCTGTTGTTTTTTGTGCTTTTGTTTTCACATTTGGTTGTAAAACAATTTTACAAATTGTTATTGACAATTTATGTGTGTTGCTCTGTTTTGTGTTTTTTTTTCTGCCAATACCTTCCCCACTTATCCCCCCTCTCACCATCCGTGTCCTGGCTGTGCCCGGATGCTGTTTGAATGTGTGCATTTAAGTTGTGCAAACAAATGAAAATCAATTCGACCAAATGAGGCGCACTAATATCGCAACAATTTCTGCTTAATATTGGCATTATTAGGTATAACTGTAAATTATTATTATTGTGGCAGTAAAATAAAAATGTACACAGTAAAGCATCGCTTGAGTGAACTTTAAAATGGAGTAAAATTTTAAACTAAACTGATTAAAGTAAGTATAATTTAAAGGAGAATAACAATTCTATAGGGATCTCGCAATTAGCTCAAAATATTAAGAATAGTTCAGATTAGTTACTTTTGGGTTCCTGAAAGTTGTTGAATATTTAACGATAGATAATAGTTCAATAGTTTGAAGTCTGACTGTGCCAAATTTTGAGTTGCTGATGCATAATAATAAATAAAGTAGCATTTTTTAAATGAAAATAATTGATAAGTTTGTTTCATGATTTTCTACGTTTAATGTTAAGTATTTATTTATTTCATTTCTAATATTTCCTATTTATTTTTATTAAATATAGTTTAATCTTTAAAATGCTATAACTAAAGTAACTAAATGTAAATCAGAGTAAATTTTATGAAATTAACAATATTATTACAATTATGCTACAAGTTTATTTTATATTTATTTTCTGTTATTATTTTCTTGAATAAACACTTAATTTGAGTCCAGGCTAAAGGTATTATTTCCAAATTGTTTGCATTCAATGTTGCATACTCTATTTTCATTTGCAGTTTCTGCAGAGCAAGTGATATTTTTAGTATGTTTTCGGCTTATAAGTTTCTTCAATAATGCTCATGAACATTTCAGCACTTTACCCAAATGTGTGTGTATGTGTGTGTGTGTGTGTGTGTATTTTCCATTTGTATAGAGGCTTGTAACTTTAAGCCGATGCCAACAGGCAGCAGCAACAACAGCAGCAACAACAGCAGCTGCAACAGCACCCAAATGGATACAGCCCAACGTAGCTGAACTGTCCACAGTATTAGCTACACACACACACACACTCACATATAGCCACTCCTCAATCCCTTCTGTAGTCCTACGCCTCACTGCTAGCAATCCGATCCCAACTACAAATAGGCAAAGCTCTCATCTGCTTTGCTACTGACCAGTCCGATAAATAAACCCAAATTTATCATGTACATGAACACAGCTCAGTTGGTGCGACAGATAGAGAGAGAGAGAGAGAGAGAGAGAGAGAGAGATGCAGAGAGGGGGAGAGAGTGTAAGAAAGATGGGGTGGGAGATAGGGCATACAATGTATTCCAGGACAAACCATATATCGTGGATATAATAGCAATGCCGGCAGCGGTCATAATTTTTGGCACAAAATTGTCGATAGGCGTTGAAGCGTTCAATTGAATGTCCTGGCCCAGGACATCGTCTGGCCAGCAGTTGAATCCATAGCTCCAGTCCCAACCCCAAGCCTTAAAACCCCCGCCTAGACTGTAGTCAGCTCAGTCTACAGCCCTTCTTAATGTTGTGCAGCCAAAACACTATTGTATAATCAAAACTAATGGTCTATAAAGAATCAATTCTCAATTTGTTTAGCCCCAGCTGTTGCTGCCATCAAATGTGGCAGGAGATACACACACACTGGACACACAATGGAACATGATACGATTTCACAACTGGCAACACACACATGTGGCAAATAAAATTTTAAATGCACTTTGTAAATAATTGAATAAAAATGGCAAGGCGAAAACACAAATGGAAACAACTGTTTTTTGTTATCTTTTCTTTTTTGGCTTTAATGAGCCTGATTAGGGATATTCCCGCAACATTTGTATATAAACTTGTTTAGCGTAATTTGTAAATGATAAAAACTAAATTTGTTTGTATTGTATTTGGGCAATCGGATGTGTGAGCAATGCATGAGTTACGGAAAGGAAAACGGCATGGAGGTTGAGTGAATTGAGGATGAGCATGAAAATGGAATGGAAATGGAAATTGCAAATCGGGTTGGGGGCATTCGGGAAAAACACTGATTCAGCAAGTTGCCATAAAGTTTAATCAGCAGCTTGACATCGTCAGACCAAGCACAAGAAACTACAAAAAAGAAGTAAGATAACTGCAGTCGAGAGTGCTCGACTAGGAGATGCCCTCGACTCGACTGTTAAGTACATAGTAATAGCTGATTGTAGTTTTCAATTTTTTTTAGTAAAAGAATAATATATCTGGGTATATTATCTATCAATGGGAAAGTTATCTTTACAATTGTGTCTTTTATTTATATCGTCAATCGATTTATATCCATATGAAATTAATTACACTTCAATGAGAAGAATCTAGCTATTATAATCGACTAAATATATAAATCGATACGCATCGCTTTGTCTTGCTCAACTTCATCATACTCATTGGTACTCATTTTTAGGGTATACAAAAAAGAAAAAGAACTCGTAAATATGAGCTGAGCTCAGACACACACACACACACACACACACTCTCACAGAAGTTTAATGCGCATTTGAGTGACCATAAAAATGGACAGTTGGGTGTGGAGTAGTCGCAGCCATCCCAGTTATCCCGGCAGGATGCCTGTGGCCTGTGCCCAGCGATGCCTGTTGATAACAACAAAATTGTGCATCGCAATTTGATGAGATTAGCCCATCAAACAGACATACAGTATGTATATATATATAAGTACATATATATATAAGTACATAGTCAAATGTCATTATAATTCGATGCGGCAGTAAATTGATTAAAGCTGACACAACAACTACTTGTCCTAAAGCAAAGAGTCTTATCTAACATACAAAATCCGCAATTTTACCGTTTACAATATCGAAAATTGTGTTTTGGAAAATATTAAAATATATTGGCAGTTAGTTTAAGCAGTTTTTTATGCTAAAAACCCATTTCTTTATTATCAATGAATCATTTTATTAAGCACGCAAAGTGAACGCAATCATATAAGTTTTACTGGAGAAGGGAGTTGTTAAATATTCTATTTATAGCCATAAAATAATGGCAATATAATAGAAATCATAAAAATCAGCGAAGAGAAATGCAAGCAAGATAAGAGAGCCATAATAAAATAATCATATTCTATAACAAAAAGCTTACAGGTTTTTGAAATAGCAACAGCTAATTTAAGATGATAAAAATTAAAAATATTTTCTTATTTTTTATGTTCTTTAATCCCATTTTATTACTTTTAACTGCCACTTAAAAGCGACGAAAAAGAATAAAATTTGCTACTATAAAAATTGCGATGTTTATATGAGCAATTTAATTTCAAACTCCCCAATAGAAGAGAACAAGGATTAAATCTAAATGCGGCAGACAGCCAAAAATGTGTGTAGGAATTTACACAGAAGGAATAAAAATAAAAAAGAACGAAAATCACATAAAAATTCTAGTGAAGCAATTCAAATGCGAAATGCAAGCATTTTAATTTGAGCAGTATTTTTGATTTTGGAACTTTGTTTGTTTTCTGGCGACGGCTAAAACAAATAGAAATTGACCAAAACTGGAGGGTTGAAAAAAGACCAAACAGACAGACAGACAGACAGCTCCCTTTTACCTCCTCAAACACACACACACACACACCCAAACACCAGTTAAGTTGGTCACTTTAAATGGAGCGACTAAAACTTACTTGTCGAGTTAGTCAAAAAATAAATAAAAAAATTTTATTTGCACCGTGGAAGCTTTGAGCTGCCTCAATGGCTTCTTCTTGCTTTCGTGAGTAATTAGTGAAATGCATTAAAATAAATGAGCTTTGAGCAGAAAGAGAGAGGGAGGGTGAGACACGTTGACATGTTTTACATGTGAAATTTGAGAACGCTGCACAAATTAGCATGGCTTATTGAAGAGATTAAATTTCCCGCTTTATTGATGCACTCAATTATTACAGCACATTTAATCCAAAAGCTAATTGTAATAACCAAATGTATATTTGCTATTTCATTTGCTCTTATACACATATTAGATTAAACTACTGGCTCTCAAAAAAAAAAAAATTTTCGCATTTCGTTTAGTTACTGTAATTTAAGCAGACATAAAACTTAACAGCCTATTTACAGAGACAGACAATACCCCGCTCTGCTCTCTCTCTCTCTCTCTCTGTCTCATGCACACACACAAAAAGAGCGGACCCACAGTGGGTGAGAGTCCTTAAGAGTAAGTAAGCGAGCGTATTACGAATGAGCGTGTGTGGGAGAAAAGCGCACAATATCTGACGCGACCGTTGCTGCTGCTGCGCTGCCGGCAGTCGCTGCTTCCTGAGACACTTAAACAGGCCATAAAATACATTTGGAGCGTCGCTGCTTTGGTCGCTTTGTCGCTTTTTGTAGTTGTCATCTCATTTCGTTTCGCTGCCCTACGCCTCCCTCGCCAAGTCGCGCCTCGTTTCGCCTTTAGGCGTTGTAATTTCTTGAATGTGTCCGCTCCTAATTGCAAAATATGGCGACAATTTTCAAAGAAGTTGAGCACATTGACGTCTGCTGACTGCCGCCGCTGCGGGGATAATTTAATTTCAGCTGGCATTTTGCGTGTCATCTAAATACGGCAGGACAGGAGGGATGGGGGAATATTCATGGTCTAGCACTTGAGCTCGCGCACGCTCGTTGTTGAATCAAAACAACAACTCACCTCAAATGCAGACAAACACAGGCTTATATACTAAAAGCAAAGCTTAAACTAAAGCTCAAAATGAAATGTTAAGAGTACGACGAAAACAGCAACTCAACAAATTCGCTCAACTGCATGTGTATGTGTGACGCATTTTATATGAAACGTTTTATTATACTAATTTGTAGCTTGGCACTGGTCGCCAGTTTCGGTTACATCGAAATGGCAATTTGCCATTGCGTGAAATGGCAGAGTGAGTGAGTCAGGGAGCAAGTGGGGAGATCGAGTGAGTTTGTGTGTGTATGTGTGTGGGAAAGGGAGAGATGCATACACTTCAGTCGAGTTTCGATTGGCAGACAATGCGCTGCTTGCAATAGGGAGAGCTTTTGGCTGGCTTCTAAAATCGCCCCTCTTCTAAAACTTGTGGCAAAAAGGTATTTCTAAATGTGCCCAAAATTGCTTAACTGTTCTCTGTCTGTTAGACTGTCTGTCTGTGGGGATTTTCGGAGGTTTTTATTAAAATGACGTTGCCCGTTTTGTGTGTCCTGCGTTGTCCTCCTCGTCTCTGTGGCCAGCAATTGCATTTGCTTCACGCATATCCTGCAAAAGGTCCTTAGCATCGTTAGAGTCCCATGCTGCAGTCGCATTCGTCCTGGTTAAGTTTTCCATTTTGCTTCTTTTTTTTTGGTTGGGGGCCAAGTTTTAACGACTTTGTTTCCGTTACGTCTAATTTAATGAAATTCGTTTTGCTTTTGCTTTTTGGGTTTCGGATTTGGTTTCTGTTTCGGTTTTTGTTTTTGCTTTTGATTTTGCTTTTTGTCTAAGTTTTCTGCATAAAATTTACCGAAATAACGGCATTCTAATGACTTGGGCGTTACTGCACTTACTCCTTGTTGTTGTTGTTGTTGGTGTTGGAGTTGGGGTCCTAGACTGAAACACCCTGTAGCCGAACACCCTGTGCGCCTTTCAAGTTGACTTTGCAATATTTTTGCTTTGGGTTTTGGTTTGATTTAATGATGGTCTGCGTGTGTGTGAGTGAGTGTGTGTGTGAGTGTGTGTGTTTGCTCTTCTTCTTGTTGTTATTTTTAGCATTTTGCATATATAAAGACATTGCTTATAATGATAGACGATGTGAGTAATTCTATAGCTGGCTGTGAGCTGAATTGTGTGAAGCCCCTTGTGGCATGGCCCCAATGGGAGTGATAAGTATATGTTTGCAACACTCGGGGCAACATAGCAATTAGTTGCTCAAGTCACATTTGTACTGTAAATTTAATTGATCGCAAATACTTTCAGTTTTGAATAGTTTGATTGCAGTGTAAATTAAATAACAAACATAATTGAAATTTCTATCGGAATAATTGCTTGGAATTTCAGTTTATTTCATTAAGCATGGGAATTAATTAAAACTTTAGCCAGCAATTTAATACAATAAAAAACAATTGCGTTTTTTATTGCCATTGGCATTCCAAAAGTGGAAAGTAAATTAGCAATAAATATTCACAAATTTATTTATTTATTTACTTTGAAAAGTATATTTTCAAAACAATGCAAATCGACAAAATTCATTAAAATTAACCAAATTCTATAAGACTTAACACAGTATTCAAGATTCAAGAATTACTCGTTGATTAAGTAGCCCCAAGAAATGAAACTTGATCTCCAATTTTCCTTCCCCAAAAAGTGCAAGCTTCAACATTTCTTGGCAAGCAATTTACGGGCACGGGTGCGACGCCCACAAGGGCAGGACCTGTGGCAAAAATTCAGCCTCAAAATATGCAGCAATTTTTCTTTGGAGTTTGTTTTATTTTATACACTTTCGCAGAGGGAATTATAAATTTCAGATGTAGTTTGAAGACAACATTCCAGACACTATAAGGCATATATATTCTGGATCAGCATCAGCCGATCATCTGTCGATCTATATAAGCTAGTTGATCTGTATGAGTTAGAGATGTGTTGAATTTGGCATAGAAGTTCTCGTTTATTAAAGGCAAATAAATTTTATTTAATTGTATCGATAACTACACCAATTATCGATACAAATCGATTTGCGATAGCAATAATAGATAAAAACATATATTCACAATGAGCAAACAAAAATCAGCCAGCCTACTATATATTTATCAGGGTATTTCCTAATCGAGCTGTCTCGACTAGAACCTTCTATCTTCTTTTCCTTCCACTTTTTTTTTTTTTTGGGTAGTCTGATAACTTGAACTATTTGCAATAAATATGAGCGAAGAAGCGCGTTGCGAATAAACAAACTGATTTGCATTTATGGAAATGCAGGAAACACACACACACCCACTCGCACATAGACCAATACACACACACACACCCATACCACACCCATAGACAACACGTAGCGGTAATGGCGTAAAAATGCAAAGGAAATATGATTTGTGTGTGTGTGTGCGCAATACAAACACACACTCGCAAACACACACACACACGTACACATACACACTTACACATGAGCTGCTTCTGACCAAAATCAAATAGAAATGTCGAGTGTGTGTGTGTGTGTGTGTGCAAAAGCCAAATGTAAATATTTATGTTTTATGTTAATGAGAATATGTCTGACTTTTTGCTATTTGAATATTGGCCAGGACTTGCTGCTGTTGCCTGGTACCCAACTCCCTCCATCGCCCATAAAAGAGAGGATAACAAATGCATTGGGGCGTTGTTGGTTAAACTGCGGTTGCAGCTTTTTTCACTTACTGTTGTTGTTGCCACAAACAAAAAACAAGCAACGACAACCAACAGGCTCAATGAGTCTCAGCCGCAACTGTGTTTTTTGTGGGTGGTTGTGGTGGTGGTCGGTTGGGTTGTGGGTGGGTTAATACAACTTTATAACTCTGACTGTCGCTAGCTATAGTTAAGATTCCCTGTTATCGAAGTTAGAAGAGTATCTTTGGTTTTTTGCAATGTATATACACTCCTATATAAATATCTACAACCTATATTCCGCAACAGTCTAGCTGGAAAATCGGTAACATCGATAAGTGCATATCGATAAACATCCTTCAAAGATAGATAAATCAATTTGGCACGTCTAATCGGAAATGCCTAAATTTTTATAACATAATATTAATGAAAACTTTGCAGAAATATAACGAAATCATAAATCGCCCACAGTTTTAATTAGGATCACAATCCTAAACGATAGGGGAACATAATCCCAAGATTATCAAGCAAATTTAAGGTCGACTCCCATAAGACCTCCAACTGCAACATTCTCATTTGTTATTGTGTATTTTTGTTGGCCTATAATTGACTGTTTAAATTGACTGAGTGCAACAAAATCATTTCAACGTTTTGTTGAAAGAGGGATATTTAAATACTCAAAATTTTTAATTGGAATAATCAAATTTTGCAACATTTTTATTTTGCCAAATAATGCAAATAATTACTAAATAATTAGTTGAAAATAAGCCTTAAGTTATCAATTTTAAACACTGTTACTTAAGGGTATTAGGAATACAGTGTGTACTGCAGAGGATTTCGCCTCTTGTTGTGTGTTTAATTAGTTGGTTGATAATTTGTTTTCTTTTTTTTCAGTAGTTTTTTATAAACATTGTTGTGGTTCACAATCGGTTTATTTATTTAACTTTCCTTTTATGTGTTCTGGTTTTTATTTTGTTTGCTGTTAATTTATTAATATTCCATGATATGCCGCTTAAGCTGACATTTAATTAATTCTATTAATTTTTTAATTAAGCAAGCGATGCAAAAAAAATCTGAAAAGTTCATGGAAAAAACATTTATATGAATATGAAAAAAACAAAATAAATAAATTTTTACGTGAGAAAAAAGCTGCGAGTGTGAATTGTTGTAAAAGTTTGAGCAAATAATATAAAGATTAAAAAAAAGTATTGGCATAGAAGATTCTGTTTAATATGATGCAAATTAAGACCCGGAACCGTTAAACGTGAACCGGAACACAAATTCGATTCGGTTTGAGAGTCTGGCTTACGATTGAGGCTAAAGTATTCCAACTTTAACAAATAATTCAGTTGAGAGTACGGAAATTGTTGCAAAATCATCTATTCTTCGTTGGTAATACTATTTTAAGACTGTCCAGCTAAAACATCTTCTTTGAACTCGCTTCAGAGCATGGCTTGAAAATGAAACCATTTTGCTGTCAACCTTTATGTATAGGAATTTATTTTTACAAAACTGGTCAACTAGTCTGAGTTAGCCCGCATATCCAATAATCAAACTTTAGATTGTGCAATCACAGCTCAAGTCTCAAGTTTCCCTCTACTTTCGGAGGGGGCAGTTGCACTCAGGGAAATGGCAAAGGTTAATGCACCATTGGACAGTTGTCGTTCCACAACTCTCTCTCTCTCTCTTCCATTCTCTATGTACACTATGTCTCATCCGATCCGTGTAACCAATGCCGACATCATCATCATCATCAACATCAGTATGGTCATCATCAGCATTTGTTGTGTGTGGCATGTGACAAAGTTCAAGTGCTGGTAAATCCATAGATTTCATGCTGGCAGCCAACAAACATTGCCACATATTGTGCGAGACAAGCAACAACAGCAAACAAACAGAGGTGTTGGTAATGTGCTGCAAACGACAACACCAAAAACAGCAACAACAACAAGAGTTGCTGCAACAATCGTATCGCGTTTCAATGTTTTTAGTGCGGCATAAAAACAAAAGCAAAAGCCGCATTCAAACTGCGAACTAACACTAACAACATGTTACTTTATGCCACAGACTGCAAAAGTTTTTATATGCCACAACTGGGAGATACTTACCAGCACCCCCCCCCCCCTCCCGTTCCACCACACACCCCCTCTCTGACTCGCTGCACGTAATTTTGTTGTGTGTCGCGACACAAATGTGTTGCCCATGAAAAGTCATCGAACCACCCTCGTTGAACCGCTGTTTGCCCAATACCACCCTCGACCCCTCACTCAGCTGCTACCTTGGCATTATGCAAGGCGCCATAGCCGTCACACTTGTCACTTTAACCTTGCACGGCCTGTCAGCAGCCGAGCACACAACTCACACCACCGCACACCTCAACCCATCCCATTCTCCACCACCCAGCCACATTGCACCACCTAACCAGAGCCCACTGAAAATTTGCGCAAAGCGGCATGGAAAATGAAAAGAAAAGCCATAAAAAAAATCCAAAGACGACGCGCAAAGCCAGAACAAAAAAAAAAATAAAACAAACACATAATGCAAGAGACGGAAACAGTGGAAAAATTATGACGAACTTTAAATGCCCTAACTGTAAAAATATATCCCATAAGGTATCAATTATTAAACAAAGGTTTAAGGTAGTAAAAAAAAAAACAGATGATTACCTTAAAAATGTTGTTTAATTAGTTCTTAATGAATGAAAAAAAGTAAAACAGGCTGCTTGCTTTCTAAGAAAAACATTAACTGTCTGATTTACGAGAGTTTCAATAATAATTTATTATAAATCGTATAGAAGAACAAACAATACTTAAACTCTGAAAGAGTTTCTTTTTAGAATCATTTTAGAATCTTCTTTGGAGACAACTTTACTAGAAACCAGCTGTTATAATAACATAATAATTCATTGAAACACAGACTGAGATCGCTGAGACTGGCTTGATCATAACAACTGGCAGCTGATCAGCTGTTGTTATAGTTAAACTTAAAAAAAAACAGGTATCTGAACCATAAAGCTAATCGAAGATTTAATTGAATCAGGTCCTATCGCCTACTCATAAGTATCATAAATATTCTGTCATGTTCTCTCTGCTTAAAACTCTTTTCTGCTCGTTGTTTAACCTTGTGGCAGAATTAATATACCTCATGCGTAGGGCATTGAAACTGAAACGAGCGTAAATATGCCTGTCATCATTTTGACATCAACATTGCTGTCTTCGTCGTCATCATCATCATCATCGTCTGGACTGACATTGGACTATAGCTGGGATCTCTCTCTCTGTCTATGTGTGTGTGTGTGTGGCTTGATGGTAGTTGAACAAGCGGACCCATTACCATAACTATAATGCATATTTCAGCATCGGCATCCCCATTCCCATGAAGGCTCCGTCATCACCATCAACGACGACGACGACGACGACGACGACGACGACGACTATGACGATGATGTGGAAAATCCCGGTATCACTTTCGCTTATGCCTTGTTGACAATCTCGGTTTCAATGTGTGCCTGCGTATGGGTGTGTGGGTGTGTGCATGTGCCCAGTATAATAACCTCTTGCCCCTCCCACTCCATCGCTTGCTGTACTTGGCTATCTGGTAAGCATGCCTGGGCATATTTATGCCACATTTTGTTGTGCCTTTTTCTTTGCCAAGGCAAGGTTTTAGCATAAAAGTTTATTGAACTAGTGCACAAGGCGGTAAACACCCACAGAGACATACAGCCATAAATAGATTCCAGCCACAGCAGGAAAGAACAAACACAATTTACACATGAAGACACAGTCAGGATAGTCCCCGGCGCTCTTTATAAATAAATCGATGCAATTTGCGCGAAAATTCGACAGTGAAAACTACTTTGCGGTGCATATTCCCAGTTGAGGTAATATTTATGCAGCTTAAGTGGAATATTTTTTAGAATTTTTTAAAAAGAATTTTCAGATTTTCTTTTTAGGTGGAGCAGTGGTCTAAAAAAATCACAAAGCAGCCGAATCCAAGATGTCAAATTGCATTATACAGAATATTTCTTATATAGGAGCATCTGACAGCTGATCAATGGGTAGGTGGATCAACACTGGGAACCACTCTGCCCGAGTCCAAGAAACCTATTTGTCTTCCCACGTTTTCAAAATGAAAGCATTGAAATATGGTATAATTATATAAAGTGATATCAGACTTAATTGTTTTTTTGAGAGTTGCTGATGTATATACATTTTATTTGCATAGTTGTAATTAAGGATTGTAGAATATGTTTAAATATAATGTATTCATGGCATTTCTTTTGCACACAAATAAATATTGCCAAGCTTTTTGCAAAGATATTGTATTTTTTTTCAGGACAAATGAAAATGGAAAAGTGCGTAATCAATTAATTAAAAACATTCCTAAAGGTTTTGAAAAATCAACTGAAATTATTTAAAAAACTTGTTCATTCTCGTTAAGTTTGAATTTTTAATGCGTTTAATCATTTCCAAGCAAGCTAAGATCAGCCAACAACAATATCTAGCTTATGGTTGTGGCAAGTTTCGTTTCATATTTCTTTGATTGGATAAGTAAATAGGGAACTAAAGCCACTTGGGGATCTCGCTCTCTCACTTTGCTCTCTTTCTCTCTCTCCTGGATTTGCCCATTTTGGCCAATTTCCCGTTGGTTCGTGTTCGTAATCCACGTGGATTATGTCAAAATTGGTATATCATAAAAACGTCGCGTACGTGAGTAGCATAAACCAAATATGCTGAATGCTGTTGATGTTGTGCAACTAGAGTATGAGAGCCGGAGAGAGAGAGAGAGAGAGAGAGAGAGAGAAGAGAGAGAGAGAGGGAGAGAGGAGTGGTTCCACCATTAACTTTGCCTTTTTTGGGCCCTGCTGACACTGGAAACCTTTTGACCAAGTGATTAATTTGTATGCGCCAGGCGCTGACTTTTGCGGTGGTCTCGGGACAAAGGCCAAAAGTGTTTGGCATGTAACGGAAATGCGCGCTCGGGGACAGACAGACAGACAGACAGACAGACGGACGGACGGATGGACAGAAAGGAGTTAGCTGCCGATGGGAAACACATTGTGTTGAAAGTGCTTTGAATATGCACTTGCCGAGGCGTACATTGGGCAAGTGGTGTGAGAGATGGGTTGGCGCGGGGGGTAGAGTGAGGGTGTCGGGGGTGCAGCATAAAGTTTTGCCTTTGGCTTAGGAATATCACCCGGGGGCAAGTTTGCCACACTACGGGGCATGGTCTTTTAATGCGGCTGGCTTATGGCCAACAACTTGTACAAGCGGCACAAAAACTTGGAATACGTTTCTTCTTTTCGCGGTATTTTCCAATTTTAATTTTTTTATTTTTATTTTTATACAACTTGTGAGAAGCGAAATAAAATTCATGACGCGACAATTGGGTTAGAGAAGTAGAATAAAATAAAGAAAATGGTTCGTGTCAAGATTTCATTAAACTTTCTGTAAGACAGCAAAGCTTGACCAATCTCTAAAGCAGCAAAAACCGAGAAAAAAACAACACAAATTTATAATAAGCTGCAGCAAAAAAAAGTAGAAAAACTTGGCTCATTTAATTTAATTGGTCAATTCATTTTCCCCATTTAAATAAATACTGCATTAATTTTGGCAATGATTTCTTAGAGAACGAAATTTGCATACTATTGCGAGGAGTTTCTCTTTTTTCTAGGCTTTGTTTAAAAATGAAAGAGAACTGCTAAAGATGAATTCAACTATATAAAAACTGAAATCACAAATAATGTAAGGCTTACTGCAACTAAGCTATTTTAAGGAATACATCAATGAGTATTTGTACAATTCTTCCTTTTACCCATTTACTCAAGAGAAAATACATCAAATAAATAAGAATAATATGCTTACCGACAGCAGCAAAAGCTTCGATATCCTCTGATCCTTGATCTCTTAATTTTTTATTTTATTTAACACTTCCTAAATACAATAATAATTATAATGAACCTAATAGAAGGATTATAAATTAAACAATTCTTGTATAAATGCTAGATAAACTTATGAACAATAGAGGAAGATTCATAATACCCTTTTTATATATAATTTCAGTGGAACAGGGTATAGTATTGTAGAATGTAGAATAATGAAGTACATTCATAGTATTATTAATAATAGAATATTGCTGTTTCTACAGTTTATTTGTGCTAACCAATAAGATTATATGCCTTATGGATGTAAGTAATGTCAACCACAATGCACCCCATTTCAAAAATGTATCCTGTTCAAATTGCAAAAACATAAAAAGCAAGCAACAAGCCTTAAGTCAAATTCGTTGAGTTTCAGTTTCCTTGCTGGCAAAAAGTGTTTCCTATTTCAATTTCTCCATTTGAAAATGAGCTTTACACTCACCGACCCTTCCCCGCTAAGTATCTGTGTCTCTGTCTGTATCTTTAGCTGTTGCTGTGTTTGTATCCTTTTCTCTTTATTATATTACCGCGAGTGTTATGCTAATATCCGTAACGGAGGGTTGGGAGACTGCTGCCGCCAGAGAGTCTGTGGTTCAGCCATGTTGTCGTCTTCCAGCCGGGGGTTCTGGGCCGGAAATGAAATTTAACTGAATTTGCATTGGAATTCGATTAAATCGTTTATGCAAACATTTCGTTTCATTTCATTTGCGGGTTTTTGCGCTTTACCGACTCGCCTCTAACTGTAACTGTAACTGTAACTGGAACTCTAACTGTAGCTGTAGCTGTAACTGTAAACAGGGCCCATATGAATGTGCGAATCCTTTATGTCTCCGACTTGAGCACCCCTCTACCCTCCTCCACCCTCCACATGGCACCATTCTATCCGCTCATTTTGCGCCATTTGATTTGCCTCCTCGTCTCGTCTACTTGTTCGTCTGCAATTCTTTGCCACGAGCGAAATTACATTGAAAAGCCTCGAGAGTTGATTTTGGCATTCATCTAATTTACATAATGCTCATATGTGAATGTGAATGTTGTTTGCCCGTTTCCAGTTTCGAGCACGGCTCAGCAGCACATTTAATGTTGTGTGGAAATGTATCTTAGAGCTTGTTATTTATGAATTAATTTCATTTCCCATGTAAATGCATAAAGGTAATCGAGTATGCGATGCCCCCTCCTTGTCTAAAAGTATTTGCATAAAAATATGAATTTTTAACGCTACTCGCAACTGATGGAAGAGATGCTCAGCATTTGTATGATACTTTGAGCATTTCGTGTGACGATTTTTATTTGGCAAATTAAATACAATTTTGATATATATATATATTTATACATATTTGCAAACATACACATTTACATGCAGGTATTCATATTTTTGAATATACAAGTGCAAATTTTCTTACTTAATTTTTAGACAAATTTGCAGCTTTGCAGTCTTAAAGTGCTTCATAGCCTAAGCACTTTAAGGCAATTTGAATTTAATTCTTATATTTATTAAGCTGGCTGTTCTATTTTAACAGCTTACTATTTTGTTGATGGTTGCCATTTTGCAAGTGTATATGTTGCACTCGTATAGCTTGCAACATTGCATTCGTATTATTTTTTTTAGCTTCCTCAAGCTCGTTTGGCATGGCACAGAGTTTTATCTAAAGCCCCAAATGGCATTCAAAAGCAAACCACATGAGTCGCATAAGAAAGTTGGCTATAAGCTGCACACACGATGTGGCATTGTGGCATTGTGGCACTGTGGCACTATGGCACTAACCTACTGCTCTCATACATTGTCTCTTTATGTTCGCTCTCTCCCTCTCTCTCTCTCTCTCCCTCTCTCGCTCTCTCTCGCTGTTCTTCTGGAACCCATTTGATACAAAATGGACCCGAGCGTCGAGGGAAATGCCTGTTTTATTGCGGCCAACAGAACAGTTCATAAATAAACATATGCATGTGAGTTTATCAGTGTGAGTGTCTTGAGTGCACTTACACATACTTAGACACTCATATGGCATAGGTATGCAGACCACCTATTTATATCAGCATAACTCGGTTTGTGGCTTTCTCATCTCCAACAACAAACTTGTATCGAAATTATATTAAATTTGCTTTCGAGTTTGCTTTTCGCTTTGCTTTGCTTTGGATTTGTTATCAGTTTAAGCATATTCCCAAAAAGATGTTAGCCTAGTCTCGAATGTCTCATGAAAGCTTTGCGAATTCAATAAAAAGAGAAGTAAGAAGGCTCTAGTCGAGAGAGCTCGACTAGGAGATATCCTGAACCAAGCCTTTAAATGTAACTCGATTTATATCGATAGAAACGAAAACTATGTTCTTGATAAAATTTAAATAAACTTGAGCTTCCTTTGATAACTGATATTCAACATTTGAAATTCTTTCTGAGATTAGTTTGCTGATACAGATTGACAGACGGACAAGGCTAGATCGACTCATCTGCTTATTCTGATCATGAATCTATATACTTTATGTAGTCGGAGATGCTACCTTCTGCATTTAGCATAATACCCATTTTTCGATTGCTGTGAAAAACACCTGTGCCATAAATATTTTAAAAATTTAAGGCCATTAAATATTTAAGCAAAAGGTGAAAACTCGATTAACATCATCCGAAATTGTACAATGGCTAACAGTGTTTGGCCGAAAAGTTTGCAGCTCGCTGGCAAATCATAAAAATTGAAAACAGACGAATACAAAACTTGCCAATTTACAAAACATTAGCAAGCCAATTTCCCCGTCATCGTTTTTACAACAAATTTAAGTTGAATTTAGTAATTTGGCAGAGCTCGTGGCTGAGCGAATGAATGAAAATGAATGACTGAATGAATATTCAATTTGGATTCGTTGAATTCTCAACTCAACTCAGCAATTTGAGCAACGTTTCGCCAGCGGGCGGTATTTAAATTTGTAAACTCAATCATTGAACCAATTTTGTAGTGGGAACTTTGCGTTGTGAGCCAAATTCAGTTTCAAGTTTTTGAAGTGACTTTCAAATCAATTAATGCAAAAGTATTTCACTTGAAGAAAACTAAAACTTTAAGTAGATACTAGTTTTGAATGGAAATAAAACACTATGATCCCAACTCTGTTCACTTTCATTGGCTAACCTTTCCGAGCTGTTTCCATCTATTGAATCTTTGACATTTGAACTGCTGCATTTCATATAAATATTTTGCCAATATTTGCAAGAAGTCAACCAATTCCCAAAAATACAACAAAAAAATAAAAAATTAAGTCACGGCACCCTATGCAAAAACGAAATATGGAGCCCATAAATTTGCAACTTTGTCCCTCTGCTTTTCCGACGCTCCCCTCCCAGCTCATTTGCACAGAGGATTAAAAGGGTCTCGACTCGGGTTTTGCACTCTTTTTGCACCATTATTTGCTATGCCTTTGCGTAGGGCTTTGCTTTTGCCCAATTTTTCTTCTTTTAATGCCCCGCATCTATTGAAAATGTGGTAATGGGGTATTCTGGAGTTGTGGGCAGTTATGTAGCAAGCAGATGGAAGCAGAAAAGATGGGGCATATTTATATATTTATATATATATATGGGTATATAGTCGACATAGTCTTGTCAGCAAACACATACATATGATACTTGGCTAAAAAAAGAAACCAAACAATATATAAACATTTATCCTATTAAACATTATCCAAAGAAACGAGGAGAATATGAAAGTGGCTCTGAAAATATTGAGATCTTGAAATTTATGAAGCAGCGCTAATATTATACAATAAGTATACGCTTGAGGATACGTTGCAGGGTATCTAGTAGTCGAGCTCTCTTTCTTGAATTGAGCAACTTGTTCGCCTTGTTTGATATTGGTTTTTTTTTTAGGGATTCCCGTGCAAAAGCTGGCAAAAGTGATTAATGCAAGAGTCGTCTGTGGCGTGCAACAACAATTTTTGGTGAGCGCGAATAGAAAAAGGCCACAACGCAGGCATTTTTATTGAATTGCCAGTCTCGGAATGCGGTTGTTGGCCAGTGGATACTACTCCATTTACCTGCGCACTTCGAATAGAACTAGACACTCAGTGAATTGAAAGTGAAGAGTTTGGGTATTCCTCTTGCATCAACTACGCTGTGACTACAGTTGCGCGGATTAAAGCCCGAAATGCTCGAAAAGCCGATTTGGATGGCAAAGAGTGTACAGTGAGAGGGCGCAGGGGAATTAAAATCGAAACGAGGTGGCAGCAACAAGCAGCGAATTTCAAATGTGCTCGCAACTGAAATATTAAAGCCATTCAATGCCTTTCTCCATAAATTACTGCGGCAGATGCAGTTTATACAAATCTTTGCTCAAGATGGAAGAGCTCCATTAAAAACCATCAAGAAGAAATATTTTAAATATGTATTTTAAATTTTATTTAAATTGATTTTGCCCTTGAAAAAATATCAATTTTGTTTTTAATTATTGTCGGCTTATAAGTGTTCAACTCAGAAGCTTGGATAAAGGTAATCAATTGCATTGCGATAAAAAGGAACAACTGAATGAACTGAACCTCTTCTTAACGAACAGTAGTCTCTTTTAAAGGTTCCGTTATTTAGTTGTTTAATAATCTATTAATTAAAATAAATTAAAAATGGGAATTATTTAATGGATTTGCAAGATACCTGATAAAGTTAAGATGCTCTTTTCGTTGCACACGAAAACGATTTTCAATAAATACGAAACGAGACAGAGACAATAAAATGTCAAGAAAATCAGACAGTCAGCCGCTCCCGCAAAGGTCGGGCACGCTTAGTGCCCCTGAAGGGCTTTTACAGGGGGAGGGGGAAACAGTGTGTGGTGTGGAGCTGTGGGGAAAGTGCCAGCCAGATTTCTATCAAGCCATCACGCTGACAATGAGAGCTGAGTCCTGCGCCCTCTGCTCAGAGCTCAGTCAAAAGTCACTGACATCGAACCACCCTTCGATTGCGGGGCGGGGGTTGGTATAACAAAGACGAAGGTGGGGTGGAGTGGGCAAAGGAGAGACGTCGGCAGACTTTGCTGTACAACATTCAACATTATTGATGGTAATTTTAAAACGTGCCTACAACCAAAAAATTTCGTGCACATTTGCCGGGATTTACAATTTGTGTGTGTGGCTTTGATTTGCTTGCTGTGTTTCGATTGACGCTTATCTTAATGGGCCAAACATATGGCCATGTGCCATGTTCTGCATCCTGGATCCAGGCACGTCAGTGGCAAACGTGTTGATAATTTAAATAAGCTACTTTAAGCGCTGCCGTTTGACATTGCGCATACGCAACGTTCGCCGGTTCGCTTACTGTTCGCCTGTTCGCCTGTCGTCGCTGTGATAAGCCCAGCTAAATGTTTTTCGATTTTGTATTTTGTATTAATTTTGTGCCTAAATCTCACCGAGATTTGCGCACAGAGAGTGATGACAGAAAACAGGGCACACTGATGCATACAAACATATATGCGTAAACTTCATTAAAAATGAATTTTGTAAACGCTTCTGGGCAATGAATATTATATTGGCATAAATTTAGAATACGCTAATTTATTATTAGCATAACAAAAACAGAATTTTTTAACTTTTTATTCTTTCTCGAATAAATAATATATGATAATAATCCAAAAAAAAATTGCATGAATAATTAGAAACTGACATTTCAATACATAGTTTTGCAAGTTAAAAAGTAATTATTCTCTTCTAATCCTATTAGTTTTTAAATCAATTATTTCTTTTGATGTTTGATTAATAATATTCTTGTATTTAAATTCCAATGATAAATGCGTTAAAGAGCAGCTCTCTTCTCATCGTCAGCATATTATGAATGGAATGCTAAGAATGCCAGGTTGCAAGCATACGCTAAGCATATGTGCAACTTAAGCGTATCAAGAAGGCAACAGGACATTGGCCATAAAGATAGACAGACAGACAGACAACAAAAGCCAAAGAGCAAATATCAAATCAATTTTAATTTAGAAAACAAGCAAGGACGCTACGGAAAAATGCAAAGGCAAGCGAAAAAAAAAATGCTAAAAGGCAGGCAGCCAGGACAAACAACAATAGGAGCTGGGAGCCGGGTGCGGAGTGCTCGGGCAGCAACAGCAGAAATGCCAACCCTTCGCAAAGGCAGAAATGGGCAGAGTCAACCCCAAAAATGAGAACAAACTTACCGGTAAGCCATACACCCCTTCCCTCTCCCGCCCAGTCAAAGGCAAACAGTGTGCTTAGCATATGCGCATAAATCTGGGCAGGCAAGGCCCACAAAGGGGGGGTCAAGAAGGGGGAACGAAGAGCACCCCAATGCAAAAGTTTTTGCGATTCGCTGGGTCGTCTTCTTCAAGACGACAGCACAATCTAATAAAATGGCTAAACGCTTCAATGACAATTCGAGCATGTAAAGTACACGTATATATATATAAGCTTGTATATATATATATAGATATATATACATATAGAGAAACAGAGAAAAGAACGGTAAATACATGTTGCATGTGGCGCTTAGCCGTGTCGAACAAGCGACTCCTGCTCCCTGGAAAAGTAGGCAATAATCGTAAGTGAAACTGCGTCCAAAAAGGGGGGATTAAAGTGGAGCAAGAGCAGTGGGCGGCTGGTGGGCTGAGACTGGTCGGTCAGTCACCAGCTGCTAAACTGAACACCACCCACCTCCCACTTCCTCCACAAGACGAAATCGGCCCCCTTCCCCAATGAGTTCGTGTATTGAAATGCGCTTTAAGTTGTGGCGATGTGTAATTGAATTAAATGGATTTCAATATGCGGGCACATGTTTCCCAAGCATATAGGGTGGACGCACACAGGGGCAGGGGCGGGAGTGGGTGGTTGTACTTGGTGTGCCAACTTGGAACAATGTACACGCATAAGCAGCTGCTGAGATCAAAGAAAAGAATGTTGCGAATGAAAGCTGAATTTAAGCTTATTAAATTGCTAAATCGAAGTTTCTTAAGCTTATTGAAATATATTGTCAAAATATGGAATACGAAAGTTTTTCCATGCTCCATGCAACAAATGTTGTAGCAATTTATATAAGAAAAATTGCCATTGCAATTTTAATTTTAATAATCATAAAGAATCATTTTTATTTTTAATTAATTTCATGCACAGATCAATGATATTTATTTGTGAAATAACTCAGATTATATTGAAATGTTATCTGATCACAGTCGAGACAAATTAATATTGAAATGTTAATTTGTATGCAGAAAGGCAGTTTAGTTGAAATATCATTGAAATGATTTTCAATTTAATCCAAAATTCCGGTCCAAATTTCGCATTCTTAACCAATGCTATTCTAATCAAGGTAGCTGGTAGCTTTTGTTAAGTTTTTGGCACATTTTATCGTGGGGCAACTTTAAAACTCAGTTTGTGGCAACTTTTGGGCAACATGCAAACTTCAATCAACACCAGCAAATATCAAACTAGAAACCTCAAGACAAACTTAACTGACCAACTGTCCCGCATTGTGTAATTTTTCAAGTGGAGACAGAAACAAAGGGCAAAAAAAGTAAAACAAATAAAAAATGTAGAAAGACAAAAGTTTTTTGTGACTTCTTAACGTTTTTGTCGGTTCTGTTGGTCGATGTCTTTGGTCGTTCATTGTTTTATTTACCTTCTTGCCAGGTTGTAGGTAGTGTGTGTGTGTGTGTGTGTGTGTCTTAATGTGTGTGTTGGTGTGCTTATTTATATCGCATGATTGAATCTTGCCCAACAGCAACTTTTTCTATTAACTTTAATGCCAGCAGAGACCAGCAGCAGCACCAGCAGTACCAACTCTGTCTGGAACTGTCTGTCTGCTTTTTGGCGGATTTCTGTCTGGTTTTGTCTAGGCAGAAAGCTGTTTTTAGCTGTTTTCACCTGAGAAATGGTCGCCTCTTTAGCTCGTAAATGAACTTGATGTTATCGTCTCAAACTTCCTTCTCCCTTTCCAACTCTCTCTCCCTCCCTATCTGGATGTGTATTGATTTCCAGTGGCTTCCACTTGGCTGCCTCGACTACTTCAAGTGGTTTGCTGCTACATTGTTTTTATGCCACGTTGGTTTTTTTTTCTATCCGGGGTTCGTCTTCTTGCGCTAATGAAAAAGTTCAAAAGTCAATGTTGTTTTTTTTTTATACTTTTCATTCGGGTTTTCTTCTCAGAAGTTTGCTTTTTATGGCAATTTCAGTCTGAGTCAAGCGATTGCCCATTATTGATGACTTTGCAAGTCCCAGAAATATCTCAAGAATAGTTCATTAATCGTTGCAGGCCGAGGCACTTGAATCACCTCGAGCGTCTACCAAAAGTTTAGCCAAAGGAGCTGCTGGCATAGCTTTAAATCAATTTCGGTCTTTGAAATATTTGTATTGGATCAAAATTGAAAAAGGTAAAGATAAAAGTGTGTCCGTTTTATAGCTTTCTTACAACACTGCTGCACAGCTATTAAAACATTGTGAGCAATGCGTAGACATTCTAAATAATGTAGGGAAAAACAATAGGGTAACAATCTATTAGTTACTAAACTGACGTTCTAGCCAGGAACCTGCTTACATTTCTGGGGTGTCCTAAATCAGTTTATACACGCAATGTAAATCTTAATATTTGACTAGAATAAAAACAAAAGTATGAAAGATACTGGCAGCTGTGAGAAGAAACGCATTTTCGATTGTCTGAATAAGCGTGAAAACTCTACTTGGATAAGAACCTGCTTCGTGACAGGACTTTGCAGATTGCCCAAAGATCCACACAACCAAATTAGAAGAAGGAAGATGTATTGTGTAAGATCTGATACTGAAAGACTGACAGAGAAACAGTAGAGAAATGAGAACATTAAAACTCGGTCAAGAATAATAGCTCAATCACTTATCAGGGGCAGAAACTATACTCGTCTTCAAACAATTATTATAAATAGTTTTTCTTTAATCTTTGACTAAATTTACATTTTGATACATTTATTATGGCTATGTTTCTTCTTCTACCAACAAAAAATAAATATTTTTCAGTGTATTGCTGTTGTGTCTGTTTGTTTGTTCGTCGGCTTTTTGCATTTGATTTATTAGCGTTAGCTCATTTCCGTTTTCGGCCACTGATTATCTCATTTGAAGTGAAGCTCATCTCAACTCAGTGGAGATGACCTCAGTTCAGTTCAGTTCAGTTCAGCTCAAGCGTGCGTGTATCTTTATGCTTGTATCTGTATCTGTTGTCTGTTGACTGTTTGTAACTGTTCTGTAGGTGGAGCTCGTTGTAAATTCGTTGTGGCAGCTTTAATGTTTGCCAAAGCGGAAATGAAAAACTTTTGCACGTAGTCCCCAAAAGTGGCCAAGTGCACGTTCTGCTATGGCATTATTGTTGTTGTTGCTGCTGCTGCTGCTGCGATGAAGCATGAAAAGTTTTGGTTTAATTTTGGCATTTTCACGTATTTACATCCACACACACATGCTCAACACTTGCGGCTCAGCCAACGCTAGCCCGCCCACTCCCCGCACAAAGAGCCGCCTCTAAGCACGCTGCGAGTCTTGGTTTCTGGGCTTAGCTGACTTGGCACGCACGTCTGCTCATTAAATACGCATACGCATGGAACAGAGGGAGAGAGAGAGAGAGAGAGAGAAAGAGAGAGAAGAGTGAGAAGACAGGCAGACAGAGCCAAATGTAAGAGGAAGTCACATACTCTCATCCAGTGCCACACAGACAGTTACATCCACATACACTTATAAATGTTGTGCTAGATAATGAATCTCTCTAGCTTACTCCCCCCTCCGCCTCCCTCCCTCACCTTCAGGACCCCCTTCAATCAGCGTACCGCTGGCAGTAAGTTTGTGCTGTTGAGTTTGTTGTCTGTCTGTTTTATTTGCTTTTATTGTCTTCAACTTTATTCATATCCTGTTAAAATGTATAACTTTGGGCTTTTCGGGTTATAAATTAAATGCAAGTACAACCAATTCAAGACGACAGACAGACAGAGGGAGAGAGAGAGAGGGGAGGAGAGATAGAGAGTCCTTGAAAAGGTTGACAACCACATGGAAGAGGAGTTGAGTGGGGGAGGCGGGGTGATTGGCTGAGGGTGTGGTAAATATGTTGTCAAGTCGACGATTGTGTTGATAAACTGCAATATGCAACATAATTAATGAGCATGTTGTACAATGCCAATATTTTACATTGCCACACAACCAAAAGCACACACAACCACACACCCATACACACACACACACAGCCACACTTATAGAATAATACGCTTAATTGCACTTAATGAGCAATTTATGTAATGTGCTTGGAAGATCTGTTTTAAAGACATTTTTAATGGGATTTTGAGGAGTGCTTGTGAAATTTAATTAACGACAAATGAGTTAAATTACATTTGATTTATGGAGGAAGAGAATTAAAATTTGTATAACTAGAGATTTTCAAAAGGATATAATAAAATTGTACGAAAGTACATTTGACAATAGAGGAGTCAATTTAGTAAGTTCTCGACTACCATTGAAAAATTAAGTATACGAGTATGTAGTTTTGATCGATAACTATCTTTTTCCATTTTAAACTACCACTCTATTTCGACAGTTTGAACGCCTTTTTGGCTGCTAAGAATTTAAGCTATCCTCTTCTGTGAAATTCATTTAAAAATCGTAACAATTTGATTAGCATGTTGTTATTGATTCCATTTTTGGGCCTTGGCCAACCGATGGGCAACTTAATTTGTCAAATCAAGTGTAATTTATCTTTCTCGGTCGCTAAACCAAGCAAAGTCATTCATTATTGTAATTTATTTGCAGCTGAAAATGCCAAATATTTATTTAATTTTGAGCATTCTTCAATTTATTTGTTTGCACAAGCGAATTCAAAGAGATCCCCAACCACTTTCCCCTACCCAATTCCCCCAACTTCCCTTGGCCGAGCTGAGTGACATTTGGCAAGGCATATCGATTGCGATTAGTAAGAAAATTTTCAATTTTCGAGCAGTGCTTTTTCGAAGCATTCAAAAAAAAAAGGAAAAAAAGAAAACAAAAAGCAAATCGCAAGCAAACAAAACTGTTGGATGGGCGAAAGCCGCTGGCAGTGTCGACACCCGATGTCAGCCTCCAACCACCTTCCACCCCCCTTCCCTACACTCTGCTGTAGTCTCGAGCCGGTGGGTTTTTGTCTTCTGGGGCTAACCGCTGTGAAAATACAGCTCAGTATTATCGATGTCCGTAACAATAGCAACTCAAAGCGTCCTGCCACTGACTGCACTGCGAGAAAAAGATGTAGCAAGATGTATTACTAAATAAAATATTTATGGGATCGGTCTTCAAGGATTTAAGAAATTGATTTTGCTTATGATGAACATTTTGAAAAGCACTATAATTATTTTTAGTTTTCACATATTTTTTCCGCAGTGTACTGGCTGCTGGCAGTTTCAGCCTGCTTCGGTCGCAGCCGGAACGCGGTTTCTATTTGAAAACCATTTTGTTTGCTTTATGGATTTGCAGAGCTTAAAGTGGCTTCGTCGTTTCGTTTGCTTCATTTTGCTATTGTTGAAAATTTTGAGGCGTGAATGCGACCAGACCCCAAAGCTGGCACCCAAGCTAAAGACAAAGCCTTCGCCATTGCCATGGCCAGTCAAGTGTTTGGTTCTGGGCCTGGGAACTGTTTTTGTTTTATTTTCTCATGTTGACTATTGGCTTAGAGTTGTGTGCAATGGCAACTGTTTACACACGATGCTGCTGCTGCTTTTGTTTCCTGGTTCCAAGACTTGGTGCCTTTAATTGGACGGGTCGCTGGCGCTAATTTCGAGAGCGCCAAGTTCTAAAGTTTGTTGGGGGATTAGCTCGACGAGCGCTGATTAAGTGGCAATGGCGACTAGTGGCACGTTGGCGGGTGATAGGTGGCAGGTGGCAGCTTACTGCTGGCTTTAAAGTGTGTCTCTAATGATATATCAACAGGTTTTTTTTCTTGACTATAAAAACATTTTTTGCAACTAACTAATATTTTAGCAAAATTGGAGAACCTTTTTATACCCTTGCAGAATGTATTGTAGTTTATTCCTGACACAATGAATTAAATATAAATGAATACAAAATATACAACAATTCTTTAAAATTCAGCAATTCTACTCCAGCAGTATTTAATTTATAATGCCATAAAACACTCTAGTCTACCCTTAGGTATTATTATCGTTATTATATGTAAACATTCTGCAAATCCTTAAAAGATGCAACCCATTAATAATGGAAATTTGCTTTTAAAGAAGTAAAAATTTAATTCAGAATTGTATGCCTAGATGCTTATTAATCTACACAATTCTGTTCATTAGACTTTGATATAAATATATAAATTTATTGTATACTCTGCTCTGCTCTACTCTATAAGCTTACATCAGCCATCTGTTCATCTGGCTGATAGGTTTGCAAACAATTAGTTAAGAAATTATAAAAAATAGCCATGCTGCCTTTTTAAACTCTGGCGCCCCTTCAATTAAAAAGAATTGCAGATTCTGCGACAGCAATGCAAAAAAAAAAAACAGAAATTAAAAAGAAAAGCCCCCTTCTCTCAAGGACTTTTCAAGGCACGGCCTTGTGTGGCAGCAGGCACAAATGAAAATCGACACCCAATTTAACCAGGGATAACAGCCTGGCCACATGCGTCCATTTATTGCTTCGTACCACGTTCCCAAGCATTCTACGCCAACCCCATCGCAGTCGCTTCCCAGCTGCTCTGGTGATTTTTGCTCTAGTGCTTGAACAAGAACAACACTTCGACGTGCGCATAATTCACAGCTGAGTGAATTTTAAGTGGTTATTGCAAAAGTTCGCACAGGCGAAAGTGTTGGAGGCAAACTTAATGCTCCCTGCCCCACTGCACTGAGACCAAAGCAGCCATATTGGATGCTAGCAAATTGGAGCGCAGTTTTTATTGAGTTATGTTCGTGCGAAAATCAGGCAACGGCGACGGTGATGTCGACTGTGAAGCGGACTGCAGCAAGGACGATGGCGTCGTTGACTAGGCCAGAAATTAGGTTAAGCATTATAAATAATTTGATAAGCCTTAATTGGCGTGAACTTGCAACGACCTCAAGTCAGCTGCAAAGGTCGCCCTCCACACCCCACTCATCAACTTTAGCATGAGTCGAAGTTGTTTCGCCGATGATTGACAGGCGACGTGTGGCAGCGGGGCTGCATGGATTGGGGTAATGGGAGCGTTGTCAGACGGAAATGATTATTATATAATTGAAATTGATAGGCAAGTGGGCGCCGAGAAGTTGGTTGCCGGTCTTGCCACTTTCCGCCCGCTTCAATTATTCATAAAAATCCCATTTAATACGAATCACAGATGCAAAAGCAGCTGCTCGTCTAATGATAAGCCCCACAATCTACCCCAAAATTGAGGGGGTAAGTTGTAGGGAGGGGTGGAAAATCGTTCGCTTCAGCTATTGTCTATTTGCCCAACAACTACGTGTCCAAGCGAGAAACGTGCTTAAGTTGATATTTAAAGCTGCATTTGTATAAATATATGTATATAGTTCCATCTAAGATATTCAGTCAACAAAGTGTTTCTTAGCAGTAACGACCGTTGTAACTATCGAGACTATTCGAATTAGAACTCCTGATCTGATTAATGTGAACTTGATATAGGTTTATTGTTTAAAATAGAATAGAAGAGAAAATAATAATAGTATAAAAATGTATAAACATTAACAAATCACATAATAATCAATCCTAATAATCCCTGACACAATTTTCCAAACACAACGTTGATAAGCAAATATAAATGAGTAACTGCTTAGCCGGGACACAAACCATTGTCAAAATCTTCTGCATTTAGCACGTTTTGGAACTTGTCAAACGCCGGCTGGATGGTCGTATATATCATATCATATATCATTTAAGATCTGTCTGCGCTTATTTGAAAAATCAGTCTTGTGGATGCAACACACACTGCAACTGTCGGCGTTTATTTTTTTTATTGGGGCGTACGCCGATTGCTAATTGAGAATGAAATGCAAAGCGGTGAAATTGGTGGGGCAAATGGGCAAAAAGAGACAGATCATTTTGGGTGAAATCTAATACACTGGCAAACAAAAGCTAATGCTTCCAAAAAATAGAGGAACGTTGTACAATAGTCAAACATTTTTGCAATGATAACTAAATAAACTGACAACTGGCCGAATTGAGCGAATCGAGAGCGAGGAATTGACTACTGGACAAATAAACCGCCTGGCAATATCAAAAATCCTAGCTGACAAACAAATCCCAATGACAAAATCAAGCAATTGCAATCGATATGCGATGCACACACACACACACACAAATACACACACACAAACACACACAGATATACACGTGGAACACTCAGTAAATGGTCATGTTTCGGTCTGTTGCCAGTGCCGAGTTCTTACTCAGTTAGCAGGGGGGTTGCATAAGTCAGCCGGGAGTGGAAAGTGTGTAGCTGCTATGTGTTCGTTGGCTTGCTGCGGTGTAGAGATGTGAGCGGTGCTCCAAAAATATGCACTTGCAACACGACACGTGTCACGTGAATAAACATGTAGTTGACACTTATAAAAAGTAAATATTATTTTGAATCAGAGCCAGGGCGTCAAACCGTAATCGAAATGGGAATCGATTGAATTGAAATTCTCAATCGGAATAGCACAAACTTAATTCAATATTTTTGTAAAATCAAAATATTTATCATAATGTTAACTTTTGATCATCATTAAGGCTCTAGAGTCAGGTTGGTTAGTTCTTCATGTATTGATGGGCGCGCATTATAGATAAGTATTAGAAATGTGTATCGCCTCTTGGTGTTAAGTCGTGCTTTGCTTAACAATCACGATGCTGGCTCCTCTTTAGTTGAAAGAGTCCAGTTACTCGGATGTTTAGACAGGCAGACGTGCAGCGACATGTTGCTGCTGTGTTCGTTCAATGCTCTGTCGAAATGTCAATGCAATCGTCATTGTCTCTGTGCAGTTCTTGCTCCTGTTCCTCAGTCGCTTGTTCTCGTATTGTTTGTCGTATGCATCATCAATTTGGTATGTTCAGTTGTGGGGCTGTGAAGTTAGTGGAGAAGGAACTTGACGCCCAGCTGCTGCTGCTGCTGCTGCTGCTATTGCACTTATTGATGAGTTCGAGCACAGCAAACGGATAGGCAATAAGCGGCCCAATACTTAGGAATAAACCTACACACAGCAGGCGGACAGAAGTTATGTGAGATAAATCAGCTATGCATTTTGGCAATTTGATAGTCATTGCTTGCATAAGTCAAACATTGAAATTTGAAATGCCAAATTCGACTCATTTTGCTCTGTTTGAAAGATGGGCTAAAACTACTACAAGTCCAAGTTTATTAGAAATTCCTTTAAGTGATGCAAAAGAGATGAAAGTAGTATAGTAAAAAATCTTAAAGATTTCAGCAAAATCTGGAAAGTATGTTAGAAATTATGGTTTCCTCATAGACATCAATTAGTTGTAACAAATTGCTCGACAATTTTTGATTAAACGTTAATCTTGGGCTAATAGGTCTCAGGAATATTATTTTAAATATAATACCTCAATCAAAATATTGCCATTATAAATATGTCGAGCATAAACAAGCATATGAAAATATGTGTAAATAACAAACTAAATGATAGCTTTTGCTCGTAATGCGGGTCTCCATTGAAAATCACACACGCAATGGAAAATAATTTCCAAAAAAAGCTCCCAACAACCATGGCAACTGAATCAGTCAAAACAAAGGAAGGAGGAATACAAAGCCGGAACCAGAGCCAAACCAACGTCGATATAAGCCGCTTAAAATCAACAACAACCAAAATCGTTGTGCGAGTGGAAAAAATGTCGCACTCAAAACTCATTACAACAAAAGGTGCTTCATCAGCGCGGTAGGCAACAACGGCAGCAGCAACAGCAACAGCAACAACAACAACATGCCCACTTAAGTCGGCATTGGTGGCCATAATCAACTCGCCGCCGCCGTCGAACACCTTGAATATGGAAAGGCGGGCAACAGAAGGAGCATGGGCAGGAGAAGGTTGGAGGCAGGAGTAGATTGAAGGCAGGAGAAGGTTGGTTGCAGGTTGCCCAAACGGGGGGATGGTAGCATTTCATTTGCAGCGCACTCGTAAAAAGTGAAAAGAACAATGCCTGTGTCAAGGACCAACTGGGACTACGGGCTGCAAAATGCGGGTCTGCTCTGACACCAAACCCCCTTCCCTTCCCTTCCCCTTAAGGGCTGCCTTCGAGCTCATGCTGCGCCTGTCATCCGCTGCCTCACAGTCCTGTGGCACTTAAGCCATTGCTTTTTGATGCTACACCAGCACTCCCACACCGCAGAGAGAGTGAGAGAGAGAAAGAGAGAGAGAGAGAGAGTGTGTGTGTACTGCTCCAGTTTCCTGTGTGTGTCACAGAATTTTTCCTCATTTCACGTTGAGAGTTCAGCGTGTCAGGGCACAACCCATTTGCCTGTCTTCCAAACAAAGTGTTTGCACTGTGAAGCAAATATGATTCGCACTTTAATTTATTTTAAAATTAATTATATAACACTTTTGTTGTACAAATTAATTTATACCAATACCATATGCATTTGAGAGAAACTATTTAATTGTATAATTATTTAGTTTTGGTAGTAGAGTGATTGCTTATATTATCTCTCTCTCTTTCTTTCTTTATTAACGAATTTAATAAAATCAATTCTTATATTTTTCCAGTGAAGTTCACATTTTACCTTTCGTTTAACTTTTTTTTTAAATTAACATGTTTTTTTACAGTGTAGCTGTCGGCCTCTTATTCTCTGTGTATACTGGTCTCATGGTCATGTGTAGACAGCTAGCAATAATTCTGATACTGCCTCACAGCTAACCCTGCTTCTTCTCCTGCAGCTGTTGTTGCCGGGAAGAGGTAGCTCTGCTGTATTCCAAACATTGTGCCCATCGCTTCTCTGGGCCTGACAATGATGGCGTTGACGTCATTGGCATTGACGTTGGCTCCTGGCGTTTGTCATTCATTTACTGCCACCAACACGCCGCCCCACTCCCCCAGTACCTGGCCGCACTCCGATTTCCCCTGGCATGTCTCTGGCATTAACTGGGAATCCCCATCACCCATTATTTATGCTTTTTAGGTAGATATGCAGAGAGCTGCTCAGGTGTCGTTTGCCGCTCCCTCGACTCCAAATGCAACCGGACGTTGCACGTTGCCAGATTGGCAAACAACAACAAGAACAGCAACAATAAAAGAAAGCAGATCTTCAATTTGCAGTTGTCGTACGTTTTAATTGTTATTGTAATGCGTGCCGAACGATAATTGCCATTCAGTTAGCTTTAATTGGAATCGAGTGAGTTTTGCTGTTGCACAATTACCAACTGCAACTATTCATTCCTGGCGAGTAATTAAAGAGATAAACAGTCCGAATTGCATCGAATTCTAGCCAAGTTTCAAACCCATTCAAGGACACATAACTAATGCGATTTTAAATGGATGTTAAAAATTGTACATAAATATCGCACGTTGATACATCTATCTTTGAGAAATGGTTGTATTGGTTAAATATCAAATATTTTGTTTACTTAATGTAAACGCTTTGAAATCATAGCGTATGCAAAGAGATTCAGTAAATTGCTTGATATGTAGACATTAATCAGCATCAGTGCAGCAGCAACCCTTTGCTTTTGAAGTACATTCTCAAGATTTGCTTTTGGGGCCGTGGTGTTAGAAGTGGGCGTAACCTGAACGCCCAGCAGTGACCAAAATTACAAATAGCGGTTATTATGAAGCTGTAATTTATGCAAATACGTTATTGCGGGAGAAGGTTGGCCAAGGGTGGCCGAGGGTAGGTGGTAGTTACTTGACGCAAACCAGCTCTAATTGTTTGATTAATGGTTTTGGTAAAAACTAAATGGAGGCACGTGCTCTTAGAACTACGCAATGGAGCTTAAGCTTTAACATGAAGCAAGTATAACACTGCTTGTTGGGTAGTTCCATTTGCTGACCTACGTTATTTGCTCTCTCTCTCTCTCTCTCTCTCTCTCTCTCTCTGTGTATCTGAGGGAAGTGGGTGACGAAGTAGGGCAGGGGCAATGTAAAGCGCAAATATTGTTTCAATTGCAAAAGTTGCACACAAAATTTACCTAACGGGCACAGACAAACAGCCGCACCAAACTATCCGTCTGTGTGTGCAGCCATATATCTATAGATATACATGGACCACGTACATATGCAACTAGCGCATATGATATGATATGATATATACACATGCACAATATTTACACTGAAATAAATGTACAGCTTCTTATGTATATAACCAAACCCAACAATTTATACACTCGAAAATTAGAGGGAGTTGCTACACATACAAGCTTATACTTTTTAGAGCGATAATCTTTAATATATGTTAGGTGCCAAACCGAAGCTGGAACAGTATTTGGAACCGCATTTTACTTTACCGATTGACGGAAAGACTGACTGACAAGGCTAAATAAATAACTAAAGATATAAATAATATACGAAATTTGAGTGGTTTTTGTTGTATTTTGTTGCAAAAGAATTAATATGTCACTTAGATTTATTATGTGTTCCACGGATTCCAAAAAAAACATATTAAATATTCTTATAAATATAGTTGAAATTTAAAGCATTACTCAAACAATTTGTTGTTGAATTCAAACATTCTGAAATTACTTAAAGCACTGTTTTGCTTACTTAATTCAATTTGTATAGATTTTATATTTAAATCAACATCGAATCATACATCAAGTTGAAGAAACAAAGTTATTCAATCTTTGTTTCCGGTGTACATACTATATATATTTACATAGATACATATATCATGAGCATTGCCTGCGGGTGCCTTATGCATAACCCGGCCAAGGTTTACCCACTTCCTGCATATCGCTCCTTCTCCTTTATGCTCTCAACTCTTCTCTCCGTAAGTTTAGCAAGTTGTTTGCTGTTTTTCATGTTTTTCATGTTTATGCGAAAAACTTTTGCCAAGCATCGCCGTGCGAGCGTCGCGCCTTCGAGGCATATTTTCGTACTATGTCTTCCGCTGGGATCCGCCTGGCATCGGGATGCATTCAGGCAGGCAGGCAGGCAGGTGGGAAGGTATCTGTTTGGGAGTTGTGCCAACAGAGTTCTTGGCGGTATTGCATTGTTTGCCTCTGGCTTCAGCCGCCGTGACGCTGTTTGCATTTTGGTTTATGGATTCTAGTTTTTTATGCAATTTTTATATGCTCGTTGCGCATTCGTAGCCGCTCATCTTGGCGCATCATCCATTGGCCATATTAAAAGATTTACATAGTTAAGCTCTTCAAATTGCTGGCAAATGGAGTCATATTTTCTGATTATGGCATAAACTAGTGCCCAGTCTGCAGTTTAAATATGGCTACAAATTGTTTGGTCAACATCCAATAAATCAACAGAATATCTAAAGTTAAGTACAGTTAAGCTACTTTAAATATCATTTTTATTAAACACGTGCAGTAAAGTAAAAATATATACAATTAAATTGGGTTATACAATTCACATTTTATTATTCTCAGATAATAAATTATGTTACATATCTGCAAAAACTTTAAAGCGTTCGGAAAATAAAAGATTTTCGGATTTGCACAATAAAACTACAAAAATTATAATAAAAAATCGCTGTAAGCAAAGCTTCTGTAAATATATTACAAGCATGTTTCACTGTAGTTGCCCGCTCTCTGGAAAATTATGACTGCACTCAGCAGTTCTTAGGCAATGAGCTCCTCAATGGACGGAAATATTCCAAGGACAGACTCAAGTTGGGAAAGTTTTCATTTTTCATGGGCCATTCGTTTGGGTTCGTGCCCCTCCAACAAAAGATAAGAGATAAGATCAAGTTGAGCACAAAAAGTGTATGCAGAGAGAGAATTGAAGACCCAATTGAAAGTTATTGAAATTGCACAATAATTTCTTCAATTGCATGCGCTATTGAATTTCTCTGTCATAAGTTTCCTTCTGCTCTTCGTCTTCTTCTTCCTCTTCTTTAAGCATCCTTGCCATAACAGAAATCGCCAGCGGGGTGTGTTTGGAGGATTTTGCTTTGTGCTTTATTGTGTGTGTGTAATTATGAACAAATGGGAAAATGTATTAAAGTTTTCAGAGCATTCATTCATTCATTCATTTTGCATGCCAAATTGGTAATTAATGATAATGGCAAATTTTTGCATTCAGAGCGAGGAGTTAGTAAAGTAGGGGCCTTCCCACTTATTACTTAGGACTCATGAAAAGATAGTTCGGTTGGTTTCAGCTCGGTGCGCATCAGCAAATTTTGCAATTCAACTTTGAATATTTGATTAGTTTTATTCGAAAACAGCGTTTAGCTTAAATAGATAATTTTGATATGTAATGATTTGCCTGAAACGATGTGAAAAGTAATTAAGTTGTTCTTTTGTATTTTA
Organism: Drosophila ochracea; assembly: GCA_035044125.1. Classification (NCBI taxonomy): domain Eukaryota; kingdom Metazoa; phylum Arthropoda; class Insecta; order Diptera; family Drosophilidae; genus Drosophila; species Drosophila ochracea. The sequence continues at coordinate 6,814,718 of JAWNML010000059.1, read as the reverse complement.
ATTTGTAGAGTTTTAAAGTATACATTCATAATTATTAATTGGAGCAATGAAAGCAGATCATCTGCACTTGGATTTATTTCCATTCATATTTGAATGCTCGTTGCTGTTATTGACATTTTATGCATGGCGTTCCTTCACTTGCGGCCTGCTATTGACAGGAAGCCGCCCCCTCTCGACATACCCATGTCAAGAGCAAAAGAGCAGCTCGTGCAGTGAAGAGACAACAAGCAGACCCAAAATGGTTGGGCTGCAAATGACACGAGTTGTCACACTGAATTAAAAATAATTGATTTATTTAAAACGCAAGTTAAGCGAATAACAGTAGAACAACAACAAAGTAAACACAAGCGAAAAAAAAAATGTGATAAGGGACGCACTAGAAAGTTGTCAGCAACAGAACTGAGTAATTTGAAGGGTTTCGGAATGAGTACCCCGAAAAAAAAAATAGAATATGAAAATTAAACAAAGCAATAAATATGCAATTAAAAAATTAAAGACCTGCTCACTTGATGAACTTATTAGCCAAATGAGCAATTTGCCGGAGTCGTTAGAGAAAGGGATTTTTTTTCGTTTTCTTACTTGGGTAATTCAAAAAGACTTTTCATGCGTCTTAAGGACCCAGCTGTCCTGCTTTGTCCTTATCTTCTGTGCAATGTTGTGTAAATTGTCAAAATTATTAATTGCGGTCATTACTTTTGTGCTTGGTAGCTCTAACCCAACCCAACCCAACCCAATCAAACCTACTCCACCTCCCTCTAGCTGCTCCTCCTTGCTGACTTGTTCTACACGCATATACTGGGGAGGGAGTCGAGGCGAGGTGGGGCGGGGCGAACTTGTCTTTCGTAAGTCTGGCAACTCCCCCGGCTCCATTTTAATTAGCCAATAAATGCCGCTGTGAAAATTACGCCACAATGAGAATTAATGCCGCCTGTTAACCGTAAGCGATTTGTTATCGTTAAAATTATATGTATATATATATATATACTTGAATATTATTTTTTGTCTTCGCAAGTTGTTAAGCTGCCAAAAACTTTGGCAGTCGCCCTTTTTTGTATCTTGTGGGTTAATCGCTTTCTTGCCTGCGCTTCTCTTTTGCCCCCCTGCCAGCTCATAAGTATTTGAGCCCTTTTTATTAGCCAACATTAATATTTTTATAGTACTGCCCCCGCGACTTCTGCTTGCGCCTCGTTAATAAAGACATAACTGTTTTGCCCAGCGGCCTTTACTGCGGCGCCTTCATTATATTGAGCGGCCGATAAGCAGAGCTCCTAAAAATACCCAAATGTCAATCAAATGCGATAAAATGCATTATAATGCAAAGTTAAGCATGAAATTCAGAATGGAGAGAATAGAATAGAAAAATTTAGTTGCCAGTTTTTAAAAAGTTCTTAATATTTAAAATTAAAGTGACAACCACCAGTACCACTACAGAGTTCGTTTTATGGAAGCTCGCTTTTCAGCGAATAGATTTTAATCCCTTATTTTGTATATAAACATTTTGATATAAATAAATTAGTAATACCTTGAGCTAAATTAAGGATATCTCTTTGTCGGCTAGATCGTTTTAACGTGTTTTTTGCTTAATTCATTTGAAAAAACAAATAAACATATTACATATAAAACTGCCTTTACGCAAAAAAAATATATATATATATATATATAATAAAATGTTATGCCAAAAAAAGGCAAGGTATTTTTGAGTTTATGGACTGTGTTCGATACGTTGCGACCGTAAAGTTGTTATCAGCACATAACTCGAAGCGGCACATTGCCTCAATTACTTCCCGTTCGACACTCGGAAGGAGGAGGAACAAGAACTCAAACAGCAATTGAAGCACTTAATCAAAATAAATAAATCGGTAAATGTTGCCGCCTGAGTTTCGTGATTGTAGATTGTAGATTGTTTGGGGAGGATGCCAATGACAATAAAGAAAATGCCACTCAGCTGGAAAACTTGGATAAGTTGCAAAGAAATAAATATTTTCATATCGTCAGACAACAAAAAGATAAAAAATAAAAATGTGTTTGGCATCGCTTTAAACGGAAATTTCAAACGGAAATTACACAAATATGCGAGTTACTTTTTAAATGCGTATATATGCGTAGATATATGAACCGATTCAACTTACAAGTAAATGTAAGAGCTAAAGCAGAAGCGAATCCGAAAACCCTTTTGCATATGTGAGCATTATGCGATTTGCATATATAAATAAACTTTATCAAAAACATATTCATAGCGCCCGCACATTTACAATATGAGCCAGGCGGATGGCGTTTGGGGGTCGCAGAGAAAAGCAACAAAACGATTTTCCACTTGACATGTGCTCAAGTGGCTGCCACTCGCTGTTGCTGGTTACACTTAGGAAAAATGTCGGACCCACAACATGTAAAATGCCCTCAAACTATATTCGCATTATAAACATGAAAAAATATCTATTATTGCAATTAACACTTAACATTTCTAAAATGTAAACATTTATCTAATTTCTGCTAAATATATGGAATTTATGAATTTTACTTCTTTTTTTCGTTCAGAAATTAAGTTTAATGTGTGTTCATAATAAAGGTAATTTTTAAATGTTAGCCAACTTTTAATTTTTAGAAATCATAACCCTTGTTTTTGTGAGTGTTTGCTTGGGGGGAGAGGAGGACACAGGATATTCAATCTGTTTTTTCCATTTAAACAATTTTCAAAACTTGTTTATAACTCAATTTTGCAAAATAAAACGAAATAACACTTAAATAAATAAACACAAAGCGTACAACACACAGCACAACCAAAAGTTGAGTACAAAATGAACAATTCCCCACATTTTGTATGCTCTCTCTCAGGGTGTTTGTGTTGGATTGTGTGTTCTTGGGCTGCCAGTTCACACGCATGTACCACACAATAACAAGAATAACAACAACAACAACAACAACAACAACAGCAGCAACTACAACAACAAGAGCAGCAACAATTGCTTTGTTGCTGCAGCTCTTAACTGGCACGCGAAGAATCCTCCAAACGAAATGGATATATCAAGTGCTTTATTCCTGTGCGCCCAAAATGGATACACAGCCAAACTGAAATTGCCAAATGGCATTTGCCCAATGTGTTTGCTTCTGTGTATGCTTGGAGTGTCTGACTGTCCGACTAACCGCTTGGCTGGCAGGGGCCATTCAGACTTGCACAAAACTTCTTAAAATGTTCGCATCACCATTTTGAGTTTAATTTGAGAGCATCTGAAATGTAAATTAAAACAATAAGAGCATATAATATATATATATAATATATATTATGTAATGGATTGCCTTTATGTAAGGCATTTGAGTATAGCAAGTAGTTAGACACTTATAGATGGTATTTTTTTTGTAAGCAACACCCTTAAAAAGTTAACAGTCGAGTCGATTTAGCCATATCCGTCTGTCAGTCTGTATCAACAACACGATCTTAGATATATCTCGATTTCTGATATTAATTAAAGCTTGTCAACATTTAGCCTTTATTTATATGTTTCTATTAAAACATATCTTAAACTCGGAACACATAGAAACCCTCAACCACACAACAATTCATGAATTCGTGCAAGAATCCGAATTTATGGACACATTAGATCTAATTAGGTCCCATGAGGTTCCCCCAAATGGTACAGTAAAAATAGAATTAAAATCAACTACTAATTTCATATTGAACAAACTAATATCAGTATTCTAACTTGTTCTATTTGTTTAGCTTATACAATCTCTACAGTACTCTAATATCAATGTTAATATGACAACAAGTAAGCCCTTTAAATTCTCTGCTTAAAGGTATCCCACAATGACACCAAGTTCACCTTTAATTTCAACACCTGCCTCAAGCACAGAACACAGTTTGCTTTTGCAAGAGTCGAGATAAATACCGATTGAGTTTTTCCCCCTCAATCTGTGATTTTAACGGAAACTGCTAAAATGCAGCGCATTTAAGTGCAGCTCGTGCACTGATAAGCTGCAGCTTAGCTTGGCAATTGCTAATTAGCCGGGCTAACAATACCCCCATCCCCCAGCTGTATCTTCTCAATCACCCCTCAACTTGAGGGCCAAGGAATTGTCACTGTTTTTCTGCAAAAGTTATCCACTTGAGTGCCGCAATTTATGCATTTTCCATGGCATTAACGTTGAAAAGCATCGCAAATGAAATGCCATTCAAATGTTGTGGCTCTGTTGGGGCTATATCTATGTAACTGGTTCATTCCCTCGATGGTTGGCTGGTTGACTGGTTGCTTGGTTAGTTGGTTACCTGGTTAGTTCGCTCCCAGATCAGGCAAAGGTCATGCAAATTAGTGTAACAAGAAGAACAAAAATCAGCAGCAGCAGCACAACAACAACAATGCAAAACTTTCATGAATAGCAACTCAACTCAGCTCTCAGACGCATTCAGCTTGCTCGTAATCTTGGGGCAAAAACTTGTAAAACTAACTAGATAATGCAGCATGCAGAAGCTGGGGCAAAACTACTTTTGGTATCTGGCTCAGACCAACAAGAAACCAACGAGATGCCAATAAAGTGAGACAGTAGAAGGGAAATTCTTTGGATAGTTGGACTAGTTGAATGTATATGCGGATTGAATAATGATAAGATAATTAGTTGATTAATATGCAATTGAAGTCTTTTTACTTGGTTCAAAAACTAATTATGAGCTAGGTTGGTACTTAGGAAAATGTCATGAAATTTCTAAATACACTCTTTAAATTTTTAGCCATGTTAGTTAGAATTCATTCTAATTCTGCCCACAGAAAATATGACTACTATTTCTTGCTCCCAATAGTATGCACATATTTATCATCCATGTTTGTAATTACGTCCGCCAATATTCGGATTGAGAATGGGCCAAATGAGTCGTCAGCTCAATTGGGCCAAGTAAAATTGCCAGCTAATTGCAACGCATTAATAACTGACAGAAAAACAAGAGAAAAGAAGCTAGAAATCTTTGCCCAAATGTCACTCTCACAAATTAACCTGAGATCGCAACATTAAAATAATTAATAAGCAAATTAATATATAATAAGCCAAATAATGAGCCAATAGTTGTGCAAATATTGAGAAAATGGCAAACGTAAGCGCTCCAATTATGACATCAATATTCTGACACACACACATAAGCACTATTTGGGTGTGTGTGTGTGTGTGCGCCCATTCAAATGCCATCATTATCGTGCTCATCATCGTTTACATGGCAAGTGCCCAACACTGGGTGGAAGGACACAAGATGCTGCCGTTGTTGCTGCTTCATTATCCTTATTACTCCTTCACTTCTTGCCAACAACATCCAGCTTCTGCTCTTGCTGCTCCTTCGGCTCCAGTGTTACGTTATTGTTTCCATTTTGAGTTATGTCCGTCCGCCTGATTGACTGCACTGAGAGAAATATTTGCCCTAGAATTGTACAGTTATATTTCATAATTAATTTTAAGCGAATCACAAAACTTAATAGAATAATATTCATTATTAATATTATTATTTATATTAATATGACTGATATTTATTCTAGAATTACATAATTATTTAGAAAATATATTTAAAACAAATCATCAATTTTATCTTATATTCTTCATATTATGAATATGATCATATTTATTATAATATTTGTATTTCTCAGTAAATCTACATTTTTTAAATTTTCTTTTGATCTCTCTTAGTTTTATAGAGAATATTTTTTAAGAACTTCAACCTTAACAAAAATAAAATTACAAAATATTTCACATTTGCTTACAGATTTCAGAAAAAATTTGTCTCCTTAACACCAAAATATTTCCGAGTGTGTCTTCCAGTCTATGTTGCCGCTTTACCCATCCGGTTCCCCGCTGCGCCACTGCTCGTCTACAATTTTAACGTTGTTAACCAAATTGCATAAATTAAGTGCGTTCGTTTGCTTGAGTGGCACTGGTTTCGCATAGCCCGACAAGCTGCTGACTCCTTTGCCCAGGCTCATCTCCAGAATTCCCTAACCTCCATCTCCATCGTCCTATCCATTCTTCAGTCAGCTCGACTGCATTTGTTTTGCTAATGTGCACACATTAGACGCACATGTTGCCATGTGGAAGCTGCCACAGCTCTGGTGCAGCAATTCCTCTTTTGACTTCTGGGCATTTTCAGTGCTTACTTGTTTCTGCATCATCCATGCATTTACAGGCTAAAAAAATGCGCAGAGTTTTTGCAAATTAAGTATAACTCTGGCCAGTATTTTTTTGATTCGCAGGCAAATGCGTCAGCGGTGCAAATGCAAATGCTCCAAGTTACCAAGTTTTTCATAATAAGCATAATAGAAAATAATTGATAATAAAATAAATGAAATGTTTTTCTTTTAATATGTATCTAGAAAATGGAACAGTTATTAAAAATCAGACCAAATGTATCAAAAATATTTTCTTTACATACTCGGAATCTATAAAAATGCGCTTTTAAATTGATGTAGTGTGGCAATTGAGGCCTTTAGGTATATGGTAAATGCCGACAAACTAAATAAACATTTATTGCACGTATATCATGTCGTGGCTTAATTTCATTTAATTTGTACAATAGCTGCTGAAATTATAGAAATTGCACAAATAAATATGTATTCAAAATAGTATGCAAATATTTGCACGGGTTTCATAAATTATTGCAAATTGCTCGCGCAATTTTCTTAATTATATTTGCAATGACAATTGCGAGTCGACGATTATTTGTGGGCAAATATTGATTTGGTTCTATAAAAGCTTGAGGCTTTCAGCCAGTAGTCAATAGCTTTGCAATGAATTCACACTACGGTTTGTTGTTCTGCGTTTTGGTGTTCTTAGTGGGCCAGACTAAGGCCGATCAGGACGAACTGAATGTGGTGCGTGTCCTGAAGGAAATGGCTGTGATACCAGAGGTGTTCAAAGAACCGCCGCAGCAGCTGCTAAAGGTGAGTATTTTATGTTCTTAAGACCCGTCCATAATTCTTCCCACATTTTAGATGCGCTTTGAAAATGGCATTGAGATCATTGAGGGTGAAACATACACCCCGACCGAACTGAAACTTCAGCCTGAGCTCGAGTGGAGTGCCGAAGAGGGATCCTATTATACGATCATGATGATTAGTCCCGATGCTCCAAGTCGTGAGTTACCCATATATCGCTCCTGGATCCACTGGCTGGTGGTAAATGTGCCCGGCACGGATGTGTCTAAAGGTCAACTGCTATCCGAGTATTTTGGCCCAATTCCGCTCAAGGATAGCGGTCTCTGTCGTTTTGTGGCTCTCGTCTATCACCAATCCGATAAATTGAACTTTGATGAACAGAAAATGGAGCTAAAGAGTACCGTGGATCACAGCAATTTTGATGTGGAGAAATTTACACAGAAATACGATATGATTACACCATGTGCGGCAAATGTATTCCAGGCCAAATGGGATAATTCTGTGCCGGAAATGTTGAAAACGCTTTACGATTTGACTGAGTGAGCGTGGGTCGAGGTACATAATAACAACTATAAATTAATATTTTGGTAATGGATTCCTATAATATGCTAATAATATTCGTTAATGATATTTATAAGTTTTTCAGCAGTTGTGTAGTAAAAAAAAAAAAACAAAAGTGGGTTGCTTAAATTGAGTCTTTTAATTTACATAATAAATCAACAAAGCAATTTTATAAAGTTGTAGAAGATACTTGAGCTCTTAACTTAACGTGGCTCAAAACATTTCAAGCCAACTTATTAACAGCACGTAAAGTCTCAGCTTTCACCTTGTCAGAGGGAAAACTTCAAGTCGCCTAATCGAAATTTAACTAACTTTGACTTACCGAAGAGCTGCCACAAGCATCCGCACACACCCGCTCTCTATCTATGTCTCTCTTCACCCAAGAACATTGATTGACTTGCTACATTTTCAAAGTGCCACAACAACAACAACAACAGCAACAACAATGAGATCTATGCAGCGAAGCTATCGCTTTGCACTTGCAGAAAAGTCACTTAAACTTTGCAATCGTGATAAGACGTAATGCCAGATTTCCATTTATATTTCCTTCTAATGCCAATCCACCAACAGTACCACACCCCTCCCAACGAAACAAGTGTTAAAGGTGCAACACGAACACGAGTCTGTGTAATGCGAGAGTCAAATGTTGCCAAGTCAACTTATGGGATGGGTATTGCTGAAGTGGGCGATTGGAGACCGGGGTGTTGGGTCTGGGGTCTGGGGGCCCACTCGAATAGTAACTAAACGCAGGGCACAAAGCGTTTGCGGCAAGCGGCAAATAACCTTAAGGTTAAGATTACAAGGTAATTTGATTCAATTCCACTGATAGGCGTGCCAAAACCAACAACAAACAGTCTCAAGACTGTAGCTGGGCCAATTTCAATGGCAATGGCAATGGCAACGGCACCGGCAATTTCCCAGCTCAAGAGATGACAGTGTCAAGATAGCATTTTTGTTGCAACATTGCCGCCAGCCCCAAAAAGTCTTTATTTTTTACAAGTATTTTGTTTTTTTTTTTTGGTCGTCTCTACTTCTTCTTTATTTTGTTTATCAGTTTGTGTATAAATTTGCCTTTATTTTGACATATTTAGTGGGCTTTTTCGGTTCGGTGATAAGACCAAAGGCAGCCCATGCGATGCTCTACAAGCTGCTAGTCCATTAAAATGCAATATAAACACAATAACTAAGGGAAAGTGACTGCTGATGGCAGCGGGGCAAAGGACAGGCGTATATAATTCACATGTAACTTTCAACTTCAAATTAAAGCGGAAATTATATATGTCAAATGTGTCGGGCTAAATCTGTACTAGAATTAGAATGTACTAAATTAGAACAGACAATTTTACAATATAAGCTCGATTCAATTTGAGATTTGCCATAAGTTTGAGTAACAAATAAAATAGATAAATTTAAGAATAGATAAAACTTACCACATATAACACAAATATTTTAGAAAGTCCTAGAAAAATGAAACAAATATTTCACATTTCACATTGTGTTACAATTATGAATAAAAACGAAAACAAAAACATTTGTAGAGTATTACTATTTTTGGCTGATACTTTCCGTTTGCATCTAACGAGTTATACAACACTGTTTAGTATGCAACCTTGGCACATTCACACTTATGACAAACTGCCTGCGACCCGCTCAAAGTGCTTACTACTAATTTCACGCTGGCCTGGTCACACTCTCATATACATTTTGAATGCTCGCCGGCAGCACATGGCGTATGAGTAATCTCCAGCTCACAAGCTCAGTCGCAAATCCCCAAGCAGCCGATCTGTAGTTGTTGTAGTTGTCGTTGCTGCTCTAACTCCCATGTGCCCAGTGGCACATGCTGTGTAAAAGTTAAGCAAGTTTCTTCTTATTATTTATCCCATGTGACAAATTTGAAGCAGCAGATTTTTGCCTCGCATAATAAATTATGCGTTAAACTGCACAAAAAAAAAAAAAAGAATGGAAGAAAAATATATATGTAAAAAAGAAATTTCAGAAACAAAACTGTGAAGAAAAAGTTTCTGCTTTAGTAAAAGTTGCTTGCACGTTTTAATTTAATAATTGTCGCAATCGTTAAGTTGCCTTCAAGTTTTGAATTTCCAGCAGGTCTCATTTGATAGTTGGCTGCATTTACATTTACTTAATAGCCGCCTGATGAGTAGGCTTTTAATTGCCGAGCGAGTCTCGGGGTAGATGTTTGCATTTCAATAAGTAAATAGTGCCCGACACTCACACACACACACACACATACACACAATTGTTGGCCTTTGCATTATTTATTGTTGGAATCAATGACGGTGACACTTGGAAGCATTCAATATGCGAAACTTGCACTTGCACATATTGAATAACATTTCAAATGCATGCCTGACAAACCAAGCAAATGACAGGACAGCAGCCCATGCGACTGGACTAGGGTGTTTCAAACAAACACCCACACACACACACACACAGAACAACAAACATTCAATGCTGACTGCCACTGCTGACATTGTCAGTTCTGTCACACAGTTAAAATGTGATAAATTCCATTAAGTGACAGTCGAACACACACACACAACAACAACAACCGAAGAGCTAGCTGCAGCAGCAAGAAATCCATTTTGTGGACTCAAATCAAAATGTGCACGCCAGCCAGCAACAGCCACCCACACTCACCCACACATACAGCTCTAAACATCAACTTGAAATTTCATGTTCACATTGAAAGCCAAACTGCCACCAACAGACATTTGTACGCATTGCATATTGAAATTGTAATTTGATTTCTGCCTTTGGCCAACAACAAAAACAACAGCAACTCTTCATCTGTTCATGTTTAGAGCTGTGCCCTTCTCTTCTCTCTCCCCCTGGCCCGATGCAAATGTCAGGCAATAGAGCTTTCTATATTTTAGTCAAGCAAATAGTCGCGTCAAACTAGACCAAATCTGAATACTACTCAATCAACAGTTTAAAAGCTCTGTGAGAAAATGTTAGTTGTAGCTTTATTTCATGCCTTAAATCATTGTTAAATTTTAATTTAAAGCTTTAGCAATAAATCAAAGTTAACAAATTTAAATTATAGAAAGCTGTTGCTAAACAATTTATTGATATTGTTTCGATTACCCATTGTTTCATTTTATATTTTGTGTCATTAAAACCTTTTTAAGCTTTTGTTTTTTTTATTTCATTTTTTATATTCAACTTAATGCGAGCTAGAGATAAACTATATATTATTATAATTACATGACAGCAGAATATTTTTTGCTTATATAATTCTGTATTTGAAACCCCCTCTTAAAAACGCTAACCTGACAAAAGGCTGCAGCATATTATTGTCAGCTGTAGTTGCTTGGCTGGATGTGGCAAAACAGACAAAAGCCTCGTGGCGCACTTAAATCATTATTTAATTTTAATTTTAAATGCGCCTTTTTTTCAGTGAGGCGTCGAAACAAAGAGCGCTCGGCAAATAAATAAAATAAAATGGCAAACTCATTACAAGGCTAGTGGCGCATGGACTCAACGCCAAGTGGCAACGTCACGGCAACAAGTCGGTTAACGGTATCGACGACGCGTCGTGACGCTGCATGCGCACACCGCACGTCGCCTCGACCAACAATACAACACAACTCTCTGGCTGCAAATAATAAAAAAAATCAAATAAATTGCCCACAATGAGCCGCTCAAAAGGCACAATGGTGGTTCAACACACGGCTGCTGTCCCACCTGCCTCCAACCGTATCCTGTTGCTGCTGCAGCTGCTGCCCGGTTGGTTGCATTGTTCAGTGGCAGTGGCCCTACGCCAGAGGCAATGGCGGCGTTGCCTCCATTGGGCCATTGATGCCAGGTGACAGACGGGAAAAACTGCCTGCCAAGTGTGCATGCCTGTGTATGTGTGTGTGCGTGTGTATGTGTGTGTGTGTGTGTGTGATGGTATACAATTTTCAGACCGTAACCAGGCATGTTTTCAAGCTAATTGCCGTTATTTACTTTTCAAATTGAAAAACTTAAAGTCAGCCAAATGCATTTTGATATCATAACTGCCAAGCCTTAGTCTATTATTCTTTTATGATAATGGTCAGCTAATCTTTGGCTTTTATTTATTTATCCTATTGTATACTGAATATATATATTTTTAATAATAGCTTATTAACAAATAACAATGTTTGTTTCAGCTTGTTCATAGAAACTGCCTTATATCAAGCTTTTTAAGTAACAAATTTTAGAAGCATTAAAATATAATTTTATCAGTCTACACTGGGATTAGATTCTTGTGTCCCTTTTTAAGTCAGTCGACAGCTGGCAGATTTTTGTTTTTGTTTCTATTTTTCATTAATTTGCCCCTATGTCATGCACAGTCCTTTAAAATATGCTCCTGTCAAAATGATCTATGCGGCTAATCAACGCATAACAGCAAAATAGAAAGCAAAAGGCAAAAAAGCAGCAAAAAAAAAAGTAAAAGTTGAACGGCAAACATATTTATAAATATTGAAAAAATAACGAAAAGTGTAAAAAATGTGCAAACATTAAAAAGATTTAAGTAAATTTGTCTTGCTGCGTGTGCACATCAATAACTTTGCCAGCATATTTGACTTATGGAAGGGCAGCGGGGGAAGCTGTAAGCATATTTTTTTTGCAGTGCCACCCTCCAAACGGTTACCACCCCGTTTTGTGCGAGCTTATTACATTGGTGGGGTTATATTTTGGGGGTATACTGTGTTGAGAATAAATCCAAAAAGTCAATGCAAGCCTTCAAATATATTTGGCCTGTGTCAGGCAGTCAGACAGTCAACCAGTCAACCAGTCAGCCCATCTGCTACCCCCAAGATTCCCTCAACGGCTCACCACCCCCGACTCCCCCACAAAAAAAGAAGCCACCCTCACACTCTGTGCGCACACTCTTTTGCCAGCTATCTGGCTAATGTTTGCTCTTGGCATAGCATTACAAACATTAGCTTTGGCTGCTTCATGCAAATATGCCGGCGACTTTGGCAGATTTTCTCTCAAATTGCCCGAAAAAGTATGCTACACTTGTTTTTTGCGATGGGCCTTTTGCTAATTTTGTGTTTCCTTTTCTTACACTTGCGCCCCATGTAATTTTAAAATCGATAAGCAACAGAGTTTACACAGTAAAGGCATAGGCCCCTCACTGCACCTCCCAGGAAACCCCGCCCCGAGCGTTGTTTTAGAGGAAGTTGCCATTTTCTTTTGGCATATTTTTGCATGAAAATCACGAAGTTGTTGTCAAAAATGTTACCTTATCGACTTTAGGCTGCGGAAATGATTGGAAACGCAACGACCACTGAAAATATGGCCAAAGCAACGAAAATCAGCTACAGCAGCTGGGCGTTATGTGTGTGTGTGTGTGTGTGTGTATGTGGGTGTTTTGTTGCGGTAAAAACAATTTTCAAAGTTGTCAATAAAAAGTAACTGCTTGAATTTTGTTGGCAATGCGGGCTTTTGAAAAGGGGTGCTCAAATTGTTATGCACGGTTACTGCCAACCATTTTCTTTTGCCTTGCTTGTCAAATGCAGGCCACAACAGCAACAACAGCAACAACAACAACATTAAATAATAAAATGACAAAGGATTGACATATTTCAAGTGGCGCATAAATGACGAGCACGCATTTCGTATGCATGAGCAGAATCAGGGCTTTCGGACTCAGATTTTCCTTTTCGATTATACTTAAAATTTATTACTTGCATTTATGCTGGAGTAATCTTTTTAAAATTCTGTTTTATTTTTAGTTATTCATCTCATATTAAGTCTATAAATACTAGACGGTGTCGAGAAATTATAGCTCAAATGTGTTTGGAATACAAGATTTGACCTAACATTTTTAGCAGCCATAATTTTGTCAAAATTGTGTCGGTTTTCAAAAACGACAGCCGTTTGATCATGGCTTGATCTATAGAATAATATTACGCTTAAAATTGGAAGCCCCATTTTAACGCCAAATACATGTTAAAATGCTGCCCTCAAATACTGATTGTAAGGCTGATTGTAAGAGTAAAAAGTGAGCGCTTACAATTTAGGCCTGTGGCTATACTGCTCAGTTCGCCATTTAAAATTTATAATTTTGTCTCACTTTGGAATGCTTTGAAATATTACAAAGTTGTAAAACGCATCCCCGTTAAACGCAAAGTGAAGAAAATCGCTTTGCAGACACATATTCTGTCACATTTGCGACTTAATCAACAAAAGCACTAATTGCATAGAAGACTCACTGACATTGATGTCTGTCTGTTGGCTTACACATCGTTCCCCTCGAATTTCATTTACGCTTATGTGCAATGACATTACCTTTACCTATGGTTCCCCCAAGCACACACACGCACACACACACACACACATAAAACAGGAGCAGAGAAGCCCTACCCTGCCCTGCCCTAATCTCTTTACTTATTCCTACTCCGCACTGTGGTAATAAATTACACTTTTTCTGTCACAAATGAATAACTTTTAGAAATAAGCAAAGCTTCAAGTAGCCTTTATAAATGCATTTTTGAGTTGATAAAACGACCTTTTTTGCTCCACAGTGCATTGACTGTCAGCACCCACTGTTGGCGCACAACTTCATTAACGCAAAGTAAACACACGCATGCAGTTTGACGCTGCGAGCAAAGTGTTTGATGTTGTTTTTGTTGCTGCTGACACAACGGCAGTTGTTGTTGTTTGCCAGTTTAAAGTTACATTTTCGACATTTTCGGACTGGGATTGTTTGGGGGGATGTGGAGATTAAGTAGAGGCGCCCACAGTGCAGATGAGAGCTCATCTTTGCTGTGCCCTCCTACGTGTTTGTTTGAGTCTATTTGCGTTTCACTTAGACGCACTTTAAACCCATGCAACGCTGGGCATAGAAAATTAAATTGCGTATACGCAGCGACTGAGCGAGTATATTTTTGGCGTCTTTTAAATGTATGCAAATTAACATGATTTAAATAATTAAATATAATTTGATGTGCTTTGTAGCTTTGGCTTGGTTGTTGTTGTTGTTTTTGTTGTTTGTTACATTTATGAGCCTGTGCGCGAGTCCATTAAGAAAACATAACGATGTGTCATGTGACTCATAACGAGCGCTAAAAACCACACACACAAAGCACACATAGGCAGACCACAAATGCGGCACTTGCCACATTTCTTTTTTATTTCCTGGTTTTTCTCCGTTTTTTTTTTTATTTATGAGCCAAGGACTGTTTGCTTGTATGGATGCTCTTGCGAGTGTGTGTGTTGCTGTGTATGTTTGTTGTGTGAGCGCGCCTTTTAACAAGACTAACGAACTGCCAAATTACCCGAAATAGCATTAAAAATTTAAATTTGGTTCGTGCCGTGCAAAAAACGTAAGCGCTGAAAGTAAGCACAAAAAACCCATGCGCTTACATCGAAACGGAAATTCAAGTGTTGTTTTTGTTGCGACTGCCTCTCGTCTCAACAAATAAATCACTTTACAAATGGCACAACAAAAGTGCTGGTAAATAATACCAACAACAAATAAACGATTGTATGAAGCTTTAGGGGCTCTTAGCTGGATAATAATACTTTTCAAATCTCGATTGCAAAGCATTTATTACATGCATAACTTAAATTGTTGCAAATCAAAATACAGTTTACGAATATAATAATTATTTTTATCAAGCAAAATTTGAGTTTTTTTTTGTATCTCTAACGTCTTTAATAAAATATAGTATTCAAGGGCTCTTGAAACAGTTAAGATACAAATGAAATAAAAATGAGCATCTGCAATTATATACATTAAATATGTAGATTCAATAAAAAAAATCATTCCCAGCTCCAATACAACAATATGCAGTTTTACAAATGAAGTGCTCGTCTAATTGATACGTGAATTAATGGAAAGTCTATCAATTTGCTCGTCCAATGCTGTTAACACATATTTCATTAAATTGAAAATCAGAAAATATAAATAGCCAGATGAAGACCGATTTGAAAGTGGGCTGCTTGCCTTAAACCATGTGACAAGAGTCAATTGTGAAATGAAAAATAGCTTGATAATAGCATGTTAAATCATGCCTTACTCCACCTTCGTCTCCTGCTTGCCGTTAAGCCGTAGCCAGCACACAATTGCACAATATTTCCGGTAGGGTAATAAATAAATTGCATACGTAATTAAAATTGACGACTCTGCAGGCCGCCTTTCGTTTCAGTCTTGGACTGCAGCTATGGCAATTGTTATAGCAATTACAGCAACAACAGCAATGACCAGAAGAAGAAGAAGACGACGTAGAAGAAGAAGCACAAGCACACAATACCTTGAAGAAAGCAAAGAAACAAAAGTTTTTTTCGACTTGACTTGTGCTTCCCTTTAACGTCAACCAGTTGCCAGTTTTGCTGTTGTTGGCAGCTCTTTGCTTTTGTCTTTTTGTTTTTTTGTTTTTTTTTTCATACAACACAAGTTGCATGTGAAACATGGATGTGGCTTGGCCAAGGGAACGGGGCGAAGCGAGTACATGAAGGTAAGCACTGTTAACTTGTCTACTCGCCTGCCTGCCTGTTTGCCTGTTTGTTTTTAATTTTATATCGTTGCAGTCTGTCTTTGGGGGTCTCCGCCTCGCTTGTTCAGCTATTTGCATGACAAAAGCTCAACAGGAGCTGCCCACTGGGTGTGTGTGTGTGTGGTGTGTCCTTTGGTCGTAGCTACACCTTTTCGATTGTTTCTTGTTTCCCGCCGCCATTGTTTGCCACAAGTCACGCAACTCGTGTTTGCCATCAAGAACCTTTTATGCTCATAACTAGCACCTAACTTGATTTCTTCACCAATTTTAACAAACAACATTAACAATGAGAGCATTGTGCGCCCATTTCTGTTAATTCATTTGCAGTCTTAACATTATTAAGTAGCTCGAAGGGCTTATTAGAGCGAAGAAAAGACCACTAATTGGCGTTAACTGTGTGTTATACAAAAAGCGAAGAACAAATAAATTATGATTATTTTTGGAACCATATCGTATAAGAAAATTTGTTAACCTGTTAAAAGCTCGAATTAACATTCTTCAATGACTTATAATGAATGAAATATGTATATTTAACTCCCCGAACATAAAACAACAAACATTTATCAATCACAAATTACTCACTTAATAATTTTGAAGTGTTTTTGTAATCAAAACTGTTTTTATTTAGTAAATTGCCAAAGGCACAATTGCTCTCAGGCACATTTATTTAAAATAAGAAAAACTTTCTCTGCATAATTATTTATTTTATTGTCAATTTCTTTATGCCAATTAAAATGATGTTTTTTACACAACTGCATCTAATTGCAATTAGAAACGTTTTTATGACAAGTAAACTTTTCATGTTTCGTTGCATGCTCAAATGTGAAGCGAACTTTTCGTAACAGGTTAAAGCCAAGAAATTATGTAAGGTATAAATGTTGTCGCCGCTGTTACGATTGTTGTTGCTGCTGCTGCTGACGCTCCTGCCATCATGCGAGCCATTAAAAAATCAAAACAAGTTAACAGTAACCAACTAGTAGCAGGCGACCCGGAAACCGGAAGTGAAAACAGGGCTCTGCCGCAAGTTTGCGGTGACGTCCGCGTGTGGCGTATGCAGGAAGTAAACAGCCCTGCAACAGCAACAACAGCAGGAGAAGCAACAACAGCAGCAGCAGCAGCAGCAGCAATGGGTTAGCTAAGCAGCCATTGTTGTTGTAACTGGTATATGGTTGCTGCTGTTGTTGTTTTTGCTGTTGTTGTGGTTCTTGCATCAGAGCCATGTTCTGTGGACGACTCGCGATAAAGTTGGCAACACGTTAACAACTTGAGCTTGTATCTGTATGTGTGTGTGAGTGTGTGTTACTGCTGACATTTGTGTGCCATGTAGTCCAATGTCAAAACTGTTAGCTGACCTGTTGTTTTGGACTTTAACAAACGAGGGTCATTTGCAACGGCCTCCACTCCCAGCTCTGCTTGCCTTCGGTTGCAAATAAGCGGCAGCGTTGTTGATAACAATTCATGGCTTATATTTGCCACACGACACACAAGGCTGCATTACATAAAGCTGCCAATTTAACCAGGCAACCGAAAGCCATTGGCTAATACTGTAACAACTTCATCTTCCTCCCTCTCCCTCTCTCTCTCTCTCTCTCTCTCTCTTAGTCTCCAGCTGGCTGTTTCACTCTGTGACAATCAGACAGCGACGCTTTTGGCATTATAATGCCATTAACTTTGTCAGAATTTAGCGCTGCAAATTTATGCATAATGAGCAAATACCCATACAAGCACACTCTCTAACATATACACACAAATATACACCGTGATATCAAGTATACGCATGCAACCAGCACAACAGCAGTTTACCCAACAAACATTTGTTATGTTAATGATGGTGCTAAGAAAATATTTATTAAAGGCTTCGATGATATTTGCTGCAACTAAAAAAATGTTATACCCATTTATCCATTCTTAAAAATCTTTTGCAATTCTTAAGCATATTTTGTTGCATACTAAGAACTTGGGAAACTGTCACAGAAATTTATCATGAAATGTTATCAAACAATCAGATAAATCATTTGAATGGAAAGGAAAATAATATTATTTAGTCCAATAACCACACAAGCTTTTAATACAAAATTTTAATTACTAACTGATGCATGTATATAAATTTCTCTAATTAGTTTTTCACTTATTAAGGTTTCTTGCATTTCTCTGAATAATGTGTTTATTGGGTAATATAGCTACCAAAATGAGATTGTTTATGACGGCGCTAGCACTCGCTGGGAAACTAACTGGCTGCAACTGCAACTGACTCGGTTTCTGCCGCTGGCTGTGGATGTGGTAGTGGTAGTGGCACTGACGACAGCAAGTGGCACTACTAGTATTTGGTAGTTATAGACGTCAACTGTTCGGTAAGCTAGCCGGCCATAATACTAGTGGTATATCTGCACACAAATGTGTGTATGTGTGAGTGTTTTGGTGATGTAGCTTTTGTCTGGGGTTGTCATGGCAGGTGAAATTTCTTGGAAACACCGCACAGTGAAGGCAGCAGCCAACTCATTGTGGCAATCGGGTGTTTTGAAGACAGAGACTAAGTTGGTTAACTGAAACTGAGGCTACAACCACAGCTGGATGCATTGCAGTTGTCTGTGTGTGTGTATCTGAGTTTGTGTGTGAGTGTATGCACATATATAATATTTTGAGCTGTGTGCTTGACTTCGTTTACTCGAACAACGTAAACGTCAGCGAAATATTTTTGTTATTTGCTTGGCATGGTTGAGTTTTTGTGAGTTTGCTATTCCTGTTTCTCACTGGGGATAAAATTTATGAGACCGCACACACACACACACACACACACACACACATACACGCACACAACATTTTGCATATTTGCACTGTGCAAATTAATTTCGCTTGGTTTATTTGCTTTTTGTGCAAGGCAACGCCCCAAAACCCAAAAGCGCTCAAAGTACCGGGGAATATTCATATAAACGTTTGGTTAATTAAAAATGTTCGTCAACGGTGGCAATAGCGGCAACATCGCCTATACTAGTAAATATAAATCAAAAAAGTTGCTGCTTCTGCAAGTTTTGAATTGATACAATGTAAAGTATTAGCATATATAATATACAATACATTCTGTACGACTATAAAATGTAGTCAGCTCTATAAAATGTAGTCATTATTTTTCAATTTCAAAAGTGCTTGAAACTGACGCAAACAGAACGATAATAAATTGTTATAATAATCTATGAAAGGAACCAGAGATGCGTTCTCGATTTGAAATTGCGTAATAATAAAGTATTTTTAGGGATATTTATAAAGTGCATTGTTTGGTTGAGTGCCAAAAGGTCAAAGCACCGCTAGACAAATAGAGTTGCCTTTGTATACACTGAGTAAAATGGATCAGAAGGGTATAATGAACTATGTAAATAAAATAGCAGGCAGAAGGAAGCATCTCCAACTCCATAACGTATATATATTCTTCCTATATATCATATATATCTATATCGATACAAATTGATTTCCGATGGCAATAAAAGCCACGCAAACAGAATACGAATATTTCTATCTGCCGGGTTTAGGGTATCTCCAAGTCGAGCTATCTTGACTTGTTTCTTGCTTCTTTTATTACACTTTTTAGGCGTGCCAACTAAAATGCAACTTTTTATGCACATGAGTACAAAACTTTGACATTTGCATTTGTCACAGTCGGTGGCAAAAGTTTTCAGCTTAAATTCCTGAATGCATTTCAACACGCAATTGGCATGTGACAGTCAAAATGTTTGCTCAAGATGTGCCAGGCAAACTCACATAGAGATAGATAGACAGAGAGACAGAGACAGAGAGAGAGAGAGAGAGAGAGAGAGAGAGAGAGAGATAGAGAGATAGAACAAGAGAATGACAGTGCAATGGGAAATGGGAATCGAATGTTTGATATATCAATTTGAAAAGTTTGACTTAGTTTCCCCACTCGAGCATTTCGATTAAAGTTTTCCATGCGGCAGATTAAAAACTTTTGTTTCCAGCTCAACTTTTGTATGTGTGCCAAAAAAAAAACAAATAAAAAAACAAGTCCAAGAGGGAACCGCTTTTTTAGGTTGAATATTATATACACTTTTAGACCGGAGTTTAATTGCCGTCATCTGAATTTTACTATTAACATAGAAAACCGACCGATTGTTGCTATGAAAGATGTACTAAATAAAAGTTTTTTTTATACAAGAACTCGTCTTTCGACTGATCGTTCCATTAGTCTGATCCGGTCTGCTCTGATATATTTTCGGCTTGCAAATAAAACTGAGGAACTGGTTTGCATATCAGCTGTTATTGCTGACGAAGAGTATATATACTTTATGTCTTCTTCAATGTGTTACAAACTTGATAGTAAAATGACAATACAATCTGCAAGAGTATAAAAACATGTTTGCATTCTCTGCATTACTTGGCAGCATTCAGAATAGGTTCAATATGCATTTTTGCATTTTTAGCTTTTTGGCATTCTTGTGCTGTTGCAAGCCAAGTGGGCCATGGGTGTGAAACAAACAACACATAAGCGACATAAGGCCACACAAAGTGAATCAATTTAAATATAAATTGATGTCGCAGAACCTTTGATATAAAATAAATCAAATTCACCGATGCAAACAAATATCAGATTAAACAACTTACTAATATTTGTTTTATATTCAGTTAATAATTTTATTCATTCATATTGTATATATGAGTGATACTCATAGATTCGTTATCTGAACATCACCACAACGGGTCATTCATTCACTCATTCACTCATTCGTGCGTGTTTGCATATATCACAGTATGCTGCTATTAGCATTTATGTTTGTTAACAATATACAGTACTAGTTGGTACATACCCGAACCATTATCCAGACAATGGGCGAGGAATGGCGTGTGTCCAGCAAATTAGCATTTCATTAAAAAACAGGCAAAATTTGTTCGCAATGTTGTTGTTGAATTGGTCGTTCGTGTCCCCATATCCGTGTCCATGTCCGGCAAAAGCTAAAAAAAAATAATAATAATATAGACCATAAATTAGTTGCATTACTTGATTAGAGCTGCACAAATGCCATTATTAAAATTCAATTTCCTTTACGTGCAACGCGATTGCATGTCTAATCGAATTTAACAAGTTTTCCATTTTGCCCTTTGCATTTATCACGTGCCCCGGCCCCGGCCCCGGCCACGGAGAAATTAATACAAATTCATCGTGAGTGCATATTCCGGGAAGCAATTTGTCATGCGATTTTCATATACTGCTAATTTGGTTTATTTAAAAGAATTAGTTCCTGTCAGCGT
Source organism: Drosophila ochracea (assembly GCA_035044125.1). Classification (NCBI taxonomy): domain Eukaryota; kingdom Metazoa; phylum Arthropoda; class Insecta; order Diptera; family Drosophilidae; genus Drosophila; species Drosophila ochracea. The sequence goes on along the minus strand of JAWNML010000059.1, from coordinate 6,793,507 downwards.
TTAAGGCTAACTTATTCCTTATATGTCTATATGCGATGAATATTTATTTTTACTTAGTTTAACTTTTATTCACATCCTTATTTACCATCAACGGATATTATATATATCGACATTATATCTATTCTAAATATCGATATAGTTAAAATAAAAAGATCAAGTGATTGATTGTTCGCCACCTATCGATATGAGACATATAGCAACTCTGCCAGTGCTGCCAGACTTTCTATAAGGTAGAATGCAATAAAACAGCAATAGTTTTTAAAGGTGCCCATGCTGGTAAAAGGTAAATTAAAATTCTATCAAAAGTCACTTCAGATTTAAAAATAATTCATAAATAACAAACTCAAGATATCCACAAAATGTCAGACGGCGAAGCAGTTATAATAAGCACAGATATGTGCGCAGATATGCAAAAGTACTGTATACATTGTGCCAATAAGGCCCTGGAAATCTGCAACACCGAAAAAGACATTGCGCGCTACATTAAGGAGGAGTTCGACGCGAAATACTATCCCTTCTGGCATTGCATTGTGGGTCACTGCTTTGGCTTGTATGTGTCATCCGAGGTGCGCCACTTCATCCACTTCACTTTGAATGGCGCTTACGTATTGCTCTTCAAGAGCGGTTAGCTCATCGAACTAAATAGTATTAAGCATTTCATTAATGTCATCCAAAAATAAATACTAAAATTAAGTAAATATTCGTTGTGTCCAATATGAATATGTGGATAGAGCCTTCGATTGCAGAACACTATCGATATACCAAACTGAACCTTTGCCAGTGCTGCCGTATTTTCCACAAAAAAAAAACGCTTTGCAACAGAGCGATTTTCAGTGCCCCAATAAAGTTCAGCGAGAATCTGCCACAAATTACAATTTGAGCATTAATTTTGTGGTCAAGTTTCAAGCGCTCTTTGTTTTTTGTGTTGCTGCCTCTATAGGCAATTTGGATTTGTCAGTCGAATATAAACGTAAGCCTGCCTGTTTTTACAAAAATTCGAACATTTGTGACAAAATTATCCGAAATCGGCATTTGTTAAATATTTTGATATAGTCGACCAGGGACCACAAGGTAAGTGCATCTCCCAACTTTACCAAAATGATGAAACGAAACAAAATACAATCTTTGACAGAACATTTGCTCAATAAGAAAGCCCGAAGATGTCAGATCGCAAGGCAGTCATCAAAAATGCGGATATGAGCGAGGAGATGCAGCAGGATGCTGTGGATTGCGCTACCCAGGCACTGGAGAAGTACAACATTGAGAAGGACATTGCGGCCTACATCAAGAAGGAGTTCGATAAGAAATACAATCCCACCTGGCATTGCATTGTCGGACGCAACTTTGGCTCATATGTGACACACGAGACGCGTCACTTCATCTACTTCTATTTGGGGCAGGTGGCTATACTGCTCTTCAAGAGCGGTTAACCATATCCCAAGCCATTGCAAAATCCACAAATAAACCCGAACACACACATTCACACACACACACCCATCCTACCAATGTAGTAGCAATAAGCAGGTCGACTTAGTCGTTGTTGAACACACACTCTGAACTCTGATTTGAAATGGCACACTGTTGACATCACTTCCATCTTGCAACACACACAATCATTTAGTGAACGCAATGGCAAACCGAAACACAACCAACCAACCGCTGAACACAAACAATTTCCTTCAAAATACATGTGTTTCTGACTATTTACCAAACCACACAAATTTCAACATGCATTAAATCAATTATATCAAATTCTTTTTGTCTTGTTATTTAGAAATCAGGTGTCGAATATCACTATACCATTAATCCCAATTTTGAAGTTGAGTTGAATTGAAAGCATATATACATATCACTATAACATTAATCCCAATTTGAAAGTTGAGTTGAATTGAAAGCATATATACATATTCTTTATCAACATGCGGATATAGCAATGAGAGTCTGCTTCTCTGCGAAGTAGTCAATCAACTTCAAAGCTATCCAGATGAAACTTGAAAAATATGCACACCACACAGCAAAGTTGATAAGGCGCACAAGCTACAGCGAAGGCGATGAAAGATTGTTATACTTTTAGCATAATTGTATAATAATAAATTAATTATTAACACATAAAATATTAAATTCACATGCTTTGTGTGATTAGTGTTAAGTGTTATGGGTTTTAGTATTTTCTTATCAACCTGGCTTCAGTAAGCCGAACAGAAGGCTGAGTTAAGAGTAGTAAAACTTGAGAGTATTTCAAACACAATTAAAACACTTATTCAATGCTCTAGTTCTTGGAAGTAAAGCATTGGCTGATAAGCTCGTTGGCATTTTATATGCACTCAGTTCACTTCAGTCTAGTTTTGCACATCTGACGAATCAGAGCTTTCAAACTATTAATAAGCAAGCAAATTCAATATGTTAAAATTGTGCTGGTTTTTCGTATTGGTTAGTGTGACACTAGCAACCAATATGAGCAATAAAAATTTCGATACTCAAGTAAATTCACGGCTGAGTGATAATGAATTGGAGGCACTATTATTATTATTGAGGGGAAACTGCACCGCGACCTGTTCGATCTATTGTGCCCCCTTCTGAGCCTATAGCTCTTCCGTCAGCCCCAACTCCCTTACAAACGTGAGGATCTTTGTTGGGTTGAGGTCTACTATGTCTTTGTAATTCAAGACATGCGCTCCTAGGATGCTGCTTCTTCTTCTCATTAAGGCGACACATTCTGCCAGGATGTGCATCGAGGATTCCTCCTCTCTTTCACAAAACCTGCAGAGATTGCTGCTATATATACCCAATTTTGTTAGGTGACTCCTTAGTCTACAGTGTCCTGTCAATAGACCGGTGAGTATTCTAAGGCTATTCTTTCCCATGGTTATAATCTGTTTAAAACGTACAAGATTGTAACCACCTAGGAGACATCTGGCCTGTCGGAGTCCTACTGCCTCTGACCAGCTCTGTTGCCGTCTTTGTCTCTCCTCGTTTCTTAGTTCCAGTCGTATAGTGTGCCTTCCTATGCCACAATACGGTTCTGGTCCTGTTAGGGGCCTTCCTGCCCCCATTCTTGCTTGCTTATCAGCCGCTTCGTTTCCCGCTATGTCCCTGTGACCCGGGACCCATCGTAGGGTGAGCCTGTTGTGAGTCCCGAGTAGGTCTAGCTTCGAGCGAACTTCATGGACTAATCTCGATGTAATCTTAGTCCCCATTATAGCATTTAATGCTGCTTGACTATCGGATAGGATGGATATATCCGTATTCCGATAGTTACGTTCTATGTTGAAATCCGCACATCTCCCTATCGCACACACCTCAGCCTGAAATATGCTGGTGTGTGTTCCCAGGGATTCATGGTACAATACCCGGGGACCCACCACTCCAAGACCAGTGCCCTGATTCGTGAGTGAGCCATCGGTGTACCATTTTATGGTGTGCGGTTTCATGGGATGGACTTCATCTAAAGTCGTCCATTCCCTTTTACTGCTCATACGAACTGTGAAATTTCGCTCGAATATATATTCGGCTACCATTTCGTCCCTGGGTTGCATCAGCAGGGGCAGTTCGTTTGAGAGGAGTTGGGCATCTTTATGGCTTAGGATATGGTTGCCCCCAACTCCTTCTGCCGATATCCTTAAAAGCGTTGCTTTCTTCTTGAGCCTTATAATATGGTGGAGTGGTGTTAGCTCCATTAAGGCTTCAAGGGCCATTGTTGGGCAGGTGCGCATAGCTCCTGTCATGCATACGCAGGCCATCCTTTGCAACTTTCGTAGTTGTTTCTTCACGGTGATAATCCGTGCCCTGTCACCCCATGCTACCACTCCATAGGTTAACATGGGTCTTACTACCATTAGGTACAGCCATCTTAATATCTTTGGTGATGTACCCCATGATTTGCCAGCAAAACTACGACATGTATAAAGCGCCCTGGAGCACTTTAATATCGTGTTTTGCACATGGGTGCCAAAGGTAAGCCAGCTGTCGAAAGTGACTCCCAGGTATTTGACCTCCCTACTCATTCCTAGTAGGGTCCCTGAGAGCCATATTTGCCTCATCCTCTGCAACTTATGTCGTCTGGTAAAGGGGACGAGGACTGTTTTCGTAGGGTTTAGGTTGAGTCCAACCTCCCTACACCAGTCATGCGTTATCCTTAGTCCTGACTGGACTATGTCGCAGAGTGATTCTTCGAATTTTCCTCGCGCTATGATAACAATATCATCGGCATATCCTTGACATTGAATACCATTGTTGGTAAGTCACTATTGCTGAATCCGAAAAGGCTGGCCCGAGCCTTAGAGGAAATTGAAAAGAATATTATACTAAGTGAAGCCTAACTATTGAAGGAGGAAGACCAAATTTCGAGCATTATTAATAACATCACGCATATAGCTGCTGCCTATCCCCGGAGCCAATCGATAGATGTTGAAATGACCAATTTAAAAGAAAAGGAGAAAGACGCTGCCATTGATATAATCGAAATAAATCTGCTTAAATATAATGACTGGTCAATCGCCAAATATATACAACGTGAATTTGTAAAGACTTTCAAAGATCATAATTGGATTTGCATTGTGGGTTATGTATATGACATGCACATCCGCCAAACAATTGATAAATATTTGTACATAAATGTCGGACCAGTGCAGATTATGTTGTTCGGTTCGAAAAAAAAAGCAAGAAACCAAAAAGCAAGAAACAAGAAAGCAAGAAACCAAAAATACGCGAAGTAAAATGTAATACAATTATTTCATTTGGAAAAGAAAAGTTGCCAAATAATTAATCAAAATAAAAAATAAAAAGAAAAAGCTTAAAAAAAAATAGAAATTATATTAAGCTACAAAGTCAATTAAAAATCAATCATACTAATTTAATTTAATCCATTAAATAATATTACATTGTTTAACAAAGGGATCAATTATTATATCAAGCTGTGAAATAAAAATTGTAATGTATTTTTGAGATGCCAATTGAAGAAGAAGTTTGTATTGGAGTTCATGATGCTGTATGCTGGCGAACATATTTGAGAAATGCATGCGTAGTTGTTGCCACAGTTGCTCTTGCCACACCGCGATCAAGTTATTCTACTTAAACTTTGTGTGTCGAGCTGCAACAATAAATAAGCAATGCACCCCTGCTCTTTTTGTCATGTGTATGTGTGAGTTTGTGTGTGTGTTTGAGTTAACACATGACAGTGGCAAATAAAAATGGCTTAATTAAGTTAATTAAAATATTGTTGCTGTTGGGTCATGCACACGGTTCGCTCTTATGTGCTTTTATTATCTCGGCGATTGGCCATTTTCGGACAGCAGGACCCCTGCACGGCTGCTCAAAGGATGTCTCGCCAAGCGCGTAATTATGTCAGCTCACGTACTTAACTCGGAACCGGGAGCATCGGCAGGCAGAATTGGTAACCAGTCGGAGAGCGGAGCCAATGACAATAATAATAAAGTTGCTGTGCTGTTTAAATGTATCTATACATTTGTATATGTATATATATATATATATATATATACATATATTTTAAATACTCTCACGGCAATGTTTGCCAGCGTCCAAACAGATGCATATTGTTGCGGAATACCGTTTGAGCCGTTTTTACAGTACGACGACTTTTGGCCTTGTTGCATTGTTGCCGGTTGCTGGACAGCTGCATCCGATATATACGATGTGTGTGGCACATACATGTAAATGTGATGCATACGATAGATTCAATTCAATTGAGCTGCTGTCATTGCCAACGTGTGTGCCACAGACAGTGGCTCATGCATATTTCATGTGCAGCTTAAATACAGTCGAAATGCTTTTCATGCTTAACAAAATCCTTTGCGCCAATAAAAACAAAATTTAAGTGCCGCTCACGCACAGGACTCGCAATCAGGCTTATGCGCTCAACCGTGGTTTATTAATATTTTTACGTTGTCAATTTATGGTAATTTTTTATGGCCAAACATTAAACAAAACAAGTCAAAGGTAACACTCAAAGTTGCAAAGGCAGCCGAAATCGTCATTTGTCTGCTTGCCAATGTTGGTCGGACCCATGGGCCCATCCAATTCCCAGACGCTTTTGACCCCAACTAAACGGCCCGCCTCTCATCGCCCCCAGTCTGTGGTGAGTTTGCCAGCAGCTGTTTCGCATTTGCTTCTCATTTGAAGTTGCCTCCTGTTGAGCTGAATGAGGAAACGGGAGCGACTTATGGTGAGTCTGCGCACTTGCCACAAATCGCTCCGACGAGTCGATGAGCAGGTAGCGAGTCGCAAACGACTCGTTTGTTAATTACTTGAAACATTTTGAATGTGTGAGTTTCGAAAAACTTAAATTTGAAATTATTTTTTATTAAAAGAAATAAAGTACTATTATCATTGATGGAAAGCGGGACGCTTAGCTATTAGTTTGATTAATTATTTATATTTCTTCTCATTGATAGACACTTGTTATACTTGAATAACATATTTATTAATTAATTCCGAATTTTTGATATTCAGAGCTGTTCTATTTTGATATAATCAAATTTAGGATAGACTCTGTTTGCAATTAACTAAAACCCATTAAGTCTGGCATTGATTAATTTGTAAATAATTTTTGTGTTTGTGTTTAATTTTTGTAAAAGAAAAATAAACATAAAATTTAATATGCTGATGTTTATTTTATTTATTTTATAACCACATATTTCAAGAGAACATTTTTTTTAAATAAATATATATTTAAATTTCAGCATGATACTGCAGATAAAACAAACGTTTTTACAGCCATTTAAACGATTGAGATCAGAGTGCAACTAAAGGAAAAAGTGATTTAAAGAGAGATATACTCGATGGCCAATTTCCATATGGGAAATTACATGCAATTCGAGCAATTTTGCATGCCGCCCCACACTCCGCAAACTCCACACGCACACACAAAAGGAGCAACCGAAACTTTTTGGTCTTTTTGAGCTGTGTGCGGGTCAAACAAAATGCCAACTTTTATAAATTACAGTCAGCAGTACTGACCTCAATATAAAATTACACAACACGACTTGAATAAACATACACACACGCACACACACACGCACACACACACACACACACACATGTATGTACACATCCAGATACTCTTACAGTGAAAAAAAAGAAAAAACAACAAAATGGGAACAATGCAAGTGCCATAGATACGAGTGTAATTGCATTTTACTTTGTTGCATTTGGTTGGGCAAAAAGCTAGAAGCCAAAGTCAACCAACCAACTAAAAAACTCACACAAACACACGCACGCACACACATGCATTAACTTTTTGCATTTTGCTGTTATTATTATTATTATAATAGTTATTTTTGTTGTTTTTAATTTGTGACCGTAAAAACAAGCAAAAACCAAGCGGGTCAGTTGCAAACAGGCGGCGAGACACAGAAGAGAGGCGGGCAAGTCAACACTGCGACCAGTTATAGCTGCCAACAATAGTCGCCTCCGACTATGACAAAATAAGCAAAAATACCTAATGAAACATAAACAACACACAGACTGAGGAACAGAAACCAACCAAACAACAAAATATCTTATCTAAACAAGAAAATGTTCATTTGTTGCGGAATTTAACATATAACATAAAACATAAAATAAAAAAGAAGAATTCATTTTAAATAAATGTCAGCATAGATAAGCCGAAAACTAAATGCGCTTTTTTATATATTTATATAATGTTTTATGATAATTGTCAGTATTATTATTTTGACATTTCTATAAATTATTTTTCACTAAAAAGTGCATTTACCTTTCTTGAATGATCTTTATGTATTTTAAGCAGATTTATAGCACTTAAGGGCGACATGAATCCCTAACTTATTCTCAAGACTTAAAAGTACATCCAATTAATCGACTAAGAATTTTGATTAGTATACACCCAACAAATAGAGTAACTCCCGACCATTGCGATGGCATTTGCACTCAAGAAATGCGCTAGATTATCGCACACATAAACAATAATAATCGCATGACAGTCCGGACTTAGACAGGCATTCAGGACAGAGTGTTTCTTTTGGACTTTTCTCAACTGAGCCGGAAACTTGCATCGCTTTCGGCGTGATGAATGGAGTGTTGCCCCCAAACTGCCACAAGCCGCATGCCCCAGCGACAGCAGCTCGCAATTCACATGGGGGGCGTGAGGGAAGTGGTCGTCAATTTTTCATTTGGTAAAGAAATCAGTCTGTCTGTTTGTCTGTTTGTCTGTTGTGTCTTTCTTGTGTGAATTTGGGAATATTTTTGTCTCACTTGTGGCTCTTGTCTGTCGCTGACCATTGCCATTGTTTCCTTGTCTTGACTTGGATTCGGATTTGGAGTATTTTTTTTTTTTTTTGTACTTCTGGTTCTTTGCCTGTCAACATTGCTTTAAGCAATTGTTCACAGTTTGCTTCTTGGTTTTTAGCATATATACTATTATACTCAAAGGGGATATAAATTTAAAACCATGGGAAGAATGAGGAGTATTTTTAAAGTCATAAATAAGGCGATTGATTTGTGATATTTTTGTCTAGTATCTCGAAAATAAATATCGTATAGTTTTGGCAGAGTATTTAAGTTGTGGTATGTTTATTATGCTTTTAGTATGATTTTTTTGTTGTTACATTTTGGTTTGTTTTATTGTTCGTTTTGATAAATTGTGCGCCTTTCGTTTTGACACATGTCAGCGTTTGTCTGCCCATTGTAAAAAAGCAACACTCGTATTATGGAAGCTGTCTTCTATTTGCTGCTTTTGATTGTGTAGGCTAGCCTCTAAAGGTTATCGCTCTTTTTCATTTGCACGAGGCGAATATTAAGTCTCGGTCAGATTATATATATATATGTACACAAGTGTAGATATTATGCTGACTAACATGAACAAAATCTGTGGATAACAATTTAAAAAATTGTGTAGGCTAACAAATATCAGCAGTTTGGGATAAACAATTGAGTTGTTACTATTTGATAAATATGCGACAGTTTAATTAATTATACATAACAAACGGAAAACCAAAAAATATATCACAAATTTTGTATTTACATGTAAACCAAGACTAAGTATTCAATATTAAATATGAGACAGTTAGATTTAATATAGATCAGATCAGATTGTGGTAAGGAATGTATGTATGTAGGCTAATGTGAATGCAGTCAACTGCTTGCTGTCAATTGACAATCGAGTCACTTGAACTGACATTGGTGGGTGTGCACCGATTCTGGCCAGGACCCAGGCACATGTGCTGCCAGTCACTCAGTCAGTCAGTCAGCCAGTCAGTGAGTCCATGTTGCTGCTACTGTTGGGTGTCTGATGTTTCAGCTTCAGCCATGTCAGCGTCAGTTTATGCGACTGACAGCGTCAACAATTTTATTTACTTAATTTGGCTTTAGTTTGTCATTTATTTACTTGTTTGCCACCGCAGTCTGTACTCGTGCTATCTCTATCTTACCCGCACACGCTTGCTACCTTATCTAGAGCCACATCTCTCCAACTCTGTACCCATCTCCATCCCCATCTCATGGGCGGCTCATGTGCGTCTCTTAATGTCTGTTGTTGTCACTTTGACGCTTGACGTTGTTACAGTTATTGTTATTGTTGTTTTTCTTGTTGTTGTCGCTTTGTGTGTTTGTTTACTCAACAGCCAAGGGTAGTTGCGACAAAAACAAAGCATTCATTGAGCAACCACAACTTGCCAAGAATTCTTAGCCTGCTTCCTATAGGACTGTTTTTGCTTTGCATGCTATGATTTTTCGTTCAAACTTTCCTGTTTAGTTTCTCATGCACTTAACTCTCGATCAATCATTCAATCATGCATTGATTGATTCTTTCTATAGTTGATTTCTGTTTTGTTTATGAGCAGCTTACAGGGTAAGCGTTAGTCGCTCTTTCGTCGCTATGTTAACCTAATTTGTTGTTCTTTTTAACTGTGACACATTTCACTGCCCGCACATTTTTATATGTTGGTGTCATTTTTGTTACTTTCTTGTTGTTGCTGGCACGTGCTTTTGCATTTTTTATGAAAATTTAGAGACCGCTTTTGGTTGCTCTTGTTACACATGCTCGCACTTTAATTAAATATTTATTTCAATCATTTTGCCTAAATGGAAATGCGCTCGGTTGGGATCAAAAAGAAACCCTGAAAGAGAGAGAGATACAGAGAGAGAGAGAGAGAGAGAGGCTGCACTAACATTTGTCATTACACATTAATAGCGCACCATTAATCTTTTCGTGAGCTGCTGGGCAAATGAATGCTGGCTACCAAGGGCCAAGTCCCGTTAATTAATGTATGCCATTTAGCCGGAAAATTGCAGGGGTGCACACACACATCAATAAACATACACACACATGTGTGTGTGTCTGTGTGTGTGTGTGTACAGGCCCATCATAATGAGCGCCAATTTAGTGTCCTTGTGTGTGTGTGTGTGTCGTTGTCGCCACCGCAAACAAGCAAAGGCCAAAGCCACAGTGAACACCCTGCGCCCTGCGTCCTGCCCCTGCGCCCTGCGCCCAGCGTCCTGCGCCCTGCCCCCTTCTCAACCAGACTGAACTTGCCCTCTCTCTCTCATGCTGTATCTCTGTTGCTAGACCGCTCACTCTGCCCAGCAGGTATGCTTGATTAATGCTTTATAACAGGACACAGAAAACACACAGAGAGACAAACAACAAAACAAGGATATTGCTGGCTGCATGGTTGCTAACGCCCATTCGTCCTTTCGCCCGGCTGCCGATCTCCTCTGCCAATACATTTTAACATTAATTTAGTGGAATGCGGCAAAGGACTATGAAAGCATTTCAGCGTCGTCAACGACACATGTTAATCCCGTCGTTGTCGCTACCACAAACCACTCACATCCATATCCAAACTCACATTCACATTCACATCCACATCCATATTCCCATTCCCATTCCCATTCATGCTTAACTCACTCCACGACAAATAGTCGTATACGGATTTAGGCAGCATGAATTTCAATCGCTTTTGACAAATAGCAAAATTTTTGAGCGGATTTCTCAAACTAAACCCGTAAAAGGGTTGGCGGAAATTGATAAGCCGTCAGTTTGTAGTGTTAATGATGATGAGACTAACAAACACTGTGTCAAACAAAACGATAATTAAGCGTAAAACGAGTGTATAATTTATTTGGCTAATTTATTTATGCAGAAGCTCGATTCAAATTGAGTATAGATATGGCTGTTTTGCATGAGCTACAGGTAATATTCTCCATATCATTTAACATTTTCAGCCGTACACCTTTAAAAGTTCCATATTCTATAAATAGTTTTTTGACAAAATTAGTCAATTTATCTTCCATAACATTGTCAGTAAAACTCTGATTATCAAGTGAATAAAATCGAATGAACATTTTAATAAATTCTACGATTAACTTAATAAGTCGCCAATCGAATGATTTCGCTTTAAAAATGTTATCAAATAGTTTGTTTATACTGAAAGGTACGTCAAAGCTTCAAGTTAAATTTAGATTTTAGTTGAGTTATTTTTAAAATTTTAAAATTTATTGTTTTCGGCCCGCGCATTCACCATGTGCGATAGAAATCCAACGATGAACTCAACTCCGCCGCGTTGTCTGCGTTGTTGTCCGCCCTCCTGCAATCCATGCCTCTGCTGTCCGCCCGCCTGTTGCCAGCCGTGCACCGCCTTTTGCATATTCGATTTAGAAACTGCGATTTTCGGTAAGTGCAGACAGTCCGGCCCCTTAAACTATATTGATTTTAATAACAAATGCTGCTGCAGACACACGTCATATATATCAGCGAGCATGTCGCGAACTCCTTGCCAGCTACAACAAAACGCTGCCGAATGAGGTTCTCATGCAATGTGCACCCATGGAGACGCATGAGATGGCCGAGCTGATATGCCGCAAGTGTGAGTTGCCCGTAATGTGGGAGAATTTCCTGGTGCAGCTGAACGAGCACACTTGCCGTCTAATTGCGTATCCGCCCCTTATGGAGGGTGTCGAGCGTCTGATCAATCATCTGCATGAGAATTGCATTGGTCTGGCTCTGATCACCGCCAGCAGCCGTTCGATATACTGCAAAAAGATATGCGGACATGAGGAGTTGTTCGCAAAGTTCGATCATGTGCTGTGCGCCGATGAATATAATCGTCCCAAACCGGATCCGGACTGTTATTTGATTGCAATGAAGCTGCTCTGTGATCCACCCTGTCCCGAGTGCTGTTTGGCATTTGATGGCTCCATCAAGGGTGTTCAGGCGGCTAGAGAGGCGCACCTTAGGGTCATTATGCTACCGGATCCAGAGTTACCCTGCTGCTGGTCCGAACTGGCCACCCAGCGTCTGGAAACCCTTATCGAATTCGATCCTGTGGAGTACGGCATGCCATATTTAGAACCACTGCCGCCACCACCACCAACAAAACCATCTCCTGAATCGCCTCTTTCGCCGACGCACAGTGCTGTTAATGAAAAGGTGAATACGGAGGAGGAAATTGTTGCTAGCGGACAAGACGAGGAAGCGCCACCTGAAGAGCCACCTGAAGAGCCAGCCGCTGAAGCATAAATAAATCAAGTTTCAACCAGAAGCTGGGCTCATAAATTCATAGCTCTCATGCGGAAATTGTGTGAAATCTCATTAAAATTGGAAACAACATTTATTCGTTTATTTTATGCTCTTGTATGAAGAAAACAACGTTTATTGGTCAAAGCATATTTAACCATATATTATTCAAGAAATGTTTAATAAGATATCGAATTTTTTTATATTGGAAATTGGAAATAACAGTTATCCGATTAATCTATTTGTTTCTTTATAAATTTGCAAGAATGACACAAACACATTAACAAAGAATTATTTAAAAATAAATAATTATTTTTAAGAAAGTACTCTACCTTAAAATGAAACTATTCATTTGCTGAGTTTATTCAAGATAATATTAATAAATGATTTACATTTAAATAAAACGAAAATTTGGCCCACTGATTTTAATTTAGAAAAAGATGATTTATAACAACTAAAAGCAGATAAATATTGAAAATCATTCTATATTTAAGACAAATTATTGATTATGTTTACTGCATTCCCAAATACGTTACACAATCTCTCAAAAACCAGAGCACTCCCCATTTAGAGTATAATCCAGAAGTGCAAGTCTAACACTTGAAAACAATTTGCAAATTTCAAATATGCAACACCTTCAGCCTGAATATTATCCGCATTGAATGGCCATTATGAACAGGATAAAACAAACAATAAATCAAATTTAATTGCTTAAGCAAATGCAACATTTTATTGTCTGTCTGGCAGTCTTTCCGTCTAATTCTCTGTCTGTCTGGCAAAAGTCAATTGTTGACAATTAAACTATGCAATGCAGCTTATAATGCATATGCCGTATATGGCAACTTTACACGACTCGACAAAGATGTCGCTTGTGTGGCATGCAGCAAGCAGCTCCACACAGCACAACTTGCGACTACCAACTTTGGCAGCAAAAACAACAAAGAGAACTCTGTCCCAACTTATAATTACTTAATGCTCCAGCCAGACTGCCGACAGCTGGAGTCAACTGGGCGTCTTCAATCTGCAGTTGCAGCAGCTGCAGCTGCAGCTCAATCTCTGTCTATGCCTCATAACCACTAGCCAGTTCGCATAAAACTAAAGTGAATAAACCTTTTAACTCATTACCCTGCTAATTGCGTTTGCTTTTCAATATTTGTGAATCATTTCGTTTTTTTATTATTTCGCTTAATGAGCGAACGCCACAGGAAGTACTCAAGAGTAGCGCTAAATAATAGAATAAAAATAACAAAATCCAAAAGAAAAATAAGAGTATAAAACGAAACTGGTGCAGAAAATCATTATATACGCCAGGCCGACAAGTCAAAGTTTTTTCATTTCGCAATTAAATTAAAGACTCGAACATTTCCCTCATGCATTTCCAATTTGATTCGCTTCCATTATAGCTCATTAAAATTGCAACTGAAACAAATTGAGTGCACATTTTAGTCTTAAATAAATAATTAAGCCCACCAACCCATTATCATAATGTATAAATTGCTAAAGTTACGCCAGCTACACGCAGAAAACAATCAAAAAACGTATTAAAAAAAAATTAAATAAATTTCTAGAAAAAACTTTTTGATCACAGATAATTTTGGGTAAGAACAATTGAAAAATTCAAACGTTGCTAACCAAATGTAAATTTCGAGACATTGTCATAGGGCGGCAAACCAAACAGTTCCGGCTCAAATTCAGCCATGGAGCGCAGAACTAGGGTAGCCCCCTTGGTCAGTGCCGGCGGAACAATGTCATCTGGTATCATCACCACCTGCATGCCCGCTGCAATACCACCCCGCATGCCAAGTGGCGAATCCTCAAACACCAGACAGCATTCGGGTCGAGGAGCTGGCTTGAAGCGCGATGCAGCCAATAAAAAAATATCGGGCTCGGGCTTGCCACGCTTCAGTTCCGGATCATCGCCGCAGACAAAGTGACGAAATGCGGCCATCAGGTCGCAATGATTTCGCGCCTTCAGGTTAAATGTTTTGCGGCTAGCCGATGTTGCCACAGCCATGCCCACCCGATGCTCGAACAGATGCAGCAGCAACTCTTTCACACCTGGCAGCAGTTCCACATTGCACATCAAGCGCTGCACCTCAGCATCAAATTTGACCAGATACTCCTCCGGATTTAGCGGCAGCTTCAACTCATTGACGACCAACTCGCTGGCCAAACGCGATGATATTCCCATGCAACGCATCTTAAGCTCTGGACTGTAGATCTTTCCATAGGGTGTGAGTAAGTTTTGCACTGCCTGCGTATACAAACGTTCCGTATCTGTGGAATGTACATATCATATATCATGTATATGTATATACGTATATGGTTAGCAGCAATTATGTTGCAAGTTATATGCATTACCCATGAGAGTTCCATCGTTGTCAAAAATGCAATGCGTCACCTTCGAATAGCAATTGTGTTTTGTTGTCGCCATCATTGCCTTTTTCTTGCATTTGCATTTACAACATTTTCTGGAAATAATTTTTGAATTTCGATTTTTTTTTTTCAAACCAATTTTTTGTTTATTTCTTACAAATTTGATTTCGTTTGCTGGGTTTTTGTGCTTCGTCATGATTTACTGGAAAAGCTGGCTGCTTAAGTTTGTTTTCCACAGCCATAACTTTTTTCTAAGAAACGCCTTTTTGAGCATGTTTTGATTTCGCAATATTTGCTACTCAAAAATAAAAAAAATATTGTAAATTTCTAGCAGTCAAAATTTGTGTTATGAGTTTTGAAAATTGGTTCAGCTAAGACAAAGACTAGTTCCGCACTGCTCCGTTCTGTAAATTTAAAGTAACCGCATTCAGAAATATGTTCAATGGAAATAAGCAGTTTATTAATCATTATATTGCAATTAAGGCAACTTTACTTAAACTTGTTCTCCTTAAGAGTTGGCTGCCGTTGCAAGATCACGTTGATTTCATTAGGCAAACCAAAGAAAATGTTGAAAATAAAATGCTTCACATGCATTTTAATTAAACTTTTTTCGACTTTTGCAACGTGCAGTTTAAAACACTTTGCCAACTTGCTAGTGCAGGCGGTGGGGGTGCCCATTTGGGGGAGCAATTGGGGGCAACAGCTGCAAGTGGAAGGTGCTTGCAGCAGCTGTCAATTTAGTGGCGCCTCGGGACAGCCGCCTTAGCCTTAGCTTTACTGTTAGCCAGTATGCATGCCACGAGCTCGAACTCTTCCGGGGGTAGCACGGGTCGACGCTGAATTTTGGCTGCCAGCTTCAGCCTGTCGCATGTTGTTACAAAGTTGCGTAATTGATTAAGCAGTTGGCAAGCGTGCCACAAGACGCTGTCGCAGCGGCAAACTTTGTCATACGACTGCACGTGCTGCCCCACGTTGACAGCCGCTTTTCGGAGTGGAAGTTGAAAAGGGGCAACAACTACGCCAGCTACGTTCCCAGGACAGCATATGAAGTACTCAATGCGACGGAACTCATTGCAAAACTATTAGTTGTATTAACAAAAGAAATACCTTTATTTGAGCTACGTAAATTATTATCAAAATTCCATAACTTGGCCAAAACTGACCCGAGTTTTAAAGACCAATGCTTGTTGATCATTGTTTGATTTGATTCATAAAACATTCAAGATTGAAATTCAAGTTCAAATTATACTCACAAGATTTTCCAGACCCATAACTTTGTCAAAAGAGATCTGATTTTCAAAAACTCAAGCTTGTTGGCCATGAATTAACCTGTAGAATAATACTATATTTCACTTTGAATAGCCACTAGTTAAAACTGAACCCTTTTTCAAAATCCAGCGCTTTTTGAACATAGTTTGTGGGTAAATACGACGATTAAAGTTGACAATGCGTGTTTTTGGCTGGGAATTCATGTTAAAATGCGACTCGAAAGATTACCTGATGGGATGGAAAGCCTTCCAGACTCATAACCTGGCCATATATTATTCAATGATTCGATCTGAACTACATTTGAACTTGAAAACGCGATTCTGACTATAAATTATAGACTCAAATAGTAGCCGCTATAAACCGATTTAAACAGGAAAATGGCATTCGGCATTTTGCCAAATTAATGAGTACAATGTATGTATTCCAACACAGACTTTGTTTTTTAGCAACATACTTGATAAGTGCGGATATATAACCACAGTGGTGCAAAAACGCCTAAAGGTAAAGCTGCTGCTAGTCAATAAAATGGCTTTAATTAATCGGAAGCGCTGCGTCAGCTGTTGTTGCAACAAAATGGACACTAGACGTTGAGCATTTGAGTGCAGCGATGAATTGTGCGCATAATTTATGCAGCCGACCATTTTGGGCCAAGCATTTATGGCCACGTTTTTTGGCCACAAAAACGGAATGGCAGCAGGCGGCAGTGAAAACGGCCGACTGCCCAGCAACAATATGTTGTAAACTGTTTAATTTGAAAGCACCTCCCCTCTAATCGCTATCCTGGCAACGTGTGCCAAACACCCCAGCCAAAAACGCCGCCACCTCAACTCTCCGCGTGCCCCCCAGCAAAACGCAACCAGGTCGCTTGTAATTGCGTTCATTGAATTGTTAACTGGTTTCGTTGTCTACGGCGAGCCGCTGGCCGCAACCGCAACTTGCAGCTACGGACGCGGTGGCGGGAAAACGGCTAAAAGCCGTTGTTATCCTTGTGGTTGCTGTGGCTATCCATCCTGTGTCTGTGTGTAAATGTGTGTGTGTGTGTGTGTGTGTGTGTGTATGTGTCCCTTGAGTTGATTTGGTTTTACAGAGTACCAGGACGCATTGGGATTTGAATTTGGCTGCAGACTTCACAAAAAATCCCGGTCAATGCACATCAAACTTTTTGGCTCGCTCTTTGGCTCGCTGGCTCGCTGCATTTGGCATTTATTGGTATTGTTCCAATTAAAGTTCGACTAGCTCCATAAAATATGCAAACACGTAAAAGTTCTCGCAATTCTCGATTTTGGCTGTCACAGGACATTAATGCTTAACGGTCAATGGTTTTGCACTACAGCGCCCTGACCAAGCCAGAGGACATTGCCAATAAAAGGTAATAAAATGGTATGAACAGCATTTCCAGAGCTGCTCAATTGGAGCTCGAGTGCAGTTGGAAGAGATGCAAGTTTCTGATTGCCTCTGTGTACTTTAAGCGTCTCTCACTCTTGCTGCTCTATATTTTTATTACAAAGTTACTAACACTTTTGTGGCCTGATTCGTTCTTGAATGTTGGACCATTTTCTATTATATTATAGTTAGCTTAAATTTGATTTTTAATTTTCAATTTTGTTATTCATTTTCAAATCGAAATCATTTAATTTCTAGCATTAATTATATTGAAATTTATATTAATAAAATAAGTAATTTTTTCTAGTTGTGAACTGTATTTAAATAAAATTATGTATTTTTGAAATACTCTTGTCTTAAACACATTTGTAATCTTACTGAAAAAAACTTTGAAAACTAAAAAAATGTACGTTTATTTTAACGGATAATCGTTTTTTAGGTTATTCCAAAGAAACGATTTCATTGCTTTTTTCAATAATTCTGATAAAAGTCTTGAAAATATACAATTTTTTTGGTTTTGGAAATATTTTAATATTGTTTAAAATCATTTTTTTGGACTTGACATATTCTTATCTATTGAAAATGTGTCAATATAGTAACTGAAATATCATTGTCTTGAATAACCCCAATTCAGGCACATTCAGCATTTGATTTTTTATATTTTAAGTTGCTTTAAGTTGCTTTAAGTTGCTTGTTTGTTGTTTTATCTATCTATAAGTCCATCGTTGCTTTTTGTATTACAATCCAGAATGTCTATAACTGTCCTACGGTCATTTTCGCAACTGCGCGTGAGTGATGGGGAATATAAACCCTCATTTGGCTATAGCCCAAGGCAAGCGCTCACACATTGCATGCTGAGTGTTTTTTGCACTCAATAAATATTGTCTGACCGCACAGTATATGTACGTGGGGGGAGAGTGTATACAGTATACATATCTATCGCTCATCGAGGTCTCAAATGTCAGTCTGAGGCAGTCGCACACATCCACATCCTTGTCGAAGCATCACGCACAGCAGCAACAGCAGCAGCAGCATCGGCTCATGGGCGCCCCCAAGGCGCACTTGAGCGATTTCCCAGAGGTGCCCCAGCTTTTGAGTTCTGTGGCCAAAAATGCAAGAGCAACAACGCAACAAAGAACAAAAAGCATGGCACAAAGTCCAATTTGTTTGTAATGGCATTTACTTTGTTTACAAAATAAATTTTGTATGCATGGCGAGTAGTTGTCCCTCCAAACTTGCCCTCTCCCGCTCTATCTCTCTGTGTCTCTGTCTATCTACATCTCTGAGTCTGAGTCGCGGTAAGGCGACTACAAGCTCAAAAAACCAAAAAGCATATAACAAAATAGAAAATAGAAGAGAAAAAAGGGAGCAGTAGTACAAAAATAAAATAGTAGATGTATGCATATACAAATTCTAAAATCGTTGTACCATAAAATTTCCCCATTGGGCGTTTGGGTTTTTGCTATGCCACTCTAGGCAAGGACGATTGTCTTGCTTTTCGCTGTTTAATTTTGCAATTGTCCTTTCCGATAGATAGGGCCAGAGAGGGGTAGACAAATATAGAGTTTTTGGGCGGGAGTTATCTATTCCGGTCATGGCTGTTGCGGCTAGTGATTTATGTTTGTTTATGTTGTTCAACATTTGTTTTATTTACCGCACATACAAAACAAAAAAAAAATAAATAAATAAATAAAAAGCGCTACAGACCCGCACACAAATAAGCTTAACCTTAGTAAAAAATAAAATAATATTTACGTTTAGTTTTTGTTTTGACTTTGCTTTTGTGTTTCGTGCATTTTCCACTGACATTTGGCCAGTTTCCGCATTTGCTTTAAACTCATAGTATTTAAGAATTTATTTTTTTAAATGTTGCTGTTGATTTTGAGTACACTTGAGCTTAAACGGATCATTATCAGCATTTATGACTCATAATTGATTATTAAAAAACTCGAGTTTTTTACGCTTTGACTGGAGCTAATCTACTTTGTGCCGTGTCGGAGATTCAAATGTTTGAGAATCACTGCTCAGATTATTATGTCAAAGTCCAAGTATATTATAAATAGCGTCGCTATCCGGTGTATTCAGTTCAGATAGCAACTCAAAGCGCCACACGCAGATGAATCGCAAAATATTCTGAGCAGAATGGCTTCTTATTAACTCTGGTCAGTTTCACAGATTAGTTGAAATTATAATGTATCATCAACGTATGTATTGCTATTTTTTAATATTCAAGATTGTATATATGCTTTTCAGCATTTGAATTACTTGATACTGACACACCACAAGCTCATTAAATGTGTTTATAATCTATTAAGGCAAACATAATTAGCAATTTCAGGGAACAGATAGCGCTCGAGGGGCAGAGAAAGAGAGAGAGAGAGAGAGAGAGATATTATCTTTATTACATATGTAAAATTATTATTAAGAATTTAAGTTTTTATTACTTGGATCAAATATTCTAAGAAGAAGATCAACTTAAGCTAATCTCTTATTATTCTTTATCTTTTTTGTTGGTATAGTTTGAATTCAACAAGCTTCTCACGTTAATCACATTAAATTTAGCAAAATGTTATTCACTCACACAACAATTCACTCTTCCTGATGGGAAGCTCAAATCGTTTGAAAAACCTTTGAGATGAATTGGATAATTGGTATATATAACTAATTTCAATTCTAATAAAAAAAAGTCTATCTAAAAAATTGAGTAAAACTGATGATTCGCTCTATCAATGCAAGGAAATAATATAGATTTTAAATATTGTACAAATATAAATATATAAATATAGTTTACCATTGTATAGTTTCCTGTTGCCATTTTACTAATTGAACATTTTCACTGATAGTGCTAGAAATATTTTGAAATTTATTATTCCCAAATAAATTGTATAAATTGTATAAAAAATAACAGTGAATTCAAAATATATTCATATTACTTACGGTTTTCTTTTTGTATACACATACATATACATATATGCATATTATTGTTCATATTTATATAAATGTAAATAAGTATCTGGCCAGTTAAGTTATTCAATTATTAGTAATTTCTCTCTTTAATATATATTTAACTTTGAATATAGATTATGTACATATCTTGTTTGTTGATTGCGTTTAGTCGTTTAAGAAATTCATGTATATATCGTAGAGACGCTGATAGAAGCGTCTTAGCCATTCTCATGCCGCCTCAATGGCCTCGGGCAAAATATTGGCGACAAGGTCATCCATCGGATTGATATTGGGCACATCTGTGTCATTGCCTGCCAATTGGGGACAGTTCTCCTGTTGGGTTTCGATCAGCAGGGCCTTCGATATATTGTTGTCATCCAGTATCTTGTGTGCGGTCTCAAGGGCCTGCTCAGTGGGTATACGTTGTCGCGTCAATATCCAAACTATTTCTGTAATGGTCAATAAATGCAATGTCGCATGATTGTAATTAACGTTGTTGAACAAATGTCTGCCTGGTTGACCATAATGCAATTAATTATGGCGTTGCATTAATTATGCCAAATGCAATAACTGATTTCTCATTTTGCATGACAAATTAGCAAAGTTTAAGGCGGGACGTGACTAACAAACGGGGCCCAAAAGCATCCCGGCTTCCGCATACTCACTCAAATGGGCCAGGGAGAGGAAACTGGTGCAGCTGTAGACAACTGCATATGAATCGTAATCGGTACCCAGAACCAAATAGTTTGGCTTCGTAGCTTTCTCTGCAATGCATAATATATATATATATATATATATATGTTATCTTTATTGTGCATATCCAATTTACTTACGATTCTGGGAGAATGTCACTGCCAGCTGGGCGGGTGCAATGACCTTGGCTGTACCAGTCACATTCGTTGGAGTTCCAAAGCTGTTTATTTCGAATAGAGTGTTACGAGTAACCTTCAACTATATTAAATGTCTTACTCACAATTGGTTGATGGCTCCGTTTAGAACGGATACTGTGCTGTTATCGACAATCTGATAGTTTGCGTAATTACATTTCTTGCCTATTTCAAAGGCAAATGGATACCTTGAGTACTCATACCAGATGCCCATATACTGTAAAGTAATGCAAAAATATTAAAAGCTTGAGTAATCAAAATCAAAGAGTCGGCCAAAAGGGAAAAGTAGCAAAACCTGTTCAAATTTGTTGTAATTCAAAATTATTGCTGCGAATATTACGTGATAGGCAAACACATATTTTAATTAAAGTCCAGATATACACCTAGTGTTTGTTGTTTCGCTACTAGTAGCTATGACAAATATTTGTTCATTTGTAACCTAATATATTTCTGGTTAATCTTAAAGAAATTATCGCATTTAATTGATCAATCTGTGGAGTGACTTATGGATGGATTTAAGTTTCAATTAGAAAATCGAAAGTTTTCTTTTGACTCCTATTGTCCCCTTTCAGTTTTCACAAATATTAGCAACAAGATCTCTTGGTATAAATTTGGAATTGTTATTCATTAAAAATAAATATGTTAAGAGTCGATAAAAATACATTCTACACTTTTCATTGAAGGTGTGTTTTGACAATATGATTACTTTAAGGAATAAGTAAGAAATTCTTTTTGAAACTTATCAGATTAAAATACTGATGAATTGATCTGTTATCTGCAAGAATAGCTTAAGATTTGTGCATTAATATTGGCAACTACAATTCGTTGTTGAGCATATATTAAATAAAGTATTGAAGTTGCCACAGCTATTTCAATATAAATCAAAAAACATATCTTAAAATGCTACTACAATTACCATCAAGCCAAGTTACAAATAAATGATTCATGATTTATCTCGTTGTTACTTCGTACTTCTGATAAGCAAACACGGAAATTAAATTGTGCCAACTTCTTGATTGCCCACTTAGCAATTAATTAGAATAACTTGACAATTGCGTCACATTTGATTAATTAATTGCTCAGGTGCTTAAGTTCGAGTGCTGCGACAGTTTTCATATGAATTCAATTGTTTTTGGGCCACTTACCGCTTCCAAGTCAAAGGTGTCCATTATATTAACCTGAGGACATTTGCCGGGAAAGGGCACTTGAGCCGCAACCAAGATTCCATTTATTGCCACAAATGTAAGTAGCCCAATTGAAGCACTGCAAAATGTGAAGAGTTTTGCAAATGAAATTAGTAGCTTTTCCCGTTCGAGGGGTGGTTGAAGAGTAAATTCACCTGATTGGTTGCCGCATTGTTGTTGATTACTCTGAATAGGTTGAGTGTGATTGAAAGAAGCGCTCAGCTTGCTATATTCTCTGTCTGCTCGTTCGTTTAGCACTGCAATGCTAGCCGGCTGCAGTGCATCATTTATAGGTTCATCTCTAAAAGCTTTTATTGTTCATTTGTTGTTGTTGTTGCTGCTTATGTTCTGCTTCTATTTGCAAAGCTTTTTTCGACTGCGCTGGCGCTGCTTTATTTGTTAGGGGGGGGCAAGCAAACGAAAAGTGAAAAGCTGACGATCCAAAAGCGGAAGGGCTTAAATGCAGCGAGGGGAAAAGAGCAGATGAGGAGAGGAGAGAGATTGTTGGGGTTACATGTAAATCGAAGCTGTCAATGTGCGTTCTCGTTACACTCACTGCCCGCAACGCTTTTACTCTTATTACTTATCAGCAGCACCGTTAATTCAATCAATAACGAAATCAACAAAATAACAGCAACTGCCACTGCCACTACAACTGAACAATGCACTTGTAATCGAAATTCATACAAATATGGTTGGCAAAAAAAGTTGGCTTGAGCGTGCCGCATTTTCAGACTCAATGCCAATAATTCCATAACTGAAACAATTTTATTTGCATATAAATTATGTAAAGAAAAAACTTTTTCAAATATAATGAAAATCCATTTGTTTTCATTTATATTAAGTTGGTTTTATTTAGTTTTTTTTTTCCAAATTATGACCTACGAATAAAGACTTTATATTGGTTCAACTTTTATTAATGATAAGAACCCTTTATTATATCATAAATGTCGCTTGTTGTTTTTTGAATGTAAACAGGAAAACGAAACAGGAAAACGTAAGCATATTTATCTACATTACATAAATTCAACATGGAGCCAGTTAATATTATCATCTGTTTAACCATATAATGAGCAAATTAACAAATAAACAAAACACCATATTCCAAATGGCATCCACACACCTGCAAGCAAAACAAAGCTTTCGTTTGACTGTGGAATGTGTTTGGCACCGCCATCTGTTGACTGCGCACAACCGCTTTCACACTGGCGCCATCTGTTAGGCGCTTTTGGTTGTAGCTGTAACTAACTGTATCACCAGTCCTAGCCATTATTTATTGATATCTCTCGCACACACCTGCACACACACACACACACACACACACAAATACACATAAAGTACTTTTACACACACAGAAAATAGTTGTGCTGCGGTTATTTATAGTTTTTTTTTTAAGTGCAATTTCGTATTATTAAATTAATTAAATGTAAGCCACAAATTGAGTTAAATGTGCAAAAATGCACCCTTGGCAAGGGCTCAAAAAATTCTGAAAGGCATTCACATATGGCCCAGACAAACTGGCTTACAAAAGTATTTATTTAAGCGGGCAGTTTGTTAAGTTCAAATTCCAATTTATACAAAATATTTAAATATTTAAGAACTATGAGATATTTTGGTGTGTGACTAAAAGTTGTAACAGATTTTTAAATTTGAGTGTAGACAAATATTCATTAACAATTGCCATTTCTGATATGTACAACACTCGGCAGCTCTACATTAATAATAAGTTCTCGAGCAGACCTCGCATATTAAAATGCACACAGCCGTGTTGTGGACAGCCGAGATCTGAATGGCCTGCCAACTATTCTCGAATGGACATTTATGGCGTGCTCCAATGCTGAGCCACTGCGACAAATGAAAGAATCTGTGGAATGGGCTCAGGGAATGGTTAACGGGAAATGGGAATGGGTTGGCTGATCTGCTTGGCTGGATGGATGGATGGATGGAAGGCTGGCTGGTTGCTTGCAACTGGTGCTGTTTTGTGGCAGCGTGTAGTAATTAAATTTAAAATATGTACACACACACACACAAACGGATGTTTGAGTTTTGCAACACAGGTGCAACTCTGCGTGCGATAGATTGTAAGGGGAGGGCGGGTTGCGAGTGTGTGTGGCAATGTAGGAATATAATTTTATCAAAGGCAACCGACACGACGACGATAGCCATGCCATAAGCCAACCAACTGGACAGCTCTCTGCAGCTGTAGATTCTGCAAATGCAAACACACACACGCAAACACACACACACACACCACACACACATATAAACTCACACACACACACACACATAAACTCACACACCAACACACACCCGGGCACAATTCAATCATTTTGCCAGCATTTTAAGTGTATTTTGCGGTTATGCGCTTTATGCGCATTTTGTACTATGTAATTTGATTTATACGTCCCTGCCAGAGGCACTCCCCGTCCCACCCCTCCAGCCACTCTGCAGTGTTTTTTTTTTAAAAGGCAAAAAAAAACAGTGTTTGTGGAAAAAGGATATGCGTCCATTTAATTGACTGGTCATTGCATATTTTGGCCACAAATTGAATTAAAAATTGATTATTGTTATGCCAGCAATTGCAACTGCAACATCTGCTGCTGCTGCTTCTTCTTGTTGCAATCAACAGTTGAAGCAGCACTTGGCAGATAGATGCAGCCGCAGCATTAAGCCATATAACCAACTACGGCTAAACAGCATTTGGGCAGAACCCACTCAGTATGACCTTTAACCCAATTCCTTGGGGGCAGAAGGAGTGTTTGGGGGGCTGCAGCTCCTGGAAAGGACACAACATGACGCAATTTGGCTTTCTACACCCCCACACACACACACGCACACACAAAATGGTGACATGACTGCGCTTTTTGCATGCCTTGCGGCAAGGATTTTCCAAGGACTTTGCAGCTAGAACAGCGCACAGTCGAGTGCACAATGGAAGCGAGTGCATCTCATTGAAGTTCAACTTATATAAGTTATATGTTCAATGACGTAAACTGAAGATTACAATATTATTAACATGCTGATATGCAAAAGCAGCTCAAATCTAATTGCCCACAAGCAAAAGTGAGGAAAGCCAGCTTCAATGTTAAAATAAGTCGAATCATTTTGTGTGTTCTTAAGATTAAAGATAAGATTAGACTGAATCATCATCCTCAACATACATCCATACATTTTAAATTCATAGTCTCTCTAGAGGGTATATTGTTTTTATCGTGGAATTTGTAACAAATCGAAGGAGATGTTTCCGACTACTGGCTGTAAATAATTCGAAGCTGGCCGGAGCGGATCACTATATCATATGGCAGTAATAGGAACAATTCTTGTTGCCTGTTTTTCAATTACACGAAAATATATATACATAAAAATATAAATATTTAGAAGAACGTTTCGATAAAAAAAGCATTATACGTAAAACACTCCTCTTCGATTGCCAAAGTTACAAGAAATTCTAAGGAGTCTTTGAGCTTTGCCCATAACAAATAAGAAAACAAATCCCTTTATAACTCTGTAAAGTTAGCTGACTTTTAAAACAATGTATTATTAGTTAGGTGCTGTTCTAGATAAACATTTTTCTGAGAAAATGGAATAACTTCAAAGTTATCGATGTTGGCAATACTAAATACATAATTTATTTATCACTTTGTTGTTTGCCTGCTGCTTTTTTTTTGTGGGGCATCAGTTGTATATGAGGAGCAAACAAACAACAAAAACAACAACAACAATAAGCGACACAGACAACAAAGACAGAAGTGGTTGCTGAAAGTATTTTGATTTGTGCAATGCTCGAAAGTATTGTCGTTTTGGCTGCTATTTGGCGGCAATTTCTTAAATATTTTATAGCACATAACCTGTCTGGCACACATGCGCCCCGCATTCCACCTTAGCTCCTTGCCACCTCGCCACCAGCCACACCAATACCAACTACAAGCTGCTCCTTACTGCTTGTTGTTGTTTGTTTTAAGGCTGAAAGTTTCGTGTAGCAGGAAGGGAGGAAGACAATGTCGTCGCTATCGTTGACTACGCTTATTGCATTATGCCATCGAGTCAGCCAAGTCAGTCAGCGTGCGTGCACAGCCAGCTAGAAGGAGGATGTGGAAGGAAGTAGTTGGAAGGCGGCTTCAGGATATATCCTTGCCAAGTGCAGCTGATGCCACTTTTGGAGCCCCGCGGCTGTTGTTATTGTTGTTCGTTATGGCGTGCTAAGAAGAAAAACCCAGCGCGAAAAATAACAAGAAAGGAAAAACTGAAATTGCATAAAAGTGATTTAGAAATACTCTTTGCCTAAATGCAGCTTCAACTTTAGCAAGTACTGAATGCGTTTAAAAACTTACTTGAGTCAAGCTGTCTGACTCAATATTATTTAAAATGCCTATCATTTATTTCTTTTGTCAGATCTATTGAGCTCTCTGCTGCGCCTAAAACACTTTCATCAAGTCTGATTCTTGTACAAAAATAAGAATTTTCATTTCTTAAATTAATTTTGTAATTAAAATTAAATAAAGCAAACCAATATTTTAATTCAAATTGTGTTTTAGGTGTGAAGTGTGCATAAGTGTGTAATTGCCAATACCTGATTCTTTATTTATTTATTTTTAATAAAATACTTATTCTAATAATATATGGAAATTATTTAACCCTTACAAACATCGTGGCAAATGTGGTCAGATTGCTTTGCAGTAGAGCATACAAATATGTGAATTGGCACAGCTTCTGCCACGCATCTAGCAACATTTCCTGAAACCGCACCCCCTCCCCCTCCCCTCTTCCAGTCAGTGAAGTTGCCAAGAAATGTTAATACCAAAAACGAACCATTTGCCGCAATGAAAATCGCGTAAATTTCATACTGATTGTAAGTGTCGCAGTTTGCCTGACGTTGTTCGCAGCTGAAGCTCAAGCTGAAGCTGGAGATGAAGATGAAGACATTGTCGAGCATGGGCTGTGGGTGGCTTCTGTTTGCCGTCTGTTTGTCTAGCTGCCCTTCTGCTTCTGTCTCCACCGGCGACCCCCTCCCACCCTGTATGTCTGTATGTTCGTTGGCTGTCGCCTGCAGATTGTCATCATTGTCACAATTGTAGAATTTTTAGTTTTTTTTTTCTGTCGCTTCAGCGCTGATTTGCTTGCCATTTTGCGGCATTTACCATAAGCATTCGCTGGCATCGCCATAACAGAAACCCAAGGCTCAGAGGATAAGCTAAGGACCTCAGCCAAAATGCCCTTCGATTGCATTAATGGCAGCGAATGACAGCGTCCAGCGCCAGCTGCAAATCTCTCAAATGAGAAAACTTTTACTCCGCTGCCAGCCAAGATGTTCTCCATGTCGTTTGGTTGTCTTTCGATTTCACACACACACACACACACACACACACACTCATGCACAGAGTGTGAGAGTGTGTAAACAGCTGGGAACTGATTCAGAAATTAGATCAACTTTCTATGCTGAGAATTAAATATGGACGCATAAGCAGAATGACCATGGCTGACATGTGCTTTTTGGAGTTGATGGTTTGATTTTTGTTTGGCCATACACTCAGAAAAAAATCGTTCTAGTTCTTACAAAAAATGTCAAAATAACCGAAAAAAAATATCTTTGGCATAGAAGGCCTGTAAAATCCGAAAACATTAAAGATTTATAATGAAATAAGCAACAAACAAAGCTAATAAAAAAGATCTGTTTACATAGATTAAAAGAACAGCCTGGAAATTAGATTAGTCTTCTCTTTAGAAAGACACTCAGGTCGAATTTTTTCTGAGTGCACAAACAAAGAATTAAGTAAGCATGTATTCAATAAAACTACACTGAACTTAAAGGTCTGCAAATGTGGAAAAAAGTACATTATTGAGAAATATGTATCATAAACTCTGAAAATTTTGTTCTTAAATCAATTTTATGTTGATCTGTTTTTTAAGTGCCAAATGAGGGAATGAAAATAGAATTTTTGTTCATATCTAAAAAATATCTAAAATAAAATTTGCCAATAAAGTAAAATATTCAGGCATGCAACTTTTGAGGCAACAATTTGTTAGATACTTTTCACTGTCAATGAATTAATTTTATTTTCCACCCAACTAGATAAGCCAAAATACTTTTACTGTTAACATAATATTTTTGGGCTAATACTGATTGTTGTTTAAACAGCAACTCGAGTGACAACTGCGACAACTTGGAACTGTGATTAAAAAATAATTTCAGTCAAATATATGACAGCAGATGAAAATGTAGCCAGGCACGTCTCATATTTGCTAAAAATGGTGCGAGGAAGAGGGGCTGAGGAGGGGATGGGGGGGGGGGGGGACGCAAACAAAAGCGGGAAAAGTCAAAGAAAACATTTGTCAGACATTGGGAAGACTGATGGCGTTTTTGATGGTCGAAAATCAAGTTGGTTTTTACGTGCCGCTCAACGACAGTAACTGTACTGACTCTGTCTGTGTGTGTGTATGTGTGTGAGTGTGTTTGTGTGTGTAGGAATTTTGCTGTGGATATCAAAGGTCGCAGCTGCTGCAAATGGCTGGTGCTTTGGTGAAATGAGAGCGCGTCGAAGCAGTGTGCTATTGGCTATGAGAAATCGTTCGTCATTATTGATGCTTGCGAAAATTCGCTAGAATCGCACACATGTACCCCTCACCCACCAACACCCCCACCCCCACCCACACCCACACCACCGGCTTACACCCACCCAACTTCCCCCTACTCCAGGCGGCGGTGCGCCATAAATTATGCCACTTTCTGTGTTGGCTTGCTGCACGAATATAGACATCTGTAGCTGTGTGAAAAATCGTGCCCCAAAAACTTTGACCTGCACCTCGCAACCACCCTCCCACCCCCTCCCCTACCGACCCCTCCAAAATAAACCACCCAAATCCGACCCCTGAAGTAAAACTGATGCCAACTTATTGAAAATCACTTAGACACACATGTGACGCCCGACTTGGGCCGAATATATACGTTACGTGAGCGTAAAACTGAAACTCCAAACTCCGCCGTAGTTTACTCCGCCACTTTGTATAATTTATGTCTGCACATTAGAATTTATTTTGTTCGGCCTCTCGGCCAGAAATAGGGCTAATCTTATGTGGTGTGTTATGTGTTTGCCGAGTGACATAGGAATGACAGGCGTATCCAAGCTGCGACCAGTTGAAACAATTTCAAAATATTTTAAGGCAATCATGGCTAATAGATTTGGCTCGGAGATTGAGCAAACAGAACAATAAATTAACTATTTCTGTAGCTCTGATAAAGAATATATTTATATAAAAATAATGTTGCATACTTTTGCTCAACAGAAAAAAAGAAAAATAATATTTAATTAACATTTGTCTGCTGATAAGTAAAGTTTTTCTATTTATTTTTACAATCAATGCACAATTGTTGTTGCCTTTTGATTATTGCGTAAACTGGTTGGTTACCTGAGGGCCTTTATGCAACGACTACTAGCAAATGTTCTCCTGTACACAAATCAAATCTCAAGCGTTGCTTTAAAGACTGTTTAAACTGGCTGCTGAGTGGGTGGGTTGGATGTGGCCAGCAGCAGTCGCGCTTGGCTGCACTTGATAAACGATTCGTCTTCGGAAGGATATGCGTTGAGGAAGAGCAACGGGTTTTGTGTTCCAAGCAGGACAGGGCAGGGTAAAGCAGAAACCCCAAACTAAGCCTAAGCATTGTCAAACATCGGACATTCTAAGGCTGCTAATAGACACAACCGAGTGGCAGCCAGCGACGACATATTTGTAATTTATGGCCAGAGACGCCAGCATCGCTGAATGAATGTTGGCTATCTTCGCCGTTGGTAAAGCGGACAACGGCAATGACAACGGCAACGGCAGCGACTATCTCAGTGTTAGTCTTGGCGAGGTTGTCAGAGAGTATTTGCCAGCGAGTCCAGTTAACGTCCTCTACGCACTGCTTTGTGTCGCTGTCAGTGGTCGTTGTCTGTAATTGTTTTCCTAATGGAAGGCACCCCAAACATTTTGACCGCACTTAAGTTGTCATCCGAGTATGTGCCGTACAAATTTATGAGCTACCCCTTCGATGGCTGCGTTCAGTTCTGGCAAAGTTGTACTTGTTGTTCCTGGTTACATGGATCTGTAATCGGACGGTGTCAATTTCAAGTACGTCGATTTTCCAAGGTGTATCCTGCAAAATAGAGTTTTTCAATCAATATAAAAATATTACTTGAATATATATATTTATTTTGCATAATTTGTAAGAATGTATTTCCATTCATTTTTTTTATTTAAAGAGACAAAACATTTTCCACGACCAGCAGACGAAATTGTTCGCTCGATTTGGATAAAAGTGTGAGAATTATCGATATTGTGGAGCTAGTTTGGGAATCGAAAGATCAAGCGTCATTATGTTTAAGGAAGGGGGAGAAATTGAGAGAAATGAAATGACTTAAAAGCACTTCTCTTGTTATGATTTGGCACCCACAGCATTATTGTCTTTTAACCATATTATCAATTGGTAAGATTCCTCTTCGTAATATTAATCGCTGCTTTCATTAGATTTCAATTTAAAGATGCGTTCATTTTTGGTTTCATGAAGTTTATATGTGAGAAAGCATAGTTGCTGAACATCAGTCGGAAACAAGTATCAATGCTCCAATTGAGAGAGCTCCACTAGCAGATATCCTGAACCCATCCGTCCCACAGCTCTTAATCCATAACAGGTTTAAAAATCCGCGTAATCTCATTGTACATTGAGATCGCCGTGCTTATGAAGACATCACTCCATCGATTGAAAAACAAACAAAAAAGAAAACATTTTAAATTTTATCATTTAGAAAAATGCTTAAGTTTTAACGTGGCAGTCATATTCCTCGATTGCTTTTTATAATAATAATAAATGACTTTTTGACCTGTTCAGTTGTGGTTTAGCCTGGTGTCCATTTCTTAATTGCAAATCCCATTAAAGACTAAGCAATTTTTGGTAGAAAAATGAATTCATGTAAAAAGGTTTGCCGAAATGCAAGCATGAATCCACAATGGCGAAAGCAAATCCTTTGGCCAAGAGCTACACACAATCACACATAGCTAACAGCCAGCAAGGAGGCAACTCAATTAGTTGCACGCATCCATTAGATATTCCAGGCACAGTTACAGAACGATTGCAAAGCCATAAAATAGCCAAAGGCCGCATTGAAAAGACCAAAAGAAGATTATTTTTGTACGCAAGGATAGGATGGGTCGCCCCTGGAACGGACTCTCTCCAAGCCAAAAAACAAAATGAGACCAAAGATGTCACGCAGCGCAGGGTTGCCCGAGGGATTTGCCATAACCCAACAAAATATTATGTATTATATATTGTATGACATTTTGTTATGAATACTAATCTGACGGGTGGAACTTTAAAGCGGCCACAAACCACTTTGCATAATGTAGAATACGACTGACTACAAGTGTGAAAAGCATTGAAATTTGCAAGTATTCCCGATAAACAAAGAGTTTCACTGTTTCTTTGGGGATTCCATAGAATTTTGTGATTTTTTCAGAGAACTTGCAATGATTGAAGCACATTAAAATGACCGGCTATTAATACAATGAAACCATTCAAATGATATAAATAGGTTAAGCGGAAGAAGGACCAAATAAGGTATACAAATTCTAGATCTGATTTTACACACCAAAGTTGAACACGAATAGACAATTTTTGATTTTCATTATATTAAAGGATATGCAAAAATATACCAATAAGCTAAAACTAATAGTACTTATTTACAGACGCTTATCGGGATGCTTAGTCCTGGAAGCTGTCAGATAGGCTGCTAGTGATTATTAGGCTACTTTGATTATTCGTATTATTGTTAGAGTCTGTGCACTGGAAACACTTCAATCGGTTGTGTCTCTCTATCTATAATCCAGATAAAAAAAAATACCATAAGTTGAGGTTGAACATGGTTGTCTGCCACCTGTTGCTCACCTGTGCAATAATTGATGTAAGTCTGTCAACGTTGTCAAGTGACACAGCCGTTGGCTGCCTTTGCAATTGCTTATTGCTTGCCTCGCTCTTTTTGCAACTTGTTCACAACTTTGAGGGTATTTCAATGCAGGAGTATGCAAAAAAGGAAAAAAAAATAAATAGCAGAAAAACGAGTCATGAAAACTGTGCAGCTGGGTGTGGCTGGGAGGCAGACTGTTAATGGGGCCGAGAGGCAGGCACATGTATTATTGGCAGTGCCATAGCTGACCCATATCAGGCATTTGAACTTATGTATAAGCACTTGGCAAATGATAAATAGCACTGGAGTGAAAGTAGAACACAACCTCTCACCTTAGGTATGGCAGACATATCCTTATTGCTGTGAGCTAAGCCCAAAAGTAATGAAAATGAGATGAAAATTATTGCACCGTAAATCAGCTGCGGCTCGGGCGCCCAGCTGCGTCCTGCAACCTAGCAACAGTCTCTATCTCTCTCTCTCTCTCTCTCTCTCTCTCTCTCTCTCCTCTCTCTCTCTCTCTGACACTCTTTCTTTTGCGCTCCAACAGCTAAACGGTTTCAACTGCTTAATTTGGCTTTCATTGCGTCTTTTCGTATACGATTCTTTCTTGTTTTTTTTTTTTCGTGCCTGACATGAATTATTTAACGATCTCCAGCTGCGCTGATGCGATTTCCCAAGGATGGCTCTAAATTAAAGCTATAACAAGCTTAATGCACGCCAAAACCGCAAAAGCGGACGACGGACTATGGACAAAGCAGCTAAAGCTAAAGCCAGAAACTTCATTTAATGCTACAATGGTGGCCCAAACAATAAGCTGATGCCCGTTAACTTCCCATACCCTTCCCCCTCCTCTCCACACATACCCAAACTTCAACCCTACATATAGAAATCGAGGGGGCAGCTACGGATGCAGATACTGCCACATAGACATTGAGCCCGTGCCATGCGTCATGTGGGGACTTAACTCTTTGTGTCGGCCACCACCCAAAAACGTCGTCGACGACTTTCCAATTTCAAGTGAAAAATCCCGCGAATGAACATGTAAACAAGAGCAAGAGCTGCGATAGGTGGGCACTGGCCAAAAACAACACGACGGTAACAAAGGCACACGGTAAGCGACTAAGATTGATTGTACGCCACAATTGGACGACTGCCAGATGCACTGTAAACAACAGGTGTATTTCAATTAATCATAATAATGTCAACTTGTTTCATTAATTTTATTCATCACAAATGCATCCAGTTGCACTGGCATTTATGCGATTTGTTGTCATATCGAATTGAATTCTGTTTACAGCTGACATACCCATTGAAATACACTTCACAGCATCAGATCCAGCAAATCTGGACAGAACTACTGACAGACTTTGCTGTGTGCATTGAATACCAACGCTTGTTTCCTGTATCTGCAGCTGCAACTGTGTCCAAATGTGTATCCGTGTGTGTGTGTGTGTGTGTGTGCAGTAGTAACTGTGTCTGTATCTGTTGCTGCATCTGTAATCTGGTGAGTGGTGAGTGGTGTGTGGTGCGTAGATGAAAAATTTGCAATGAACGCTGCAACATTTGGATGGCGTAAAAAGGCAATCCTAAAAGCAAATAAAAAGCTCGGCACATTTGCCGAAAACCCACTTGAAATATTTTGGGCAATGAAAATAACCAGATAGAAGATAAACACAGACATAATAAATGGAATGAAGCGCACAGCGCTAAGCTGCGCGTCGAGAATGTTGCAACATTTGCACCATTCGCATTGTTGCAAAAGTGCAGGCAAAAGCGCCGGCTGCTGTTAATCCTGGGAAATTTGTCTGAAAACCCGAAAATCCGCGACGCTGCGTATCCTTCCTAAGGCTGATGAATGACGCCGTCGTTGTTTTTCTTGTTGTCGCTGCTGTGCAAATTATAAGAGCAATTTGCATTATGTGGGTCGCTCTTGTCCTGGACTTAATGCATAACGGCATGCGGTGCTCCCAGAAACCCCTCCACCCACGACTTACGTGCTACCCTGCAAATTACTCACGCTCAGACATTGTTTGCCAGTCATTTATTGTTGGTGGCTTCAACTTGAAATTAGCTTTTTGTTACTTGAATTATGATTTGTGGAATAATTGCAGTTTGCGCTGCAGTTAAGTTGAAGATCTCTAATTTGCAACTTTGAACAACTTTTTGGGTTGATTTTGTTAAGGTGAACTGGCTTCGAGCATTCTGTTTACATATTTAAATGTAGTCGGATTGTAAACTAAAAATATATTACTCACAAAAGTTGGTTTAGTTTTAGCAAAGTTATAGCATAGTTAAATCCCCTTATAAAGTTATTTGCCTATTCATAATTTTATCGGGTTGAATTTTCCTTAAAATCTTTTAATTATTTTGTTCATTTCTTGTTTAAAAATTAAAAATGATATTTTTTAGATTAAGTATGCTTAATTAGTGTATATTTAATTAACTAATTCAACTATCGACGATTAAATCATGTATATATTGCAATAAATATGTTTAGCTAATCAATACAATAAATTTCTCTAATAGACTTCATGAACTCGTGGAAGATGTTACCCATTTAATGATAGTTATCACGTTGCTTTGGTAAGTTTTACTAGCAAATGAGTTCGATACTTTGACATCATGGGAAATACTCTAAAAATGTGTTTTAGTTTTCATTCCAATCAACTTAATTGAAATTGAAATCAGCGGTTCGGTGACTTTTTGATTATACCATGACTCAATCGTATTCTAAAACAAGGCACTGGCTGCTGTTGTTAACACAATCAACCCCGTCATTCCGGACACACACACACACACATACACATACAGTATATAAATAAATGTGATGTCAGTGCATGGTTTAAAGCACAATAAATTTTTGAATGCGCCATTAGCATGATTTATGCCTATTTAATTTTTCATAACAATGAAAGCGCTCACAACAACAGCCAGGATAATAAGTACAACTGCATATAATGTGACAACAGGCGCCGCATTAGCGCCGCCCCGCAGCAGCAACAAAAGGAGCTGTGTTCCGGGCGCACTGGACACACTGTGCCCCATAAAGAAGAGTGCATAAAAAATGTGATTGGCAGGCGGTGGATTGTAGCAGTGGTGGAGTAAGAGTTGCGGCGTTTGGCCGTCAACATAATTGAATAGTAAAAGCGCTCACTGAAATTAACCACCACAAATGACGCAAATAATGTTAAAATGCCAGCCGGGCACAGTCAAGAGGGGAGAGGGGTATACAACTTAAGGGGGCAGACCGCATATACGGACGATTAAATTTCATTGAAATTGAATTACATTAAAAAGTGTAAAAGGCGACGTAGCACACAAAAGCGCTGCGTTCCACTAGTAGACAACCAACGCAACAGCAACCAAAACAGCAGCGATCACAACAACATCAACATCAACAACAACAACAACAAGCTGTTTGACTACAACAACAATCCTTGAGGGCAGGACAATAGTGCGCAAATTAACTTACAAAAGCGAAATAAAAATTGCTTATGCCACCAATTTTACTACCAACTAGTGATGTTCTCTCTCCCTCTCTCTCTCGCTCTCTTTTTCTCTCTTATTACGTCACTCACTCTGTCGCTTTCTCATCCAGTCTTTTTGCAGTTGTTGCTTTGCTTAAACGTCATCTGCCACAATTTGGTTTAATGCTAAACAGCCCAGCTACCCGTTTGCACATTTAACAACAAAACAATTCTTGTTGCAGTGACCCCCTCTCGCCCCTGCCGCCTTGCATGGCCACCCTTCAGTTCAAACGTGGCATAGTTTGCAGCGCTTTGTTCATGGTCGCTCCTTTTATGCTTCTCTGTGCCTTATCGCATTTGTCATCACTGTGCAGAGGAAAAGGACTTGCTTATTAAGTAATTTGCGGATCTATTATTAAAAGTTATGCGCCTTTTCTCATGCTGTCATCTCTCTTTCCTTTACTTCTTTTGAGTTTGCCACAACCCCACAGCCACCCGCCCAATAATTACTAGCCAAGAGGTCAAACTATGATTAAAAAACCGAGCTATTTTACAAGTCGAGTCACTCTTGACAAAGTTAAGACTCTGAAAATCTTTTGACTCTTTTCGGAGATATAACTTTTACATGAACAAGAACCAACTTTGATTGTAGTTTTAAGGAA
Source organism: Drosophila ochracea (assembly GCA_035044125.1). Lineage (NCBI taxonomy): Eukaryota > Metazoa > Arthropoda > Insecta > Diptera > Drosophilidae > Drosophila > Drosophila ochracea. The sequence goes on along the minus strand of JAWNML010000059.1, from coordinate 6,756,908 downwards.
GTTGTCAAACCATGATCAAAAATACCTTTCTTGCGAGAATCGGTTCAGTTTTGACAAAGTTCAGGCTGTGGAAAGCTCTGACTCGTTCCTATAGTCTCCTATTGGAAGTTTGCTTCAACGTGGAAATTTTCTGCGGAATTGCTCTTTCTTCTTGGTTGCTTTTCCACAATTTATAACTATATGGTTTATATTTAAACAGAATTTTGTTATTTATCCTCATTTCAGACATGTAATATTTTTAAAATGTAGAATATCAAAGAAAAAATTAGTGCTGCCACTAAAATTCCTCTTAGACATAAAAATTTAGTTGCTTAACATATAAGTTCAATCTAATGCTGAATACTTTTGCCTCTCCTTCGCCAGTTCCATATTTAAATATATTTGATCGTGAAACATTTGCACTCTATGCTTTCGCTGTTGTTTAGTCAGCTTAAGAACAAATAAAAACAAACTCTCTTCATGACATTCGTTTGGCGTAAATAAATCAAAACAGAACTCATCAGCGAAAATTACAGAACTCTGTAATCACACTGGCATAACATAAATCTACTTGACGCAACATGCCCCCAACTCCCATTTGGAAAAAAAAGCACTGCCAGCCCCCCAAGAGAGATGGGGAGCAGCGCAGCGGGCGTGCTGAGGGCAAAGATTTATGGAACAGTCAAGTATTTTCTATTTAAGTTAATAACAATCATAATAATGGCACTATGAAAATTGATGCAGCTTCCAGCTGAATTTTCTTGGGGGGCGACAGCAGTTTCTAAGTGTGTGTCTGTGTGTGTGTGTGTGTCAGGGTGTCAGGGTGTGTTGTTGTTATGTTAACCTGATGATAGATGATGTGCATATAAGCTCAAATAAACACAGAATCGCTATTGTCTACCAAATAAGTTCCTCGCATACACACACAGCGATATTTTTTCTGCTGCATACTTTGGGACGCTAGGAAGAGAGCAAAAACACCAGCAGGTCGTATACGTAATAAGCTGTTGAGGTGTGCGAGTGTGTGTGTGTGTGTGTGTGTAAAGCCTTTGCATATTTGAGCAGCTGTTGGTGTTCTTTCTGCATTTGTGACATTCACTTAAAAATTCCATTACAGTATGCTCGAATAACCACATGAGAAGCAGACGCTACAAAAATCTTATTTCAGGCAGCGTTAAGCACACAAATTGCAGTTGACAACAAAGCAACTAAGCGGATATCTTTATATTGGTATAGCATCCAAACTGGGGAGGGAACCGTCAGACATTCAGCTACAACTCATTAAATGTTGAAGAGCCCTTGAACAGCTGCTCGAAACATTTGAGCTCTCATTTTTTATGCTGCTGCTCATAAGTTTTAAAGATGAATTTGGTGTTTGACCTGCGGCTACACTTAACGAACACCTCGATGAGCAGTCAAATATTTTAGCGACATTTTGACACATTATATTAGAGGCATCCACCAGTTCGTAAGAATAATTGAAACGGAGAGTGATGGACAAAAATATACCCTCAATTCCCCATGGGATTGGACATACACAATACAGCAGATCTATTAGAACTTTGAAGCAAATTGGAATGGTTAATTTTGTATTCCATATAGTTTAAGTAGGTCTTAAGCAATTAACAGGTAGAAAACGTAAACATATTTTATTGCACACTCCACTAACTTTGTCAAAGCCCATTTCTTTGGTACAGGGTATAACAAGATGGACAAGAAATCAAGGCCAGAGGCGCTCAACTGTTTTGTAATTTTGTAATCAAATTAATTTTGTGTATTTAACGAAGTTTACGCACAACATCAGGCTTACAACAAACTTGAAGCAGCCATCCCCTTCGCATTTTGTCCTAGAATAAGTTGTTTAAGTTTCTGTCTACTGCGCAAAACAGTGAGGCAACAAATACAAAATAGCCTGCAGCAAAGTGCAAATCAAAAGCGTCAAAGAATTCACTTTCATGTTATCGATAAAGAGAAAAATCAATCTGATTGCCGAAAAGGCGCAAGTTGCCAGCCTCAGGCTTGCCACATTAAATGTTTAATCAGCATAGGGCTGAAACTAAATGTATAAATGCTTAGTGGCAAATATTGTTTGTGTACTAGACCAAGTTGAATGTGTAAGGACAATTCACCCAATTCTATGTATTCCTAGAATGTCTGACATCTGTTTACTGTATGTGTGTGCTGGACAACAACTGGCAAATATGTTTTAGTATGTGATTTGGCCATGTATATTGGATGCAACAATAATTGTTATGCCTCTTGGGGACGTCTTAATATTGTAAACGAGCTGCTTTGATTGATTAACAGCAAATGCAGCATCAGCAAGCTAATTGAAATGATTACTAAAAGGTTTAAATGCTTAAAATGAGCATTTAAAAGATCAGCAGATAAACAATTAAAGTGAGTAATGCCAATGCATTTGCCTTAAACCTGTGCACAAGTATTACTATTGAAAAATGAAGCAAAATAGTTTTTGGTTTTATTGTTTAACATTATGAAATCCTTTTACAAATGTTTTATTAGTTTTTCTAGAAAATCTTAGCTTATTTAATATTTTGACTTAGTATTTTAAATGTTCTAAGGAGGAGTCCTTTCACATTTGCTTTCTGTGATAACAAGAATTCACAATTTCTACTCGTTCTGTGTCCACTACAAGTAATATTTTCACAACATACTAAGTCCTTTATATCCTTCCAGTTACTGCAAACTCTAGCCTGCTGTTAAGTGCTCAATATGCCAATCAGCACATCATATTGTCAATAACGAGCACTGTAATAGCTCCAGTCAAAAACACATGCAGCTAGTTGGCAACATTAAGCGGATCAGTTTAAATATGCGCAAATCCTTTAAGCGGTTCTCCGACTCAGACAGTTGATGGCCAAACAATGACAGCCAAACAACAAGACCAAAAACAACAACCACAACAAAAAGAGTAAGAAACAACTATTTTGTGTGTTTGTTTGTATCTGCATACATAGGTATGCGATTCAAGGCAATTTCCTTAATGCTATTTGAGGAGCGTCTGGCGTCGTCTACCAGATGGCCATAATTAACGCACGTTGTCTGCCAGGCATTTTGGTTGAGGAAAGTTCTCTTTATAAACACACGCAAAAACTTTTCTTAATACACTGCAAGCAAATATGTATTCTAGAGAATATTAGTTATATTTACTTTATTGCCATTGATTAATTCTTAAAAATAGCAACAAAAACAAAATGCTATTGCTGAAATTCAACTTTTCACATTTTGTCACAGAATATTTGATCATGTCCTGGGAAATTGTTGGCGAGTTCAAGAAAACAATTAAAATGTTTATAGAAAATATTTCATGTTCTATTTTGCTTAATTAATATTTAGATTTGATTTCGAAGATTTTATTCTGAGTGCACACACATGACAATAATAATTATCGTCTTTATTATGCTCCTGTGGATGTTTAACTGTTTTACTTATCCGAGTTTTGCCATTTAGCCAAATTGCCAGACATTTGTCTTCAGGTCGAGCTGACTGCTTCAGACACTCAGACTCCAGTCCTCAGTGGCTGCTTTGGTTGTCATTTCTCATACTTCTCAGCCAGCTCTCAGTTATAATTCTGACATTGTTTTGCTTCGCCTCTTTTTTTTTGCCCGACTTCACCTTGATGGTCTCAGCTCATCATTGGATACCTGGAAGCGTTGGGAGACTGGCTGCCTCAGTTGCTTGATGCTTAAAAGCTTTTCATTTAGCTTAATTAACTTATAACAATTTGGTGGTTTATTATCTTAATTTATAACCCCAAGGCATAAATCGTTTCACTCTTTTGTTCGGACTGTCGTTCTGAGCAGACGTGCTCTGATTAAACTTTAAGTGAATTTCACTTATGAAGTTTGCCGCATTCTCATGTTTATTTAATTTGTTTGATAAGCGTCTGCACATTTTTGTGTGAGATATTTACTTTGATTTATTAGTTGTACTAAAGTGGAGCTAATCAAATCTCTCGATCATGACTTAATCAATTTGACAACGTAATTTATTTTGTCTCACAAACGCAACAAAAAAATGTATACAAACGAAAATCAAATGCAACACTGTAATACAACTAATTTATTTAAAATGCTCATTCATGCCATGTCGAATTCTTGTCCATTCATCAAAAGCCAAAAGTCCAGGCTAAAGGACACGGGTCAAAACCTTTTGTGTTTGCGCTGCGCACTCTGACCCCCAAAAAGATGTCCTTTGCTCAATCCCAAGCAATGCAATTAATATTGAAAAGCTCAGCACTATACAAATCTTCAGCATCAGCTTAAGGGTAGCAGCTACCCTGAAATTCTTATAAATGGAATGAAATGAATGAATGAATGAAGCTCAATGAAGATGATGGAACTGATGAAAGCGAGCGTGTGACAAATGTCCCAACTGTCCAAAGATTTCAAAATCTGGCTAAGCATTTCTTGGAGGTAATTAATTGAACTTTGGTCAAACAACTTTCGACGTAGGTCAAGCAAAAGATGGCTATAAAAATAGCAAAGTCAAATTCAGATAAATAGATGTAAATTGAATATTTGATAGAAGAATGCAATTTGTTTGTAGTTATAAAATAAAATAAACTAAAAAGTATATTTAAAATTCATTTTTAAAACAATTAATCTGTGTGGCTATTCCGATGTTCAGTTTACTGTTCTTTTTAGTTCCTTATATTTTTTTAACACTTTAAAAATGAGATTTGTTAACTTTTGTTTGGTCAGCACAAAATCAGAGCATTCAGTATTTGAATTCTTTTTCTGTTACGCCTCATTATGTGATTTATTAAACGTTTAGCTGGTTTCTAAAAATTTGTCTGTCAGCCGTTTGGCAGTTTATGGGCGTGCCGTGACTTGCACTTGTGATAAAGCAGCGCCTGTTTAATGAGCTATAAGTATCTGGCGAAGACTCACAAAAGTGGCAGCCACTCATTCGTTCTGTCATCGCGCCACTAAGTATGCAACAACTTTTGACAAACGACATTACGGCCAATGGCAATTAATTTCAAGTCGGGCACTCCCCTCCCAACGCTCCAACGAGAACATGAGTAGCCAGTTCTACTTTTGCATACAGAACTATGGGGTCTATGTAAGCACCAGTCATGGACGCCACATTACGTCTCATTAGCGACTGCGGCTGCCGGCGGAAATCATTCATTTCCGCCAGTCGAAAATGAAAATGAAAATGAACAGTTTTTCGGCAGTTTTCAACGGCTGATGTGCGCTTCTTTTTTTTATATTTTGTTTTTTTTTTTAGAGAGAAAAGCAGCAAACAAAAGCGACATTGTCATCGGGTGTGGCCAGGGGGATTGGAGTGCGGCGTGGGTAGGTGAAAGTTCCCCAATTCCCAATGCTCTTAAAAAAAAAGTATTTCAATTGAATTGATTTTGAATGCTGTTCACTGTCTGCCGCCTGTCTGCTGCCCATTGAAAAGTGCGTGCGTGTTTTCTGAGGGGAGGCACTGAGAGTGGGCGGATGGGTGGCGGAGTAAGGATGCCACACAGTTCTATTAAGTTTCAGTCTGGCAGCGAATGAATGAAACCCCCCCCATCCGCCCAGCATGCCACGTACTGATTGACTTTTGCGTTGACATTTGCGCTCGGTTATCGCGCGCCGCCCTTCGCTTGTTTGGGGAGTTTTCCCTGCTGGATTTTCTCCCCGCCCCTCCTGCTCCCCATCGCATTGGCAACTGACTGGTCCACATCTGTGACTGTCTGTCGCTGCTGTTGTGTGTTTGTGATTCCACAATAAACGCATTATGCTGCCATTAGTTGAGTGCCAGAGCCTTCCGCTTGTTTGCCAGCATCCGTTTGTGTTTTTGTTTGTTTTCCTCACTTTTCACTTTTTTTCTATTTTGTTTTCTTTTTTTTCTTTTTTGCCAACAATAAAACTGCCTTGTAAATGGGGTGGCGACATCCGGCTTACTGAGCTCCGTTTCCCTATGAGGACAAACAACGTTTTTGAAAACTTTTGCATGCAATGAATTGTTAATTTAGTTAAACAGTTGCTGCCATTTTCGACCCACCTGGGCGGACAGGTCCGCTAAACAATTTCTTTCCTTGTAGTTTTATTTGCTTCAGACATGAAATGACATTTTCCTTGATTGCATTGCTATGGGCCGAGTTCCCAGTATCTATTACTGCGTAATAAGAAGTTCAATATTGTTGTCTTTATTTATAAAAAGTAAAAAGAACAAAATTGTTAAAGCTAGTAGCCATTCATGATTAAATGCTCTGGTTGTCTGGCTCGAAGCTGCCGAACCAATTCATGTGCAATTAAGTGCATTCAATTTAGTTAATATGGCTTACAGCGCTCACCACCATATCAGATTGGCTATAAAATAACCAGACATATGCAATATGCTTTTTATATATAGCACAGCTCATTATTTACTTATTGTAAAAAATTGTGCTGTAATTTGTGCCTCATTTTGTGCTGTAAAATCCTTGTAATGCCTGGGCACTTTGCTGGCAATCAATTATGTAGAAAATGTTGCCAGTTCATAAAAGTTGCTGTCATTAATATGTAAGCAATCGCAGCAATTGTTTTGAAAGTGCTTGTGCTGACAGGGCCAGGGCACAGCAGAGACAATATCGTTATGTTGCCTGACTGCCTGCCTGCCTGACTGCCTGCTTGCCTGCCTGACTGCCTGCTTGCCTGCCTGAATGCTTACAAAATGCGCTGCTCCTGTTGGTCCTGACACTCCTGGCAGTGCTGGCAGCACTGCTGGCGAGCATAAAAACAACACATAATCATTTTATTAGCAGCAAAGGCGAAACGACGGACGCAGTGAAGCGGAGGCAAAGGATTCCGGCGGATTGTTCATCCTGTTGCTATTCGTTCGAAATGACTGAGCAACTGTGTGTGGAGTACGTGTTGGCCATGTTTCACTTGCTGTTGTTGCTGTTAACGCTACTTGAGTTAACATGTTGCACCAGAGATCCCATCATGTGTCAAGTGTGATGTTAGTTGGTGTGTGTGTGTGCTTGTGTGTGTGTGTGTGTGCGTGCGTGTGTAGCTCGACCAGCACGTTGAAGTTTTCTCGTTAGCGAAACTAATTATCCGTTGTCGCTGTCAGCAAAATATCGTTAAACGGTAGGTGACAGTCACACGCATCTGTGTGTGTGTGAGTGTGTGAGTGTGTGTGAAGCACTTGTAGCAGCTTGCATATGTGTGTGTGTGTGTGTGTGGATGTCGCTGACCGCCATTTACTGCCTCAAGTGCTTCAAGCGACGAGGTAAATGACCAACTGATTGTCGAATTATACCAAACGTAAGCAGACTTGATCCCGACTTTTCTGATTGCCATATAAATTATTATATTATTATCTGTTATTATAAATAGATCGAATTCAGAATGTTCACACTTATAGAAGTAGATTTTATTTGCTTGATGTAAACTGGTTAACTAAATTGAATACAATGTTAAATGTTAATCTGCCAAATTAGTTGAACGGTTCATATTAAATCAATTTAGATGCCAATTCTAATATAATTTCTGTGATTAGAATTTGATGTAATTTTTGGGATTGCTCTCATAACAGTTAAAACCCTCTCGGGCTGCGATGTGATTAAATTTGCATTAAGCGTATTTCGTAATGCATTTGCCTTTTTATTTTTCCGGCATGTTTTGGGAAACCGCTCATAACAAATGTTGTTAAGGTCGCACTTGCCCCTAGGCAATTGCCCTTTGGCTCGTCTCAGTCTCTTCCCCCGGGCAGCATACGCGCACCGGAAGTGGCTGTCGATTTGCAACAAATGGCTGCCGGATGTTGCCACATGGCGCACGTAAGTCGCTCACTGGTTTCCATTTTTTTTTTCGGTCATACTCTAACCCCTTGGCAATTAATTGCCTAACACGTAATTATTTTATAGTTGAAATGGTCGCGGTCACATAAACACACACACACACACAAATATATATATACATACACTCCAGACACATATGCGCTGGGTAAATGCATAATTTGGGTTTTTGCAGCTAATTAAAAGCGCGTTGCTTTGTGCAAATTAGTCGCAAGAGTGTGGAGCATTTCAGGGAGCATGTGCTGTGTGAGGGGAAATGTGACTTTTCAATTAGCGGTGCACTTGAGCGTTCTGTGTTGTACACAAATTCAAATTAATTAAGTCTACTTTTCAGCGCAGAAGACATTGAAATTGCTTTACTTCGAAAATTGTTATTTAGCTCGCATCTGAATAATATATACAATTCGACGCCCCTTCCACGAAAAAATACAAATTCTCATACAATAGATATTTGAGTTGTTTGTTTTGTTTTAAATTTCATAATTATGGCATTTTTATTTGCATTTTAATTGCTACATTGTGAATACGCGTATTCAATATCAATAATTACACATAGACAGTTCAGTATTACAGTATTTTCTAATGGATAAACAACATACGAATATTTTATGGTAGTTATTAATGTATATGCACTTAATATTTTATGGTTTTCATTTATTTTATTTTGTTTAATATTGTATATTCTGTATTTGTATGTATATATATGTAAGTGTATATGGCAGTCATACAAATGCATATATAATTAGCTGCCCTATGCCAAAAGTACAAAGTATAGTTCATTAGTGCGGCAGTTACGTAAGAAAAACGGGGGTTTTACGAATCGTATGATTAGCCAGTAAATTGAAGGAGTTTTGCCATATGCCTGGTGGTAATTACGCACTAATTACATTGTGGTAAATATATATATATATATGTATAATTTATGTTATGTGTATGTGTGTGTATAACAACTAAATAATGGGCTCTGCTTTAATTATACGATTTTAATTACTATATGCACAATTTGATTCACATGTTAATCGTAGCTCTACACATTATTTGCATATTTAAATACATGTTCAATTGAAATTTTCGTATATGGCTAGCTTAATAAATTATTTACACTTATCCAACTAGACATTTAAGTTCACATAATTTACGATTACAATTATTAATTAAGCTGTTAAGTAACAATCTAACCAGCCATTTAATATAACTTTAAGCGCTGGCTTCAGCTGCCCGCATACTTGGAGGAACTTATCATACGTTTCTTTAACATGTACAATGATTATCTAAATCTAAACTAAGCCTAAACTCCAGGATAAAGCATTATGTGAGTGAGTGATAGAGATGGAGAGGGAGTGGGAGTGGGAGTGGGAGTAAGTGAGACAAAGACATTTAGCGCGCTTTTGGGTAGTAAGTCTATCACTAGCATAGAGGCAATCGCTGCCAGGACTGGCACATTTGTGTTATTTATTTTTTAGATGAGTAGTTAAAGAACGAAACCAGCAAGAGCAAATGCAACCAAGCATTTCTCGCTTACTTTTTAAACAATCAGCTTAACTCACAAATGCTCTCAGTCTTGGTCACAGCATTAGTGACAAAATGCACTCGGCATGGGCATTATAAAATATTCATGTAATTAAGTTATAATATAAGTCACAAAATGCATGTGCTAAACATGTTTTGCAGTGCAGCATTGCACCAAAATTGAGTTCACACATATCTGTAAGTTAACACAAGTATTTCGATTATATGCAGAGTTGCAGAGTTGGCGATATACTCCTGTTGCTATAGAAAAATGCTGATAGTGATTTTAATTTTGAGACATACAACAAACTTTAGGGGAGCTTTAAGGGAGCTTTAAGCATACTTAAAGCTCAAAGTTTCACCCCTCAAATTATTATATCGGTACAATGCCTTGAAGTGTCTTTGTAGTTTGTAGCTTTAATGCTTTTACTGCATACTTGAAGCATTATTAACTGTTTTTAATTTCTCATCTCACGTTTTATGCTACTGCATCAAGCTAACTGATACGTACGAACTCGGCTCTGAGGCACTGTCAACCATAAATAAAAATAAAAAATATAAATAATGCCCAGCTCCTCAACCGCTTACTCAAAGTTCTCTGCGCCGCCATTGTTGAAGCGTTCGCACCAAGCGAGCAACTCGCGCACTTCCCTGGCATAGAGCTGCTCCTGCTCCTTCGCCTGCTCCTGCTGACTCAGCTGGGTGGCCGTTGAGGCCAGGGGTCAGACATTGTGGCAGGGCTGCTGACTGCTGCTGCCGCTGCCGGAGTTGCTCAACAAACTGCGCTCGCTGGCCACGCTGCCGGGTGCATAGATGAGCTCCGTGGCCTCCTTGGCCAGCGGTTCCTCAATGTGCACCTTGCGTCCAGAACGTGTGCTCTGGCCACGCCAAGATTGCGGCTCCAGTGATTGCAATTGCTGCTGATGCTGCTGCTGTTGTTGTTGCTGCTGTTGTTGCGTGTGCGGCACCAATGGCAGCAACTGTTGCTGCTGTTGCAATGGCTGCTGCTGATCATCGACCTTCACATACAAACGCTCCATATCATCCACATCTCCATCGGCCGTGTGATAAAGCGCCTGATCATCCTCATGTGACATCAGCATGGCCATTGGGGACGGTGAACCGCCGCAGCCCGAATCCGCTAAGCCATTGTAACAGAACGAGGAGCCATCCAAGTCGAGCAGATTCTGCTGATGATGATGGCTACTCTTTGCGAGCGTTTGATCCATTTGATTTTGAGCCGGACTCGCGTTGAGCACCTTGAAGCGAGCACTGTCCCGTCCAATGCTGCAACCGTGTGGCAACTGTTGACGTCGCACGCTGGCAAATTGGGCTGAGCTGCCGCCCGATGTTGTCACCTGCTGCTGCTGCACATGGCCACCCGGCGCCGCCTCATAAGTATGACAATTACTCAACTTATTCTCAGTGATGTGCATATGCATGTGCTTATCCTTGGGATAATAATACTGATCGGAGTAAACCGAACGTGATCCGGCTGTGTTACTCGGATAGATCTCGCCATTGCTGGACATTTGCTGATAGATGTTGGTGCTGGAATGCGGCTGCTGTTGTTGCTGCTGCTTCTGCTGGTGTTGCTGCTGTTGCTGTTGCTGTTGGTAATGCGGATGCATGGGACGCTGTACGCCATAGGAACCAGGCAACGCAACTGGGCCTGGTCGCTGCTGATAACGTGGCTGTGGATGTTGCTGTTGGTGCTGCTGCTGCTGCTGTTGTTGCTGCTGCTGATGTTGCTGACCGGTATTGAGTATGGCTGAGGTGGCATAGGGGGCGGGTGAGGCATTGCCCTGACGTCCATATTCGCTGGGTGCCTTGCCAAAACTGGAGACCTCGGCATAGTCTGTCGGTATATTGGAGTATTCGCCCACATAGCTGCAAATGAACAGATAAAAACAATAAGAAATGAGTATGAGTTGCGACGACCAGATACCCTATAGTAGTAGTTCAACTCTTCTTTCAAAAGGGGAACATCTCTTTGTCTGCTACTTTAATGCTGTTTTTAAATTAAAAAAATACAAAAAAATTTTTTGATTGGGGTATAAATTCAAAATCCTCTGCCGAAAATCCATTTGCTTCCCTGTGCTTGTGGCATAAATCTGCATTAATCTCATAATACCAATTTAATCCATCTATAATGGGTATCCAAAATACTTTTACTCGCCGGCGTTTGTTTATTATACAGTATTCCCACGCTCAACGTGCTACAGAGGAGGGGGATGGCTGGTGATGAGTGAGGGAAGGGGTAGCAGCCAAAATATTTTTCGGTTATAAATTTGTCGGTTTTTGGGGCAGCGAGTTGGGGGCTTTGAGTTCGCTGGTGAATTTATGGCATGCGGTCTGCAGTCGGAGCGGAAATTTGCATTTTGGAAAACGCCCGGAACCAGTTCCATGAGCAGCTCATGTGTAAAAACGGAATTTATTTCGGATTTAACATTTTACACATTTACACCTGACCGCCTGACTGTCCATCTCTCTCTCTCTCTCTCTGTCTGTCTGTCCATCTACAGTTGCCAGTTAACCCAGCTAATGTTGTGCAAATGGTTTTGGCTCTAAGCAGCGATAACACTTATCACCAGCTACAACTCGACACAGGATCTGAATTCATTTTCAACTCAGCTGAATTAGCGACTCAAAGCTATGCACAAAAAAATAGTATGTCTAAGAAATACCCTTTGCTATATTTGAACTAAATTCTACTTGAGATTGAGAGAAAAATGATTAAGTTAAAAATGCACTGCAGCTGGAATTGTATGCGTTTTCATTGCTGTGCAGTGTTTAATGATGTATAGTAAATTGTTAATGCTTAAAATACTCCTGTCAATCCGCTACACAGTTATAGGGTATAGAAATGGTGCAAGGCTGACACACACACAAAAACACATTCAAATTTTTAACATTATTTTCGTATTTAAATACTGAAAGCGGATTAAATGGCAAACACATAAAAAAAAATTTAAAAAAAAATAAAACGAAACCAGCCAAAAGCTGAAAAAATGTATGGCGTATTGATGGAGTCGTCATGGTGCAGTCCACATGGAAAAACTCCGGTGCGTGCATTTCAAAATACGCTTTTAATGCCCTTAATGAGTTTTCATTTGGCGAAGGGAAATGTCTGCAATGAATGAGTCCTTTGTACCACTGAGAGAGTGGGCCTGGGCTACTCTTCAACATCAGTGGAAACTATGTACAAAATAAAAAACAAACAGCTGAATAGCTGTAAGTTGTTTAAATGGAGTACGCTTTATGAAAATATCCGATTATTTTAGTGTTTTTTTAGTCGGAGTTGTTAGTTTTACACGATGCAGGGTATATTAGAAGAATGTTGGCTATATCATACAGGACGTGTCTTAGAAGCATTTTAATTATACTAGACTTGATAAATATTACTTTATTTTCCATTCCTGTCTTGATGAATATATTGAGAGAGAATTACTTAATTTTCCTTTAAGTATTTGGCAAAAAAAATATTGCAAGTAGATTTTATTTAAATGAAGAACTATTATTATCAAGAATCAGCTTAGCTCGAATACCAAAAAAGAGTATTTTAAATTCGTTTTGAATTTTGAAGTGACTGTTAAAAATGTGTATGTTGTTGTTACCCATTTTGTTGAATTTTCTCTCATTTTTATTCGCGCACATATGACACTCATTATGTTGTGATTACTTTTATATTGTTATTGTTATTGTTATTGTTATTGCATTGGTTGTTGCATATATTTTGTGCTCACGCACAATTTTGTTGCACTCATTATTAATATTTGCGTTGAATTGCATACATTTTCAATTTGTGTTTTTAATGACTAATTAAGTGTGCGAAAATAATTTTAATTATGTCGGGCAGAATTTTATACGCCCGGTAGTCGCATGGCAAATTGCATTTAAATTATGGATAAATTGAAATTTATTTTTATTTCGTTTCTCTTCTCATTTTTTAGTCTTTTTTTTATTGATATTTGCAATTTGACGTGGTTGGAGCACTTTTCTGGGCGACACACTTCAGCTTTTCACGCTTGATTGATATTTAATTGCCATTTGGCTGACAGCTGCGATTTTTGTTGTTCGACATTAAAATAAAGCACTCGAACATTTGTCATTTTAAAAATTCTTTAAATCATTGTTGTATTACTTTAAATTTGTTATCATTTTGTTTATCAATTGAATAATTGCATCAAATTTGCAACCTCGACTATGCTATTATTGTTGGAATTTTGTGGGCAGCACAAAATTAGCCACAAATAAATACCAATTACCGATTTGGCTATTTTGGCACAAGTACGTAAACATTTTATGCCGAAAATAAAACAATTCTACAAAAAGCAAACAATTATTTTACGCCTTCTGATTGCCAGACAAATAAATTAGCCACGGCTGCAATTGCCAGTTGATTTCAACATTGCCAGCTTTGATTAACCATTCCACGAGTCCAAAGTACATGTAAAAATATGCGAATTGTTACAAAAAATAAATAACATGACAACAACAACATACAAAACATTTTTCAGGCACTGCTCCAAAATGATTGCAACATTTTGCAACAATCACAAATTAAAGCTGCCAACATTATTAACCAAGTCTGGCTTTGGTTCGAAATGGTAATACCTTTACTGATGTGTTTGAAATGGTTGCCATATGGTATTATTTTCTAATCTGTGGAAACAGTAGATTATAACTAAATGTGGTACTTTAATGCCATGTAATCCTCTGATTAACTTATCTGAATAGTTCAGTCATATAAACAAACTGCTGATGCAACAACTGAGCTATTCTAAAATAACTGCAATACAATTTGTATATATACAATTCATAGCCAGATTATAAGACCCTCCATGAGGGCAAGCATATGCGACACTCTTAAAAGAGCATGCCACATTTGGCAGCAAGGAAAACTTAAAGCTGGCCAGTTAAAGCTGCAGAAATGTATTTGCCAAGGTGGCCAAAAGTGAACAACACCACGATAATTACATTTGGGCCTACGGGGAGCTGGGAAACTATGCAGCCACTGGAAAATGTCCAATGGGAGCTAACTCCACTTTGGTGGCTGTCCACTTGCTAGTGCCCAAAAATCAACATAAATAGCGCGCCAACATCTCCATTTCTAACTTGATTTTGTTCGGCGCAGTCGGAAAAAGAAAAATAAAAAACAAAAAAAAAATGTTTTGCGACGCGCCAGAAAAATGCAATTTCACAGTTTGGTGAATTTTTATTGTCGTCGCTTTGAGTGGGTTCCCAGTTTTATTTTTTTAGTTTGACGTCCATTTTTTTTTTTTTTTTCTGTTTTTTCTGGTTACTGGTTACTGTGGAAAAACTTACCGCTGATGATTGCGTTCGCTGGCGTGTCCATGAATATCATCGAGGCCGCCGCCGCTGCCGTTGCCGTTGCTGCCGCTGCCAGTGGCACCGTTAACGCTGCCAGTTGCACCGCAGACTGGGGCATAGTCAGCAATGTGATCCTTCTGCATGTCGAGGGGGTCGCCGCTGGGCGAGGTGCGCCACACCATGCCGCCAGTGGAGGCATCCAGCCAGTAGCCGTTGCCATTACGCGTCGATAGACTCGGCATTTTCAGCACGTCGCTCGTGTGATTGCCTACAGGTGAGAACAGGAGAGAAAGGAGAATTAGCGGATGAGAGACTAAATCATGTCTGGGAGAGAGATAGATAGAGAGAGAGAGAGAGAGAGAGAAAGAGCGGGGTGGGGTTTGTGAGACAGAGCAATTAAATGTTTTGCAACAAATTGTGAACCAAATAAATTGTTGTCGGAAATTGACCAAAAAATACAAAATGCATTTCCCTTTTTTGCATGTGTTCCCAAAAACAATTTCACTAGCAAAAACAATTTCAAAAGAAGCTGTTTCATATAATATTCCGCATTCACGCATTATTAACAAGTTTTAAAAATAATGAGATTTATTTTATGAAAGATTTGAAGCTAAGCCTTTAATTTTTTGGGTTGATTAACATCTTTTTAAGCTTTGTTAAGCCCCCAAAAAATATGTATCGGAATTGTGGCGAAAGTGTTTTCGAGCAGCTTATGGGATTTCCACGCTGAGCGCTGCAATACTATAAATTCAGCGCATTAAAATAATATTATGAAAGAGCGGGTGGCTGGGGCGTATGCGCAATTTCCCCTATTGTCACAGTTCACACACACATACACACAAAAACACACACACAGCGAAAAATCAAATAAATTATTGTCAATTTTCCAGTTGGCGCCAGTCGCTTGTATAAAAATGTGTTGCATACTTTCAAGCAAGCCGCGAGCAAGTAAAACACACAAAAAAAGCGACGAAGCAAAATGATTGCATAAAAAATGCACCAATTAAACTGTCCCCGGGTTATAACTGCGCATCAGGCGAGTTTTTTATGTCGCTTATTGTTGGAGTAGTTGGGGTTAAGGGGTGGCCCAATGCTATTATTGTCTATGGCTGTTCAGGTGAGGGCACGAAAAGCTTTTGCGCTTTTTGCTGCTTAGTTTATGGTCAACTGCCCTCCATGAATATGCAGTGCCATTTTTTCGTCCTTTTTTTTACCTCTTTTTGTTTTTAGCTCGCTTTTTAAAATGTCGGTTAGCTGCGGCTGGTTTAACAATGCAAACGTTGTGCAACAATTTTGTTTTGTCCACACTAACAACTAACTACAGGCACAACAAAAATATCATCAGAACTATAGAAGTTGAAAATAATGGAAAACAGCTTGACAGGTTTGTAAAAATTATGAATTATGAATGATTTTGGCACTTTTTAATTTGTTGTCTATTAAATTAAAACTTTTTTTTAGCTCCATGTGCTTAGTATTAAATAAATGAAGGATTGATTACATTTCAATAGAATTAACACATATGTGTAATTTACGAAAGTCCGAAAATGTATTCTGAACAATTACATATTTTATTTAATTTCAGTTATAGCAAGTATCATATCGAAATAGTTTCCACTTCTAGATGGACTTAAGTTCATTAATCTTTTCTCTTGTATGTGATCAAATTTTGTGTATATAATTTTCAACAGCTCACAATTCATTTTGTGCATTACTAAGTATGTATATCAAAGCCGATCAAATTTCCAATTGCAATATTGTCTTCCATTTCAACGCCTCGTTTAGTTGAGCAATTTCATTAATAGTGCCTTGCGAGCAACTTGTGCAACTAGCTAAATGAAAAGCCTGAGCACTATTGCCATATTTGGAAATCAACTCCTTCTGTTTCTCGTTACGCAGCTAATTTCAATTAGACCACAAAGTCTGCCCCCAACTGCAGATACTAAACATGCCAGTAGCACACACAAACACACACACACACACAACTTGTTGGTTAATAATGCACACAAAACTAAATGCATAATTGCAGTTGGCTGTTGAGGGTAGGCACGGAGGGAAGAGAGTGCAGCTGAGAGTAGGGGGAAGTTGAGGGTAGTTAGAAGGACCCTTGGAGCACAACAGAACGTCACGTGCAAAATGTTAGCTTCTATTATGTGCCCAGCACGAAAATTTGTGCTATTCTGTGCTGGCAGTCTGCTAAAATATTTATTCTCACCTATTTTGTTGTGTGTGGTGGTATGTGTATATATATGTATGTAAGGGTACCTCTAACAATGGAAAATTAGCGTTATTTATATATGCAAATCTGCGAGTGTGTGACTGGAACAATTCCAGCTAGGAAGGAAGCGCAACTAGCTGAACGCAACGGATGCAACTCGGATGTGACTGGAGGATGTGCCAGTGCGTAAAATGTAGGTTTTTATACCCTGAAGATGAACAAAAAAAGCGGTTTGACACTGCTGTTAGCAAGAATGTAACACTCAGTATGAACCACAATACTAAAATATAAATACTCTTGATCAGCAGCAGAAGGCCAGTCGATCTATGCATGCTCATCTGCATAAACAAGAGGCGTTAAGAACTAGACAACTATCTGCAACTAGGCTGTAACTAGACTGTATTTATAGCATTATATTATTTTATTAAACAGATTTAATGCAGTTAAAAGCTAGATTCTGGGTTTCTTCTAATTTATCTCTCTCAATTAGAGCATTCTCATTGTTCTTTTGGTGTACTCACCTCGCATGGTGTTCAGCGCGGACTGCTTCATCATCATGTGTTTGCGTTTCACAAAGACCATCGCGCCAAAGGATAACATCATGATGGCCAATATGGCGCCCAGGAGTATTATGAACCAGGGCTGTGTCAGCACGTCGTTCACGTGATCCTGATTGATGGGATAGCTGCAAAAACAGAAAATAAAAATATAACCAAATTAAAATGAGTAAATTAAATTAAGTTCTGATGATTTTGGATCTTGTTTAATCTAATTTATTGCGATTAAAAGATTTAAATGCGCAAAATATTTTCATTTACTAGCTATTATTTTTAATTATAAACCTTCAACTTACCGCTGATTGATAAACGGATCGAGTCGCTTGGTAATTGGATCCAGACGCAGTGTGGCCGGCACACAGTATGGTCCAATGCCAGCATTATTGCCCGCTGCCACGCCCACCGTATACATGACACCCTCCGTGAGATTGGCCAACACAAGTGTGGGTGACGCAGCATCAATTGTCACATTGGTCAAAATACGCGAGAAATTGTGAGCAGTGTCGATGCCACGCACAATTACATGATAGTATAGCAAAACACCTGCAAAGGGTTCAAGTTAAGCGTTAAGGGTCGTAATGAGGAAGACAGGGGGTTAAACTTACCATGTTCTTCCTTCAGTTCGGGTGCCTTCCATTTCAAGAACACCGCCGAGGCATTTAGCAGTATGGCCTCCATGCCAAATGGTGCATCATTGGGCACTGCAAAAACAAGGGACAAAATACCAACAAAAAATAAGGATGAGTTAGGTTGGATGTTTTTCAGTGGTTTTTGTTGTTGTAGGCTGTAAATGCGTTTTTGATTGTTTTGCCCGCAGCTGTCTCTAATGAGTCGCGTCTGCTCTAATTAATTACCATTTAGTGGGTTAGGTCTTGAGGGTAGTCTAGTTTTTTTTTTAGAAACAGTTCCGGGTAGCTATCCATTGTGACGGAGCCGAGGAGTGCGAGGTATTTTTAGAAAGGAAGCGAAGAAGCGTATCAAGTGGATGCATTCATCACGGCAGCTCACGTTGCCACACTTCAAAAGCTCATCTTCATTTGTTTATTTATTTCCTGATGTCGCTGCCATATCCCCCACTACCACAAATCTCTATGCGTCTGTCTGTGCAACGGTTGAAGCAATTTCTTTAAATAAACACACGTGCGAATTCGAAACAAAACCAAAAAACATAAAAAGCACCACCAGCAGCAACAACACAAAAAAAAAAATAAGAAAATACAAATAAAAAAGCCAACGTCTCTAAATAGGTGCCCGTCTAGGTAGACGTATATGTAGGTAGTATATATAGGGTTAGGTTGGGAATACTTGGGAGCGTGCTGCAGCGATTTCTCTTTTATTATTCTTTGGCTTTGTTTCTTCGGCTGTTGCTGTTGCTGCTGCTGCTGTTGCTGCTGCTGTTGCTGCCTCTGTTGCGACATGCTAAAGTGCTTGTCAGGCTTTTTGTCTAAGGGGGTTTTCTCTTTCCTTGTTTCCATTTTTCTTTCTGCGTCTGTTGTTCTTCTTTTAAGCCATGGCTGATGACGCGCTTAACACGTATCTGCCATTGTGTGGAATAGACGACCTCGAGGCAATTGTTGCAAAAGAGTGTCGCCACGTCACATTTGACAAACCAATTGGAAAATTGCAATTGAAATGACGGTTTCCAAGCAATGTTTACACACATTTGCCTGGAACTACATCGGAGTCTACTAAGAGCCAAGTAAACCATCCATTTACTTCACAGCACTGAAAGTCGACGAGACCATCATGGGAATTATATAGAGCTCTAAGGTACTAAGATACTTCTATTTAAAAGTATTTTTTCTGTAGTTTTCAGATAACTTCTTTAATTTTCTGCACTTTTTTTTAATACAATTTTAATTTGTACTTCATATTATTTGTTATATATCTTTTTATTTGTATATTTTTCCCTCTTAATTTATATATACATATCCTATTTAAGCACATTACTTTCTTCAATATACATTTGTATATTCACATTTTCTTCTTCTCTCATTACTTGCAGAGTATTTTGTAGTCGTGGGGTGATTTCTAAACTTTTCTGAACTCCCCAGGTATTTGTCTACCTGTATCCGTTATTTGCCTAGTTCCACTTTGGCTGAGGGACCCCTGTGTACCCTGTGTAAAAATGCTTCCTGTGTGAATTTTCGCTTGAGTACCTCCCGCATTTTGGCAGGACTAACAAACGCGCATCAAATTTGCATTGCGAGGCACTGCAACACTTTGCGGGTTGTTTAGCGATACGGGAGAGGGGGAGGGATGAGGGATGAGGCGTGTGCTTCATATACGAAGCAGTAATAATTGTTGTTTATCTTTACACAATTGCGTTGGCAATTTCTTTGAGTTGTTGTTGTTGCCTGGAAAAGTCAGCAGCATCAGTGAAAATGTGATGCATACAAAATGAGTTTTGATTTAAGGGAACAGACGCCGCAGATCCCAAAACTGGCGGACAGACTCAACAGACGAACGGACAGCGGGACAGACGGTCGGACGGAAGAGATGCAACAGAACCAAACGACAGACTGCCTGCATTTTGGGGCAGACAGAGGGCACTTTGGTGCCGCATGCCAAGGCGCACCGTTTGTGCATTTTATATTTGCAGCTGGCGCAGCGTTTGTTGACTTATTTGCGGCACTGTCATTCCTCCTCTCTCCTTTCTCCTTTAGTGTTTGCCTTTGCGGCATTCCTGGACCTGTCTTCTGTTTTCAGCTTTGACTCTGCTGCTTTCTCTATCGCTCTGCCCCTATCTCTGTCTCTTTCACATTTTGTATTTAATTATTTTGTAGAAAAAAAGTCAGCTCATTGAGAATTGTTCACTTTTTTCAGAGCGCTTTCTTGAAGTTTTTTTTCGGGTGATAAAATGAAGTGATAAACCTGTCTGCAAAGTTTTCAGCATTTGGCAGTTGGCATCTTTGCATCTCTCTGCTGGCAATTGAGAGAGAAATGAGAAAAGAAAAGCAGCTCGAGTTGAATATTTGGACAGTCTTATCAGGTGCAGCTGGGGAAAAGCGCATTTGCTGGATATGTGTCTTAGTCATGCAGCTCAACCAAGATACCAGCCAAAGTCTGTAATCTGGCAAGTTTTCAGCTTCGATATGTATGTCGAACTTGGCAGTTTCTTGAGCTTGAACAACGTCTTAAATAAGCAAGAGACGTTTAAAAGCGTTGGTAACAGTTGAAGATAGATTAAGTAGTCAACAGAGTATAGTGATTTAGTTTACTGAACTGCGATATAAGGGATTAAAGAGCAAAACTCAATGCAGTTTTTCATTTTATAAATGGGTAAGTATATGTTTATATATATATACATATATATCTATATTCATATTTCACTAAGAATTACCTTGTTTTGATCTTACAAGATTGTGACTGAATTGAAGACACTTTGAGTAGCTAAACTAGAAGATAACTGCGATATCAGGCATTGAACATATGTTTAGATTAGGGCTCTAAGAAGTTTATATTTATTTTCTCTTCAATATCCTCATTTGAAATCAGATTACACTATAGAACACATTAGTTTTGAATCTCACAGGAATGTATATTTTAGCCCTTTACTCTTAAACTTTTTAGAGTTTTCACTTTCAGTTTTTTTGCAGGCCTTTCAAATAATTGAAATTTGTAATTAAGCTGCAGGACACATTCCTTAAGCACATGTCGAGTCATTGCATTCGATGTTGAAGAATCCTTTCACCTGCCTGCCACAGGCGACAAATGTAAATCGCCACATCAAGTATTCCACACACTCAACTGAACAGGCATACACCCACACACACACACACACACACACACACATTCCCACACACACTCACGGATGAATTGCCGTGTGCACGTGTGCTGGAACCTGAGCCTACGTGCTTGTCGCGTTCTCCTATCGCCTGATAGCCCATATTTTCACCCGAAGAAGACTTTTTACACACTTTACACACGCATGATTCGATTTTTTGCAATGTTCGTTGATTGACATACTTTTTATTTGGCATATCCGAAATTTCGCCCTGACCCCCTCCCCACCCCAAGCATTTGGCAGTTTTTTGTTGGGTTCGCTTGCGACCCTCAAAAATTATATGCGATTATGGGAGACCCGCATGGCAGCTGATGCCAGGCAGGCAATGGGATAAGGATAACGCTCGCTTCTGGCATTTATGTAGCGCAGTTTCCTTTTAGCGCTCATATCCCTTTATTGTTATTGGGTTATTGTTGCAATGCGAAGAAAAACCCCGCCCCAACCCCTCGCCAAGCTGCTGCTGCTGCTGCTGCTGCTGTTGCATGTGTCAACCCCTCGCTGAGGGTTGCTGCTCACATCGAATGAGGGGGTTGGTTAGTTGCTGTTGTGTAGGTATTTATATGGTTTGTCGAATATCGCAGGATTTTAGCTGGTTCATTAGGCGCTGGGCGTGTAGACAACTGCATATTTGCCTATTTGGCTCCACGCATAAATAATACATCAAAGGAGCAATGTAACACATACACTCAGAAAAAAAACTATACGAGTTAGGGAAAAGCATTGGAAACTAGAAATATTTATATGGAAATGAAAATTCTTTACTTTGTTGCGAAGCATACTTCTGCAAATTAGAATAGGAACTCTTTTTTTGCAGCTTATAGAATTATATCTTGAGAATTTTTACATTGATCTTTGCTAAGAAATTAGTTTCCAATTAGGACAAAAAATGTTTTCCAAATATGCAAACAAAATTCGCTAAATAAGTGAAAATTTTTCCAGGTTGGTATTGAAAAAAGATAAGCCACTTATGAAACATAATGCTGGCTGTCCAAAAATATATTTTTCTGAGTGTAGTTGGTATTGGTAGCGGGTAACTAGATACTTACCATCTTCAAGGGTGCGCGCCAGGCGCGAATTTGAAGGTTTGCCCTCGACGGATTTGTAAAATGGCACAATGAAAAATTCATAGAGCGTATACTGAAATAGTCCTGTCAGCGTACAGGACGAGGCGCCTCCACCATTCAGTATAGTCAGCATGCGATATTTGTTGCTGTACGACGACTGGATTTGGGCCAGGCTCTGTTGGTGCTGCTGCTGCTGGGAATCCATTGCATCACGTTTACCGGCAGCGGCAATATTTGGTTTTGTCGAAATCAATGCGGACGCCGAGGCTGAGACGGAGGCAGCGGCAGCAGCATCCGATGCTGCTATGGAGTCCAACTGCGGATTGATATAGGCTGTTACCATGTTTGTTATTGGATTTGGTAACTGGCGTGCATAAATGTAGAAGCCCTCGACGTATTTGCCATTGATGATCTGCATGAGTAAACGACCAGGGGTTAGCTGTATAGTTCGCTGGGGGTATGTATATGTATGGATGTATGGATGTATGTATGCAGTTACAAACCTGCCAAGTGAGCTTCATGCTGGTGGAGTCCACAACGCTGGCATTGGTTAGCTCCACAACATCGCCAGACAGCAGACTGGCGCGTGCCTCACTCAAATCCAAGCCACTATTGAAGTAGCGCTGTGTGAGAATATAGAATAAAAGTGGTGGCAAAGTTAGCTAAATAAAAATACACACATACAAATTACTATTTATCAAGCATATTATTCTATAAGCTTTATATATGTATATACATTTATAAATATATATTTATTTTCATATTTATTTTACTGTCAGCAAAGCTTTAAACTTGCGGCAATCAATATAAACACCAAAATACAAATTGAGTTTAGTCTTTTAAATGCTTTAAAAGTTGACTTAAATTGTTCAATATTTATTGCTATATATTTACTATTTAAGTTTCTAGCAATTTTCTTAACAAAATTTCACATTTAAATCAAAATTGAATGTAAATTTATTAAACGATTTAAAAGTTGACTTTAATAGTCCAAGATTAGTTTTCATTATTTTAATGAAATAAATTAAAATGTTTATTTTAAATTTTATTGGGTTTATTTGTCAGCTTGTGCTTTCAAATTCTGAGCTACAAATTATTGAAAAGGTTATTAAATTACTCAAAATACTTTAATGTGTTGAGGATTATTTCTGCATTTAAAGCAACTTACCGTGCCCACAGCAATGGGCTCCGACATGGGACTCGGCAAGGAGAGACCGTGTGAGTTCTCCGCTCGTATTAGGAAGAAATAGTTGACGCCAGCCACAAGACCCGTCTGGGTGTATGTTGTATTCTGTATGCGTGTGCCGACGGCTAACCAGCCATCTGTCTCATTCTTGCCAAACATCTCGACGACATAGCCGACTAGACTGGAGGCGCCCACTTTGTTGCTGCGCGTCCAGCTGAGAGTGACCGAGTCGTCGCCCTTCTCCACCAGCTGCGGCTTGCCGGGCGGGCCCGGATACGTGGACAGCTCGGCAGCGCGATAGAACTTAATGTTTGGATTGGTGGGCGTGTCCAGACGCAGATAGCCGCTCCACGAGGACTTGCCATTGCGATTGCTGGCGACACACGTATAAAGGCCCTCGTCCTCGTGCCGCTGCAGATCGGAAATCGTCAGTGTGCCGGCATCGGAGAGATTCCTTCGTTCATGCTCCTGCACATCGATGGGTATGCCATTCAAATACCAAGAGATTTGAGGCACCGGTGTGCCAAGAGTGCGGCACGGTAGCACCACAATCGATTTCACTGGCAGCGTCTGATTGACGGGACCCTGTTCGATTATCGGCGGTGGCAACTCAAATTGTGTATCCACATTGACCACAGTGCGGCTGCTGACGCTGCCGACGGCATTCAAAGCATTGCAAACAACCACCTTTCCGGAATCCTCACGAGCAAAGCGCGCAATCGAAAGCACCGAACGACCCTCGGGCGTAAGGGTCACCTCCAGTCGACCATCTCGATAGCCAGGCAACAGCAGCGAACTGTTCCCCTCCACAGACCAGTAGAGAGTGGGACGCGGATGACCGCTCGCCTGGCACTCAAAGAGCACTTCATCGCCGATCTCAACAAGCTGATTTTTGGGGCGTGTCAGGAATTTGGGTGGTGCTGCAGGTGGATGATGAAAAAAGCCATGTTAGTTGAGTGATGTGGGCAGCTGCTGATGCTGGGTGTTCGTTGTTGCAATTAACTTACCGTGCACGGTTAGAATGCCGGTGGCTGTAATTGAGCCGACAGCATTGTCCGCCTCACAACTGTATTCGCCCATGTCCTCGAGCGTGACGTCGTCCAGCTTCAGACTACGGTCTTCAAGTATGTGCACACGACCTAAACATAACACAGAGCAGAGAGTGAGTGAGACAGAGCCGAGAAGAGTGAGTGAGACAGAGCCGACAAGAGTGAGTGAGGACTTGAGACTGGTTTGTGTCGTGCTTCAAAATCCCAACAACCTAACATAATTTGTGATATATATAAATATATATAGTTAATATAAATATATATAAAGTAAATACCGATCCAGAAACATTCATTCATTCAACACCCGGTCATCTCTATGCCAGACATGTGAGTATGAGCTGGGATTGGGTTTGTTTTCGAACCAAAAACGAGCAACTAACTCAAAAGTCATTGGACGCTGTCTTCATCCACTTCGTTAGTAGTTCAAGTAGCATAAAAATGGCCAAGACACAACGTGGCGGGCAATGGGGCCAAGAGCCGCCGCAATGTAAGCCAAAAGAGCCAGGACCGAGCAGGCGGCAGGGGAAGGAAGGAAGTTAGCACACACATTGAGCAGCCACCTTTTGTGGTGAAACGGATGGAAGACAACAGCGGCAACAAGAGGATGAAGGAAGAAGAACTTTGCTTTCTTTTTGGTCGGTTGGTTGACTGACTGCGAAATAGGTTTTAAATGTTGTTTTTGTTGTTGTTGTTGCTCCTTCAGTGGCCACTGTGCCAATTGTTTGCTTAACAAAAGTTTAGCCGCCCCAAGAGCTGAGCCACCTTCAGAGTCCTTGTCGTATTTTCTTTTACGGCTTTCGGCACTGCGAGGGCAGTTTAAAGAAGCGTAACTAGCTCCAAAGTGGGCAAGCATTTATCTAGCTGCAATAGGTTATTTTTTTCCAACCACCCCGTGTCCAAAACCCTACACCTTGCCTCATTCGGTTAGTTGCACTCTCTTTCTGTGCGACGGGGTGCGTCCTGTCTGAAGGACAACATTGCAACAGTCGAGTGTTGTGCAAGCAAAATTGTTGATTGCTGCCAACAGAGATTGGCAATTAACGGAATTAAAAGTTACAGTTGTGTTTACCCAGTTGACTATTTGGGGCGGGAAAAGAGGGTCGTGCGTCGGTCTCCACACCACCCACAACCACAATCACACTAACCACAACAACAACAACAACAACTGGAAACAAATAGAACTACAACTAACGCACAGTCGTAAAAGGTGTTTATTATATTGAGAGAATTTAGAGTTAGGATTTCTAGAATAGCTTAAGATTGGAGACGATTCAAGTTAGACTAGGACTTGTTTTAAGCAGCAAATTTTGAGTTATGCAGATTATATCTGCAATATCTTCTGGCTTAAGTCCTTCAGACCAGTTGAAAGTATAATCTAAAATGTTGAATTTAACTAATTCTAAGCTTCTGTGGGCATGTTGATGAAAGATAATTTAACTTAGGAGTCGTATAGGTCATCAAATATTTGTTATATATTATTAGTGATAAATAAACTACGAACGCTGCTGCCTTCACTCTACTTTCACTGGCATTTCTCTCCGTGTAGCTCTGCAAATGCTCGCAGTTCAAACATGAAATGCCACAGGTCAAAGGCCAAAGCAACCGCATAAGAACCAACTTTTTTTTATTTGTCGAACGTTTTGCACACATGTGTACACTATCCGAGGAGGTCAAAGTGGCGGGGTGGGAAAGGAGGAGGGGAAGGGGGAGGGAATCGGCAATTGAAGTATGGTAAACAAAAAGCTTAAATTATATTTGAAATGAAATAAAATGACAAAATGGCCGCAGAGCCACTTCCGCTTAATTGACTGGCCATCCAACTAGAAGGAACGCAGAGATACTTACGTAATGGCATATTGCCGCCGGAGGCGGTGCGTCGCCAGAGGACATCCGGCAGAGGATCACCGCCGATGCGACATTGAAAGACCACCGAACTGCCAACGACAGCCGTCTGATTCTGCGGCCCACGAATGAGGAACGGACGCACTGCAAATGGACAAATTGAGCAAGGATTGAGTTGAGAACTGTTACGAGATGTGACTGAGTGTGGGATTTTGGGAAGTGGCAACTTACCATGCACTTTGAGAAAAGCGGTGGCCGATTCACGGGTGCCAACAACATTCTTGACCACACACTGGTAGCGTCCATCATCGGATTGGCGGGCATCCTGGATGGCCAGATTGCCGCCATCGACAATGCGAATGCGCTTATTGCTGCCACTACCACCACTCAGGTTCAGTGTCTGTCCGTTCTTGCGCCACGAGATTTGCGGCTCGGGTGAGCCGCGTGGTGCACCGCATTCCATCAGCGCCACCTCGCCCTGAGCCACTCGAGTGTTTTGCGGTTCCAGTCGAAATTCATCGCGCAAAACTAAAAATACAACGAGAGAGAGATATAGTGTATGTAAGAGAGAGAGAGAGAGAGAGAGAGAGGGTTTCTTGGATAAAGCTTTGATTGATTCAATATTAATAACTGTCGTTGTAAGGACATGCTCAGGTGAGCGTCATTCAGTTAGTCAGTCAGACAACAACAACTGCTGAAAAACATCCTGCAGCACTTGTATTATCCTTTTGCGCGGGCTGCCTGCCTGAGTCAAGTGCCTGCTGCTTGCTGCTTGCTGCCTGCTGCCAGCTCGTGGGGTACGCTCCATATTTAATGCGTCTGCCATTTGAAGTGACCTGCTCTGCCCTTTCCTCCCCCCCCCCCCCCCATTCTCCGCAGCCCCTGTCCTGAAGCGCCCTTGCAACCCACTCAATATGCCAATAAAACCTTGATAATGATGAGCTTGCTGTCCAGACTTTGAGCTTCAGCTGATACTGCTGCAATATTAATAAGCTTTGGCATTTGCAATGCGTATTTCTCTTTGTACAAACAGGAATTGAAAAATTTACTATACTGACAAGTGACGGACTTGTAGATACTCTGTATGTGTACTCTATACTGGATTGTATGGTTTATACATTTCCATATTTGTCATATTATTTCTTTATTTATTTATTTTGTTAGAGCTCTAAATCGAAAGTTCCTCAAATATATTTCTATCCCATGAACCAATATTTATATATTTTCTGAACTGATTAAATTGATTAAAGTACGATTCTACAATTTTGTATGATGTAATTCAACTCAGTCTCTAAATTGGCTTAGAAAAAAAGCAAAGATGCTTAGTCGAATGTAAAGATTGTTGCTAGTTTAGACCAAGCATACCCGTTGTATATGCGCTTATACAGAGTATTGAAATGGAGAATACAAAATTTAAAACGTAAAATGTAAAATGCAAATTGCACTTCAATAAACGCATAATGCGCTTCACTGCACGCCAAAGGCAACAAAGCAGCTTCGAAACCGAGCTGCGAGTTCTGGACTTGGACTTGGTAGTTGAACAATCCCAAAATCCTCATTGTACAATGTTGTTAAAAAGATAAACAATTGTGAGCAGGTGAAGACTATCAAATGCCAAAGTTGATAACCCTTTAAATGTGGCCAAATTGCAAACCTTTGCCGACTGCGGCTCAACATTATTAATTAATCTGCTTGGGAACAGCCCCTGGCAACGGACAGCAGCCCCAAAAATACAACCCCCGATTCTAATAATCTGACCATGGCAGCATTTGCTATTGTGGATATCAATTACAAAACATTTTTGCGAAATGCTTTATTTTATTAATTAGAAAGAAATGGGAATGCATGACGTGCCTGTCAGCCACGAACCGGAACAGGAACAGAAACCGACAACACAACTGAAACTGGACATGCAACTGGGGGCAGGACGCATTTAATGGGGTTGGGCTACATCCCCAAGTGCAAGCCACAAAAGTTCATTAGCTACAAAATGTGCAGCGTCAATCGATCAACGTCGTCAAATTGTTTTTCCGTCAGTGTGTGTGTGTGTGTGTGTGAGAGTGTGTGTGTGGTTGAGCCTATCGTAATTCTTAAATAAAGTGTACTTTTGAGGAAGCAGATATTAATTACAACTTAAAGACAAAATATTACCCCTTAACTCACGTATAATTGGACTCAATAAAGAATATAGACTTGGATAAATACAAATTAAATATTAACCCCTAATTCACATGGAATTTAGCTTAAGTTTGTAGAGCATAGAATTAAACATTTAAAAATTAGTTTTACTAATACTTTAAAGATCTTTCATCAATACTGTAGACGCTGTAAACTAAAATTAACAATTTCTTTTTAATAGATTAATGATATTTGTACTCTTCAATGCTTCAGCTCAGCTTTGCAGCCTATTAAATCATTTTTGAATACAAAAACCTCTTCGCAGAAATATCGCAAGCCGAAACTCTCGTCAAACTCGGCTGAAACTTGTAGGATATAAAGTTAGGTATATATGTCCAAAATTTTCGACATAATATTGAAGTTTGGTAATATGATTCTTGATTGTTTTATTATTTTACTTACATGCGACTTGCAATGTTGCATTTCTGGAACGTGCAACGCCGAACTCGTTCTTGGCCTGGCACCAATAAGTGCCCGCATCGCTCTCCCGTCGCGAGTGTATGACCTGAGTAAGAGAGAGAGAGAGAAACGAGAGCAGAGATTAGGGATTAGAGACATTATTAGAGATATAGATGTGTGTTGGCAATGTGGGGCATTAAGTACGAGAGTAGTTATATAAGGTTTAAGTTGGACACGTGTCACCGGCACAAAGATCAAAATAAACGAAGCGAAATGCGCTCAACCAAAATCAGAATCAAATAAAACTGAAAGTGAAAACGTGCCACACGACCCTGACTTTTACAGCTATTTTTGTCTCTGGCTGAGCCTCGCTGTCCAGTCCGTCCACTCTGCGTATACGCAATTTAATTTAATTAAAAATAGAGAAGGAGAGAGAGTGGGAGAGAGATGGGGGAAGAAGTAGAACGCTGTTACAACCCCAGGTCCAGTTGAGGAGTCGGTGGGTCTGTGTTGTGCCTTAATCACTTGGCCACTTCAGTTTTAATTGGCAACAAACTGTAAGCATGCCGACAAGTCACTTAGGATTGGGGCATGACTCCAAAAATGCCTGAAATAGCCCTAACCCCAAGCCAAAATACCATTGAAAACAATAAAAATAAACGAGACGAGGTGGTGGAGGGCTGGCAGAGTGGACGGGGCTTTGATGGGATCTGACAGCAACTCATCACAAATTGCCGGGGCTGTTTGGCTCGAGATATGCACAAGTAACTGTAAATATGCGATTGTATGATGTTGCAAAGTGATTTTTTAATGATATAAGCATCAAGCAATCCCCTCAAACCCCTCGCCAACCCCTTCCAGTTCCTCTAGTTCCCCACTCGAGTGTTTCAAATGCGTCCGGCTTGAAACTGGCATCGAAAATATTGCAACCCATTCGCGCATTATTTGAACAATTTAACAACATTTCAATTTAAGACTTGCTCATCTCGAAATAATTCGTTAAATTCTTCCAGCAAAGGAAAAACGTAGAAAAAAGAAGATAAACAAAAACATAAATAAAATAAATTTTGTTGCATTTAATGAAAAAATCAACGACGCGGGGGGTTGCAAAAATGTAATATAAACAAGACAGCAGCAGCAGCAGCACCCAAAAAAAAAGAAACAGAAACTGCAATCTAGGGGTTGAGTTTGGGGGTAGAGGGTGGCCGTTAACCCCACACACCCCATGAAGCGACCCCCGCAATGCGACTCGTTAGCTAAAATTGTGAAATGTGCACGCGCGAAGGTCAACCAGGGTTGGGGCAGCAATAGAGATGGCAACGGGACGATATATCGCAATAGCGAAATATACTTGATCTGGATCTGCCTTCAAAATTGGATGACATTAAATCAATCCTTAACCCTTTAAACACCACTGTTATCTGTAAGCAGTTTTTGCGATTTTTTTGTTCGTTTTATTATTCATTTCGATGTTTTTTTTTATATGTATCTATTTTGAGTGTAATATAAACTGAAATATTTTTTATATTACACAATTTTTTTAATTATTTGAGATTAAGAATGCCTCAAATTTCAATTGAAAACATGATTATATCGAAATATTGATAATCTCAGTTGAACAATCGTTATTTTCACTGCTTAATTTTTTATTTGTCTTCTCTCAAACATCGCCCATCTCTAGAGCCAGAAGAGTTGGGCTAGACAATTGGCAAGTGTTTCAGGCCTAGACAGAAAAAGGGGGAATGTTTCCCCCTCAGTACATCCAACTGACAAGTGATGTTGTTATTGTCTGCCCTTTGTTTTGCTTGCCGATCAAAATGCAACCAGTTGGAAGCACATAAAATAATATGAATCAAATTTATGCACAAATGTTGCGTTTCTCAGGCATGCCAGCTGAAATCGAAGGATGCCTCCTTACCAAATGACACACATATCGTATCGTATCGTACAGATAATGATAGAGTATTGTTGGGTATCTCTCGCGCTTAAGCACTTACCTTGAGAAAGAATAAACCACCCGCGGGCAGCATTATGCGATGCGAGCCAACATCCGCTTTCAGTTCGCGTCCATCCTTGAACCACTGGATGGTTGGTGTTGGACTGCCTTCGGCTTTGCAATTGAATGTGAATGGATCATTTTTGGGCACAGTCGTATCCATGGGATGCTCAATGATGTGTGGATTTTCACCTGTCATAAAAAAAGAAAGAAAGGAGAAGATAAAACAGAGTTGCCAAATTAAACACAATAAATATTAAGTGCCCTAAATTGCAGTCGACTTGTCTCTGCCACCACCAAGAGCGTATTCTAATGTATGACGACTTAAGATCAAAAATGTGCAGGTCTGTCAACTGTTCAAGTGCCCCTCTAGGGATCCGACCTTAAACAAGTTTTGTCACTTAACGTTCAGCAATTAATGCGCCATTAGAGTGCTGTGGAGAAGGAACACAAAAAAAAATATTTATATATATATATTTATATATATAATGTTCTGTAAAGCCCCCCTAGGAGCTAAATCTTGGTTCATATTATGTTAAGCAGCAACGGAATTCACTTGAATTTCGTCCTCGCCTCAAATTCAATTAACTTCAAGAAAATATTTGCTCGCCCACGGTGCAGGACCGAAAAAAGAGGAAGACTAAACATAAATTTACAGCATGTCGATAAGGATGAAACAAAGGACAACGCTAGATAAACTTTATTAAAAGCAGCACAAAACAACAACAACAATAACAAGAAGAAGAACAGCAAATGACCAGCGAAATGGAGAACAGTTGAAATGTAATTACAAAAAGCGCTTAAAGGTGAAAAATATGTGTGTGTGTGTGTGTGTGTGGGAGAATGAAAATGGAAAATGGAAGATGCAAGATGAAATTTTTCGGTAGGGACAGAGAGCAAGACAGAGACAGAGAGATAGAGAGAGAGAGAGCAGCAGCAGCAGCAGCAGCAGCACTGGCAGCACTGAGTGATAGTAACATCATTCAGCCGGAAATTAAATTCTGCAGATTTATTGAAAGCGGATAGTAATGAGAGCTGGAGAAGTGATTGAGCAGCTATCATAGTTAGAGAGATGGCAAAAAGCCTTAAAGCGAGAAAAGCATTCTTCAAATGAGCCAAATGGAAATTGAAGGGAATGCAAGAATGACTTATTGACGGTGGACATTAATTAAGTGCAACACAGTGGCAAGAGACAAGAGAACCGATCAAATTTAAGAGACAACATCAGGTTTATATAGTTTTCACATTTAAGCTGTTAAGCTGACAAGAGAAACGCTAAATTCTATTTTCATTTAAAACAGTTTATTCACCAAAACGGTGATTTACCAAAAGGATTGGCGCATGCAAATCAAATCACAAGCCAGCATTGTTATCACGATGAAAAATCATTATTCAGTGATTTTTGCTTTGAGCTGCACGACGCCATTTGTCCAACAATGCGTACGACAGTGAGATAGAGAGAGAGAGAGAGAGAATGAGAGAGAGACGTAGAGGAACTGTGAGCGCACCTTGAACATTTGTCAATTGCTTTTGTGTATTGCCAGCAGCAGCAGCATCCTTTTATGCTCTATGCTTTGTTTGATGCTGAGCTTTGGCCATTGTCTGATTTTGCACTCTCTTCTCATTCCACTCACTTTCTTGCTCTCACTCACTCACTCTCTCTCTCTCTTTGTGCATTGCGTGCGGCTCTTTGTTGTGCTGCTGCTATTGTCAAGGCGACAGTGTACTAATTTATATGATGAAATACTTGTAGACATGTCAGCCATATTGAGTAAGTGCCAGGTGTATAGTTAGTCAGCTAATAAAGCTCAGCTGATTACACAAATTGCAGCAAAACTAAACCAAAGCTCAGTTGTAAATGAAATGGTCTTTTTTATGATTTTTTCCTTTTTTTGGTCATGTAAAAAATTTATAAATAAGCAAGAGAAAACCGCAAAGAATTCCTTGGACTTAACAAGATATTTAATTAAGAAAAAATATGCTGCAGCAAAATAAACACAAACATATGCAGCAAAAAGTGCAAAAAAAAGAGAGAAAAAATTGCACGTTGAGAGAGAAAATTGAAGTAAACAAAACCACACAAACATGTACACAGAACACACATGCACATGACACATACACACAGACACGCAAACACATACATATGCAAACTTTTGCAGCAAAAACTTCGATAAGTTTTTTCTAAAATCAGAATTAATTAAGTAAGTAAAAATATGTTAGAATTATTTTTTTTTTTCATATTAGCGTGTAAAAAGTGAGAAGCAATGAGAAAATCTGAGCCCTCATTTAAGGGACTATTTCTGAGGATGTATTTAAAAATAGATATCGCCTGGCAGCTCTACCTCTCTCTCTCTCTATCTCTTTACCTCTCTTATTTGGAAATTTTGATATAGTCGATTTTATTATTTGGCTTGCTTTTAAATCCTTTTACAAACATATTTTGGCCAACTTCAAAGCAAAAGAAATTCCCGCTCAGCGAAGCCACAAAAATTTGCTTGGTTATTAAAATACACAGCAAATGAAAGAGAGTGAGTGGGTGGCTATGAGTGAGAGAGAGAGAGAGAGAAAGAGAGAGAGAGAAATCTTTGCACTTAATTACGCTCATTTGGCGCACGCACTTAATTTGTACAAGTTCAGTAGAAGTGCATGCATGCATGCGAGTGTGTGTGTGTGTGTGTGTAAGTGTGGATTTGCTGCGTGCGTTGGCAATTTATGCATATGAAATAATGTGAAAGAAGTCTGTGTAAATAAACAGCAAAGTGCTGCCGGCGTGCAATGCATACTACACCTAAGCAAACAACAACACAAGTAAGCTGTGAAGAGAAAGAGGGAGAAAGGGAGAGAGCGAGAGTGCCTCAGCCCATAATGCAAGAGATGAAGAAGAAGCAGCAACAGCAATAATAACAGGAAGTGCATTTGTTGTTGCTGCTGTTAAGAAATCTACTACGGCGGCTGATGCTGCTGCTGTTGTTGCTGTTGCTGTGCGTAGTATGTTATCTTAGTTTATGTGCTTTTGCGCGTCTTCTTCTTGTTGCTGTTGTTGTTTGCTGTTTGCTGTTGCCGCAGTTGTTGTTATTATTTGTCTGGCATAAGCATAAAAATGTCTGCCTATTTGATGCGTATTCCAGCGGCAGCAGAAGCAGCTGTTATTTGTATACGCTCCGTTCTCTCATACTCCTCATCATTCTGCTAATTCGTCGCTCTCTTATTTGAGTTTGGACCCACACAGCTAAAAGATGCTAAAAGTGCCAATATGATCGTTATTAGCATGTCAACAACTACAGCAGCAACGGCAGCAACAACAGCAACATTAACAACAACACTAACAAAATCACAACTTTCACAACAAACACAAAACACAGACGAAGACGGCAACATGAATCGATGCAGTGACAAAACACCAGCTGAAGGCAGGGAAATAAACAGGAATTGTGCACAGCAGGTGTACAAATGCATCTATGCAAATATGTAAGCAACTATCGCCATCTCTCTCTCTCTCTCTCTCTCTCTCTGCATGTAATCAAACAAACACCAAATGGGATGCTACTTGCTGCAGCCACCCCAGGTGGAAAATGTCCACATAATGTTTGACTGTTTTACTTGCTGTGCAAATGTTGTAAATGCAGCATCCCGGAAAACCACTGATTATGATTCGTCTGTCTATAAACTAGAATTGAGAGTGTGTTGTTTCCTTGAAAACAATTATTTGTTATGTGAATTTAAGGAATAGGTTGAAACACGAATGAAAAATTATGGAATAAGAGAGAATGCAGTAGGTCAGATTTAAAATGTAACAATTAATGTTAAAAACGAATCAAAAATCGAGCTTATTTTCAAATAGCATTCACTAACTTGAATTTCGTGATTTTATCGTAAGTAATTTCGGCATGCAATCTTCTGGTTCGTTGTACAAACAAATATAAGACTCTCTCTCCGTCTCCTCCTCTCTTTATTTGTCAATAACATATTATTGCTGTAAATTTATCAGAATTTCAAGGAACTTCCACAGTACAAGCAAAAGTCAAATAGATACAGTTATATGCAATCATCAAATCGATTGCTTGAAAAGCTTTTTGGCATAAAGTAACTGTATTGTTGACATTGTGTCGCTGTTAGAAAATTAACAAAGCTTGGCAACGGCAGGTGCTTCAGTGAGAGAATTGAGTAGCTGTTACATTTCAATTCTCAACTCAACAATAATTTATAAGCTTTTAGTGCAATGGCAAAGTGACTACAATAAAAAATACAGAAGAACAACAACAAAAACAATAAGAGAGAATAAGTTTTTGATTTGCCGCCAGCATGCTGAAAGATGATTGTTGTAGTAGTTTCTATTCTTACATTTGCGACCATTTACTTATTTATGTTGAATGTTTATTTTTTAATGTGCATGCAACTTTCGCGAATGTGATGAGCTTAAGGACGGCGGAGCACAAAGAGAAAGAGAGTGCCAGAGTTGTGGAAAGGGTTGCCTTATAAGGTAGTGGAATAGAGGGGGAAGGTGTGGGAATTGGGCACTGTGTAAGCTTCAAGAATTTGCACAACTTTTTGCCACTTATGCTTTATGTAACTAAGGAGAGAGAGAGAGAGAGAGAGAGAGAGAGAAAGATAGAGAGAGAGCGAGAGAGAGATAGAACAAGTCTGAATACCCATTACCTGCAGACGCTGTTAATTTGTGGAAAAGCTCTTCAAATTTGAGCGGATGCAATTTGTAAGGCATTCGGCAACACTTTTAAATGTGATTTTTGGGGTTATGCAAATAAATTTCAGACACAGTTCAATATTATGTTTGCAACTTTTTGAGTCAGCTTGAAAAGCTTTTAACTTGAAAGAGCAATTCAGATTAGGTAAACTCTTCTTTGCATATGTGCATAATCCACATACCAAAAGTATGCATAAAAGTTGCATTACTTTTTGAGACACATTTAATATCTATATCTATTGGCTGTTAATGGAAATTCTGTTTAAATGCAACTTTTTTAGCTCTTGCATTTAACTGCCTTTATTTACTGCAAGTGAGTTCAGTCTTTCAGTGAAACACATATCAAGTCTTAACCCATAAAACTCAAAGACTGCGCTTTGTATTCACCTGTATTATTTGGTGTAAATAAGGTAGTTCGTATAATAAATATGTGCTGCAAGATTCACAGCAGCGCAACAAAGTGCGAGCCACTTCAAAACTTTGCCGTAACAAATCTGAGTATGCAATAAAAGTTTGTCGAGTGTGTGTGTGTGTGTGTCTGTGTGTGATTGTTGTTGCAATGCAAAGTGTAAGAAAAAATGGTGTAAAGTGCGCATTGTTCTTCCTGTTTCTGTTCAACAGTGTTTGTCTTTTGTATTTGCGCGCGCTCCTCGCGCTGTTGTTTGTTTGCTTAGGGGCAGCAACGAGCGGGAGGGAGGCGGGGAAACAGCGAGGGGGGCCTAGAGCGGAAGATGCCTGGCTGCCAATTATTTAAATGCTGGTATTTACCTAACGACGCAACGGCAAAAACAACAGCAAAAGCAAAAGCAACAGCGGATGTGGGCCAAGACAGAAGGAGGCCTGAACCGGTGCCAGGAGCCAGGAACCAAAAGCTGGCGCATAAATCATTATCACATTTATGTAATATGCACAAGGACTCACAGAGACAGACACACATTCAGACAGACACACAGACAGACAGACACACCGACAGACAGACAGACGACGAGCCGAAAAATATTTGCCCAGGCCGAGGCTATAAAAACCGCAATAAACCAACGGGGATTATGGCCATAATATGGGGATTTCCATTTCGAGTGGGTAGAGGCAAAATGTGTAAGCAAGAGACAAAATACAGCAAAAAAAAAAAGAAAGAAATCCACACACACTCTGCCACTTTTATTGTCCTTTTTGATTGCAACAAAATGCAAGAAATCAAAAAATCAAATAAATTATTCAGTTCCATTAATATGGAATACCCAAAACAACATAAGGATATATTACAAACGAACCCTCTTCTCTCAACGCACAGCACACATTTGATTAGACAAAACAATAACACTGAAACCGCAGGCAGCCCGCGGGCCTTGTCGACTCTGAGGGTTTTTTGCTTTGCTAACTTCATTTTCTTCTTCTTCTTCATATTCTGCTTATTCTTCTTCTTCATCATCTGTGGACCATTCAAGCATTTTCAATGTCAAATTTATGCCAGAGCACGCCGCTGTCTGGCAACGCTGGCGCCCAAACACACACACACACACACACACAACTCGGGTGAGTGGCTGTCGTCGCGCTAATGAGCCAAAACGCCCCAAGGTGCTGAAAATTGTGAAAATGCTCAGACAGCTTTTCAGACATCATGTTCTTTCTTGAGTTCCCCCTCCCCCGTCGTCTCCACCACCCTTGCGTCCCTCTTTGTTTGGCTTGTGTTCTTTTTCTGGTTTTCGCATATTGCACGCATATTGTTAATTTGGCGCCGCCTTTGGGTTCGAATCCCGCCGAACCAGAGAAAGTCAACGCCAAAAATGCACTCAAAACGTTTCTGATACCCTGCTTCAATTAGAGAAAGGTAAAAAGTTATGAAAATATTCTGAAATAATGTATCTTGAGCAGTGCAACATATAAATCGATCAATTTTCGCAAGCAGCTGTTGCATTGATCCCAGAAACGCGTGTGAAATTCGGTAGTAAAAATTCAAATAAATAAAATATCTATTACTTAAGCTAAAGCTGAAGTTTTTTCGTAAATGTAACGGAAATTGAGCTTCATTAAACTAAATTAAAAAATTAAAAATTTAAGCTTTAAAGCTTTCGACTTATTTCAACTAATCAAATTAATTTGTTACAAAATTTAAGCTTTTTAGAAAGATCAAATCAATTTTCTTGCTTCATTCTTGGAGACTAGATATAGATCAAAGTAATATAAAAACATAAATAGAAAAGCAGGGTATCTGCTAGACGAGCACTTCTGCACTTTGCCCTCGTATTATGGTTTTATATGATTTTGTCTGGTGGTTTTCCTTTGCTATTTCTGGTTTTCGAATTTTTTGCTTGGTCTTGGCTATCTGTTTTCCCTTGTGGCTTTTTCAGCTGTTAATTAAATTCAACAGGATATGTGTAGTATGCAGTACAGAAGACCCTCCCGGGTCCCCCCATCAGTGATTAAACACTTTTTTGTCTTAGGTGCAGTGCGGTCTGTATCAAGTCGAGAAATATGCATTGAGTTTTATTATTATGAATGAATGCAGGCAGATGCCGCAAAAAGGGTTCGATGTCGAGTTTCAGTTCTCGTTTTCGTTCGCTTATCAATAATTTCATAAATACTGGCGAAAAACGAAAACACTGAAATCCTTTTAGAGCTGCCAGCAAATATAAAAAAAAAAAACAAAAAGAGCCCCAACAGTGGCCCTTTTATCCATAAATATGCGCGAGCTCCAAAAAAAAAAGAGAAAAGAAACCATCGGAAAATAAAGAACGGACACACACACACACAACATACACACGCACACTCACATGTGGCACAGCGATCAATGTCATATAGTCATATATACATTTATGCCTCCCCTGCCCACTTTGTTTGTACTTTATCAACTTTATAGTTTATATCTTTGTTTTCTATCATTGTGCGTTATCTTTGCGGCATTCCTGCTTTTGTTGGCCGAAACAACTGCTTCTTTTTTTCTTGCTTTTTTTTATCATATTGAAAAATTGCATTGGCATTGACCGGAAGGGGATTGGGGGGGATGGGAAGTTTGGAGAGGCTTTTAAGAACTTAT
The DNA here is from genome assembly GCA_035044125.1 of Drosophila ochracea. NCBI lineage: Eukaryota > Metazoa > Arthropoda > Insecta > Diptera > Drosophilidae > Drosophila > Drosophila ochracea. Next base: position 6,718,270 of record JAWNML010000059.1, on the reverse strand, counting down.
ATACATTTATCTGTGGAGCTCTCGCTGATGGCCATAAACTTATAAAGTGCTTTATCTTATGGCATATGCAAATAGCCCTTAAAAATATGATGATGTAAGCGACTGGACGCCAAAAGATTTCATGACTGTGGCTGTGGATGTGGCTTAAGCCGAGTAGTTGGCTTAGCCGGTTTCGAGTTACGTTAAGACCAAAATCTGCATTACAATATGCGGTCCATTTGTCAAAAAGTTTGTCTGATGAATAATTGTTCAGCTAACCAGTTGCAAACTAGCAGACTTGCAAATGCTCTAAGGCTGAAACAAACTTGTTGGATTAATAGTTAATAAAAGGGAAATAATAATAATAAATTTGATTTGCGATTGTCGAGGAAAACAAAATGAATATAGACAAATTGGAAACAGGAATAATACTTTAGTAAATACAGCCAGCTGAGTAATTGCCTACAACAAATCTATTCACATATTTAAATTAAAAACCCAACAAGTTGTTTATATTATTTTTATAGTTGTCAAGTAAAACTGAGTGAATAGAGACAAATTGATGATAGATGTGATTTTTAACAAACAGTACTATTCACATTTTTAACCTTAGTCTCATATTTATATTAAAAGTCCAACAAGCTGTTCATTGTTGACAGTTGGCAGCCGATAAGAGCTACATAATAATAGTGACTGTCAAAACAGAGACTATCAGTTTCTGCCCTACCCTAACATTTTCACATAAATACATCAAATATGACAAGCAACAAAAATGACTAAAGTAAACATCAAAGCAAAAAAAAGAAATCGAATTAATCATTTACTTAATCTCTTAATTGTATTATATTTAGATTTCTGAGTTTGTTTATTTCGTAAGCCGATTTAAAACAAATTTCATAGTTCACACAGCGATAAACTTTTAAAAACCTGCCTGCTAAACAAAACAATGTGAATTCATATTTCTATTTTTCATAATTTGTCAAATGTGTTTTGTTGTTGTTTGTATTTTTTTTTTTAAGCTTAAATTAATTAGATTTGTCATTCCCATTGACATTTCGACAACTTTTCTATTAATTATATTTGATAGATGTTTTGTGCGTGGGGCGGGTTGGGGACTGGACTGGAAATTGTGAATGTGTCAGTCGCCGGGCTGATTTATGGGATCGACACAGTTTCCAAAGTGCTCCACATTTGTATTACAAAAACTTGCCTGCATACACAGAAGGAACAACTGTGGAATATGTATTTGGGAATTCTTCTTTTCTTTTCTTTTTTGTTTTTATTTTGCTTACCTGCAAGTAGAAAAAGAGAGAAGAAAGTTGAAATTAGAATTATGTTTAAATCATTATTACGAGCAGTGCATAGCTAATATTTTGGAATATTCCCTTGAATTATAAAGAACGAAAGAACCCAGTAGCCCTATCGACGAGAACTGTCGCATGTGCAGCATAAATGATTTGAGGAGTAGGTTTTTGTATTTTGGGATTTATGTCGGTTGTCGCTGCTCGTTTTGACATCCCCGACAGATATGCATCTAACCCCTGGGCTCAGCTGCCCAGCTGCTCGCCTCACAAAGAGATCATTATCGAAGGGCCAACAGCAAGAGGCAAGAGCCCAACCAAAAATGAAATGAAAACGAAAACGAAAAAAGAAAAAAAAAAGAAAAATGCACACAGATGTCGTTTATTGAATATCGATTTACGCTGAGTTCGTTAGGCGAGTTTTGCGCGAAACGCATGTTAAATGTAAATATGAATAAATGAGCTGGAAAAAACTGAGCAAAAACTGAGCATATCATAAATACCAGTGACTTATTTCTCTATGCAGGGGAGCCAAAGTCAAAAGTTGAGCTGAGTGGCTCTGACTCACACAGCACTGAAGCACTGAAGTTCAAGTTTGCACTTTTTCATTTTTTGTTTTTCATTTCATTTGTCGTTTTTTATTTGGTTTCAATGTCACATGTTGCATGTCCTGCAGTCATCGTCATCGTTTCTGTTCGGCAAGGGGCTGTTTCGGGCCACTTCAAGCGCGAAACTCAACACTGCTCGACGACAATGCCGCCAGGCCAAAAGATTTTTGCAAATGGATAAGACCAGGACACAGGCAGAGGTACTGGCACTGGCACTGGCACTGGCAGAGGCACATTCCCAGTCGCTGGTCCAAGGCTCTGGGACCTGGGACTCGTTTCGCGACGGCGGCCTGAACTACAAAAAAAAGGGCCGTCTACGTCGATGATTGATTTCATGGCAAAGTTGATTTCAATCAGCAAATGTTTATGCAGTTTTTTTGTTGTTTTTGTTTTTGTTTTTTTGCTGGCCCAGTCGCTTGGGGGTTTGCAAACTGACAAGAATTATGACACTATCCATATTTGGAGCCGTCTCTTGGGCTCTGCCAAAGCCTGTCGTTTAATTGCCAAAAGCGCATAATTAAGTAACGTACATTGAACCTCCAAAGAAACAACGAAAAGCTAAAAAAAAAGGAATAAAAACAGAAAAAAACGAGACCAAACCAAAAAGTTAATAGGCTTTGTGAAACATGGCTCATTGTTCCAGGGCTTAGCAGAGCATGAGGGCAACAACAGAAACTTAATCAAGAGCCATGAAATCGCCTTCAAATGAAAGAGAAAAGCGAGCAAAACAACGAGAGCAATAAGCCATAAGCGAGAGACCGAGAAAACAGCTTAAAAGAGGAATTCAAAAATGCTTAGCAATGTTTTTCTTTATGTTTTTTTCATTGAGCCTGATGATGATACAAATTGCAGTCATTATGCTCGAAAAGGATAAGAGAGAGAGAAAGCAAGAGAGAGAAAGACATAGAGAAAGAGAGAGAGAGAGAGGGAGTGTGTGGAATTTTTGCCTGCTAAACGAAATTAAAGTGCGGGCTGAGGAGCGGGAGATGCATATGTTTATATTATTATGTTATGCGATAGAGCAAATGTGTTAGGCATGATGGTATACACTCAGAGAAAATATAAGCCAACAACGGGAAAAGTCTGTATTTAAAGTAGAAACGGTATTCGCATTGAATTTAAATATTTCACAGTTGGCAACAAAGTATCGCAGACTAAAACTTGCATAATTGTTTGATTTTGTATTTATAACTGCCAGTCTTTTCGCCAAGTGTAGCCTTTGCACATGCTGCAGCATAATTGGGCGGATAGTCACGAGCAAGCATCCTGAATCCTCATCCTTCCACAAATGTCCAGCAAAACTGATTTAAGCAGCTCGACAACAACACGCAACATTTAATGAACGTTGAGAGTAAATGTCATTAGAGAGAAACACTTGGAGCGATTCTCTATGTGTGTGTGTGTGTGTGTGTGTGTGGGAGGGATTAGGGGTTCGGGCTCAGGTCGGATGCGCCTTTCTGCGCTGACACTTGATGAGCTGTCATAACATTAGATCATGTCTGGGGCAGCATGTGGCGGAGGCTGCAACAGCAGCAACAACAGCAGCAGCTCATTAGTCGTGAAAAACTGTTTACTTTTCTTATTATTATAAACATTAAATGAGGGAAAAAGAGAAAAGATGGCAGCTGCCAAGGGTTGGGGAGGGGAACGTTTACTTTAACGGCTTCAACTAAAAATGCACTTTAAGTTAATATTTTGGTTGTATGCGCGCCCACGAGATAGACAAACGGAAAAAGAACAACAGCAACTGGGCCCTAATTGATTGATTGATGGATTGAGTGTGATTGACTGCTTGGCTAAGCGACTGAGCAATAGACGCCATATGCCAATGTCAAAGGTGTCAGCGAAAGTTGCTTTATTTATTTGACTTGTTGAAATATTTTTCAGCATTTCATTTTCCAAAATACCCAAATAAATATATTTTCCTCGAAGATTTTTTCTCGCAGCTGTCATTGCTTTTAAGTGACTGAAGTGTGGGGGAAAATTCGATGCGCTTAATGAAAGCGACACTTGACGGGTGGAGGCAAAGATATTATTATTATTATTATCATCATCATTATTAGACACAATTCACAGCTGCGGCTGCCTATTTGGTAGCCTGACTAATCAAAAAATTATGAGACGATTTGCTACACCAACTATTAAGTTCATTGGCAGCCGTACTTATAAATTGGAAGGGAAGACTTGAGTGGCAAATGGGGAATGAATGAAGAGAAGAATGACTTGATTTACATGTGGGCGCACAAACCAAAATCCAAATAATCTGTGAGGAGAAGAATTCAAATGATGCCACTGAAAGAAAGAAAGTTAAGCACAAATGTGACAAATGGAACTTTATGGAAATCTATCTATTGTATTAGAAAGTAATCTTCATTAAAGTGAAAATAGAATTAAACTAATCTGCTCGAAGAGAGCTTAATTGCAGCCACTAAGCACAATTAAGTTCGCTTAAGGCACAAAGCTTTCTTGGCTAGCTAATTAACACTTTTTCAGTTCTTCTCTAAAGGCACATTGCTTTAAGCTTTAAGCTACTAGTTTAATTGTACGCACTCAAAATTCGGACAACTTTCCTCTTTGAATATTTTGTTAATCGTCTAAACATACAAGCAAAAGTCCCACTTCCCGGCCAAAGAGTGCTTGGCTAACGTGCGATTTGGCTTAAAGTAGTGGCTTGGTAATGAAAGCAAAGAGAAGGAGCAAGAGCAAGACAAGAGTCGCCACAAATGACTTCCTTTACAGACACAAATTATAATGTAAATCGATGCAACATGAACATGAAATATAATTGAATTGAAAATGTTGCCACACACAGCAGCAGCAACAACAACGGCAGCAGTAGCAACTGACAAGCAGCAGCAGCAAACAACAACAACAAAAACAAGCAGCGGACTAAGCAAAGGGCAAAATGCTAATAAATGCTAAAAAAAAAAGGTAGCAGAAAAGAGCAGGAAAAAAAGCAGCAGCAAACCAAATAGAAAAAGCAAGAAAACGCTAAACACAACATTGTGGCTCGTTTGGCCAATGACAACAACGAGAACGTCATGTAACATGTAACTGCACATCAAATATGGATGGATGTCCAGGGGGGGAGCTGGAGGGCAGTCATATAGAGTTGGGGGACAGTTGAGTGCAACTTGGCGGCGATATATCATCAAAGCGCAACGAAGGCAGCTCAAGCCCAAGAGCCAAAGATGTTGCTGCTGCTGCTGCTGCTGCTGCTACTGCAGTTGTTGTTGTTGTTGGCGCAACTGCAAAATCAATGCAATTTCTATTTGTAAATGACCAAAATGAGCAACAGAATGTTGTACGTTGCTGTTGTCATTTAGATGCATACAATTTGAGGCAAAATGTTGCCAGCCAAGTTGCTGCTGTCTGCTGCTGCTGCTGCTGCTGCCGTTGCTGCTGCTGGCAAGAGACCACCTTTGAGCCATGCAACAGCAATTGTTGCTGCTGCTGTTTGCAGTTGGTGTTTCTGTGGCTGCTTGCTGCATTGCAATATATTTCACAATAATTAATAAACACATTGCAAACAATTTATCAGTGACAAGTTATTTGTGGCCGCTGCAACGTGTTGTTGCTCTTGTTGCCGGCAAATCGATTAAGCTATCTTTGGACGCACAGAAAACAAATTAAAACGAAGAAATAAAACACACAAAAAGAAAAAGAAAAATAAAAATAAAAGGAAAAACATGTGAGGCAACGAAATATGAAAAACGGGCGCCGGCTTTTGATGCATGTTGCTGCAGGGCATTGGCAACAGCAACAGCAACAGCATCAATTGCTGCAGCAAAAAACTTGACTTGCCTTGCCTTGCCACGTTATTGCTTGTTGCTCGTATTTGTTTTCCATCTGTGTTCCTTTTTTTCTTTTTTGATTCTTTTGCGCACACACACGAAAAAGAAAAATTCAATTTAAAAATTATTGCTGCACTTGGCGCTGCGCTGCTGCTGTGGCTGCCGCACGGCGGCAACATGTGCCTTGTGCCTGCCCCTAAACATGTTGATTATTTAGCAGCAACAACATGCAGAGTGCAATCTGAGAGGCGTGCATGACAAGTGACCAGGCCTGCGAAACGCAGTACACTGAGAGCAATTTTGCTAAATTTATTTAATTTTATATATTTTTTTAGCAGAGTTTTTGAAAACAGAAATATCCTTTGCAAAAGCATTCGACTAATAAAAGATACTCTATACAAATATGTTCCCAATACAACATCATTCTAGTCACTGATTCCTGTTGACTTTGCGGAAGTCAGAAAATATTTGTATTTAATTTGAACTCATTTTAATCAAGACACTGTCGTCCTAGACTAGAACTTAAGAATATTCCGACGATAGTTGACAATTTAATTATTGACTTTCGTGTTATTATTTTTTCAGTGTAGATGCTTGTTGCTGCCGTACGCAGCATCATCAGCAGCAGCAACAGGCAATAGGCAACAGGCAACAGGCAACATGCAACCGACAAGCGACAACAACAGCAACATAATTTGTTGCCCGCAACATGGTCCGCGCGGCTTTAAAGTTTAATTTCACGTTTCGCAACTCGCAACTTGCATTTCGCATTTGGCATTTGGCTCATTTGCATTTTACTGTCAAATTAATCCAATTTAACACAAGCACCAAAACATTCAGCTGAATGCTGGACGGGCTCTTGGATTCCTGGATTCTTGGGTTGTTTAGTTGTTTGGTTGTTTGGTTGTTAGGGCTACGCAGAAATGCATTTTGCTGCCAAAACGAACAACATAATTACCGTTAAGAATTGTGTGCGCACAAAGAACACAGAGAACATTTTAGTAGTTGGTTTCCCCACTTGACCGTAGCAGCTACCCCACCGCCCGCCCTGCTCCGGCATCACTTGCCCCTTAATTGCCCGTGCAAATGTCCAGTGGGCAACCATTTGAGGCAAAGCTGCAGCTGCCCCGTGGCCAGGCGCACGATTTTCGCTCTCTCTTTCGCTCTCTCTGGTGTCTTGAGTCTTGTGGCATTGGCAATATGGGAAACGAATTGCTGACCAGACGCGCCACTCAACATTGCGGCATGTGCAACATGTTGCTGCTGCTGCTGTTGCTGCTGCTGCTGTTGCTGTTGCTACTTAGCTGCAGGAGATGACCGCACGTATCGATCGTATTCCGCGTTCCTAATTCGCCAGCATTTTGCAGAGACTTGCAGCTTCTCTTTACCATATTCAGCAGATAGCGCGCGAAACGCTCGACTGTCGCAAATCAGATACCACCAGGGACAGGCAGAACAACACACAGAACAGATCGAGACAAGCTGAGTGGACGGGGTAAGCAGAGACAGAGAGAGAGTGAGAGAGAGGGGCAGGGAGAGAGGCTAGAGTTGGTCGGTTAGGTTGGTTGGTTTAGCATATGCAGATGGGTTCAATTCTACGCAACACGTGAAATTATTTGCATACATTGAACAGCAGCAGCAGCAGCAGCAGCAGCAGCAGCAGCAACATTGAACCGAGAGTTGGTCGCATCTTGTATCTACAAGATACAATATTAAATTTAAAACAGCGCGAACGAAACGAAATATGTTAAACGCGTGACTAATGTGAGAACGTTCCAAAAGCAGATACATTTTGTTCGTTAGCCCCCAAGAGACAAACTTGATCAATGATCAGACACCGCAGCAATACTTTGCTGGCAGCAGGCAACTTTGGCAGCAGACAACTGCTGCTTGGCTAATTAGCTATGCAAACTATGAGATACACAGCGAAAGATACGCGCAAATCTTCTAGAGTTTTTCTCTACTTCTCTTCTCTTCTCTTCTCTTGTTTTTTTTGTTTTTATTTTTTATTTTTTGGTATTTTCTTTAGCTGGTTTCGTGTTATTGGCCAAATGCCTGCTGCGTCATGCGTGCAATTCATGTGTGTGTTGTTGTATCTGAACGAGTTGAAAAGAAAGTTTAACTCGATTTACTTCCAATTAGCTGCCATTTACGGCTTATGTATCTGTATCTATTGCAGCTGTATCTCTCTCTCTCCCTCTCTCTCTTTCTCTCTTATTCTCTCTTAATTCCGCTCGGCGGTGTGTGGGCGCCAAATTCGCAGTGTTGGCTCGAAAAATTGCTTAGACCGTTTTCAAAAAACGCAATCTCAAAGTCTTTGGGAGTATTGTTTTGGTTTTAAAGCCTGTAATTTAACTAATGACCGATATTTGATGCTACGCCTAAGTGGCCTTGGCTCTGACTCTGGCTCTGGCTCTGGTCGTGTTGTTATGAGCAAATCTCCTTCAGCTGCAGATCTGTATAAACGTTGTTATATGACGAGTAAATGCGTACGCATTTAGCCCACAGGCATTTTCTGGTCATTATCAGATAAGATTAGCTATACTTAGTGTGCACAGTATTTAGAGCAGTATTTTGTATACCCAACTGCATTCAAGCGTTTATCATAATTTGTATTTGAAGATAGCTGGTTGAATTTCGTGCATCGCATTAATGATACATCAATCTAACGATTAAGCATGAAATCGCGCTAATTCCTTAATGGTATTTCATTAGGAAGTTATTATAGTGAAATTCCTTTCATATTAATTAATAATAACAAGTTATACATATTATTATTTTTTATGTTTTTTTTTTTGCTTTAATTAGAAAGCATTTAAGCAGATGATGGTATCGGATAGATACTTCAGATCATTAATCTGCAGTTTCTGATGAAATGGCAAAAAATTATAAGTAGGCCAACTAGTTTTTTTTTACCTTCAATTTTAGATTACAACTAGATACACGAATTCCAGCAGATTGTTTTACAACACAGATTATTAATCAGTATTAAATGTATAAATTTCAGCGAAATAAATAACATGACAACGAGGTATTTTTGTGTTACGAGTTACAAAAGTTGTTGAAGATTTTTATTTATTTTACATGTTTTTTCCAAGAAATACAATACAGATAATTTATTAGCATTTTACTGATTATTTAATGCATAAATAGAAAAAGTAATAATTATGCCAACGATATTTTTTTGTGCTCAATTTTCAATTACAAGAATTTTACTATTATTATTTGTTTCATTTATGAAAACTGTTCCCATGGCAAATTTGTTCAATTAGCTACAGCTCTTAATAGTTCTTTCTGACTATAGATGAATAGAATATGACACCAGTTACATTCAGTTCTAAATAACATCCTGCCATAAAGTAGGATCCCTAATCTACTTGCTTTCATCTGTTACAGTTTCTAATCGCTGCCTTTCACCAACTGCTGCTGATTCTGCCAGGCAGCACAGGCGCAGCAAGCACCTGCCTGCTCATTCAGGATATTTTGTCGTAGTCCTGCAGTTAATGCATACTATGGCGACTTTATCGAATGCATCGCAATTGAAAACAAGAGAAGAAAAACTAAAAAGAAAAGGAAATAGATAGAGAAGAAAGAAAAACTATTGCCATCCATCTACCAGCACAAATTGTCTACCTACACTCTCGAAACATACCAAAATGCCATTGTTGCTGTTGTTGTTGAACCTTTTCTTTTATTTTTCCCATTTTTATGTCTACATCTCTCTCTCCCTCACTCACTCACTCAGTGTTCCCTTCTCTATCATCGTGGCGTTGTATGTGTTCTATTGTGTGTACTTTTTCGACTATTTGGTTTTTATTATTTTTGGTAAAATTTATGACTCGTTGCCGCCACAGACTCGAGTTTAGAGTCTTGTGTCTCGAGTGTGACCGTGCCATGTGTTGCATTCAACTTGAGAATGCGTTTCTTGTTTCTTCGGGTTTCTTAAGTCTCTCTATAATGAACACACATACACACACACACACATATATATATATATATATACATATATATAAATATCTGACCATTGTTTGGGCATTCGTTTAGCGAGCTGCAGCTAATCGGCTGGGTGTCTTCTTCGGTCTTCTTCTTCGTTTTCCTTGAGCTCTACCTACGCATTTTGGGAATCTTGGGAGACCGCACTCGAAACGAACCCGAATCCAAATAGAAAATTTCTACTCTATTTGGCGGCACAAATTGTCTTTGACCTTGCGTCTTTGTCTGGCCAAAGGGAAAACTGCAGGCAAACTTCAGCGACTACTGAGCACCATTGACGGCCATTTTGAAAATTTACAGGAGTTGGAGGCCATTGAAATAATTTTGCCGCCTTTGCATTGTTGCTTCAATTAGGCAACATTTTGGTGGCAAGGCAAGCGAAAACTTTGCACATAAAATGTGGAAATGGAAATGGAAAATTGCTCTAACTGTCTATTCTGTCTGCACTGTCGGACTGTCTTCGCTGCGCACTTTTGGATTTTGTTTTGTAAAAAGAGATAATCATAAAAATTTAGCAGCATGAAAATTGTTTAATTTTATTAGCAAAGTTTTTTGGTGTTTTATATATGAACAAAAATTTCATTTGTAACACTGTCCAACATCAAAAGCAGCTGCTTTTATTTGGCTACTAAAAAAAAAGACAAAATTAAAGTTCTTCAGCTGAGAGTACTCGATAGGAAGTTACCTCAACTTAAAGTTTATTTATTAATAATAACAAGGAACGTATATATTAAATTGAGAAAAGCAGAAAATTGGCCAAGTCTTGCTGAATCAACATGAAGCAAATAAGTAAGACATAATAATATTTTTCTTGAAAATGCTGGTAAAGGATACAATTCATTTTGTATTTTAACTGTCCTGATTTGACTACTGAGTATGACAAATATAATCATAAATAACTCATATTTATTTAACATTTAACTTCGCTGAGATTGCTGAGATCAACAAAAAGGAAATAAGTTGAATTAATTGATTGCACTTGTCGTCCTTTAAACAACCTTTCAAGCTCTCCATTTGATTGCAGGGTATGACAAATATAATCATAAATACGTATAATATTCTCTTTCACTGCCGACTTTCTATTCGACTGTTCGTTATTGCAACTGCGTAAAGTCTCTCTATATACACACTCATATAGATTACTGCATGGGTGTGTGTGTGTGTTTGTGTGGGTTTTACCTGACTCTGTGTGGGATTATGCCTGCCAATGCGAAATTATACAACTTTGGCAACTTTGGCTTTGTTTTCCGTCTGTATGTGTATTTTTCGGTCTTTTCATTTTCATTTTTATTTGATTTTGCTTTTGTTGTTGTTGTTGTTGTTTTCGTTCTACGAAATTGTTGCTTATTGCTTTTGGACGCTGCGTATAAGCCGCTGCTCTGCTTTTGGCCAACTACCTCCACCCCAGCACCAACCGGCTCCGGGTGCGCTCTGTGAGTTATTGTGTGGATGCAGGTAAGCGTGAAAATTTTGCTAAGCCAACTTAATGCAACTTCTTCTTGGTAAGGATCAGCCGCTGCTGCTGAGGCTGCTGCTGAGGCTGCTGCTGCTTCCTGCTGACCCCTACGCATTGTTTACCAGTTTTCTCTTCTCCTTTCAATGTTTTGTTATTTTTTTTTTGTTTTAGGTGTGCGTTTTTTGTTGTTGTGATTTTGGCTCTTTTGTTTTCATGTATTGCGTAGTGCAGCGGGATGCTGCTGACCCTGCGCACCTTGAGTGTCGTCATCGAACCTTGTCCGAGTCTCTCTCTCTTTCAACAGTGCAACTGTCGCCTTTTCCCGCTGCGTTGGCAATTTATGCGGCATTGTCAGCTGGCATTCACATTTATCGCCAAGTTGTATCTGTGTCTGTTGCTGCCGCCTCGCCTAATAGAGATATGAGTTGGAACCTGAACCAGGCTTTATTTAATTTATACATTAACCCCTTTGGCTGCGACGACGTCGTCGTCGTCGTCGTGTCACACGATTTACATTGCATGTTGTCACGTCATTCTGTCAACAGTTTGCAACTTCAACTTGGCCATGAATTATCCAAACACATCGCACCTTGAGACACGCCCCAGGACAAACACTTTTTCTTCTTTTGATCATGTTCTTTTCCTCCTTTTTTTTAGTTGTTATTTTATTTGTTACGCTACCGTGAGTAATTAAGCTGCATGCCTTTGGCTCTTTTTTGCCGCGCCCCGTTCGCCTCTTGGCCAAGTTGGTCCGCTTCAAAAGTCTTTGGCCGCTGACGCAATTTTAACATCCCATTCCTAGATCCAATTAAAGCGCTATAAAAATCACTTAAGTGCCGCATTTGACAATCAACTTTAATAAAGACCATGAATGGCAGCCTGTCGCCCCCTGCGAACCCCGCTCGACGGCTGACTCAACCTTGACCCAAGCGTGTGGAGGAAAATGGCGTTGACAATAAATGGGCAACAGGATTCGGCGTATAGCTAAACACAGACTGAAGAGTCATGCCCAAGAGGGGGAAGATGACTACGAGCCGAAAGGGAAACAAGTTGCGATAACAACAGCGCAACATCGACAACAACAACACCGACAACAGTAACAGCAGCCGCAGCAGCAACAAAAAAAAAAAGGGCGCAAAAAAATTATGAAAAATTAATTTCTGCCCGTCGGCAGACTCTGGCTTTTTTTCATGTTATTGCTGCTCTTTTTTTTTTTTTTTTTGTTTTTTGGTCTGTGGGGAGACAGACAGACACATGGAAACTGATTCGCAGGGTCAGGAAAATTGTTGTCGTTGTTGTTGTGGATGTTTATGCGTGTGTGTGTGCAGATAAATACATAATGTGAATCATGAAATGTTGCCAGATGACTTTTAGCTCAGTTTTAATAGTTTTATGTGCACTCAAATGGCGTAACGAGTTGATTGAAATAACAAAGAAATGTTTAAGTTAATTAGATTTTGGCTGGCGTTCGTTAAAGCTGTCAAGTTGATTGGCAAATTCGAGAACATATCTCACAAATATTTAAATATTTGGCCAAAACTATTTATGATTTTTTTTCAGCTTAATAATATTGTAGCATAAGTAAGTCTTTAAGTCTTTTACTATATGTAAACTCTGCTTGTCTTCTGGCAAATTTAACAATCCTTTAAGATCATTTATATACATTATTATAATATTTTTGAATACGTTTTCAATTGAAAATCATGGGCAACTCTGACGCATAAACCCCCATTTGTGGAATAAAAAAGTGCTCACATCATGCTTGAGTTTGCCCTCAGTTTTGGTTGCCCTTGCCCCATTGGTGTGCTATGCGCTTTTGTCTGACGGTTTTACAATACATTCCACTGTTGTGGTAACGATGACGATTGCCACCACCAGACCAGCAACTGCAGCCACATCAGCAGCAACGACAACAGTGGCAACTTTGGCTGCAGGCGTGCCCCCTTTAGTGTAGACTCTCTTCTCTCTCCCTTTCGCTCTCTCTCTCTCTCTCTCTCTCTCTCCCTCTCTAACTCTCTCTGTGCGCTGTCGCCCTTCGATTTGTTGGTCTGTCATCATGCCTCATCATTGTCAGCCGCCTGGACGCTTGACTCGCTGCTCCTTCTACTGAACCTCTACTTCTCAACATCGTTTACTTTGTTGTCGTTCTCGTCGTCAGCATGTGCAACATTTTCATCATCATTATTTTATGTTGCAGGAGGCAGGCAGCGGAGGCAACGACTTCACCTTGCTTACACACTTTTTATCCTCCGTGCTTCTTATTTATGCATTATTGAATATTGTTTATAAAGCGACATGTTGCTGCTGCACACAGACGGCAATTGCTGTTGCTGCTGCTGCTGCTGCTACGTTGTTGTTGTTGTTGTCGTTGTCGTTGTTCTTACTGCAAAATATGATTCGTTTTTGTTTACTTTTGCAAATGCCTGGGAATGTTTATGGCGCTCAAATATTTACAATACTCCCGCAACGCCAACAGCAAAAGCAACAGCAGCAGTAACAGCAACAGCAACAGCAGCAATTGTTGCTGTTGTTGTGAGTGAATTTGAATTGAGCCATCAAAATGCCAAGCCAATTGTCACCCATTTGGAGCCAAATCACAGCAAGTGCCAAACAAATGTCAGCGATCACTGTTCACTGTTCAGTGATCCATGATCAACGATCACCGATCAGCGATCACCGATCAGTGTTGATCAACAACAAAACCGCAACAACAACAACAACAGCAATAACAGCAACAATCTTCACTCGACACAGACAGCTTCTCTTCTTCTGGTGCAATCGTCAGACTACGTTGATCGTTGATTTTTATTGACAGCTCACAGCGGTTTATTAATGATCGTGCTGGGTTGCAAAGCGAGCCCATCGAGATCTCTACCCGATTGAGATGGACGGCGACTTTCAGACTAAACACGCGATGCCAACAACAACAACAGCTCCAACAACAACAACAGCAGCACACATCAATCTGTGCACATCCAATGTCTATCCGAGATGTCCGTCTGTCTGTCTGTCTGTCTGTCTGCGAGGATCACTCAGCTGTCCTGCGCGCCCAGAGCGTTTCTGAGGATTGCCATGCAAATTCTTCAGTGCTACGCTCGCGCATGATTAATTAGCCGCACAAATTGCAGCTGCGACTGTAATTAATTTTATACAAGCTTATCAAGCAAACTGAGCATATACACACATCGTATAAATATATATAAATATATATAAATATATATATAAATTATAGACATTTGTGCAGTCGCCGCACGTAACAACTTTGAGAGCCTGTGCAGCTGAATGCCTAATTAGGCGTAAGCATAAACGCAATAATCGATCTGACAATTTATACAAAATCAAGCTGAATCAATTAGTAATCGTCGCGAACGCAATTTAAGAGTTTAGATATGCTACACAGTTAAAAATTAATGCCTATATTTATTTACTTCTGCCTTACCTACAAAATTAATGGGTTAATAAAACTAACTAAAAACATTTTTCAATTGCAAAATAATTGAATTGAATAATTAGCATGTTATTTAAGAGTGTCTGTTACACGATTTTTTATTACAGTGCACTTTGCTCTAGGGCTGCGGCATGACTCGACATTTAACGAGAGATGCGAGCAGTTCGTAGAATCTGAGCTGAAAGACATGCCGCCGTCATTTGCATGGGCGTCGCAACGAAATATTTTCTATCTGGAAATCATTTCCCACAAGGTGCGTCACTGATTAAATATTTGCTGGAGGCCACACCCGGCTAACCCAGTTCTAGTTCTCAGTTCCAGTTCTGATTTCGATTGCAATGTTTGTCTAACAAGCAACCAAAAATACAACAACAAAAAAGAGCATATGTAAACAATGCCACAACGCAACACTCTAAACAAATGCCGGGCGCTGTAATTTGAGCCTAGCAATAAGAAAAATAAAAAAATAAAAAAAAACCAGACCAAAAAAACAAAAGAAGAAGAGCGAACGTCTGCTGTCAGTCAAGATGGTTCGGCTCTTAAAATGTAAATAATGCTAAAAAAAAAAAGAAAATAGGAAAAAAAATAAAAATAAAATAAGAAATGCCAAAGCGACGGCGACAAGTGACGCCTTATCTTAAATGCATGCCTCTTCGAGAGTTGCCCCTGCCACTGCCGCTGCCGTTGCGACTGGCCATGCTTCGAAGCAAAGTGTCGCAGCACTCTGAAGTGATTGGCCTATCGCATTTCTCTGCCCATTTGCCACACAGCGAAAAGTGCAATAAATTAAGTAGAAAACCCGCTTCGCAAAAAGTGCTATATGACAGACTTTAGCAGCCAATCGCAGCACCTAAAACTAATGAATTTGATGACAAAACTCGTTGAATTGAGAGCTACCAGCATTCTTAGTCTAGGCATGCACGTGGGTTGTCTTTAACGTTTTAGTAGCTAACAAGAATAATCACAAATTGAGTTTGGAGAGAGTAAGTTGTAAAACGAGTCCGTAGAAAATATTTAGTAAATTTATAGATTTTTAGTTGAATTTCATCTACTACCTCTCAAAAGTACAAAGGCGGTTTATTCCTGCTATTATCGACACATTTCACATATTCAGAATATGATTTATTCAATAAAACTAATTTATTTTATGAGATATGGATTTTATCAATATAAAAAGTTTTTGATATAAAAATTATTGCTCGACTATAAAAATATTTTATTAACAATTCCACAGCCTTCACAAATCTTTAAGCTCTTCTTATAACTCATCGATATAAATAATGTTTGGTTTAATTAAAGAAAACTTCAACTTGTGTTTTTATTATTTGCTTTGGACATTAATAAAGAAAACTGCATGCCTAAATTGAACAAAGGAAATCAACTATTTTTAGTTAATATTATTGCTCATTAATATCAATAGTTTTTCCAATTATATCTCAAATATTTAAAACTTTATCAATAATTGCCCAGCGTACACAAATCGTCGAACTCCTCCAGTTAATTTGCCGCAATCAAATGTGATCTCAGCGCAGTTAGACAGAGTTAGATATTCCCTTTAGTAAAACATTTCGTATGCAATAAGTAAAGTTCTTTTTTAATGTTTATGGTAAATGCGATGGCAACGCAATATCAATATCGAATTCAAGTTCTTAACATATTTCAGTGTGTTATCAGGAGGCGGCAAATGAGTCGAAGTCCAAGTCCAAGTCAGAGTCAGACTGAGAGTCAGAGACTCTGTGGGCAACATGTTGCAAGAATGGACATTGTAGGTTGTTGTTGCCTGGGTTGACAGTCATTTAGATTTATGGCTGATTGTCTGCCTGGCAGCCAGCGTCTGTTTATAGTTGCTGTTGCTGTTGTTGGTGTTGTCGTTGTTGTTCCGTACTTGTTGTGGTTGTTGCCGTTTTAGCCTTATTTGCACGCAGCGAAGTCCAATTTTGCATGTTGCCCGTTGCACGTTGCACGCTGCCCGTTGATGGTTGTCGTTGTCGTTGTCGCTTACGCAGGTGACTACAAGAAAGCAGCGCCCAAAGCCAAGCGGCAAACTTGTTTAATAACATGGCCAATTTGCATGTGTCGCACTCGACGAGGCGGAAATACACTGCCCAAAACTTTGTGCTTCAATTCTGAATCAATATTGGAATTGAAACAGAAAAAGTAGTAAGCGAAAACGGAGCAGTAGTATTTCCAAAATTATTGAATAAATCATTTAAATAATACTATGTGATTATTTTTTAAGCTCAACTACAAATTAACGATTTTTAGATTTTTGAGATAGCTTTCGTAACACATTAAAATTGAGAAGAAAATATACAAAAAAAATTGTTTGAGATAAGATAAAATTGAGAAGGAAATAAAAATAAAACCAAAAAAGCTAATTAAATGTTAAAATTACATCAGATTGTTTAAAAAAAAAAGCTGGTTCAACTCAATTAATTGCTTGTGATATAAATATAAAGATTCTATGCCACGAATTGGTAATACATGCGTATGACAAGCGTTTTATTTGCAGTGTACCAAAGATAGAACCAGTGAGACAGAGAGGGCGATATGTGGAGACGGAGTGAGGCCGTGTGGAGATTGGTGTTATTGGGCGGTCTAAACACCACAGGTCCCCATCATTGCTATTAGATATCACAAATGCGATAAACGTCGAATGGGCCCGTGCAACTTTTTATTGATTTAAATGCCACAATGCCAGCGCATTGTATCGCATCGCATGGCATCGAATCGAATCGAATCGAATCGAGTCGAACCGAGTCGCATCTTGTGGCATCTTTTTTATTTTGGCCACAAAACCGCACAGTTTATGCTGAGTCTGGGAAAAGAGATTAGGATTAAGCCGTTTGTCAACTTGTCATAATTGCAGACTGCGATGGCGGCGGCGGCGCCGTCGATCGGCTTGTTAGCAAATTATAAACTGTGTTTTTTTTTCCATTTTTTTTTTTTTTTTGCCTGCAACTTGCTGTTGCTATTTGATGGCGACGTGCTTCAACGCCAACGTTGGCGACGCTGTTGAACGTTGCACGTTCGAAACGTGGACACAAACGATGACTCAAGGCAATTCCTTGCACATTTTTCGTAATCTTTGTTTTTTTTTTCATGCTGCGCGTAGGCAGCACAAATCCAAATCTCAGCTTGCAACCGGCAAAACGCCGGCGGCAGCTGCCAACTCCCAAACTGAAAACTCCAAACTGCAAACAGCAAACAGCAAACTTCAGACTAGGTAAACTGTAAACTGCGAAACCCAAACTTCAGCTTCATCAAGTGCAAATATGCAAATCTCAGTGCAACGCTTCGGTTGCAACTCCAGGGACCATGCTAGCTAACTGGCCTATTCGCCTATCTGGCCAGAGCAGTCTTGGCAATGCCTTGTCAACTGGGGAAACAACAAACCTACTCAAGAGCCGCAAATCAACCTGCCAGTTTGAATATATTTTGAACTATCCAGTTAAATTGACTTCTTTTCTTTGTGGGAATTTTTGGCTTGGTCTGCAATACATCAAATCTGTTAACAATTATCTTGTAAAAAATCGAACAAAATGGTTTTTTTTAATGCGGCATTTGAATTAGTCAGCTGGTAAAACCAATAAAAAAATGTACAAAAATAAAAAGTATGTTGAGGAAGGCAAGCAAAAAACTGACAAAGTGAGCAATGCAAAAAATGGCGGACTTGATTACTCATATAATATATACAATAATACAACATATGAGATAATTTTTAGAGAAATTATGAATACAGAAAAAATGAGGTATTAATCAGATCTGTGATCGTAGTAGATGAATTTGTAATGTATTCAGATGAAAGATATATAAGTAATGAATTATCAAAGATACTTATTAGGCATGGATATTGTTACCACCAGTCAGACCAATATTTATTCATCCACTCTCAACTTAGAAGTGTTTTCTTCACATTAGGACTAACTTTGAATACTCCATTTACTCCTTTAAAATATTTTACTATGTAGCTTGACTAAAACCAGAGCTTCAGCCCCAAAAAATGAGTTACAACTAGCTGACAAGTCTTTTATTATTATTTTCTTTTTCTGTATGATTTCCTTTGCCATCGCATAAGGTTTGCTCTTTGATTATAGCTCAGCTGCAGAAATCTATCTGCCACATCACCTTTCAACTTTTCCAGGCAGCTGCGGAAAAACGCTTCGAGCTGCCCGCCGTCGCAGCAGCAGCAGCACCAGCAGTAATTTTGTACAAGTACAAGCAACGCCTTCTCCAAAAAAAAAAAATTGTAAAAAATTTATGAAAATCCATTTTCCAAAGCGTTCATTACGTTGCATGCAAAAATGTGGCAACCAGCACAGCAACATTTGGGCAACAAAAAAAAAAAAATAAAGGCTAACTGCTGCAAGTTTGCATTTAACGCGGCTGCCAGGCTTAATTTTTTCCTTATTTTTAATATCGCGCTGCTCAAGCCAAAAAAAAGAGGAGAGAGAAAAACGACATGAAAAAACCCACGGCTATGTAAAGCAACAACAACAACAACAGCAACAACGACAACCACAACAACTGCTACAAAAGGCAACTCGTTGCATTTTCCACACACACACATACAAATAGAAAACACATACAGTAAGCCGTAAGTCCATGTCCAGAATCACGTCCATGTCCAGGAAGCAAAACTCTTTGCGTATTTGCGTAGGCATAACTTGGCGCTTGTCTGCTCAGAGACCGGACACTGCAACAGGCAGCGACAGGCTGAGCGAGGCACAGCCAGAGGGGAGTAACGGGGGTAGACTAGAATTGAGACTCGGCCTGTTCGCTAGTTGGTTTTTCATAATTAATTATTATTTAGCTGGAAAGTACCCCTGGCATATCAAATAACTCAACTGAGTAGACACGAACAAAATGCAAGTGCTTAATTAAGAAAATCTAAGAGAAACTAACAATTATCAGAAGCCAGAACGAATACTAAATGCACTAACGGAATAAATAAATACATATTTCCAAATCATAGCTCAAGTTTAAGCCACTAATAAATGAATCAAAAGGGTTTTTGGAACGAAGTTCAAATCAAATATTGCAAATTTTAAGCAGGCCAGTTCAATGAGGCTAACTAGAGATCTTAGATGGGCACAGCATTTCCATTGTTCGCTATTGGTTATGGACTGAACAGCCTCATTTGCTTAGCAAAATTATGCTACCACTTTAGAAAGTGTATAACTAGGAGCAAATATCTTGTCTTTTGTTCCCAGGCAGCAGCAGCAGCAGCAGTCGCTTTCGATACGTGATTGTTAGAATTGAGTTGGCCAATCATGTGATTGTTGAAATAACATGTTGCAGCAGCACTTGACTTCATTTACATGACTCAAAGGGTGCCCCGTCGCAGTGCAGCGCAGCTCAGCGCAGAGATCGACCCAAAAACCAAAAAAAAAATCCAGAAACCATAACCAACTGCTACTTAGCCCAATTTCGCATAATGCACATGAGTGTTTTCCCTACGGTTCCCCTCGACAACTCCAGTTACAGTCTCTGAATCTCAAAAGAGCCTCTCTTTCTCTCTCTAAATATCTCTTTGTCTCTCTCTCTCTCTCTCGCCATGGCCTCTTTTGTAAATTACAAAACAGCCAACGGGCAACGTTCGAAAAATTGAGCCGCAGCAATTGTAACACTTTTTTTTGTTGTATTTTTTGTTTTTTTGCTCAGCTCCAGCCAAAATCTAAACTAGGCAGTAAGAAGAAAAAAATACAAAACGGCAACAAAAAATTGCTCATGAAATTCCCTCGAGACAAACTGCACGCCAAGCTGCAGCCTGCCGCCACTCTTCACCCTTCTCCCTGCTCCCTGCTCCTTCTCCCTGCTCTCCCTCCACATCTTGTGCTCAGCGTTTAGCTGGCTGCTATTTGTTGCGTTGAGATTGTTTGTGAAAAGTGCAGGCTAGCTGGAAAAACGCTCCCCAGAGTAACATTACAAGCCATTTGGCCAGAACTGTAGCTGGCTGCACTGCGAACAATTTCTGATTCATTTCATTAACGCTTTTTGTTTATATAAAATAATACTTATCATAAATTTAGTTATGGGCCAGATTGCAACTTAAACGAATTTTATTTTACTTGTAGTTGGAAAAAACTACATTCTTAAATAAACTTTTATTATTTTCAGAATTCCTAATCTGTACACTTTGTAATTATGGTGAATTTGGTGAACTGAGAAAGAAAGGAGTTGATAAATCAAACAAATTGTATATATAAAAAAAAATAAATGAAAGCGCCAGTTTTTTACGGTGCACATCCCGTTCTCAGTGTCAACCCTCGGCAACATGTTGAGGGCGTTTAGCAGCAGATAATTTTTATGACCCGACTTGCTGAGAGTTGAATTGTTGTTCTTGGCGTGGCACAAGCAGCCAGAGATTGACCCACCACCCAATTGGACACACCACCCGATCCATCCCCACTCACACCCCCTTCCCCCTTCCCCGTTCCGTAGCGATTTGCTGTAGCTGTAGCTCGGTGAGATAATTTTATACAATTTATTATCAACGTGCGTCGCGTGCAACACTTGCCACATGGCCGCATGGCCACACAGCTCATCAGCGCTCTTCTAGTTGCCCGTTGCCCCGTTGCCAGTGTTGTTGTTGCGTGTTAAATGTTTTCACGTGGCACACAATCGTATTACACACATATCTGGCACTCGGAATCGGTATTCTCAATTCGATAATGCCCAGCATTGCGTGCAGTCTTTGCTCGGCTGCTTGTTGCATTAAAAAGCGTTTAATAAGCATTAGATTACACATTTCAGTATTACGGTATCATTCACTGTTTGAGCTAATACTTAAGAGGGGGGTTTCCCTCTCTCTCTCTCTCTCCCTCTCTCTCTCTCTGATCGGGTTAAGGGTGACCAACTTATCTCTCACTTAATGTGCCACAGTTGCGCCAATTTAACGCTCTGAGCTTAAAAGTCAGATATATATATGTATATATATTTGTATATGAGTATATATTTATACATGTCTGTGTTTTCCCCAAGCATAACTGATTAAATGGGCTTATCAGCAGCTACAGTTAAAATTTGTTGGCTTTAAGTTAGAATGGTGCAAACCAATATCTATAATAAGATTAATGATATATGTAAACGTCGATTACTGCATTAGTTATAAATTTATTAAGTTTGCTAAGTTTTAATATAATTAAAAGTATTTTAATCGTCCAAATTATGAAATGTTTTTTCCTTATTTATAATTGATTCCCTTGTTAAAGAAAAGAAAAACTGATTTTATACGTATTCCAAATATCGAATAATTTAGATAAATAGATAATAATTTAAGGTACAATTTGATTGCACAATTTTGTGGTTATTTTACTGCATTAATTCAGATATATTTTTCTAATTATGAACAAGGGAAGAATTTGAGATGGTTTATAGATTTCTTGTAAAGTTTGCTACATTTTAAGACAATAGAAAGTTTATTAAGCACCCAGATAATAAAATTATTTCCCCAACAACTGATTCTAAGCGATTTTATTCCAATTCTTTCTTACTTTCTATATATATTTATCAACATATTAATAACAATATTTAGAAATTTTAGAAAGCCAAAAGCCGCAAAGTTCTTGAATAAGCTACATATCAAGTATATATTTAATGTCAACAATTTTTAGATTATTTCTGTATGTGTCTTGCATAGTTTCAGTTAATTAACTGGAAGCTTGTGAAGTTCCACATTTTCCTTTAAACAAACCGCAACAAATGATGGCAGCCTCGAGTAATAATCGACTGTCAGACTGCCAGACTGCCAGATTGCCAGACAGACTATGTCTTTATCTATCTGTATGGCAATATGTGAATTTGTGTGCAGCATTTTGAAATATCCAAAAACTTTGAAAACTAACCGCAAAAACCACACAAAGGCAACAAAGCCGTTTTCATTTTATATTTTGTTATTCTGTTTGTTTTTTTTTTGTGTGTTTTTTTTTTTATTAAGTATTCTGCGCCTATATTTGTTTGGCTTTTGATGTAATTGACCAAGAAATACGGAGACTAAGGCAACGCAATCAGTTTTATGATTATTCTTTGCGCTGATTGTGGGACAATTTAATTGCTTGCCTAGGAATATATACACAAATACAAATATGATTTTTGTATATGTATAATATTAAACAAACAGCTTTGTAAACAAACGTGTTCCGCTTAGAAATCAACAGTCTATTTTCAAATGTCTTTTGATTATCAAGAATTATGACACGGACATAAACTGGGAATGTCGACTGTATAAATATCTTCTTTATGCAGATACACATATATATATATATATATATATAAATAAATAAAAACATAAAAAATACTGCTTATGAGCAACCCTTCAGCAATGTTTCTCCTCTTGTCAATTTGCAATCGGTTTGTCATTTGAGCTATGCGGGGACTTGTAGATAATTTTTTGAGGCTTAGCTTGAGAACTTTAATGCCATGTTAACTAATCTACAAAGCCCACACAGCGACGGCAAAACATTTAAGGATGAGGTAGAGAGAGAGAAGGAGAGAAAGAGAGAGCAGAGTGCATTTTGAATTATGTCCAATGTCGTGTTTAAAAGGCGGCATTAAAATCCATTAGCGAACACGGCGCATAAATAAAACCGCGTTGCCTTAATTTCCCTGCTCGACTTGTTGTTGTTGCAACTGGCCAAAAATAGCCAGATTAGGCGACGAGACAACGAGAAAATGGGATACAAATGACGCTAATAAATATTGAGAGAGTGCACTGCATGTGCCACAAAGGATTTGGGGGAGGCGTGGCGTGGAGGCCATTAGAGAGCGGAAATGGAGTTTCCCTTCAAAAGGAGTATGCATGTAATATGTTGCATATTGTATATGTTGCATATTGCATATTGCGTATTGCAACTGAAGACGAGACTTACCCTTGAGCGCTGCAACTTGTGTTAATCCATTAAATCCAGCTAGTAGAGGCAGCAGCAGTGGCATCAACAGTGGCAGCCACGCACAAACTGACAATGGAGGTGAGTGACGCATCTTTGGGCTGCTGTCGCTTTTCTCTAATTTTAGCTGCAACGTTACAGCGACATTTGGATTGTTTCTTTTCTGTCGTCGTCGCTGGCTGAACTCGCTTTGATTTTTATTTTTATTCTCAATTTTTAATTTATTTTTAATTTTTATTTCGTTGGCACGCATTTCACATAAATGCATTTTGTCAGGTTTTATTTTCTATTTCTTTTTTTTTTTTTGGTTTTTTCGTTTCAAATTCTTGATTTTCACTTTTTCGAAATGCACTTTTCTTTCACATGAATTTTTGGCACACGTTTCTCTTTCTACTCGAAAATTTAAATCCTATGACATGGTGCTTAGACCGGAAACCGGAATCCGCTGGCAGCCAATGACGTTGCGACGTTATCGTTGCTCTTGTTGTTGCTGTTGTTGTTACTTACGCACGAAACCCAACTCGCGGCCGAGCGACCGAATCTTTAGCCGTGTTCAACATGCGAATAGCCCCGAACGTGTGAGCGACGAACGCAAGAAAAACACGCACACGAACCGCTCGCACAACCGATGCGACCGACTACAAGCAGCAAATTGAATGCGGCCAGCAACATGTTTGTCGTTTACCCTGTTAAGCTAGCAGCGCACACAGTCCACACATGGTCCACACGGCCTGCTGCTGTCACTGTGCCCATGCTCAAAATGGCACTGTTAAACTGTTCGGCTGCAAGGAAATGGGCGCTGTTAAACTTGTTGCATGCTGTGGATGCTAACTGTCTCGGCCTCAGTCTACAGTTGCTTTGTTTACAATTGCAGGGGCTGCGTTTGTTTTGTTCCATTTGCCGTTTGTTTCACAAATGTTGAGACACACTTTTGTCTATGTTGCAAATGTGGCTAATTTGCAACATATTCTGTTTGCTGTGCAAATAAATGTTGCATTAATAATATAATAAGTCTATTTATATGTTAATTTTATGATTTCAGTCTGAAACACGTACAGTATATTATATTTTTTACTGCCCGGCTTTTGTCGAGTCTATAATTATTTTTATGGCTGTCGTTAAAAAAAAAACGAACGGTAAACTCGCTTATAATCAACATGCTCTAGTAATTTTTAATAATTAGCTAATTAATCTTTTAATGAATGCTGTGATGAAAACAGCACAATAAATTGAAAAACAAAACAAATTTATATAATAAGTGATTGAGTTTTTTTTTATTTATTCAGCCAGCCAAAAATGAATAAGCTCTATTTTCTCAACAGTTTCTAATTATTTGATGACTATTTTGTGATAAATATTCTATTCAAAATGAATAAAACTAATTTTATCATCCGTAAATAAGTAAAATCTAAAGATTTGAATAAAATTCCTTTTAACAGCTCTAAATTAGTAATTTTGGGATCTTTTATTCTTAGGCAAGTCCATTTTGTTAACACTTTCAGTTTATTATATTTATTTGATTTAATTTCATATAACTTTTTATGCATTTACTCAACTGAGTGGTTTTTTTTATATTTTGGCTAACGATGTCCAAACTCATTAGGGTGTTGATTGTGAATACCTTTGGCTTTTGACAGTAAAAGAAGAAAAGTTGTATTTTCATCCATTCTTTTGTTCGATTTTCTAGTTGATGTTCGCTCATTGGCAACATGTTGCTTTTTTTCGACTGTTTTTCTGTTCTGTTCTATTCAAATCTCAGGTCGTCGATTTTTAAGGCCCGGTTCTTTTGAGAGTGTTGACCATTTGCTATCTAATCTGAACGAGTGCCGCACTCGCTCTCCAGCTGTTAGCTCATCCATTTCCATTTCCATTTCCAAACTGCAATAAACGCCACACAAGCCAGACAAACGTCGAGCGCATTTCACAACAAGCCCAAAAGAGGAAGACAAAATTGAGAACAACAATAACAACAACAAGATCACATAGAACCACTTGGGGTCATATCGTATCCATATCGGGGCAACAGACGACGCCTCGGCGTCCGTTAGAAGCCGCTAATGAATTTCGAAAAAGTATAATAAAAAAAAATAACAAAAATCAATTGAATGGACACAAGATATTGTATTAATTTATCAAAAAGTGCATATCCCAAAAACGAGGCTTTTTATAAATCGCTGCCTAATTTCCCAACGTTTGTTAAATAATCAATAACTTCTTAGTGCACTCCTCCCCCCCGCTCTCACATACAGGTAGTTTCAGCTGGAGTGTGAAGTTTGTTCATTAATGCAGCTCAGATACAGATACAGATACAGAGTTTGACCAAGTGTAAAATAAAGGTGTGTATCTTTTTATACAAAATAGTGCGTGCATTCACAAGACAGGGCCAACAGGCAGGCAGCCAGGCTAGTGATAGTCGAGGCAGGCAGGTGTTGTTATTCGTATCGAACTTCTACTTCGACGCTCCTCTCAACAATGTGCATTGTTTTGTCTTTGCCCGAAAAGGTCACAGTGCGTACAATGCACAATGTAACCCAAAAATGCAGGTAGAAAACTAAATAAATATATGTGTTATACGCATACACATTGTAGGCATACAGGTAAGCCATATTTCAAATGCTGATAATTGGCCAATTTATAGGGGACTCGAGTAAGTCGAATTTGATGTGGCAAACACTGAAGTTTGACAACGTCGCACAGTTTTCGAGCTCTCGATGTGCTTATTTTAAGATTCAATTAAAGTTTAATTTTAAATTCAAATCAATATTTTAAATTAAAAATTTTCAATTAATTCTGTATTTAATCTTAAGTTTTCAAACACTTCTCAAACAACAAATCTGCCGAAATTAATCTAAAGCAATAAGTTCTACCACAATGAATGCCATATAAATACGCTCCTAAATATTTCATTTGAGTACAGCTTCACTCTCTGCGTTGTTGCCACACTTCACTCAAGGCAATGCTTGAAGTTTGGCAACGTCGCACGTTTTACGTCTTTTGGCAAAATATTGTCAGGGCTTAGGAAACGGTTGTCGCTATGAGCCATTTAAATGTTTTTGTGTTAGCCGTAACTTGTCATTGTTGCCAGACTGACTGACTGACTGAGTGACTGACTGTTTGTCAGTCTTTCTATCTCCCTCTCTACAACTCGCTCGCTCTCTGTCTGTCATGTCTGCTTTCGGATGGGCATAAGCCCCTGTTAATGACATGTAAGTTGCGTCTCAATTGCGGATTTGCTTAGCTTACTTTGCTCACGAAATGAAATGACATTTTGATTGCCAGACAAAGTTCACTCTTCCGCTCTAGCAATAAATATTATGCTCGTATTTGCTAATGGGTGCATGTTTGAGTACATCAAAATTTAACATGACTTTTATTTCTCGTAATTAATTTATGATGCCAGCTAATTTGCCAATCAAAAACACTGAAAAGGCGTTAATGGCAACAGCAGGCGTTCGTCGTTCGTCGTTTTAAGTTTCATCTTTGGGTATTGAAACTAAGTCAGCCAGCTTGTCATGCCATGCCTTAAATGGTAAAATTATATAAACTTTAGACAGTTATTAAGTTAATAAGAGCTGAGATAGGTTAAATTGATTAGCGTGATTTTATACGATTTTTTTTTTATTTTTTATTCCCCATTGACAAACTGTTTGTTGTTATTAGAAGAGTATGCAAACTTTAACTAAAGCAAATCAAACAAATTTGCCCCTCTTCAAATGTTTTAATCGGACTCGCAGAATCAGCAGAAGAAAATAAATCTTCAAAAGATACACAAAAATAAAAAAAAGAAACTGGCTCAAGAGGATAACCCTTGAGTTGGCTGAAAAGTGTTTCCGCATTTGGCGTAAGCTGCCAGCATTTGGTTAAATTTGCGCACATTTTGGCTGCGGCTTGCAAAAGTCAACAAATTACTCGTACACACACTCAAGATAATTGAAATTAGCGACTGTGACAGCCTGATTGCCTTCGCATGCCCCCTCCTGGGGGACCGGCAGCAAAACCTGATACCGAACATGAACCTAAGACGCTGCCACAAATCTCCACAACTCGAGTCAACTGACTGCTGGCTGCTGGCCGCCCACTCGTTTTGGGGCGCAAAACCAAAAACCGAAAGCCAAACCCAAATCGAGTGGGTTTTTTTTTTTGGACAGACCAACCACATACAAACATCCATGTGTGCTGGAGGAACTTGAGGACTTGGGCTTGGGTTTGTCAGTCTCACGTTGAACATCCCAAAGCCAAACGCATAAGGAGTCCAAGTTGGAGCTGGAGTTGGTCTGGTCTGGTCTGGTCTGGTCTGGTCTGGTTGTGCGTGGAGAAGAGCGCATGCTCATCTAACTCGGCAGAGAGATATTGTATAATGTGTATGAGGAGGGATATGATAATGAGCAGGAAATGAGTTGAGTGTGAAATTTATGTACACAGGAGTGTTTTGAATTCTAGCACGTCTCGTTCCCAGTTTTGTCTATGGCCAGCCCTTCGTCTTGTTTGGCCAACATGACTGATGGCTATAATTAAAATTGTGTGTGTCTGTTTGCGTCTGTGCGTTTGATAATGAATTATGCTTAAATTATGTACTCCATTGATATCCAACCAATAACAAATCGTGTTTTGATTGACTAAGACACAACCGATTCTTACTTCCTGCACTTACAAAATTCAATTTTAAAACATAACTCAGTCTCAAATATTTTTAAATTGCTGACAGTGCAGTTTAACAGTGCAGCGTTGCTTACAAAATGTATTTTGAGCATTTTTTTATTTTGAAAACTCAAAAGTTATCGTCTTCACACCCAATTTATTGTCCATGAGTGTGAATAAATTTTCAGATACTTTTTAAGCACTGTCAAAAACGTATGTCTTTCAATTGTTTTCAATTATTTATCATTGTAAATAATTGTGATTATTTTTGTATATTTTAAATCTGTACACTTGAGATACATTTTAAAGTGAGTGCTCCGATGCATCCAGTAAAACGTTTAAGAATGTTGCGGACAGAAAAATTGGGGATTGGTAAGAACAGAGAACTGATTTGAATTTGTTTTGGGAATCAAATATTGCAAGCTCGAAGAAAAACCGCAAAATTCAGGAAAAACCAGAAACAATTCTTTTCGTCATGTTCTTAAAATTTCAAGACGAAAACGAAAACATTTTTGGCATTTTTCGGTTTGTTATTATAGCTGAATCAGCGTGTGCTGAATGACGCACTTATCTATTTATTCACATCTATTATTATGCTATTCGTGGAATAACTCAAAAATTCAATAAACAATGAAGGGCTTTATACAATTATAAAAAGTACATTTATAGAAATTGACTTGTGTGCATAGAAATCCAATACGAGGTATAATTCAACCCGCTGCGCAGTATTTGTCCAGCGAGAAATAAACAGACAGGCAACAAGCATAAAAAAATGTTTAAACAAATAACAGAAGGAAAAAAAATGAGAAAATTAAAATTTCGTAATCCGAATGTCACACAATTGAAATATGTAATTAATTATACAGAAAACATATACAAAATACACATATCTAGATACATATATGGATATGGGCTGCAGTTATGCCGCCTGCTGTGTATTTGGTGCTACCAAAACAACAGCGCCACAGAGTTTCGATAGAAATCTACAAAACTATTTGCCACAACCGGCATTAAAGGGGGAGGGGATGAGTATGTGTGGAAAGGACGGTGGGTGGGGAAATGTTCAGGGTGGAGGGGGGGGTAGGCGTGTGGTCCGCCAGCAGCTGTGCTGCAAGCAGCTCCATAAAACTGGCGGCCTTTTGTTTCTTGTTGTTGTTAATGTTGCTGCTGTATTGTTGCTCATATTTCGTTTTAATGAATCCACTCTATGATTATCTTGATTTCGAAACATTTTGAGCTGTGTTTAAGCACAACACACACTCACACACACACACACACTCATTCACACCCACACACACGCATTGAATAAATTGAATGAATGAAAATTAAATGCGATGCGATATCAGATGCGCCCTTGGTGGTCGTTGACTACCGAAAAATATATATTAATTAAATGCCATAAAACACAAATATTGATAAATAGTTACCAACAGTATTCAATTTGAGCGCCATCCAATTTGTTACCGGCAATGCAAATTAGGCGCCTCAAATATGAGACTTGTTTACATCATTATTGAGATGACCTATAATTATGATAACATATAATATAAACTATATAAAATTCATAAATGTCACACAGTTTTAATTGGAAATCAAACGCAAGTTGAAATTTGAATAAAATTTTTCTCAATATATCATTTCAATCAGATTAGAAATTTACAAGATATCTTAGTGCCATATACAGGGCATCTTCTAGTCGAGCCCTGTCGAGCGCTTACAAAAACATATACATAACCAGTGACTCAATGTAAATATTAATGTTTAATTACACAATATTTATAATACGTGCTTGAAATAATGCCTGCTTTTTGTTTGTAATTGAAATGATGATCTTCTGTGTTTAATTTATGAATATTTAAACTGCAGTTTTGTTTGCACACGTTTGCAGTTTAATTGACTTTTAATTTCATTAGTTTTATTTGCTGATTGTTAATGGATTATCGTTTATTTTTATGCTTGGCATAAAAAATTAATTTCCAATCTATGTGTGCTTAAATTTTTATTGTTACGATTTATGGAAGGGATAATATTAAGGAGTATAGCCAATAATTATATTCAACAATAATTTTATAATGAACTTAAATAGAAGAAAATGGCTTTAAAAACATTGGGCAACTAATTGGTAGTCAAAGCAGCTAAAGCTGGCTACCGATATGCCACACACAAGGGGATCAATCGGCTAAAGCCTAATTCCATTGAATTAAATGAATTCGGAGTGAGCAATGAGAATGATCCGGCAAGTCCTATAATCACTTAATACCCCGCGAGCTAATGATGCCGGGGTTGTATAAGCGTAGCCAGCAATTTAACAACCATCTATCATTAAATAATTTGTTAAATTTGAAACTAAAAGCGCCACGCAGCTACACACATCGAGACCTTAACGCAGCACGGCCTAAACACGATCTGGATCTCGATCGCAGCCCAATTGAGGAATAGGGAATGGGGAACGTAATATGGGATATGGTTCTCTGTCTGAGTCTGAGTCTGAGTCTGGCTTTGGATATGTGTGTGTGTGTTTTCTGAATACGAATGCTGCGAGAGTGAAGCGTTTTTTAATTAGTTGTGCAGTCGATAAAAAAATGCGCTGAAAACGACGCGAGCGAACCGAAGCGAAACAAACAAATAAACTGAAAAAAAAGAGCTAAAATGAACACAAAAAGGCGAATAGCGAGGAGAAGTAAAGAAAGAGAAAAAATTATGAACTGGTAAAAAGATTCGCACGCAGCAAAAGATCCACATCCACATCGGCATCGGTTGATGGCCTGTACGTGATCGGTTCATAAAACTAAAAGCACCCATAAACTGATAATTTGAGAATTTATAAATTTAAAACGCAGACCGGCAACGGGCAACGGGCAAGGGGCAACGGGCAATGAGCATTATGGGACTTGAAAAACGTCGATTCCGATCCCAATCCCTATCCCGATCTCAATCCCGATCGAACTTGCCATCGACTTGGTAGACAGGAAGCGGTGATGTTTCATAATGATGATAACGATTAGCTCGGGGGTGAGGCTACCAGTCTGCCAGACTGCTAGACAGTTAGACAGACAGACTGTCTGACTCGGTGCGACTGTTAATATTGTTAGACACTTCCAAGAAGCGATTCACGCTTCTAACAGACTTGAGTCCCTCCAAGCGTAAAACCCAGTTTTGTGGGGCCAAAGAGTGTCAAGGATAAAGTTTAAGTTGCAATGACACGAGTTGCAAGTATTGAAAAGGTCTCAATTTTTGTTATTAATATGAGCTGTAAGTTTAATGATATCTACTTTATATTTATTTGATTTGTTGTTCAATTTACTACTAAAAGCAGCTTAAAAGCAATTTTAAAGCTGTTAACATTTCCATTCAAATATAACAAGTAGAAACTTAATTAAATTCAGTCTAATCATGAAAACTTGCTTTTAAAAGCTTTTAAGCTTTTTACTACAGATTTATCTAATGAAGATTAAGATCACTTGCTTAAGTATCACTTTCAGCTCATGTCATTGTTGCAATAGAATGAAAACTGTAGAAAATCAGTTTGGGAGCAGTTCTTAGAGAACATAGAGCGAGAGAGTGAGAGAGAAATGCTTAAGCTCTAAGCCCACACGATTGTTTAATGTTTAAATTTAATGTGCGTTTCTTAAGACGATTTTTTACGCGCATTTAAACATTTTATTTGCCGTTGCCCACCGAGGGCCCTACACGTACCTCGCTCGATACTTGGTGCCTGGGACCTGCTACTGGCAGGTCGTTAAGTTGCCACATCTTTCGGTTTTTATTTTTACGCTACACGAGAGAGTTTTACGACCGTTGCACTAATTAAAATATTAAGCAGAATTCGCTGGCCAACAAATAAAATTCGTGTTAATTTTTATTGAGCAGGCTACGCGACTACGGACTCTGCGATCATAAATCGCAATGTCCCAACACACACCATCCAGCACACAAATCACAAATCAAGCATCTGTTGGCTGGCTGCCTGATAAGACTTAGCTGGTTGAGGTTTTCGATAGGATCTGCTATCTGCTCGCCTTGTACGGGGTCAAGAGCTCAGGCGACCCGTGATGACAATAAAAAATTGAAAATTACGAAAGAGATCGGACCGCAGGCGTCTCAAATCACAGCAATGAATGAAACGTGTGTGCTGAATGAAGTGGATGCAGTGAGTACTCTGCTATAGGCAACAATCGATTGGGTTTGGGCATGGAAATGGTAACAAGACCCTTATGCATTATCCAAGCAAACACTCCAAACATCCTCTGTGACAATCTTGTTGTTATTGCTGTTGTTGTTGTTGCATCTTTCATTCGCTTTGTTAATCGGAGTACGAGGGTTGCCCTGACAGAGGCGTCGATAAAGCCACAGGGGGTCATAAATTCTTGAGCTTCTTGCGTTTGTTTGCCACTGTGAGAGATATCAATGAAAACGCCGACAACGTTGTGTCGCCGTCTTGCCACATTGTCTTCCCTTAAGTTATCGCCAAAAAAATAAACGACAAAATAAAAAATAATAATATAAAACAAGAACAACAAGCACATAATAACAATAACAACAAAAACATGGAATTTATCTGGCAGCTTTTTGTTTATATTCCAGACCCTGCAACCTTTTGAATGCTTTATTGAATTTATTTTTTTTTTTTTAATTTTCCAGCAAGCATGTGTCATGTTTTTATATCAACTGAAATTATCAGGAATTATATTTATTACAGGGTATTAAAAATTGTTCAGGGCTTAGCTTATAAAAGGTATAAGCACAAATACAACTTGAAATTTTGCACAATAAACTAGCTGAATAAATTTGCTGGGTGGATGAACAATTTAAAGATCTTCGTATTCTATCATGAATTTTGATCATTTTCCAAAATTTTTCTCATTCTCTTCATTCAATTAGGAAGTTAGGAAAAAAGTAAAAAAAAATATTAGATGGTTTTCTATATTTTCTGGTATCTGTTCAAAAAGTTTAAGCACCGATATTTTAACTTTTATCTAATTATAGATGTAACTTCAGAAGCCCAAATCTATTCAATATTAATTGATAGGTCATGAGAATTCTTATGATATTCATGTATTACAACGTTTTCTTGAAATCCCAGGGTATTCCTGAGTTAATCAGTTATTGTCTTAATTATTCTCTTGACGGTGTTCATTTTGTCGTGGCGGTTGCTGCTATCGCCTTCGATTTAGTGTCTTCTTTGCTGCTTATCTGCGGCTTGCTTTCTTTCACCAACAAGCCACAAGCGGCGACTCTTCACTTCGTAGTTCAGTTGTGTCAGAGTGGGGCGGGGGGGGACTAGGGATGAGTTTCGGGGGTTTCTGGACACACAACTCTCGGCGTATGTGTCATCGGCGTTAAGTGCTACGGCAAAGAGTTAATCTCGTCGATAATTATAATTTATGGCTTGTTGTGTGTTCACCTTCCTCAAAAAAAAAAAAAAATAATAATACAAACAAGTACCAAGTATGCGTTGTACAGCGACTTGATTTCTTCTTCTTTTCTCTCCCTTTCTCTCTCCGTCTTTCTCTCTCTCTCTCTTTGTTATGTTTTATTGTGTTTTGTGTGCTTCATCATAATCACAGTTTATAATTGGGGTTGGAGTCGGAACAACGCAAAAAAAAAATAAAAATAAATAAAATAAAAGCATCGCATTTTGAGTTGCTGTGCTTTTTTTCCAGCTGCTGTTTATAATGTCAAACTGACAATATTTATGATTCAGATTGCTTATTGTAATTGATCATTGTCTGAGCGATCATAAACTATCTCTATGTGAGTGAGTGTTTCTCTCTCTCTCTCTCTCGCGCTCTCTCTCTCTCTCTCTCTCTGTATTTGGTGTCTTGTGGGCTTATGTGTTAAGCCCAATTATGTCAATCAGAGCCAGTGGCTACCGTTTTCACTTTCACCTACTTAGATAGGCGTCGTCGGAGTAGTTGTGGCAAGCTATACGATATCTGTATCGTAATTTATCATATTGATAAGGCAAATGTTGCGACGTCAAAAGCGGCTTTTGATGTAGACCACTTTGACTCGCACCACTTCGCACCAAAAACCACATAGTCTCAGCAAAAACACTGGTAGCCAAACAACAACTGCAATCTAGACAAGTTCGTGTTGCAGCTCTATGAATTCCAGTTCTTTAACTTTAATCTTTTCCACATTAACTTAATTTGAGCGATAAATCCTTGTGGAAACAAGCTCTACTACGAACCGAACAGATACCCTGTATTTGAGATTTCAATTGTAAATGTTGTTCATTTTATATACTATGAATATGAACCACAAATCATTTTGTAATATTTCTTAAAGACTTTGCTCAAATATATTAAACTTAATTATAAATGTTTTCGATTATTATATTTGTCTTCTGATTTATGAAAATTTCTTGTGTTCAAGTTATAGATCATTTATTATAACATTCAAATATAAACAGCAAGTCACTAAAATTTTTATTAAAATATATATGGAGTCTTTAACATATAATTATTAGTAACATTTAAAATTTCATAATATTCATATTTAGATATATGTACATACATAAATCACACACATCGTCAACTAAATATATATCT
The DNA here is from genome assembly GCA_035044125.1 of Drosophila ochracea. Taxonomy (NCBI): domain Eukaryota; kingdom Metazoa; phylum Arthropoda; class Insecta; order Diptera; family Drosophilidae; genus Drosophila; species Drosophila ochracea. Next base: position 6,683,611 of record JAWNML010000059.1, on the reverse strand, counting down.
TCGATGAGTAAAGGGTATGTGAGATGAAGACAACACTAATGTGCCTCCATCTTGAGGCCGCAGCAATCATAATTCATCAGTCAAGGGATACCAAGTTGAGACTATGCGAAATGTTTCTATTTACGGGACACATCAACATACCAGCTCGTTGCCACTTCCACTTGCCAGCTCTTCTGCCCCCTCTGCGCTCCTTGCACAGAAAACAAATCAACGCTGCTTGAAGCACTTAATCATGCGAAGGCTGCGCAGATTAACTCATTACTTAACACTCTTCCACTTCTCGCTCTCTCTCTCTCTCTGCGTCTACCCCTATCTCTATCTCTTTCGAGCAGAGGATCTGCTTGAGCATGTTGACGGATGCTGCAGATAATTGTGTGGCCACAGCTAAAAATCTCATGCTCCCAAACACCCATTCCCCGTCAGCTAATGCGCGGGGGCGTGCACCATCGATTTGGCGGCGAAAAAATGTTTCTGAAAAAAAAACTGTTTCAAAATTGATGCTCACCTTCTGCCCCTCATACGCTGCCCCCTTTGCATTCACCTACGTCTGTGACAGAGCGACACGAGTGTGGCCCCAGCCACCACTCCTCCCCCACGCCTGCCCCACCACTCGCTTAATGACTCGGCGACGTTTGTAGCTTTTGGCTGGCACATTAACATTCCATTGTTGTTGTTATTATTGTTGTTGGGGGTGTTGCACAAACACAGCAGCTTAAGTGGAGGCTCTTTAATAGCAGCTACTTTGCCTCACTTCTTATTGCTGCTACTGCTGCTTGTTGTTGTTGTTGTTATTATTGTTGCACAGCCAAGATTTGAGTTCGTTTTACTTAATCCACTCTGCGGTTGTCCCCAAGGAATACAAGAGTCTTGATCACTTAAGAACATTTTCGAGATTTTAAGTTGCCCTCAAGCATTTTGTAAGTTAATATAGGTTCAATCTTTTTCAATAAGGAAGTGATCTTTTATGTGGGTTTTGAAGTTGAGAAAGTTTTACAGTGAAATGTAAACTAATTTAAAAGTTGTTTATTTTTTTAATATTCATAAAAAATGCAATAAATGGTTATTGACTGTGAAAATGTGTGTCCAATATTCCATAAATCTCTCTTTTTCTTCAACAAATTGTTTACAAATCTATTTGATTTAAAATATCAATATTTAATCATACTTAATTTTTTCCTATATTAAAATAGCAAACAAATTGAACATTATTTTCTTTAATTGTTTCTATAATTTACTTAAGCTTTTTATAGCTTCAAAATCATTTTGCCAGAGTTGTGATAAAAGATATTTTTCTGGTCACTTCATAAATATGCGACACCCATCAAAGAATTTGTTATGTGTGTGTGTGTCGCTATGAAATTTATGATATTGCTGAACGAATTTACAACAATAATTAAATAAAAGACACACACACACACACCCAGATACACACGCATAAAATGATGGAAAATGTATCTGTATCTGACAGACGTCAAATTCGAAATGCGTGCATAAAAACGGAGAATCAAACGGAAAATCAACTGACAGACAGACTGAAACAGACTCGTACCGGCAAATCGCTGGGAAAAGTCGAGTGGCATTTTCTATATATTTGATTTAAGTCCCCCCACCCCACCTCAGCCCATATTGCTACCATCAGAGTCTGTGGGATTGGCAGACCCATAACCAATTATTTACCAACACTCGTGTCCTGCACAATCTGCACAATCGGCAAATCGGATATGCAGTGAATGCAAGAAGCAATAACCTCCCCTCGTCCCTCGTCCCTCGTCCCTCGCTCTAGACCTGTGTATCCATGCCCTGGCCATTTTGTGTAATTATAGACATTTTCACAACTATTGTGTTACAACATTTAAATGGTTTTTTACCTGAGCAAGCGAAAAATGTGTTCTACGAAATCATTTTAATTGCTGGCACTGCTTGCAAATGTAGCAAAAATCGATCAAAGAGCAACAGCAACAGCAACAGCAAAATTCATGTATTTCTACAGTTGTAATAAAATATTTACCTACAACGGCTGTGAGCACAATGAAAATGAGAATAAGTCGAAACAACTTTAGAAAGAAGTTAAGACAAATCACTCGCTTTAAGCGCAATTCCCATTAAAGTTGCATTTTAAAATGCAGCCACAAATCCCCCAGCTAAGAACCCCTTTAAAAAGATAGCCCATCATTTATAATCCTTTAATAGGCGTCTATAAGGCATAAAACTAACAATGAAGCTGATAAATTTTTGATCATTTCTTTTCGCTTCGCCTCTCGCATCGCCTAAGCCCAATGGCCCATTGTTGCACATAAGCACTTCAGGTTCTGGTTTTATTATTGTTCGTCGTCTTGTTGTTGTTGTCATTGTTGTTGAAGAGGTAAATGTCAAAGCAACTAGAAATGCGCACAGATTTTTATAGTCAAGAATGTGCGGGCTGCTAAACTGACATTTGAATTTTGTAGAAAATAGAAGAGAATATTTGTGCATTGAGTTGCGCCTGGTTCTTTCTTTGCAGCATCATTAAATCGAATGACTTTTGCTCAGAAGCACAAATTTGCAGGCATTAAAAATATATAAAAATATAGTTATATAAAATATAGTTAAAGCAAAAATATAGATTTATTTTTATGCATTCCATTTATATTTTAATTATGTTTTCTTAGTTATTAGCCAAATAAAGAATTGATCGAGTTATTGTTCTTGTTTTAGAAATTTGTAATATTATAATTACAATTTGTACATATATATATTCCCCCAATTATTTAAGATTTATATTTATATTTAGAAGAGGAAATGCTTGATTAAGAATTAACCTCATTACAAAATTAATAAAATGAGTTCATGCTCGAACCGCAGGAAATTAGTTGTAGAGGTAGAGGCATTCATGGAGTAATGGAATTACATATTCGTAATCAAGAACAAATATAATTAAATTTTATTAAAATAATCGTTAAAAATAATTCATTGGCACTACTCAAAATCCACATAGCGCATCAGTTTCTTTACTTACACTTTATTTTTGTTAGTTTTGTACATTTTGAAGTAGTTGTCATTTGACATTTCCCATCGCACATTTCACATGCCCCCTCGATTTGGCATCAATTGTGCGATTGTGAAGAGGTCGGCAAGTGTCTGGACTGGCGAAGAAAGCAATGCATATGATTAATTGCCGGGTACCTTCTCAGTCAGTGAGTGTGACAGCAACAACAAACGAGCATTCCTCCTCTTTCCTCGACTCTCGCTCCGAGTTGTATTACCAAAAATAACATCAAAGCAAACAAAAGGCCGCTGAAAATATGAAGTGCTAACTTCGACGAGGATGCCACAAGAGGAACGAGGGGATGCAGAAGACGGGGCGGGGCAGAGGCAGGGCCGAAGACAAACAGCAAGTCAGATGGAAATCTTGGCGACAGTTGAAAAGTTGAACAAATGTTGTTGCTGTTTGCTGTTTGCTGTTCGCTATTGGCTCTTGTATCGCAGATCGGGCAACGTATAGGGGAGTGGTGGAGTGGGGGAGTCGGGGAGGGCTGTTGGGCAGGCAACTTGTTTCAGTTTTGGGCTCTCTGACTGTCGCCTGTCGTCGCTGACAGCCGCCGAGACATTTCGCTTCCTATACGTGTCTGCCAAATTCCAATGCCTGATGGCAGCATGCAAATTGCATTTTGTGTGGCAGCAACAGGCACTATCGAAGGGGGGGGAGGGTTTAAGGGCCTGGGGTTTCGAGTTTTGGGGACTGACGCACAAATCGAGTTGTCGTAAAATTAGCACTTAATGCTTTAATTAATTACGTCGACGTGAGTTGGGCAACAGTACAACAGTAAATGCTGCGGCTGCTGCTGTTGTTGCTGCTGTTGTTGCCTTGTTGTTGTTGCCTCGTCCGTTTAATGCATTTCGCATTTATTTATGGCCACGGCATGCGCGTAACTCAACTCCGGAGACAGTAACTCCGCCTCCTTCATGCCCCCATGCCATGTCTCTTGCAGATTTCCTCATGTTTGGCAACGTCAAGTGTCGGGGCGAACAAAAAAATAATAAAACACAAATTCATTGGCATTCCTCGGACACGTTTCACACTTTCACAGTCAGCAACAGGAACAGCAGCAACAGCAGCAGCAGCAACAGCAGCAGCAACAGCAGCAGCTACGTGCTTTAGTCTCTTGCAGGCGCTGTGCAAGCGTTTTATGAATGAGTCGCTGCCTCTTCGGGCAGAGGCTACCTGTGTAACAATACATTAAAAAAAGGCAAAAAGTATTTCCTTATTTTTCATCTGGCTAGTCAATCTGGGATGGCTAGTTGAGTATCTTATCAGTGACTTAGTTTCAGTTCAGCTGAATTGCAGCGTTCTCAATTGATGGCCATAACAAAACTCAGGTTAAGCGACACTTTTATTGCATCCGAGCATCCTTCTGCAGTTTACAGTTATTTCGACATATTGATTTATGTCTTTTATCTGAAAAGTGGAAGACAAACAACTTGTAGGTCAATTCCGATTGAGAGACACTTTAAATTACCGATGCAGATTACAATTACAGAGATAGAAAAGAAAGTTGATATATTAATATCTGCAGATACATATGAGCAATTGAGTATTTAGAATCATAGATACATAGATAGATAGATACATATACATATCTAGATTTAGAAAGATTAATGTTATTACTCCAACAGATATTTGAATATCGATGCATGCCTATGCAATATTTTAATATCCGGATGAGTCACAATAAGATGCAGCTACGCATTCAATCAACGATGGTTGCAGACACAATGCCAAAAGCAGCTGCACTTGCAGTTGCAGATTGGAACTTGACTTGCAACTCAAACTCTCAAACTATGGCAATCAAAACGCATTCACAGCCAACTCGCGTACTTTTGAAGTGAAGTCAAAGGCCGCTACACACACTCATAGATACATTTGTATCTGAAGCCGCAATCGGTGCGATTGTCACATGATTAATTAAACAAATAATGCGCATCAGAAGCCGCAACAATAGCCAACACCTTGAACGTGCCACTCCTCGCAGCGAATGAGTAACTGAGTAAATGAGTAAATGATTGAATGAATGAATGATTGCATGAATAATTGTTATATATACGCAAACACAGCTTCAAATGGGAGCTCATCCCTCTCGAAACACGATTGTTTATTCGTCTTATCGCCTTGTCTTGAGCGTAAGACGACACTAACAATGTTTTTGTTGTTGTTGTCTGCGTGTTTGGCCCATGATTCATTTTCAGCATACAATTTATCTGGCCTGGCCTGGATTAGCCACTGACCCACGTTGCGACGTCCAGACAAACGCACCCACAAAATCCTTTGGCCACTTGACTCATTAGGCGAGCATTGATACGCCATGCCACATCATCATCTGTGTCATCATCATCTGTGTCATCATCATCTGTGTCATCATCATCTGTGTCATCATCATCATCATTGTCATTGTGGCCAGAAGCATCTTCTGCTGGTCGCATGATTTGCATTAATTTGGCAAATGCTGTCGATGAACGAACGCGTCCGATAAGCGCTGACATTGCCCAGATTCGATCCGTTGGCCATTAATTAGCCCACGCCATGACGCCGCATAATAAATTACCAATTCATTTCGGGCTTTAGCTGTTGCTGTCTGATTTGCTTTCGCTGTGGCCACAAAGCCTTTCGTGTCCAACAAGTAAACTGCATTTCGCAATTTCGCACCACAACTCAAAAAAAGCAGAACGGAACCCATTCCATATTTGGTCAAGTTGGCAATGGCAAACACGTTTTTGATGCTGCCTAATTGATATGTATTGGAGTTTCTAGACTAAAGGCTGGAAACATCGATTTGGAAAATTTAAAAACTATTTTAAGCTTGCTCAAAATTAAATGGATTTTCAAATGCATAAATAAAAATAGTCTATTGATTATTTCTTGAAAGTAACTTAAAGTCTTAATTTTTATTCCTTAATTGAGAGTTAACATTTTCTTGATATAATAAAAAGAACAATATTTTATATATATGTATCTAAGAAAATATATATTATAAAATATATTTATTTAATTTTATTTTTAGTGATGCAACCAGCAAAACACAGTAAGCATAATTTTAGCTAATTTTCTCGAGTTATTTTTGTACTTCTATCAAAAAGTCCATTTACATAGTTTAAAAATCATCTGTTCGCTTTCAATAACACAGCATTTGAAAACACACTTTATTTAGCTAAAAGACGTTTTGTTCTTCACACTTTTTCGACACTGTCACAAAATAGTTTCTACAGAAAAACTGCAAGTTGATGTCAAGTCAATTGATGGCCACAGCATTGACAGAGTTATTGGGCATATCTGTAAAAACGACAAGAGCAAAAACAACAATGCCTGTGTGGGTTCCACTGTGGTGCTTATGCAAATGAGAACAAAACACACAGACACACATACACTGAAAGAAAGACCACGCTCAACCAAAATTTAATTAATGCGCCGGCAATTAAACATGCATCATTTACAGCAGTCTCTGTGGCAGCAGCAGTGGCGTCGCCATCAGCGGAGGCGGCAACATCGACACATGCGGCATCCACAGATCTGTCAACACTTTTAGGGGGGGGGGGGCATCGCATAACGTAACGGAAACCCAAAGCTCAAACCAGCTTCATCAGCATGGGGATGGCAGCCTCTTGACATTGTCCAATGCCATCATTTGTCAATATTAAGTTTAATTAGCGAAATTTCGACTTGATATGTTGCCAGAATATATAGAAATTATATACATTTGTGTACTATATACATACAATTTGTTCTTACTTCAATGGGGCACAATTTGTTTCTTTTTGTTTGTATTTGTGTAGTCAGCGCCCAGTTTCCTTATTATTATTTTTATTGTGGGCGGCTGCGAAAGATCGTTTATTTTCATTTCGATACGCCGACGAACAATTCTGTAAACTTTCCAGATTTATGAAGATACAAATTTAGTTGGACAAACAAAAATAAAGTGAAGTGCTTGATATAATACTTAAGTTGCATGCTCGATATCGAATCGAGCTTGAATCGTATTTAAAACAATTTAACACTTGCAGCACATTTTTCTTTATTTAATTAAAGTCATTCACTCACCCTTAATTGGTTGTACTATCAATTTTCTTAAAGAAATATTCGATTTGTTTTATATCCAGTAGTTGCTCTAAAAAGCACTTAAAAAACATACAAAATGATCGATTGTGCAACGATAAATGCAGCGTAACGATTCGAATAGCGCATTAACCCTTTCAAAAAAAAAATACATAAATTTCATTTTTCATGCTCCAGTTGTTTTATGTGTCACTCAAAACTCAAAACGGAAGCAGAACATAAGAAATAAGTTCGAATTTTAAGACAAGAGTAATAGGCTAAGAAATACCCTGGCTTTATTCAATTGTTATGAATTATTCCGGATAAATATTAAGTAAATACGTTTAAAATGTTTGGAAAATTGTGAAAAAGTTCACTTCAGAAATAAATACATACAACAAATAACAGCAGAGGCCGGATACCTCTTCCACCACTTCAAAATAGCTACAGGGTATCCTTGCATACATTTAAAGATAAAAATACAATTTGCAATTGACACTCAAATGCATTTTTAATTGTTGTTTTATAATTTTGCCAAATTATCACATAATTTTTCTATTTAGCTCGCACTTCAAAGGCCTCGTGCTCTTTGCTAATGTGTTGATTTTGGGACGATCGCAGTCGCATAAATCATAAAAACCTAATGCAGTCGTAAGAAAAACAGAAAGCACGAACACTTTTACGGGGAGACGATGGGAAAGGGGTTGCCGGAGATGAGGCGGGGAAGGGGGATGGGGTGGTTGGATTGGAGCACTCGAAGCCATTTAACCATAGACAAATACAAGTTTGAAATGAAAAAGAAAATATTTTTTTACTCGACAAACGCTGCCAAGTGGGTGGCAACTGAATTAATTTGCGGCTTCTTCAGCTGCACCGCCACCTCCCCCCCCCCCTCCCCTCCCATTTGGCTTACCATGCGTCTTTCTCTCATAGTTTCATCAATATTTTTTTTTTCTTTTTGTATTTTTTGGGTTTTTATGTTTGCGTGTCGAGCAGACGCAAAATAAATAAACTTTAAGTACTTTTCGAAATTGCTGCTGGCTGTTGTGTAATCTTAAGTAGTGCGCCGTGCACTCAACACACACACACACAAACACACTCTCAGTCATTCACACACACACACACACTCGCAGACAGCTTGGCATGTTGACATATTAATGCAATTAGTTTAGGGCGCACTTCGTGCTAATTTTATAGTCCTGCTCTTTGCCATATTTACATTATTCATATCTGTAACGCCCATCCTCCCACCCCCCCTCGTAGTCCCTTTCCCCAGTTGACAACCCTATGCAGTTGTCATTTCATCCGCAGGCACGCACTGCAACACCATATGCAGTTTCCAAAAAGGGGGGCAAAGTGGCATGCACCAATGCTGCAGCTGTTTGTGCTCCCAAATTTATGAGCCAAGCTCCAAATTTATGCCTCAAATTGACATCGTTAATGAAAACAAAATATGAAAAGCACTGAGTAAGCTAAACATATGTGAGATATACGATGTGAGGTGCTTTTGATGCAGTTCTTAATTAATATTTTGAAGTATGTTAACACAACGCTAACAAGACAAACCAATTTACATTAGCGAAATATTTATGGGATTTTAGAGTACCAAAGCGATCTATACACAAAGATACTGCTCTTTGTCTAGAAGAAGACAGATCCCTGAACTTATTCTGGAAAACTGCCCGACAGTAATAAGACTTAGACTCTCTCAACCTCAATGAGTATCCTTAGAACAGAAACAATCATTGTATTCTGGCACATGATTGATTAAGAACTATGAGAGCCACAATGTATCGAATAATAGTAATAAGAAATAATAATAATAACGCAATTTTTCTGTGTTATTCTGTTTATTCTGATTTTGCACACATAACAAATATTTGATCAATCGCTTACATTTTCATCCCCAAAAAAAAGTGCAGAACTGCGATCGTTTTTTGACTACCTGTGACCAATGTTGCATAGAGAAAAACTGTCGCATTTGTCCATTGTTTAGCCAAACACAATTTACACAACTCTCGCGGCAATTATCCTGCGCAGTTTGTTATTTTTTGATTACGAGTCTCGCCCCACCCCCCTTGCACCTTGGCAGCCGCCGTGCCAAACCAAATTACATGGCTACAACAAAAGGCCGTAGCAAGTTTAGCTATAATTTATGGGAGCAGCACATAACAAAAAAAGAGCGAAGCAACTACGAAACGGGACTGCCGCCAGCCCATTTCCGTTGCGCAGAAGGCTAATCAAAAAAAAAAATAAATAAATTCTAACCCCTCGATGAGCAGGCATAAAAAACAATGAGTAAAACTACGAACCACCCGGCGCGAGACTCTCAACTGAGCTCATCCCATCTGTGAGCTGTGAACTCTCATTCCCAATTTGAATTCATCTCGTGCTGGGCTGCTGAGCAGCCGGCTTGTAATCCCAGCTGTAAATATGCCGCTGATCCCGCACCGATCTTAAATCATGTTTCTATTTATGTTGTCACAAGAGATTTGCGTGTACTCTATGAATCTGCAACTGGCAACTGGCAACTGTAGCTGAGCACAACTTGAGAGAAGTGTTGCTAAGCTGGCTTAAGAACAACACGAGTCGCATTCTTTTAAATCGCCCCTCTCGCCAAATAGTCTTGGCTCTTGGCCATATCCGGTTCTCAAGGGTTGATTACGTTAGCGCATTCGCGTCATTTTTTTATAGCTACCCTTACACCGGCCTTTTGGTCCATCGATCATCTATTTTAATTAGCAGCAGCGTGTCGATGGCATTCACAAACTATCAATTTCACTTGGACACCCTTCGCAAATGCTATTTACATAAATCCAAAAGACATGTGACGAAACTGAAGTGCAGTTTCAGTTTCAGTTTCAGGACACATTTCGCTCTCGATAAATCGAGCTCTCTCTCTATCTCTATCTGTTAAGTGGGCGTGGCCGTATACACTTGGAGACAGCAAAGGACACTTATATGTGGTTTATCTCATTGAATTCGTCCCTTAAGTCTGAACCAGCGGCAGCTGTGAACTGCATTTGATAAATGGCAACCCAATAAAAGATAATCGAGGCACACTCTCAAACTTGAACTCAAATTCAATCATATACAAAAGACACGGGCTTGCACAGGATGTGGATGTTTGCTGTTAACAACTCTTCTGATATTTATACACTTGCTAAAGAGTATTTGGAATAACTTATGTGGTTTGCAGCCGTAATCTTAGAATGAGATTTTTAATTGTAACTATTCCCAAAAATCCACTCATATTCATGAGAAATATCCTTTCAGATATTCTTTTGCTGGCTTATTATTTGAATTCCACATTTAAATATCATTCCTCTATAGCTTTTAACTCTTTTTAAATAATTATCAGATTTGGGTTAGGGTATTTAAATTTGACTTTTTTAAAAATATTTCACATTTTCCGGTAAATTCTGTTGATGATTCATCACTGAGCATTTCTCATTCTTGTTTGCTTGTTGTTTTCTTGTACAAAAAGGTGTTCCAAGGATTAGCCTTTCATATCTCCATGTTCAGGGCGATGAGTTTGAAGTTTTGATGAGTGCGTTGCTGCCTGATTTGCTATGAGATGATGGGGGTCTTAAACATTATTATTGATTGTATTGTTAACTGAATGAAATGCATATCGAATGGGTTTTCAATTAATTCATATTATTATATATCATGTGGTTTTTGTTTATTGTGTCTATGTGCCTGTGTGTTTGTCTGTGGGCAACCAAATGTTGTTTTGCTTAGCTGCGTCTACAGACTACCCTCTACCCACTCTCTCTTCCTCTCCTCCTCTATCCTACTCTCATATCTCTCATAACTTGTCTCCTGCTGTGACTCTCCTGTTGCTGCTGGAGTCCGTTTTGCTACTGTTATTGCATTTTGTAAAGTAAACATGCCAAGTGCTGCTGTCGCCCATTGCCACCCACAAATTACACACACACACACACACACACACATACGAATATACACCCACAGCTGCACCATATGCAAATATTTACTTTGCGTTGATGAGGCTGATGAACAGGATGAACGCTGCCTGCCGATGCCGTTTGAGGCTGACGCTGAGGATGTCCATTGATGAAGCCACTCGCCGCACAAAGGGGGTAAAAGCGTAAAAAGTGCTGCACAAATAATGTCATACGGATGCCTCATTTACTTTGCCAACTCGCCCCTCCCCCTACCCAACCAGAAACGCCTACCACCCTGTGGCAAACCCTTGGCAACCTGCTGACTGCGTTTTTTAATACCCTCTTCAACATGCAACTGATCAGAAAACGGGTAGCTCGAAATTGTGTAAAATCAAGTGTGGACGATATTTTGAACTCTTTTATGAAAATACGGCTGATTCATATTGTATATGACAAGCTGAAGGCAAATTAATGTATCTAAGTATTTTTTTTAAATTATTGTAATCAAATATTAATTCTGTGTTATTTAAAAATGTTGTCAAACTTTGAGAACCTGCTGGAAAACTCAAGAAATATTTACTTATCAATATTAACTATAAAACAATCATTAGAAATAATAATGTATAGCCAATTACAGGGTAACTCTTAGCTGAGCAGCTTTACTAAAATATTCCAACTTGTTGTTTTTTTGCTGCTTCTTTGTCGCTTTGCAGTTTCTCAAACTGCTGTTAGCATAAATTTCAAAATTAAAATCGCAACTGCGACATATGCGCTTGGCTGTACCCAAAAGTGGATGGGAGGCAGGCTCTAAGCCAAGGGGTTGCTAGCGGTGGGCGGGTGTAGAGGAGTGGGGGGTTGTGCTCTCAAAAAGTAATTATTTCAAGCAAAGACGGGCGCCAGGGGAACCCAGTCAGTGTCTTTGTCCAGATTCTCGATGCGCGCTTTTGTTGCAGCTGCCACTTCACTTTGACATTTCGCTGGCATTAACTCTCCCTCTCTCTCAGAGCTCACCGGTGTGCAACTCTCTCTCTCTCTCTCTCTCTCTCTCTCTCTCTGTGTATTTCCATCGTTGAACAACAACAATTCTTGTTTACATGCGCAATAATTATAAAATTTACGTTTGTTGCAATTGTTAAATAAATCAATGTCATGGCGCTTTTCCCAAACTGCATTGTTGGACATGATAGCTCAGTGTTCTCCCCTCTCTCTCTCTCACACTCTCTCTCGTTGCCTCTCTCTCTCTAGCTGTCTCTCTTCCCTGAGGGGTTGAGTGCAGTGGAAGTTTTTTGTTTCGATTTAATTGCTTGTTAAAGGCGAATTGTGCAGCCATTGCACGTTGAGTTAATGATCCAGGAATGTGCTGACTTGCAATGGCCCGTAAACTGTAAAAGCCAAAGGCAAAGGGGTTGGTTTTGTGAGGGGTGTGGCGAGTGGGTAGTTCAACTTAAGTGTAATCCAGCAGTTGGCTCTCTTTGAAATTTGATTTCTACAGCAGTTTAAGCTCAGGCGAAACTTTCGATTGAAATGCAGCATTCAAAATAAAAAATTTGGAATGGGTTTTGGGTTGATTTGTTCTCTAGACAAGACTGTCAGAGACAGAGACTTGTAAGCTGCAGGCAAGTGCAGAAATGCATTGTGTAATGTTGAGCTTTTTTTTACTGATTCAAATGCTCTTTTCAAATTGAGCATAAAGCGCTTGTCTTGGAAATATTTTGCCTTTATTAAATTTATTTTAATTAAGTACAACAGTCCACTTTAATTAGACAACATTTTTACCTATTTCAAACTAAATTTCAAAATAACTCAAAATCAATTTGCAGAGCATCAATATTTCGGCATATTTCCCAAAAATGTGTTGCCTTATTTGTTGCATAGGCAAAACATGCAGTCGCACACACAATCAATTTGATGAAACATTTTTTGGAACACAACAATGAAAATGTAGCTTCATTAAATATGAAATTCAAACTAAAAGCAATTGCAGATTGCACTCAAAGCAGTTGAGGAATGGGACTGGGATTGAGACCGGGATTGAGACTGGGACAACTGCTTCACGCTGTGTGCGACTTACTTAGGATGACATGTCCCTGGGCCTGCTACCAACACTATGTGCCCTGCACCCAGCCATCCTCTGTGCTGCTCCTAGAGATATTTCACAATTTTTGCCATTGCTGGTGAACACACAAAAAGCGGCCAGCAGCCAAAGCGGCGACTTACACACAGATACAGATACAAACACATACACATACACATATGCAGCTGCAGATGCAGATAGAAATACAGACACTTGAAGTAGTAAATAATTTGGTACCATTGTGTTGACACCACGACAGAGAAAAGCAACTGCAACTGGTATGTGATAGTATGTGTTCATGATTTCAAATTATTTCTTCATTTTGTGCTAAAATATGCAAAATGTAAAACAAGAAACTAGCACAAGACAAACATCGTTGGCATCATTATTAAAAATCCAAAGGACAGAGTATTCAAATTTTATAATATCCTTTAGTGAGATTCAATAAAGTGTTTTTCGATTAAATAAATTATGATCTTATAAATATTTTGACATATTTGAAAATGTAGAGAACTCTAGTAGTAGAAAAAGTAATTTGTCAAGTTTGAAATGGATTGTAAACGGTTAGGAAACTTATAGAAGGTATAAAGTTCCATTCTGTTTGAATTATATACTTTTCTTTTACTACAATTGATAAAGAAATGATATGCAAATGTAAAGTAAATTTATTCCTTTTAAAATCATATCATAAATTAAATTCCAAGACAATATTTGTGTGGTTATTAAGCTAAATATCACCTACAAATATAGTGTAATAATTCGTCGATGTTATTTGGTAATTCCATAGTTAATATTTACTTTCTACTTATGTTATTGTTGGCATTGTCGTTGTCTGCATTATTTGCCGTTTGATTCCTACAATTTTTCATCCATGTCTGCATGTTTGCATGCACTGACAAAGGATAATAATAACGATGCCGATGCCGATGCTGCTGTTGATGTTGGGGATGTTGAGAAGATGATGATGATGATGATGTTTGCTGGTGTTTGACTGTTAGACTTGGCTGGTGACTTGGTTTTTTTGTGGCAGAGCATGCGAGCATTACAAGCAGCGATGACTATTTGTATGCATTTCCCATTTGGCTCTTGTCATTTAGAATAAACAGCGTAATTGCAAGTTTGTGTGGGCGACACAAAACGCTGGCGACAAATAATCCAAATATACATATATACATATCTGTATATATGTCCAGATGTACATATATCCTCAACACACTTAAGAACTCTCATGCTTATTTGACTTTCGACTGTAGCTAGCCGGACAGCGAGCATTAATGTCAGCAGCTTGATGATGCAACGACCTTTGACTGGCCAGCGTCTTCAAAGAGCGTACCCGGAAAGGCTGGACTGAAGCAAACATGCTACATGCAACATGCTGCTACATGCAACATCATGCTATAAAATTTATGGCACACGTGTACCTACATACATATATGTATGCGGCACGCGGCACAGTTCCCTCCCTCCCATATCCATAACTATACTATATACTCATAGGCATACCCATACCCCATACCCATTCCTATTCCGATTCCCATTTCCCATTCCCGGAACACATGTGGGCAACAGAGTTCTGCATGTGCATCTGTGGGAGGGCTCTATGTGCATGACATGTTCCAAGTTCCAAGCTCCAAGTTGATCCATGTTTACCTCATAATATTCTTTCAAAAACCCAAAAACCTTTTACTTTATGCCGCAGTTTTACGAGCTAATCGCGCAGATTGTTGTCGCTGTGCCCGTTTTCTTTGTAACCCTGTAACAATAAAAAATGAGTGCAAATCGGGTATCTGGAAGATGTATATAATGAATAACCATATGTTGCAAGGAAAATCAAATGCATTTATTCGTCTGCTTCCCTTTATATATACATATATAAATACTTGAAACCATTTTGACAATATTACTACAAATATTTATAAAAGATATTTAACATTTTATATACCCAAACTTAAAATTTATGATAGAGCACAAAGAAAACTTTAGTTAACTTATTTAATTAAGGTTTTTCAAGATATTTTTGAATTACTACAGGGCATCTCCAAGTCAAGCAGTCTTCATATTTTGAATTTCCTCTCTTTTTTATTTAGCTATTCTTCCGCCGGCATCGGCTGTCAGTTTTTGAAGCGCCTCTCATTTTAGTTGGGCAATTAAAGTGCAGTTTTGCTGTGAGACATTTATGTGCCGCAGCCGGCGACTTGTTGAGTGATTTGTACTTTTTTGAGGCACTGTGTGCGTGTGAGTGCGTGTGTGTGTGTGTAGGCGTTGCCCCTTGGCAACTATGTAGCCCAGTAATCAAGTTGAAAAATGTCTTTATTTGCAGCCAAGTCAAATTCGTTGAACAAATTTACTTTCAATTGTTTGCAAATTTCATTTGCCAAGAGTAGGAGAGGGATGGAAGCTGCATCAGGAGCAGCTGGTCACCACCATAACGAACATCCGGTTAATGTGACCATCTCATTCCTTACTACTAAGTACTGAGTACCATCTAGACACCTCTCCCCCCACCTCACCATGCGTGCGGCTTCAGTTTTTCACAGTTTTCCATTAGCAATTTGAAGTTGTTGTTTTTGTTTTTCGCACTTGAGCGCATCGCAAAAATGCCGCAAACCCAAAAAATCTATTTCGATTGCGTGTTGGTTGCCCCTATTTCACATGGGTCAGCGACGCGGTCCCGGGGATTACACAAAATAATGACGCATAAATCCGGCAACGGCGAAACGCATTCAATGCTCACTGATTGCTAGCTGCCCGACCAAAGGGGCTGAGGTGGGTGAGGGTTGTGGGATCGGTGGTGCAGGGTGGTAAATTGTGGCAATAACTATGCAGCTACTTACACAGATCATTGATGTTGACCAACATATCTAGTTGAAGTAGATGACTAATACACACATAATAAATCAACAAACTCGCCAATCAAAATCTAAAGAAAACTCTAAATTTATCCATATTCGAGTTTTAGTACTTAAAAAAGTGTTTGAATAAGTATTATGGCTATTTAGACAGGGTGTTTTCTTCACTAATTTCATTAAATTTAAGCACTTACAATTATGAGGATTTTGGTAAACATTTGCCGACTTTAGAGTCCATAGCATAAACCCATAACCCAACCGAGCTTATGTTTTATTTTTGTTCAACTTTTTCTTTTGACTATTCGCAACTGCAGTGAGCTAATTTGGAATTTTAATTCCGTTTATTGCCGCATTGAGAGCGCAGAAGAGCTGCCAAATGAAAGAATAAACGAATCCCAAGAATATGATATGGAATGGATGGAAATGCTCTCTGCTCTGGGTAGAAATATGAGTGGCAGCCGCAGACAAGACTAAGGATTTTCGGCGTATATATGTATTTCTGGCAACGTTTGCTGGCTCGGCTGAGCAAATGCTTGCCAAATGCCGCAGCTGCTTTGATGCGCCGCCAGACGCGGAGGCGGGGGGTTGCAGTCTCCCTCCCGCTGGCAACAGAGTCCTGGGGAAGGGAGAGACCGTGAAAAACGGGCACGGGAAAAGGGCCACTCGATGCGACAATTGTTGAAATTTAAGAGCACGAAACGCATGTTGCAAAATGTCGCAATTTGCTAGCTGCTCTTGCCGCGTGTGGCACGTGATGTGAAAAATGATGCACACACACACACACACACAGATTCATTGAGTAGCTGCGCCGGTGATCGGATCACAACATAATCTGAGCCACGTTATCACTTTGGTAAACAGCAGTGGAAGCGGCCAGCTCAAATATCAATCAATCACCCCCCCCCCCCTCCCCTCTCCTCCACCCTCTCCTCTCTTTCCCTCTCGCTCTCTAATCTCAAATCTCAAAGATACTCAACACATTTTGCAAATTGCATGTTGGACTTTGGTGGGAAACGCAACTGTTTTGTGGGGTTGAAAAAGTTGAGGGGACAACAAAAGAGCTCGTAAAAAAAAATGAGAAAATTAAAGTAATTTCAAATTGATTCTGTAAACTCGTGAAGGTTATCAGCACATGACACGCCCTGACCCGATAAGGCAGACTCTTCAAAACAAAAAATATAATCGAAATACTAAATACTTTGAGCTCATCTTGTCACTTGAAACTGAAGAGCTGGCAACATGTGGCATCAAATTTCAATTGAAGTGGCCCATTAAAATTGTAAAGACCACACATAAATATATCAAACCAAATGCATTTTGTTGCAACCTTTGGAGTACAAGCGATAAAGTTGCAATTTTATTATATGTATGACTGAAAATACATATATCGCTTCCGCTTCAATTGTTTAATAAACGTTTATCAACTAGTATTAAACTAAAAAGATTCGTATTATAAATATGACATCGTACTATAAATCTTCAAATTAAGTATGCAGTCGTTTATATTTTTAATTTTCAGAGTGTTTCATAATTGGAATAAAGAATTTTATAAAGTTTGATATAAAAGAGTAATCATTATATATCAAGCTAAAATAATATAAACAAATATTCACAAATACTTTGTATTAAATAATAATTTGTTTTGATTCTCAGTTAAATAAACAGAGCCAATTCAAGTTGGAGGATTGGAAACCAATTTGAAGAAATGTGCACTTAATTATTGTTGATTTTTCTATCCAGCAATCTGAATGATCTGGTTAACCAATGGTTTACCTGGCCGAAGACTTTTAAGTCTTTACTAATGATGATACTGCAATTGAAGACAAACAATTATCATGTTATTACAAAAAATTTATCAAAAAAATTATGCAAATATAAATCTTAGTATATAAAAATGTTTATGTAAGTGAAGATTCTCTTAAGGTCGTGAAATGGTGACAAAACTCTGGATAAAATATCTTCGAATCATGATACTGGATACATATTGTAGCTTTGTTGCTGTTTTCTGAGACAACATTAACAGAACTTGCAGAGCCCCATTAATGGCAGCAAATTTTGAAAGATATTGCTAACCTATGAATCTAGGTGCCACATCAATGATATGCATCACATTGAAATACCCCGAATTGGAAACTCATACAGAGCAAATGGTACTCGTATGCAAATCGGAGCAAAGACTATTTCATAAAACAATATCAGTTGATTAGATCGCTTGCGTTTAAGTAGAATTAAGCAAGTATTCAAGTTAGGAAGTCGAGTTCTTGTGTGATTCATTCAGTCAGAATATGTACGACAGATTTTGTTTATAGAACTTGAGCAACAATCGAATGCTAACAAACAAGATCGGACGCAATGTGGGAATTCTTATCGACTGCTTGCCAACGAAATGGGGTCAAGTTCGGGCCGACAAATGATGAATCGAAAGAACGAGAAACACAGTTGCCAAAAGGTCAAACATTAGTTCCGCCCTTATCTCAAATACATCAACCGAAATACAAACACAATGAGACAACGAGCTCATCCCAAATCGGAGCAGCGACAAAGCGCGTCATAAATGCCAGACTCCCAGTCATTCTCACTGTAAGCGACCCTCAGTTAGCCATAAAAAAAAAGAAAGAAACAAAACCGAAGCAGAACTCGGCGAATATGAAAAAGCATATAGTTAAATGTGAGCGCATTTCTATGCAATTAGAGGCAAAGAGCCTGAAAGATAAAAAAAAAAACAAATAAATATAAAAAAAATCAACAAATGATGAGCTCGAAATGTAGCAAATAGTAAATTTCATTTTGTTTCATTTTTTATGGGTAGACAATAAAAGCCACACACGCGGCCTGCCTGCCTGCCTGGATGGCTGGTTGGCTGGCTGGCTACCCACAACGATGGGTACCATCATATCTAAAACTGGAGACACTTGACAATGGCGACGTGTGGTCCAGAGTGTCGAGGCTTGGGACTTTTTGGATTTGGAATTGGGGATCTGAGTTATGAAACACTTTCGGAAAGAAAGAAAGAAAAAGTCGTGCAATAAATAAAATGCTTCAAAGTGCACTTAAGATAAAAGTGGAAATGAAAACAAAAAAAAAAAAACAAAACGACAGCAGCAAACCACAATGAAATTTTAAGATTCAAAACTCGAAAACTCTACAAAAATGTGGGTCAAGTTGTAGTTCAGTTTCTGAGTTCGTCACGCATTCAAAAATTATAAATTGCAAGTCCGAAGACAGATTCACCAAATTTTCTGGGGTTAGTTTTTGGGTTGCCATTGAATTTGGCATGGCAAATTGAGTTATCAACGTGTTGGGTTTCAATGTCAGACGAAATCAATAAATCGCATAGATAGATATTACTTCCAGGTGATTAGACGAGTATCCATCTCTCACACACCACTGCCCACAAGGTAAATCCAGCATCCCAGCATACGCTCAGCATCTAACCTAACCTAAAACCCAAACCAGATACCAAAATCCCGGACGCACTTACGCCTGACTGAGTTTTTCACACGTAACCGGCGCACAGGCAGGCAAATATCATAAGGCAAATTATTTGGGGTCGAGAGGCGAGAGTTTGGGTCTGGCCAACCAAAAAATAGCTGTCAATGGCCAAAGTTTGTTGGCCACGTTTGCCAAAAAGGTCTTTCTGCCAAAATGGGACCCACAATAATTTATAATTCAATAAGTTAAAGTTGAATGCAGTCCAACTGCGTTAGCTTGAGCCCGTACACAGTAAAAAAAAACTTGTTTACCAATTGAATTCAATGTTGCAAATATTTAAATTATATTATTTTATTTATTTTATTTTACACATAAAACTGTCTTATTGTATATATTATTCTCAAAAGAAGAATTTTCTCAAATCGTATTTTAAATTTCCACAACAACTTTCGTTAAATTTAATTTTTGAAACTGTTTGACATATGCAACAAAAGTTATCAAGTTAATACCTGAGTTTTTCCAGTGTGTGGAAGATAAGTCAAGGCACACACGCACATATGTGTTTTGCCCCGGGGGCGCATGCCACACAATTCACCTTGAAGGCAACTCAGAAGCGAAGATTAATTGCTGCATCGCCTTTTGTTGCCGGCACTTATCTTGGCCCCCCCCTCCTTTCTTGCCTCTCCATCTCTCAACCTCTCCACCGATTGACTATGTGCGCGATAAGGAATTTTATTCGCTGCCCAGTCCATCAACCGTACCTAACCCGTTTTACCTTAAAGAGCGAACGCAGGCAGCAGTAATTGCATTTTGTTTGGCATCTCATTTTAGTTACGGTCTGGTAAACTGGGCAACTATGCGACTCGCCCCAACTCAACTCAGCTTGCCTCTTGATGATGTGGATAACGCGCCTACGAGCTGAGGTGTCGCCAGGGCGATTAGGCACCAACACCAACAACAACAACAACTATAATAACAATGAGTGCCCACCATGAATCAAAACCAACTTTACTACAAGCACAGCCAGACAAAGATAGAGACTGAAAGAGTGGAAGTGGCTGGGGAGGGGGGGTTTCACTAAAACTGACTGACTGACTCGATTCGTTAACGCCGCCGACTGTCACGTGATTTTGAATAATGCGGCGCTCATTTGAATTATTGTTGTCGCCACAACGACCCTCGAAAGTGGCCAAAAGGGTTTTGGCCCATGCTCTCGTCTCGTCTCCGCCCCCCTCCCCGCGCCCACCTTTCTACAGAACTCGAGCAACGGCAATTTGTCAGCCTGTCACTCATAAAAGTGCCGAGTGATCTAACGATGCTGTTCCATTTGAATGTGATAAGAAGAAAAACTAGATGAGCTTGATATTGAGCAGTGGGAAAACGCTAGAAAGGGAGGGGAAGGGAAGAGGAGCACGTACATATATCGAAAGTCTGATATAGATGCATAAATCAAGTGCCTTCTGTGTTGAAAATATAATTGACTAATTTTGTATTGGTTAACCTATCAATAAATACGCTCTTCACGCTGTAATATTTTTCATATGCATAGAAAATCTGAGACATTTTTAATATAATTCGATAGCTTGATATAATATTATATATTTACTTCATGCGATCTTTTGGTTAAACTAGACTATCTCAAATAAACTTTAATTCATACAAAGTATAAATTATATCTTTATATGATCTTTTAGTTTCATTAATTATCCATTCCATTCCAAAATCCATTCAGTTATATATATATCAGCTGGACACTATTTCAATTTCTATTTGCAAGACATTTTGCTAAGATATCTGATCTGTAAATCCACTCAACTTCTTGAGTTCGTATTGGATTTCACAACAATATTATCGATTTTTTCTTTCAAAATTGAATGCATTTTCTTAATTACTTATCTCACATGCTTTGAAATAATTTGTAACCTTTTTGTAACCTTTTGCTAAGCAGTTTCGAATCACATGGTCATTTTTCATTAACCTACTAACACTTGATGATTAAGCGACGCCTTTCTACAGTCACCTGTTCACTTTGGGATCATAAAATAGATGCATTTTATAATTTGTTTATATCGCTAGTTCAACGTTACGAGCGGCGCCTCCAATCCACACACACACACACACACACACATACACCGAAGCGAATGAGACGCGCTACTCGAATTGTGTTTTACGTGATGGGGAAGGGGAGTGTATATCTCGAATAGAGTGAAAGTAATTTTTGGTATTTGTATAGAGAACAACAGAGAGAGAGAGAGAGAGGGAGATACGGAGAGAGAGAGATCGAATGCCATTAAGTCTGCATTCCTTTAGTGTGGAGCTTGTCAAAGCATTTTGACTGGGTGTTGAAAGCTCTTCGACTGTAAAGAGCACATCCAAGCACTTCACACCGAATTGCTTAATCCGAGTGGTTCCCCCACCCACCATCCCACCCTCCCATCCCCCCTCCCCGCTCAGTCTCTTTGTCTGTCTATGGCACATTCTTTTATTGTTGCTGCGTTGACGAAAAACGATTAAAATAATTGGCTCGCGACGTCTTGGTTTGTGTAAAAGCCATTTGCATCTGATTTATTGTATTATAAATTGTGCGCATGCCTAAGTAGCTACAAAATTTAATTTTTTTTGTTTCTTTTTTTGTTTTTGTATAAAATTTTAGAAAGTTGTCGTCATCTTGAGAACCCCACTATAGACAATACTTTACATAGTACGCTCGTATTTTATTGAGGGGGCATTCATAAATTATGCCTAATGAGCCGGCGATGGCCACAGACAGCATTTCCACACACACAAAGTTTGTTATATTACCTACAGTTCCTAATCCCTCCATGCTATGAAAATTATAATTGGAAAGGAATGTGCAATGAGGCGTCCAACTAATGCAAAAGTTAATGCTGACATTCATCAACTAGATCCAAATATCCATGTGATCTAGAACTTGATTTCACAACTATGAAAGTCAAATTTACTGATTAAAGACAAACCAAGTTACATATAGATATATATACAAAATGCTGACAATTTATTTATTTTTTGTGGAAAATCAATTTAAAATAAAATGAGAAATTAAATTAAAAATTTAAAAAGAAAAAAATGCAATATCGAATATTATAAAACTGATGGTATTCAAACTATTCAACATTTATTGCAACATTTGAGTGAAGAAAGTTTAGCCAGCACTCAAAAATCATTTCAGTTAGAGAAAAAGAATATTTAAACTTTCTACAATATTCAAAATGTAATTTTGATAAATAAAGCAAGTTCAATTTTGTATACTCGAATATTTACAATAAACTTTAAAATAATCTTTTTAGTATAGGATTCCATTTACAGCTGCTCATTAGGAATATTTTGTTGCACATCAGGACACGTTTCCTTTGCTTTGCATATCTTAAGATACATAAGTCCTCAACTTTCCCCTTCTGCCCTTGTTCCACTCTCCTTGTTTGACATCCGCAAACAAATTGTCATCTGCCCACGCAATTTGCGAGCAAACTCTAAAAAAAAAAAGATTTCCATCTGATTCGTGGCACGCTGTTTCCAAGTGAGAAAACCTTCCTTCTTTGTCGATTACTCAGCTCTGCAATTACAAATTGTCGTATCACTCACTGAATGAATCCCTTTTCTTTTATATGCTTGGTTTATTCAGATGACAGTGTAAATTTCCTATCAGTGACAAATATTTACCAACAACTGATCAAAAGCCAAACACCGCCCAAAAGTGCGACAAAGGTGTGCCAACGGGGATGAAGAGGAGCAGCGGGGGTGGGGGTAATTTGGGGTTGGGGGTTGGGACAGCGCGTGCTGCGTTCTGGTTATTAATCAAAAGTATACAATTTTTTAATGATGTTGGCGCACGACATCATATTGTGTTGTTGCTGTTGTTGTTGTTACTGTTATTGTTGTTGTTGTCATTGCACGGCTGCGATAATATTTGGATTAGTTCAAGTCAATTGCATCTTGGCCAACAGTTGGAAGGCGGCGCGTGTTGCCCTGGCCAAGAAGCAAGACGACGCCTGCAATGAGTCGAATCTAATGTTGCACACGTGTCCAAGCGATGCCTGCACTCCACAGTGGGTGGTGGGTGGTTGGTTGGGTAGCTTTACAGATATATATATATATAATATATATGTGTGGCTTTCAGATAGCCGGCCAAGGAAGTATTGTTAAATGTTGTGTTAAGATTAGAAATGGCCAAACGCCACAAAAGCGGCTTATCGAGCGGGTTTTGGTGCAAGGGGTTTTTTGGGCTCAGTTTCGGTTTTGGGTTTTTGGAGTTGTCAATATACGTGCGCGGCATGACCAAAAACGAAAGCAAAATGTTATGCGGGCGACATTATCGGCAAACAAACTGTACAAGCCCGAAATATATATATACATATTTTTTTTTTGGCTATGCTCCTGGACTGCCTAATGACGTTGCCAGGAAATTGAATGCCGCAGGTGTTGCCTGCAGCCTTATTCGACTTGTGCCCCATAGTATATGTATATATAGTATGCTCACACTGCGCATAATTTATGACGTTTAATGCTGGCCATATAAAAAAAAGAAAAGAAAACATGAAATTAAGTAAACCCTACGCTAAATGCTAAACAAACTTCAGACGACAGCTTATCAAAAGGTCTGTTCGCTTATGTTTGTAGCGCCTCTGCAAACAAGCATTGGGATCCAGATAGAAGACAGGGTATTTAACACCTTGAAAACATTGTGTGTGGCCCTTAATTAAATGCGATAGCAGTGAATAGCGAGGAAACAGTTTATCGGGAAAGGAATCATCTATTATTAAGCAATATCTACGATTAATTAGAAACTATATTTTATTATCGAAGAAAAATGCATGCAAATTATTCTATATTAGCTTCAAATTTTACAGCAAGAAAGGGATCACATTTATTTAAAATTTATAAACAAAAATATGAACAAAATAAATTTGCTTGCTTGAATGGGAAAACAAGAAATGCATTTCGACCAATTTTCAAAGCATTCAAATTAAAGACTACAAACTAAATAAAACATTTATATGTCATAATGCTGAACAATTCTTACAAAACTTACATATCTGATTCAGGATTTAACTTTTCCACTCCTCCCCGCCCCTTTCAACTCTTTTGGTCTGTCAGGTACACATGTATGTACCTGAAATCACACTCACACGTGTACACACAATCTTAACTGTCCTGTGGGCAAATTGAATGGCAAATTTGTCTGCATGCAGCAGCAAAAAACTTTTTAATTGAAAAACAATTTTTTTGCCATTTCTTGTTCAATTTTTTTGGATTATTTCGAGGCAGTGCTTGAAATGGGTGGCTTTTGGGGGTAGATTCTGTGTGCGCTTTTCGGACATTTCAAGTTTCATAAATGTTATTGAGTTTCTTTCTGATTTTTTTCTTTTTCTAGTTTTTTTTTTGGATTTGGATTTTACTTGCAATTTGTGTAACTAGTTTCTGTAACTCTGGAGTGCTGACAGCGGGTGGTCGGTGTCAGGTTGGTGTCAGGGGTAGGTGGAGGGCAATGGAACGTCGGCCATTTATTGAGTTGACTTCCGTGCGTATGTCGCAATTTCCGGTTTACGGCAAACGAAATAAAAACGTAATTTAATGCTATATGAACCAGAAGGACTCCAGCTAACTAACCGCTGCTGTGCGAGTGGTGCTGATGTTGATGTGCTGATGGCGGTGCTGATAATGGTGCTGACCCACGCATCACTGCACCATTAATTGAAATCATAAGATTTGCTACTTTATGCAGCACTCGAGGGGCAGCAATTAAAAGCGTAATGCTTTGAGAGCACCGACAACTTTATTGATATCTATTATAATTTTCACACTTTTTTGTGAATTGTGTGCGACGAGTTTTCAGCTTTGAGTCTCGACTTTAAATTCCATTCGTTCGCATGCAAATGCACTTGGGCATATTAGTCGTTTTCATGAGGCAACATCGATAAGCAGGACGCATTGAAAGAGGCTGACGTTAAGCCACTTTGGGGAATGCACAGCAAGAGGGTTGCTTGACAAATATGTGGGGATACACAAAATTATATATATAAAAAGTGTGTTTAAATATTATTTTCAAAAGCAGTTTCAACTTGAAAATATAATGCACACAAATCAATACTGTTAGCATAATTTTAAACGATTTCTTCAAGAAATTAATATTGTCTTTCAATCAAATCAAGACAAATTTCTATAAAATATTATTGAATAAAAATTGAATTATTTTAATGCCTTGCGACGAATTACTCTTGCACAATTAATAAGTAGCTCAATTGAAAACTTTTCGATCCATCCTCGCTAAGCACAGCTGAGCAATTGCTAGCAGGCACACCACCTGCCGCTGAGCCACTCACTGAGCCACTGAGCCACTGAGCCGCTGAGCTACTAAAGTCACTTGGTTTATGGCGCCGTGAAACTGCGGGCGCTCCATTTGCACATCTCGATGCGGGTTAAGCTCTAACTCTCCGTTCCTCCCGCTTCGCCCCGTTGTCTCAGTCTCATTCTCTCTCGGTGGGCATTAACATTAAAGCGGATCACTCATTGGAGTGGACTGCAGGCTTAAAGTCGGCTGCCTCTCACTCAAATGGCTAAAGATAAGCAGCCGCAGACGCAGCCAAACCCGAATCGAACCAAACCAAACCAAACCGAACCGAACCGTTGCCAACGGGTTCAACAAACTAAACAATGGACCAGTCCAATGGCAGCGACTTAATTGAATTACCATCGCGAGCAGAGAGATGCACTCTGGCTGCTCATCGAATGCCAATGAATTATCCCAGAGGGATCATGTGAATTTGTTGAAAAGTCATCCAATTGCTGCTGACACATTAGCGCATAATTTGCCAACAACAGCTGCCACATTTACTAACACTCCCCACTCTCTCGTGGACCACTACTCCACCTCCACCTCCAGCTGCCGTCTCGCCTCTGACTCTGTCTGCACTCTTAATTAACCGCTTCGGTTAGAACAGAAATTAACTCGATTGCACGTTAATTATGAACTCAATGTGCGTTTAATGAACTCAATGTCAGTGTGATTGTGTTTATGTGTTTGTGTGGGTGTGTGTATGTGTGTGTGTGTCTGAGTGTGTGTGCGGAGATTTTTCTATGCTCTACCAACAACAACTGGTCAGCTGTGGTCATCACAAGCAGCAAGCAGCAAGCGAGCAGAGATGAGCGATCAGTCTGCTTATCTGAGTTTGGGGTCATTGACTAATTTATTCGAATTGGTCTCAATATAATTCAGTATAATTACCCAGCTCGAATTCTTAAGATCAAAATCAGATCTTTATCAACATATAGATTCGACAAATCACCGAATTGCTTGTCATCGTAATTTAAGCCAACAAAACACATAAATATATTTATGTCGTTGATAGAATGAACATTTTTCAAAATTTACGACTTGGCTAAACGAACTTTTAAGGAAGTTTTAAGCTACTGCTGGTAAAATTAATTTGCTTTATTTTAATTACAGAATATTCAACTTAAAAGTCGACAAATACACTAATGAATATTCTTTTTTATTTGAGCAGTGAGATAATTGACATAGGAAGAATAGTTTAAATATCCTCTTCAAAAACTATTGAAAGTATTGCTTATCATTTGCGAGCGATGCTAAAATAGAGATTAAAACAAATCGAGATATTAGTCATTATCTCTAAGTCGTCATAGGGCATAGGGTTTCAGAAACTATCTAACTTTGTTATATATATATATGTGTATATATATATTATCTATCCATAACCGCTTAACTTTTGCATCCTGTGGCACTGGCCATTCATCTCCTTTAAATGCATTCGTGGGGCACTCGAATCGTGGCACGCGTTCGATTCAGGCACGGCCCATTGAGTGTGCAAATAAATGCCCTTAATTAATTGCATTTTTGCACTTTCGAGTGGTGCCGCAAACTCCTGCAGAAGCCCCTCTCACCGCCTACCAATCGATGATGATGCAGAGAGCAGCGCATGGAAGTTGACTTCAAATATGCATCAATAAACTCAATTAAACGTAAACGAGAAGTGCTTCAAATCAAATGCACAGCAGCTGCAAGTTGAGCAGCGACTCCTACGCTTTTTGTTGAGGGGGAGTAGATGATAATGATGAAGCAGTTTTTATACCCACTTATCATATAAATAATAAAAATAGGGTATAGTATTTATTATTATATTTAGGATTACTTTTTAATGTTTTAAATCACTTAGAAGAAGAAAAATATATTTATATTTTTTATTAGAGTATACCAAAGTCGAAGCTGTAAAAGTGCATAGGGTATAGCTTATTTTATACATGCTCAACTTGTTCAGCTTTGGCATGCTTACTTTTTTATATTTTCTTTCCGCTCAGGTCTTGGCTGATAGTAGGGCATTAGTTGGTTGTCATGGACATGTAGGAAGCTGGGGATTTGCCAAAGGCAAGATAAACTGAGGTGCAAGTGGCAAGGGGCACTCGTGTCTGTTATGGGCGTTGGTGGGCGGGCGTCTTAACTTGTTTGGCCTTAGCAGCCGCATCTTTCTTCTGGCCTTTAAACACCTTTAGTTTATGTGGCACAAGCGCATCTCTCAACGGTGGCGCAGATACATTTGTTACAGTACAACATTTGGACATGGAATCAAACCCAAATTCAAAACCAAAAAAAAATGAAAAAAGAAAACCCGTCTAAGTTTGAGTGTTGATTGAGTGAGGGAGGATCATGGGCAAGGGCAAGGGGTGGAAGAGGCGGGGTATATAGCGCCATAAAATTAGCTAAAAGCAAACAAATAAAAACATCAAATAAATAAATCAATTTGAAACGAGACTCTTCTTTCCACTATATATCCCTTCAACTCTATCCCGGCATTTAGGTTTTCGCTTTTTCGGTTTTCAGTTTTCGGTTTTCATTTTCATTCTCATTTAGTTTGAGTTTCACTTTGAAATGCAAACCAAGAAACGTGGCGCATCCGCTAATTATCCCCAGCTACCACATATTGCCGAACTACCCCCCGCAAGTGTGCCATGTATGTAAACAATTCTTGAAATTGTACCAAAAGTATTTTCTAAAAGTAACTTTAAACCCTTTACGCCAGAGCGAGACAGATTCCGAGTGCGAGAGTGAGAGGCAGACACATGTAGAAAATTTCATTCAATGCCTTTGACTGATGCGTTCGGGCAGCTGCTTAGCTGGTTGGGAATATCCAAGGGGGGGATTTACAGATCAAAGTGTTCGCTTTTTTCTTCTTGTTGGTTTTATTTTATTTTTTTGTTTTGGTTTTTTGCTTTTTTGACAGAAACAAACATTGGCCTGCGTTTTATTTACATCGGCTTCCGGTTGAGTTTGGTTTTCTGGTTTTTCAGTATTTTCGGCATTTCATTTGTTGTTCTAGCAAAATAAAAAGCGAAAAATATGTTCAAGCCTTTGACTGCAATCGTAAACAATCAAAAAACAAAAAAAAAAGTCAACTAACAATGCAATTACTAACTGAAAATATTTTGAGTAGACAACTTCAAAGGGCACCAAATGGAAATGATATCATTGACATAGTTCAACGATACGATCTCTGACCAGTATTTGGGGCTTCCTTTATTTTCCTACATATATTTTTTGTTGAATACGAACTCAAGGCAGCTTTGAAAATTGTGTTCTTTAAACTTTAAGCTCACGACTGCGTCATTTGTTCAATTTCTTATTGCATTCACGTTCCCGTCATTCCCTATACACATAGCTTTCCCGTATTATCTGCAACGTTTATCGAAAAGCCATAAAGTTTTCATTATTACGCATTTACCGTTGCCTCTCGTTTAATTACATTTCATATTAAACCCGAAAAGGGGCCACAGCCAAAACAAAAACCCCGAACCCGAACCCGAAACCCATACCCCAATCCCCAAAAAAAACAAAAGCCAACAAAAGGGCCAACGAAGTCGCAGAGCTTCATTTCTGAATCACGTGCCATGCGCAACGTTCTAAATTTCAATTGAATTCAATTTAATTAGCCAAAAGCGTAAGAAAAATACCAACCAGCCAAACAAACGCTTCGAGCCAACTTTATTATGCTTCGTGTACTTGTGTATATGCCCGACTAATGCTAATTTGTATGCATCGATGCCAAACGGCCAAAGTTCTTCGACAGGCGTGGACAATAATGAAACTGACATAATTTGCATTTAATAGTTTCTCCATTTACATATCTCTGGGGTCGTGTGCCATGAGCTCTCTGAAAAAAATCCAAACAAAAATGACTGAGATTGACCAAGTTTGCAAGTAGAGTTAAGATTATATTTATAAACCCATGCTGAAGCGAGCCAAGTGTATTGCGTCGAATTACGTTGATTCATTAAAAAGCTTTCTGATTGAGAAGGCTTTAAGGACAAAATATGTTTAGATAAGTAATCTAAACTGATTTGGTAAATAAATATCGATAAGATGACTGACTAAATCTGCTTTTAAGATTCGGTTTTCAATCAGTTACTCAGTCGGCTTAAGGTGCTTCATTTTTATCCCAGATATCAGCTTCATGATTTGCACATATTTCAATCTGCCATACCACAATATCTATGACTTGGTCAAAAGCTTACTCTTACTTGACCTGAACTATTATTCGTGCGAATAACTTTTCTCATTTCTGTCAATATGCGAATTGACCAAGAATGGCGGCTGGCCAAAAAGGCCGCAATTAGCAAAGCAAATGATCAGCTTTGGCAGCAGGGTCTAGGATATTTAATTTACAGCCATAATTTGATTAGGGCAACAATGACTGTGCCACTTTAACACACCCGCACAACCAGCACACTCATTGAATGACACTCATACCACTTTACTCTTAAGCGGCTGTTTGGAAATTCAATCAGAGTTGCAATAGAATTTGCAATCCTGAGCCTGCGTTCTACGTCCTGTGTCCTGTGCTCCGCTGCGATATGCGGATGTGCGGCGGGCTTATCAACGGTATACGCATTTCAAAGCAAACACTTTAGGCAGATTTATGCACACACACACATACACACACATATATACATATATATATATATAGATATAGAGAGAGACCAAGTTTATCTTTCGCTTTGCATAGCGCCATTTTCAAGGACAATTCAGCTATACAACATGTCGAAAGGCTGCCAGGATACAGACCCCTTTCCGTGGCCATATGCATATTTATTAATTCGTGTATCTGTACATGTATCTGTATCTGTATCTATGTATTTGTATTTGTGTTCGCATTCGTATTTACACGCTGCTAACATATTCATAGACAATTGGCAAATGTAATTAAATACGTTTACAAAAGCCTTTGCCAACTCGGGCGATACGTTTGGAGTTCGGTTTGGGCTTTTGGGGTTTTGGGCTCCGTTTGTTTTGTGGGCTGCTGTTGGTTGGTTGCTCCGCCTGCAGACTGCCTGATTTTGCCGTTAACAATGCCAATCGATGTTAAATATGAGTCTTGTTAAGAGACCCAAAAGCTTATTAAGGTTGCAACACACTCGTTCAGCCATTTAATTCATGTTACAATTACAATTCATTTACGTTAGTTGTCAATTTAAGTACTCCAGTTTATTTAACAGATACAAATTATCAGAGTTCGATACGCAAAATACCTATTAAGACGAATAAACATATTCAGTAAGCAGTTTGACTATTGTCTAGAGAGAGCCTTAAGTGCTCTTAAATTTCACTTAATTTCATTCAGTCAGCTAAGACTTGAAATCGGTGATATTTTTCTTTGTTTAAATCCTTGCTGAAACTCTTTTATATATTTATGGGCATCGCCCCCTAAACCTCCTTTTGCCAGTTTAATCTGAAGACAATCCCATCTGCTGCTTCTCACATAACAAGTGTATCGTTGAGATTCTCATGGCAAATGTCCCCAGCTAAGTTTTATTAGAAAGCAAAACTTTCTTTCTAGCGATTTGTTTTTTTTTTTTTTTTCATTTTGGTTTCTTTTCTTTGCCCAGCTGAGCCTGGAAAATCAAATGGCAGAAAAGTTGCCTCTCCATTGCCATTGGTGGCACCCAATAACAATGGGGTTGGCAGTGGTACCAGGTCTTATGAGATTAGCAAACGTTAAGCGGATTGTAAATTTATAAATAGCATCAAATGTTATTGTAGTTGCTTTGAAATGTCATTAGACTTGAGTTCTTTCTTTGTATACTGCATGTGGCTGAGTGTGTATGTGTGTCACACATTGGAAACAGAACTTCGACTCAAAAGCCTTTTTTGGGTTGCTCTACAGCGGGGGTGGTGCAGATGCTATTGGTGGTGGTTAGTTTGCCGGTGTGGGCTTGTGCCTTACATTTGTCAACTTGTCATCCGTCTCCTTGACAATGGACGACTGCTCGTCGCGTCTTAGCAATTAGTTAATGTCAAACGGCATTGGGTACAATGACGTTAGCTGAAAGTAACAATTAAATTTTAGTTAAGAGGCAACAGTCAAGAAAAAATAACAACAAAAAAATAGTGTCTGATTGTAGACAGTTAATCAAGATTTTGGTGCTTTAGTGCTCAGCAATAAATTCAAGTAATTTATCTAGTAAAAAATGCATTAGCTGCAAGTGAGCTTCACTGAATGCTGTTAATGAGATTAAACTCGCTTGAAGCTTGCAACAGCTTTGAAGTCGACTTGATATTAAGCTAACTTACAATTTTTATGTTACATGTTTTAAGTTGCTTATGGCAAGTTTTATACATATATGTTGAATCCAATTGAAGCCTTATGATAAGTCCAAAATCTATAATCTATTAATTAACTTTATTAACAGCCAGACTTAGGATTTACTTAAGATTAACTGCTCTTATATAATAAGGCAAGAAAATAAATATTTTTTATTTAGCTTAGTAAGATTTATTGTTTATACAAGGATAAACAAACTACAAAGCCTTTATCAATATTTTTGCTTAATTATTGATTACAATCAGTGACTGCATAATTGTTGTTAAAACTGATTTCTTAACATGTTGCTCGGGTGCTTAAGATTAATCCAGCCACTTACAGCTGGTGTAAAGGGTACGGGGATCTCTGCCGAATCCTAATGAATGGAGCCAGCTTTGGAGATGGCACAACTTAATCAGCGCACAAGAAAAGGTCAAGTACGAGTCCCTCGCTAATTTGTTGTCTCCCTGCGCACGTGTGTGCAAATGTGTGTGTATGTGTGTGTGTGTGTGTGTGTGTATATGCGAGACATTGTCAAGTGTTGTGCCTTTGTCACGTAGCAAAAACTTGACTACAACTTGCAGCACTCGTACGGTTTGGCGGCTAATGAGACCAACAGCCGGCGGCCAAAAGCCCAGACCGACCCCAACTACAGATACAGATTCAGCTACAGCTCCAGTTTGGGTTTTGTCGGCAGCTGCACGAGCTAAAGGCAATTGGGGCATGAGGCAAGGCGGCATATAGGGCGGATGCGGCAATTTCAGCCTGAAATCGATACGGCATCAAAGCGAAGGCACATTTATGCCATTATATGCAGCTTGTACACTGTGCAAAGTTCCATTCCACCATTAAATACAAATAAATTCATAAGAGTTAATTAACATATTATTAACATATAATAGTCGAAATATAATTATATTTATTTGTATCCCAAGATAAATCCTTTTGATATTGTAATATTCTTAGTTGGGGTTGCGGTTAACCAAGTCGAAGAGTTCAGCTCAACAAATGAATCTGGCATCGATTACAAATTCTATTTATTACAAATGCTAACAAAAGTGAAATGTGTGTTTCAAACTCAAAGTATTCCAAATTTGTCACAAATATTTGGATATTCGAGCTGGCATTTTCAATTGTTCTAAATAAACAGCAAGAGGTAAACAATTGAAGCTGAAATTGTTTACTGTGTACTGTTGAGGTCGCTGTGGCGGCTCGACGTAGGAGAGATGCCCCCAGCTACGTAGTCTGATATATTTTTATTATGCTAAAATAATCGGCATAGACAGCGGATTTCGCGTTTTCGGTTAGCTTAGCAACCAAAAATTATCTGAGAGATGCATCTGAATATTGCAAACAAAAGATAAAAGCCAAATGCAACGACAACACCGCACCATTTGCTGCTCCCAATCCCCCTCACCCCCCTTGCACCTCTTCTGATAGTTATTGTTGTTCTTGTTGCTGTTGTTGTTAGTAGTTGGTACAACGGCTGCTGCTCCGTGTGCCTTTCGCTTGCAGCCACGCAAAAGGTGATTTATTTGAACATGGTTATCAACTTAGTAGAATAACAGGAGCAGAAAGCGCCGCACCGCACCAACAGCAACAACATACTGTGCGGCTGCCCACTCCACTCCTCTTCCCAAAAAAAAAAAAGAAAAAAAACAGAAAAAAAAAAACAATGAAGAACAAACAATGCAACGCGCTCGCAACTTGAACTTGTGGCTAGAAAGTGCAGAGCCCGTAAGATACGATTGCATTTACATGCATCCGTATCGGTATCAGAGCGCCTGCATCGGGGCGTGTGTGTGTCCATAGTCCCCGCCTTCTCCTTTCCCCATCACCTAGCCATTCCTCTCTCATCACTGACTCCCCCCATCTGTCGCTGTGTGCGCGCCCAAGTCACACACCCACAGCTGCATGAGGCACGAACCCGCGACTGCGACGGCGACGTCGACGGCGACTGCAACTTTAGCAATGGATCTGAGTTGGATTCAAAGTTGTGGACGGAGACTGGGCTTTTGGGTTGGGGTTTGACTGTGGCACTGGCAACTGGCAACTGGCAACCGGCATACAATTTGGCCGGCAGCGAAATTTATTTGAAATCAATGCTTCTTGTTGCATTCTTCAGTTGCTCTGTGGCTCAAAAGATTTTCTTTCTTTTTTTACCTTTTGACTGTTGTTGCACCAGCAGCAGCAGCAGCAGCAGTTACAGCAAATAGTTGCAACTGCAGTTGCGCTACATCTCAAACCATGTGGCGTATTGGTCAATCCAGTCAATATATACAAGATAATTTATATATAGTCTTAAATAATCTTTGCATTTAAATCTGGAAAGCAGCTTTTTGCTTATCTTAACGTGTTTCATAAAATTCATTCAATTTTTATATTATTTTTTATAATGTTTTAGTTTTTGAACAATCTTTTTTATCATAATTGGTAATTAATTAAATATTATTAAATTATAAATATTTATTAAGAGCTTATTATTTTTTTCCCAAAAGTTAATTTATTAAATATTTAATAAGTATTTAGACAATTTCCCTTAAAGTTATAAAAAAATAAATTTTTAAATGAATTATTGAAACTTTTTACTCAAGTTTGCATAGCTTTTCAAAAGTTGACTTTATTATATCTTATATTCACCTTTGAGTTCAAAATGTAGCTTTTTTAAACGTGTTTAATAATTAAATATTAGATATTTATATTTTATATCTTTTTCAAATTCCTCCCTTTTTTTGTTGAACTCAACCAAACCAGCAAAGCCGGCAAACAGAAAATGTGTTACACTTGGCATTTAGAGGCGATGTGGCCAATTGCACTGCAGGCAGCGCAGAGAAAGACAATAATTGAATCGCACATACATATATGCATATATAGTATATATATATTAATATATATGTATATAGTGTAGTTAGATCTTGTGTTGGTATTTATTATGCATTTCTTTATGATGATTTCAAGCGGCAGCTGATTTAATGTGCATGTTTAGCTTTTTCTCTCGCCGCAACGGTCACGAGTTTTGGGGGCAATGTTAACACCGGCGCGGCTTTTTTTTTTTTTTTTTGGGCCATGGATAAAGCTCCGAATTGCAATACATAGTAATATTTGACCATTAAAATGCAGTTGTTGCCACAGTCCATGGGAATTGATAATGAAAGCAAACGGTAAATGGATGCGATTGCAACTGCAACTGCAACAAGTTGCCAGCTGGTTAAGTGAAATCGATACATTTCAGAACTTCAGGCAGTTGAAGTAGCTCTTTGAGAGTCTCCGACTCCGACTCCGACTCCAATTCCGACTCCGACTTTGACTTTGACTTGGTAAAGCAAACAACGAAGTGCTGGACACAGTCGCACGTCAAATGGATTTCGTTGAGTTTATTGAATGCCAGACCTTAGGCTTTTGGCTTTGGCTTTGGATACGCTTTTGATTTTGATTTTCATTTTGTTTGCCTGTCCAAAAAAAAAAAAAAAATACAAAAAAATACCCACAAACCTCAAACTCAAAAGTCGGGCGACGACCACCTTGAAGCTGCACAGAGTCCGAGTAGTTGAAGCTGGAGCTCGATTGCTGTCAGGCAAATACGGAAAAACACAAATAGAAATGCCACACTTGGATAAAACCAAAAAACCCAAAATCTATACGCTCTAAAATCTAGAGAAAATTTAATTTGCATTAATGCTAAATGTTGGGATGCATCATCTATAAAAAGAAACAATAGCAAAATTCATATTGTTCTTGGTATTAAGTAGACATTTTTTACATATCTGTAAATGCAAGATGATTTCCGTTAATTTGTCTTTAAGTGTATAAATATTGTACACAGCTTAAATAATATTGGTCAACATTTTTAAAAATAAATTTATGGAATTATTTAAGTCAATAGAAAGAACTCTTTTAACTGACTTCAATTATGTGTATACATATTATGGCACATATTTTCTTCGAGTGCACTCAAAGTTTGCTCAAAATTGTGATTTCCAAAACACAGTTTACGCTTTCCCAAACAAAAATAAATAGAATTGTTTAAGCCAATAGGGATGCTCTATCCCTGCCATCGTCAATCGTCGTTTCTCGCTCGGCTGTTAAAGTGTGAAATGCCATTGCCTTAATATTTACCTATGCATTTAGAGGCCGCTTAGCTGTTCAGCTCTTTGCTTTTTGGCCATTATTATGAGTCGATGACGCCGAAGTCGGCAGCGGCGGCGGCGACAACGCTTTGATTAATGCCAAACTGCGCACAATTCAAAAGATCTTCGGCGCAGGTTTTTTTTCGGTGTGCGATTCACACATTATTCATGTGCATTGTTCCGCGCATCGCAAAATAAACAAAATCTAGACCCGAGAATCTGCAATCATTCTTTAGGTTCCAGCGCTACCAATCCGCATACCCTGCCAGCTAGTCAGCCAGGCAGCCAGTCAGCCTATTCCTCCCTGCCGATCGCCCTCTGATCTGCTCTGTGCAAATTCAATGGTTCTTTGCATACATTTGCGTTTAGCCAGCCATGCGTAGCCAGAAAGGCCACAATACACACACTAAGTACATTTAACCGAAACGAGATCGAACCATCAACATCGCCAGCACAACGACTGATGAATGCTCTTTTTTCCGCTTGTTATCTAGTCGAATATATATAAGTATCTTTTTAAATCCAGTGTAGTGTAATATATTTAAGTACATTTTTAATTCCAAAAAACAAAATTTAAAGCAAGTGCTGAAAGTTGGTTAAACAGCAACGTCTGCGGAATTATTCTATTTAAACTTAATTTGATGCCAATACTGAAGAACTTAGAAAAATTGCCACAAAATATTAGTTCAAAAGGGCTTGTAGTAAAATGGTTCCGATACTTATTATACATTTACTTTACTAAGAAGCGATCAGCTTGAAATTTGCTATAATCACAAGTTGGGATTTTCACCGAAGAAGATTTTTGTTTTTCTTGTTTCAATTCGACCCCTTCACGAAAAACTGACCATGACCCTGGTTATAGGTGTTTGAATTAGTAAAATTCTATCTCCAAAAGTTTGTGCATAGCTCCACTTTTGAGACATTCGGAAGGTAAACCTCATCGTTTAGTCAATAAACTCATTTTATGCGCTGCAACTCTATCCAAAGGCAGCCTAGCAAAAGGCAAAAGAATTGCAAGAGTCTCGCGCAAGTTGCAAGTCGCCAGCGGCAATGCAACAACAACAACAACAACAATGGTGAGCAACAATGGCCATTGAGTTGGTGCTGCTGCTGCTGTTGCTATTGTTGTTGTTGCTGCTGTTGCAGCCTGCCCAAAAACAAAGGCCAAATAACAACAAAGCGCGCAGCAGCAAAAAAAAAAGAAACGACGAGAAATATGTATATCAGATTTAAAATAAATGTAACTGCGCGGCTCATTATGCTGCGCTTACACACGGACTGCCAACGGTTACCCCTCTACCCCCCCCCCCCCCACAACCACCCCTCTCTCTCTCTTTTAGCCAAGCCAAATGGAGCTGCGCATGCTCAACAGTTTGGTGCACTTAATGGCCAGGGCAATCAGTGGCTGCCCCTAAAACCTGCTCCCAGTCTGTCTCCCAGTCTGTCTCTCAATCTGTCTGTCTGTCTGTCTGCCTCTAGTGGAGTGTAGAATGCTCAACATGCTGGCTAGTTAGCTGCACGTAAAACAAGCAGACGCTGAAGACACAAGAAAAGGGAGCCTATCATTGCAAACGCATTTCTTATTCGCATTTAAATAAACATTTTTCTCAAAAGGAACGCGCATTGTTCGCCAACTGCAACTGCAACTGCAACTCTGGCTAAAGCCAGCGATCTTGGGCCAAGTGGCATGTGCAACAACAACAACAACAACAACAGCTTAACTTTCACTCCACTTCAGAACACTAGGCAAATGTGTCTTGTCTTTGGTGAGCAGCTACTTTTTGCCCCCTTCCTGTCCCTGCCCCTGCCCCTGCCCCAATCTCTCTCTTTCATTTTTGCATGCTCATTTCATATTTTTGCCATGCTTGGCTCGCTTTGGCCAAGACGCCGGCCAAAACAACTTAATCGATTAACGTTCATTTGCAATTTGTTATCGAGTGGCGCGCATCTATGCAACGTGTGCTGTGCACAAATTTGTTGCAACGATTAGCTGGCAACAAAATATTGTAATGCCATTCGCTTATTAATTACCCACGATAACAGCCACTGAGTGATGCATTTGTTACTGCCCCTTTTCCCCCACTTACCGCAACCACGCCTAAAACGAAGAAAACGAAGATGTGTGGCACTTTTGGTGGCAGCAACTTGCAGGGGCATCTCAGGCGGCATTCTTCACTGTCTGTTGCCAATTATGATTGAATTTTTGAAATTATTATCCCTGGCGGGAGACAAGTTTTTCAGTCTGTTGCCTGGCGGCATATTTTCTCACTCCTTTGAATGAGAATACTTTTCAAATGTCGCACATTTTTTGTTAATAATAAAAAAATAATCTAAAGGCAATCTGGCAATCTCAAAGGACATTAACAAAATAAAAAAAATAATGCCATAAATTCTTCACAGCTGAACTTCTTACTGATTGTAGATAAAATCTGGATGGGCCAAGAATCTGTTTCATTTAAGATACAATTAAATTCGTCCATAAAATATTTGATTTTAATTTTAAAATATAAAATTTTACTTTGTGTAATATTTATGCCGACCTGAAGAACATATTTGAGTATACAAGAAATTAAAAATCACGCTGCAAGAAATGTTTAAGTAAACTTTATTTAATTTAAAATTGCAATTAAAACAAAAAAAAAAATGGAAGAAATGGCAATGAAAATAAAACTTTGCTTTCATTGATTAATTATATATACAGGGGGTACAGGGTGGGAAATTCTCTAGAGACTTTTGAACTAATGAATCATTAACTGACCATTGAGCAGACAAATTCTGTTGTATAAAAAAATATTGTATTCAAATTCAATAAATTCCGCGGCGCGCCTTCTTCAGTTGAGAAAGGATCAAACCGTATGAGGTAAGGTGGGGGGAAGGGAGGAGGGCAGCTGTAATGTGGGCAGGTTCTTGCATAGCCTGTGGCAACATAGACTCAGAGACGTGCCGACTTTGCAACTGCAACCGTTGCACATTTTCATGCTGCATATTTATGTTATTTTAATGTTTTTCTTGCATTTGCATAAAAACTCGTTGGCCCCGTTGCCAGTGTTAAGCTCCTTTGTCGCAGCAACCCATTCTCTATTCCCCCCCCCCCCCCCACCCCTCTGTCTCTCTCTCTGTCTCTAACCCTCTCTCTGTGTCTTTCTTGATATCTACATTTTTTTAGCTCAGGTATTTTTCATGTAGGTTGCACTATGCCAGAAAAAAATTAAAGCTCACAATTGGGAATTGGCTTTTGTTTGGGGTTTTGGTTTGTGGTCTCGGATTTGGTTGAATGAAGCAATCAGCACCATGTGTGGCAGCGATAAATAATTACTGCTGTCCCTTTCTGGCAATTGCTGCCAATAAATTGCACCAAATGAGCATTTAGCATTTTTAACGCCTCTTGGCTTAAACCCCGTCAGCGATAAGGCGACACGCAATGCCTCAAAAACCCGACCTGAAACCCAATTCTCGACTCCGAATTCAGACTCAGACTCTGGTTGTTGCATGTGCCAGCCATGTGAGGCACGTGAGCAGAAAACTTTTGACACGCCATATCCACTTGCCCCCTCCCTTTGTTGGCAACCATAAGCATACAACATTTAGCAAAAAATCAGTTTTAATTAAATTCCTTGTGATATTTATTTGATAGCATTTGGTTAATTGAATGCAATTTATTTGAACGCTAAATATTGTTGAGCAGAGAATTTAATTTATTTCAGATTTTTTTTATAAGTTAATACTATTGATTTGGTGTCTAGTAATATTAATAATAATAAAATAATTGAAGAGCCTAAGATCATTTCACTCGCAATTCAAATCATGTTGCTATATTTTTGAAGCTAAACATTTTTAAAGTGCTATTCTCCTCTCTCTCTCTCTCTCTCGCCACTCATTCTTGTACAGTGCATGCAACAGTGTGTCTGGCTGCTGTGCCTTAAGGACATGTTGCTGACTGTGAGTCTGGAGCACAACGGCTATCATCATTATCACGCATGCACATGACAGTTCTGTCGCTGCCTCTGCCTCTGCCTCAGTCGCTGTCGCTGTGTGTCATTAGGCGCTTTGCACTCGACTTTGGCCTGCTGTTTGTCACCTCGTTCAAGTGTCCAGCCTCTAATGAAGTCAACTCTGCCTACCTGAGCAGTCATTACACTGCACTACTCAACGCTACACTGCACTACACTCGAGTTATCGGCCCACGGTCATGTGCATTTCCCTGTCCAGTTTCGTTACACGAACTGCCCCCAAAGACCCGAAGTCTGTGCGCAACTTCGGCTTGTGGAACTTGTTTGCTCGGTTCGGCCGTTCGTGTCACTGGCAGCTGTGTCTGTTTCATTGCCATTTCGTTTCGGCTGGCACGTGTTTCGGCTAATGTTTAGCAACATTTTGAGCTGCCAACAGGTTTTGGGCAACAGCAACACAACAGCTGACTGTTGAGGCCAAATGGGTTAACAGCTTGTAGAGTAATATAAAAAATGTGTTAAAAGGTTTTCAGTTTTGGAATGAATTGTGCAATTTATATTATTATGTGTGAATGTGATGCTGAAATGCATATAAAATAAAATAACATTCAGCTCTAGAAATTAGCATTCAGCTAACAGATATCTTCAATTTCTTTAGATAAAATAACTAAATGAATTCTCTTTTTAAATATTAATCTTATCTCTTAAGCATTAATAAGTTTTGGACAAGTTTGGAATCAATTGAACAATATATATAATTATTTATGAATATGATCTTGAAATGCATATAAAATAAATGAACAGCTCTGAAAGTCTTACAACAAAAAAAAAGCTTACATAAATAGTCAAATATATCTTGGATTTTCCTATTTAAAATAAGAAAAGAAATTAATAAATAAATTCAGTTTTAAAATGCGTAATTCATCTCTTATGCCAAGCAATCAATTTTCATAATTATTTAATCAAACTAAAAAAAAAACTTAAAACTTCCAAGGAAGTTTAATTCATGTTTAATTTACCCATTCTCTCTGCCTCAACTCTTCTGGTGCTCAGAGTAAATGGATCAGGGTCAAGAAATCTTGGCTCTGTGTAACAAGCTGTAAGCAGTTTAAACACCAATCGGATGATTTCTGCTGGGCTCTTCTCAGTGTTCTATTTAACCTCAAGAGTGCTTTCGAAGAGTTCATGCACAAGTTATTTTTTTGATTACTTCATTAAGAGGACAACGGCAACTGCTGATAATAATAATTATGCTTTGCCATAACTTGAATTTAGTTTTGTGCCAACTCATTGCAATGCCACCCACGGCAAATTCTCATCAGAATATTTTAGGGAGAGTACACACTATATATGTATGTATATGTACACACTATATGTACATATGTTGATATTGTTTATTATATTGCCAAAGCCAAACAACTCACGATATTCTAATTAAAACAGACCGTACCACAAACATCATCATCATCGTTATGATCATCTGGAGTCGCTTTGCGGTGTGTGAACTTCAATTCGATGAATTTACATTGAAGCATGATGCAGCATTTTCTCTACTCTTTTTCCTCGTTTTTTTTATTTTTTGGCAGAGTGTGCCAAGTCATGTGGACAAAGCTAATGTCTGTGGATTTAGATGTGGATGTCGATGTCGATCTGAATAAGTATATATGTATATATAAGTGTGTGTGTGTGTGTTTCTACAGTCAGTCAATGGATCGGATTGCGGCTACATGAGATCGTGTGCTATGTCTCGATGACATATTCCATTAAAAACAAGCAGGAATCTAATAAGTAAGAGAATGCTCAACGAGAAGATGCCCTGTAGTACACACAGAACAACTTATACAGATTTCTTAAAAGTGCAGAATAGCAAAATGAATACAACATTAAAAAAAGTAACTGTGTAAAAATGGAGAATTTATAACTGAATAATATAATATTTTTAAACATTTGCTGCTTTTTATTATTTAGTACATATCAAAACTGGTATTGGCAAATTGGTTGTTATATTTTAAAATATATAAATATAATTGTGAATGATGATATTATCAGCAAATGTAGTGAAATATCTATTAACAATTTAAAATTATTATGTGATTCTATAGTTGATTTCTGTTTGCATTAAACTAAAACTTATATTCTTCTGCTGAGATAATATTTCTGCCAATTGTAAGTTGTAAATACCCTCGCACTATTAGTTATTTGGGATAGGGTATAAAAAAGTCACCGTGTGGCCCACATCTGGGCACATGCATTGCATGCACACCTCATTTCTAGACTACCTGACGAGACAGCTCATTGGAAATATATACATATATATATATATATATAAGGTATGTGGGTTTGGCAGTCCCGAAATAAGAGCGGGTCGCTCGGTTGCGCATGCTCAGAGAAAATGAGTCGCTAGACGGCCAAAGTGGCAGACCCATAACATGCCACACTCACATGCCACTCACACTGTGCGTGTGTGTGTGTGTGCATTGGTGTTTGTGTATGTGTGTGTGTGAAGGGAAACAAACCCAAAAAGTCGTCTAATAAATTGACATTTATAAATAGTGTAGTTCAGTTGCAGCAA
Organism: Drosophila ochracea; assembly: GCA_035044125.1. Lineage (NCBI taxonomy): Eukaryota > Metazoa > Arthropoda > Insecta > Diptera > Drosophilidae > Drosophila > Drosophila ochracea. The sequence continues at coordinate 6,641,031 of JAWNML010000059.1, read as the reverse complement.
GAATTGAGAGTGCGTGCTTGTGGCACATGTGTCTGCATATTGCAAGGGTATCGAGGCATGTTACCTATAGGCTAGCACACTATGGCTCTATGGCTGCAACAATGTGCATATGCTCCAATAGCCATCATATAACTCAAGGGCAATGAGCTGCATAATTGCGCTGAGTAATTCTCACTTTAGTTTTTGGGCGATTTAAAATTTAATTGCTGAGGGAAAAATGTGTTTGGAATTTACACGAAATGAATTTGTTACATTTCATATAGAAATAAATCCATAAAAACAGCTGTAGAAAGTGTGTGCAATGAGAGAGCAATTCTCACTTATATAGAGATACACTAAAACAAATTGGACGCTTTAGAACTGATATCAGCTCAATGTTTTATTTACCGCCAATGACTATAATAAATCTGAGATGTCTGTTTCATTAAGAATAAATAATATATATATATAATATAAATAATATATGTCTATTCTAATATTGATTATATTAATTATTATAAAAGATATGCTTTAAAGCATATTTAATAAATATTATAAAAACATTTTTCTATAAAAATAGTATGTGTTTTGATAAAGTTAAGAATTTCGAGAATTACTTGGCATAGCTAATAAAAACCGAATTGAAGAGTGAGTCTCAGTGTCAGGTCTACATTATAGGTTGTCCAGAGCCGTCAATTAGTTGAAGTTCTCTGGCATATGTGCCACATATGAGTGACATTCTGACATTTAATAGCGACGATAAGGTGCACAACTTTCACGGCTATTTTCAAATGGAAATGAAAATGAGAATGAGAATGAGGCCATCGTATATCGTCCCCAGTCCGATCCCGGGCAGCAGGCACATACAAATATTTAATTTCAATTTATTTGAATGTCAGCGAGCATAAATAACGTTAGCATAAATAAATGGCATGATATCAAGACAAAACAATCTATATAGAGCGTAAAAAGCTGAACAACAAAAGACGCCACGGCGAAACGGAAAAAGGAAGTTAACAAAATAAGCCAGATAGAGCGATTGAGATACCGAAACAGCGACACAGCGACACAGAAACAGATACCACACTACCAACACAGCCAAGCCAAACTAAGCCCAATAAAATAAAAGATAAATGTCGAAGCGACAGAAATAACAACACACAAAACGAGAAAAAAAAAAACACAGGTAAAAATCAACGGCTAACAAAACTGCGACGAAACTCAATACTCGAAACTCCGCCAAGTGAGATGAGATGAGATGAGATGAAGAAATATATTTGGTACCGGGCTACCGGGGGTATAGTAATAATTTTTAGCAAAGTGCGCCGGCGATGAGTGCCATGGATCGCATCGTATCGGATCGCATTTCACCTTCTTCTCTTTCAGGTGTCACCGATAGGCATCTCTTAATGCACAGGCCAAGACCCGGCCTAAGACATTTTGCTCAGACTCAGACACAGACACAGACTCGGGGCTCAGGTCAATGTGAGAATACGGAGGCAACACATTTTACAGCTCCACACACACACACATCTATATATATATATATATATATATATATATTTCCCTTCCTTCCTTTGGTCAGTTCTCAGTTGTTTTTCGGCATCTTCCAAAAACAAAAAAGAAAGGAAAGAACGTTGGAAAAAAAATGCAGCAGTGTGGTCCGAAAATTCTCATTAAGCGAAATATTCACATAATCCCGCATTTATTTGATATGCGCTGCACGATAAAAACCAAAGGACCAAACAAATAACAGCAACAACAACACTGCTGATTGTGTGTGTGTGTGTGTGTGTGTGTGTGTGTGTGTCTGTGTGTGTGTGTTGTTTAACTACATTTCGAGCTGGCTGTCTCATTACAGGTACCAAGATGTCAGGCTCTAGATTTGGCAAACAGAGCCAAGAAATATGTGAAAGGAGAATGAACCCAAATGTGAGAAGATGTTTTTCGACCGAAATGAAAAGTTAATTAGCACTTCAATATTGACATATTGATTTTAGTTAATTAATAATACAATAATATAAAGAGCACATTATTTAATTCCTAACATTTCATTAATTAATTAACATTTCTCATTTGATATTTTAATTTCATTTTAATAAGTTTGTTTTTAATTTTGAACTATTTTTTGGTTAGCTGAAATTCATAAATAAATCTAAATCAAAATAATCTCCATCTCTCTTTATCGTAGTAGTATTTTCTTTAAACGACAACTTAGCTTAGACTGTGTTTAGTCCACCAAAAAATAAAGCAACAGAAGAGACTTATTCTCTCCCAACCTCTCTCTCTCTCTCTCGCTCTCTCTCTCTCTGTCTGTGTACTGTTGTATCTCCACCTTTACAAGTCCTCAAAAATCTGTCAAATTAGCAAAATCATAGCCATACTTCCTAGTCGAGGTGCATGCAACAAAAACTCAAATAAGTGACGCTACAAAGTATGCAACATGCAAAAGCCGCAGTCGAACGTGCTGCGGTTTCTATTTTCCACAATTTTTCGACAAGTGAGAGAAGTTGAAGCTGCGCAAAAAATTAAAGGAATCAGACTGAGCTGCAGTCACCTTAAGGATGATACTAAAATCATACATTTTCTTGAATGAATTTAAATGCAATGCAAATAAGCATTGTTGCCACATATTCAAGAAAACTAAATAGACAAAGCACTCGTTGTTCTCGGAACTCCAAATCTATCTTCATGGCCCCTAATTAAGACCATTCCCAGGCGATTAGTTTAAGCCTGGTTTGCTTTACATCTATCAGGGGAGTTTGTCATGTAATAAAGAAATTCAAATCTATTCGGCAAAGACTTAGATGCCTTCAATTACTTCTCCCCCACCTTTAGCAGGTATTGCCCCTGCTCGGTTGCCACAATTTAGTTCCAGATATGTACACAAAGTGAAACCATATTGTTGTGCAAATTGGCATAATGTTACACAAAGCTTTTAGTTATAATCTGGCAGCTTAAGATTGTTTCTACATCAATCTATATTACGCATATTAGCCTCGAACAACTAACGAATACGCTAAACACTTCCGCCTGCAACTAAACACATAATGATGGAACGCAATTTCTGTGGCATATCAGATGTTACATACATATATATGTATGTGTTTATGTATGCATGTACATATCTGTCAGATGATTGATGACATACAAAGTAGTTTGCATGAGATTTGCTTAAGACCCGTTGTAGCCCATATCTAAACATAAACATGTGCCGCGGATTGCGTTTGGGAACTGAGTCGAAATCGAGACTGGGTCTCAGCCTGGTCAGTTGTAATCCGTTGAACTGTCACACAGTTTGTAGCTGCTGTGTGGTAATCGGGAATGACAATGACAATGACGTTGCAAAATACCGCAAATCGTGGGCATTACTTATCGATATGGGTTGTGGATACCTCTCCAGAGAGCATCGGGATTGCGTCTACGTACAATAATTGAATTGAAATATATTTCCAGCTACTGCAGCGGGTTTTGTAGTTTTTATGGCTGCCGCTGGTTTCCGATGAGAAACCAATTGTCATACAAATGAAATTGTAGTTTGTTTTATTTATTTTATTTTTTTTTTTATTTTGGCTTTGGGGGCTTCGTTAAGCGGCTTACAAAAATCTTGCGTGTTTCCCGACTGCTTGTATTTAACGAAAAGATTAACAACAAGCAATCGCCGAATCTGACTTTATTTTGTCACAGGGGTTGCTCGGGGGAGTTTTTGCCAAAAGCCTAATTACGAGTCACATGAGAAGCTGGTTGCGGGTAGGTCGCTTTTGTGGAGGGCACTAAATTTCATGCTGCAACTTTGATATTTCATTTCTGATTTCTCATCCAATTGAAAGAGAGTCAAGGGAAACAAAATAAAGAAAAATGTCATAATACGGTAAACAAGAAAAAATATATATTTTCATTTACTTTTTATTGATAGAGCTTTAAAAAATAAGAAGAAGAGAGAGAGAAGAGAAGAAGATGAGAAAAATTAAGTTTTAGTAAACTTTGAAATTTCAGATACATTTTTAGAATTGGAAAATCGAGCTTTGGTGAATAACAAATAATACAAAATAAAAATTGTAATTGAAATAAAATTGTAATACAAATTGTTAAGTATTTTTGTAATAAAAAAACTTAGACTTATTAATTACTGTAATCGAATTTAATTGTTTACTCTTTGTATTTATTTGCGTAGGTTCACATTGGTACAAAATACTTTAAATTAGAAATGGCTTTGTTTGTAGTTGCCAACTTTTGTTTGAGCTTCAATAATTGAATCTAAATGTTGATTTGTCTGGCAATTCTGCTGACTGGGCTGCTAATTAACTAATGAAAATTGAGCTTCAGTATTGTGTGGACGTCTGATTTTGGTTTTGTTATCATTTACCAGTTGCATTGTTGCAAGTCTCGACTGCAGTCCGAGACTCAGCCAGACACAAAGCGGCTACAGCAGGCCATCAATCAGAGTGGCAGTTAAAGAGAAGGAGTTGGGCTAGGGGTGGGCGGGGGCGGTGGCGGGGGTGGAGAATGTAAATCTGGCAACCTTTGAAAGTGATTTACATGAACGTGTGTGTCTTTTGTTTAATTGTTGCTACCCACACACACACACACACACACACAAACGCAAAGCAAATGGATCGTATTCGATTTCTTTGCTGAAGCAGTATCTAGATAATTGATTAATGCACACACACACACATACATAGAGAAACACACATAGAGAAACGCACACACAAATACACAAATGCTCACTGCCCTCTTGCTTTTAATTATGCGTTACCAGCCATCAGCGGACCAATAAATCATAATCCATCAAAGATTTTGCGGTACATGTCCGCTTCGTGGCGGCTGCCACCGTTCGCAAACGTCTGCTTCCCCTCCTCCCTGTCTCCGTCTACCCTCTCCCTCAATCCCTCTCCTCAGTGTTTTTGGGTCAGGCATTCGGTTAATGTTTAATTGGAGTAGCTGCGTCGGCTTAGCGCTAACTATGAATTGGCAGCTTCTCAAGTCGCAACCAGCGGAAATGAATACTTGGCCAACTACTTGATGTCAAAATAAAAAAAAATAAAATAAAAAAAAAAACAATAAGAAAGCTGCCGATGCTGAAAAGGTTTTCACAGTTAACCGCTCGAGAGGATGCGAACGGCACAAGTCGTCAGCAAGTCGGTCTACCCCCGCCCCGAATTGAGAATCTACTTCTGCTGCCACAACATTTTACCCCACTAACACATTAGAGAAGTCGGGTAGGCATACCGGAAGGGGCTGACGGTGGGGCGTGGCGAAGGACCCCCCGTTGACTGGGCAGAGCCGCCCTTCAATGCGTCGCTTGATTACAATCACTTGAAGCTTGCGAAGGCAGTTGCTTCTACAATTGCAATTTAACCCGTAGTCAGCCCAAGCTAGTAATTAAAATAATCGAATAGCTAAAAAATTGAAGAAGTTTTTATAAGTATTTTTCTAATGGGGAATAGAAAATGTGTGAGAAAACATTAGCAATTCTAATGTAAATTATTCATAAAATGCATATAATTGCTCACTAAGTCATGTTTAGATTTAAGTATTAATAATAATATATATGTAGATTGAAATTTTCCATAATAATCCAAATAATCCTAGTCCTAAACTGCTATGAGATTGTTTGAGTTTACTTAGTAATCTATTATATATTTACTTAGACCGCTCTTGAATCTTTGACAATCACTCAATATATATTCTGACTCTTCTAGTGAATTTCTTATATGTATCCTTTTTATTTTGTTATATATTAATTTATTTTGATTGTTATTTTTTTCAGCACCAGTGCATTCCTTGGATTTTTGAACCACGGTGTACCATCTACGGGTTAAGGTATGTACAATTTATAGGGTAACATTTGCGTACCAAGCGATTCCCGAGCTGTGTTTACAATATTTCTATTGCCTGTTGTTGCTTTACGACTACAGCGAAAAGGCTGAACCGTTAATTTGATTCGATTTTGAAAATGGCAACAACAACAACAACAACGACAAAAACAACAAAAACATCAACAATGCAACATGAAAATACAAAATGCGATTGAAATTTTGTTGTCGAATTGGAAATGTGGAATGAGATATGAGTATAAAATAGAAGGGATTTTGGAATTATATCTAAAAGAGAGAGTGAGAGAGAGAGAGAGAGAGAGAGAAATTGGAATGAGAGCAGCAGTTCTCATTTAAGCATTGATTTTAAAGCGGAATGTGAATTGTGGAATTGATTGACAGCTTAGAGAAGAAGAGAGCTAGAGAGAGAGAGAGAGAGAGAGAGAGAGAGAAAGAGAGAGATATGTAGTACTTAAGTAATGCTCATTTGTCACTCACTCGCTCGCCTTCTCTGTCTCTCTCATTCTCGCTCTCTCTCTCTCTCTCTCTCTCTCTCTCTCTCTGAGGCGAAGGCATTTGTCTTATTTAGACAGCTTTGTATTGGAAAAAAGTTGACGCCACATCAGCATCAACGTCAGCGCTGCAAATCGCATTAAGGACTCTTAATGAAACTTACTGCATCCTGGGGCATGTGACACACATACTAGAACAGTGTATGTGTGCGTGTGTGTGTCTGTGTTTTGTATTTGTATGCGTAGACATCGTTGCGCGATGATTGATTTCACGCCAAAACGATTTCAATCAGCATTTCCGTTCCAACTTGGTTTCTTCCTTTCTAATTTTTTTTTTTTCTCACTTTCTTATTGCATTACGTCGCTGGCAGCCCCTGCATTTTGTTGCATGCGGTTCGAGGGCGGTTCTATGGGGCAGCTGCTGCCAGCGTAAAATTGAGTTGAGTTCGAGCTGCGTCTTGGGAGTATGCGGCAAGCTGTTACATTGCCACAAAACTGGGTCAGGGCTGTGGACTTGTCGTTAATTGTTTATTTCATTTCATATTTGCCACTTGATTTACTTGATTTTTCGCTGTGGCATGCGGGCAACAAAGCGCCTTCAGAGCACTTTCCCCCCGCCCTCGCCCTGCCACCACATCGATCTCCAATGACCAGGCAGAAGGCACTCGTCCTTCTCTCGTGTCTAGACCTGTCATGTGGCGCATATCCTTGTGCCAGACAACGATAAATTTATTACCTATTTAGCTTTAATAGCCTGGCTTGTTTTTATGATGATGGCGCTGACATAACACACATGAGTGTCTGTGTGTGTGTGTGTGAGTGTCGCTGTGTGTTTGTGTATGTTATTTGAGGGCGACAGTTTAATTTGTGATTAATTGACGTTAAAAGGGTTTAACAGCCTCCGACTCCAGCCATGGTTCCATTTGACATCCACTTGATTCACAACCCATCACTTTCACTCACTTTCGCTTTGAAAAAACAACGACAAATTTTTAAGGCATGGCCCGAAGTCAATTTTTCGCTTAATAGAACGGAAATTGCTTCATGAGTGCGGATGTTGAATATAAAATTTATTTCGTCCATTTAATCAACATGATAAAAACAAATAAATAAATACAAGCATTCAAAGTCCAAAGTAACTGATTGTCCCCATCTTGCAAACGCCCACATCTCTACCAAAACTAATGGCATTTCCTTAAGGGCCAACTCAATCTTGAGCACTCATCTAGATTGATTTTGCATTGGAATTTTATTCATTTGAAAGCAATTAATTTGTTTAGAACAGAACTCATCTATATTTATTTATGCAAAGGTAATTATAAATAGAATATTATTTTTCTTATTTATAACACAAATAATTTATTCAAATCGCATTCGATTTATTTAAAATTCAAGAGAGATATGCACTACTTATGTGCAGTCTGTGGTATTCAGGGTGTTGCCAACTTAAATAGACTTTCAGAGCAGACAATTAAATTTGTTCATTTTGTTAATGAAGACAATTAGCATTCGAAAACATTCAGGTAACACTCAAGTTTGCCGCAGGCTATTCATTTCCGTCATTACCACATTTTATCTGCCTACCTGACATGCCGCACCGACAAAACTTGACTACAAAACTTCCGTTTTTAGCCGGCTTTAAGGCAAAGAACACCACCAGTCAAACAAGGAGGCCGAAAACGTGGAAGACGTCCAACAACTGCAAATGACATTAATAGTCTGAATACGTGCGACTTCTCCAACTCCTACGAAAAAACAAAGAAATAACAAAAAACAAAACACAAAACACAAAAAAAAAAGAAAAGAAATAAGAAATCTCCCACGCCTTCTGTTGACGGGGCGGCAACTAAAAGTCGAGTGGTTAAGCGGTCGTGTGGTTGAGTGGTGTTCCGTATTCCACACTGACCGCTTGATTAACATTTCCTCAACATTTCTCCAGGCCATCATCATATTAATATGCTCGCCCGTCTGTGGCCAATATGTCAACGAATTCCTAAGCGGAACACGTACTCAAAAAACACCCGAAATTCGTGGAATGCGTCTTCTGCCAGTGTCCCTGCGTCGTGTCCTTCATCTACTTCAAGCTGGACTTGACTTGGACTTGCACTGGTCGTGTATTTCTGGGTTTTGGACAGTGGCCAAAGTTTTAATGCGTTTAGCGTTTGGTTGAAAAAGGAGCAGAGGTGAAGAGTTAATGCGACTGCGTCTGCGTCTGTCTAAATGTATTCCCCAAATCCCAGAGAGCAGCGACACAACCTAAAGATGAAATCACTTTCACAAAGTGCTGAACGCCAGACAAACGAACTGCTCCCCAAAACACCCCACCCCGCCCACATCTCCATTCAACGCTTATCCCTGAAGTATTTGCATAGTGTGTGTACTGTGGACTGCGGAGGAGCGGGGGGCAAGTTTATCTAGCCGGCGACACGACTAACCAATTTTCAGCAAATTTAATGCACAAAGGATATGCACAGATTTCCAGACAGTCGCCAGCCTTTGTCTTTAATGTGTTTTATAATTGAATTCAATGCAAAAATTCATGTCCCTTGATTACACAGCGCAACAAAATAAAAACCACAACACATAAATCAAGCACTTATTTGAAATTCTTGATGAATTTGGATTAAGTTTAGTTTGAGCTAAAATTATGAAGCTTTTATTTGAAAGTAGCGCAAAATATTTGAAAGAATACATTAAAAAATACGAAAATATATTTATATTCTTGTTGAATTTGAGGCGTAATCGAGAAGCATCCACAAATGTTGCTTTATTTCTGATGTACTACGATATATTTCCAATCCAATCAGAATTCGTGTTCAGGGTGAGATTCACAGTTTCCATTCAGGTATAGATTTTGAATGCACCTAAATATGAGTTGAAGGCGCCGTCCTTTTGACGCCTATAAGAATCCTGCTCCCTTTTTTATACTAATTTCTAGTATGCACAAAATATCTGATGGAGTTCAGTTTGTTTGTTGCGTAGTGTTAACACCAGCAGCAGCAGCAGACACATCAGCGATTCATATTCGAGTTCATTTCGTCATCTCTCGCACTCATCATTTTTTGCCGGTTTCCCATCGAGCTGGCGTTGTTGTAACTGTTGTTGTTGTTGCAATTGTTGTTGTTGTTGAAACTGTTGTTGTTGTTGTTGCTGTAACTGTTGTTGTTGTTGCTGCTGGTGTGCCTCTTGTCTGGCTGCCGTAGAGCTGCATCCTTTGTGGCGCCGTATCGGTATCTGAATGGATTTGGCTTCGACTGTGGCATTGGCTTTGGCATTCACATTCACATCCACATTTACATTCGCATGTAGTCATGTGCACATATCAGTTGTCTGGCAGCTGTCTGCGGCCTTGAATCGACCCAAAAGTCAAAGCCACAACTTAATCGCTCTTTGCGGAGCAACAACAGCAACAGCAACAGGCACAGTAACAACAGGCACAGTAACAACAGCAACAGCAACAACAAAAGCAACTACTGTCAAATTGAAATAACAACTAACTTCAGATTTGTAATTAAAACATTCGCAAGCAGAAATCTAAATTTGCGATTTATTTTTTTTATATAAGCTTTCAGTATATGTGAAAACATCCATTAAAATCTTGTATCTATTATGAAAATATATAAAATACATCAATGGAATATTAACTATGATTTAATAAATGAATTATCAAAATTTGAAATTAAATAAGAAGTAAAATCAGGGAATTTAAGATATGAATGCTTAAGCAACAAAGATTAATTTAATTCTACATAATATTTACAGCCAACAGTAATGCTTGGAAAATCACTTGACTTGAGAGTTCCCGTTAGTTATATATATATATATTTATATATATTTAGATAGACATTAAAATTCCATCAGAGTCGAAAGTGAAAGCCCATTGAACTGCGCCAATTGTCAGTTGATGTTTATTTTGGTATTGTATGGTTGCAACCCTGGCCGATATTGTGGTCACGAAACTAAAGAACCGCCAAGTGGCATAGCTAATGCCATGTCATGGGGTTTCTGTGACGGGCGCGAGAGCGTAACGTTTGAACTCGAACTCGGCACTGACGTTGGCTTCTGCTGTCTCGGGTAATAGAGCGATATTCGGCGTCGCCTGCCCCTTAGGGGCACTTCACTTTGGGGGCACGCGCACGCTCTGGCACTTCCTTGCGCCTGCCTGGCCACAGAAGTGGAACAAATGGGCGCAGGACGTGAAAACGTGAATGGGGATGAGCCTGACTGGATATGCGAGACCTGACTCAGCTGCCTGCTTTGCATACACTGTACGAAATTGTTGTTTCCATTTGATACCTGCTGATATTTGACATCATTCCAAGAATATCAAAGCCAGATTATCTTAAACAAACAATTGTGTGAAGGAAAACATAATTGTTCGTTTCATGTTATATTTAATAAAATTTAAAGTTGGAAATCAAAGAGAAGTTTTAATTTACTTAATATTTTATAAGTTCCAAACTACGTTACGTTAAACTTGTTTAAACATTGAAATTTTTTATACAAGCATTTTGTTAATATTCTTGTTGAGTTTAGTTCATTGCCAAAAATTATATAAACGGATGAGAACACGTTTAAAACACATTCAAGCTGATATTTGAGTGTTGAAATTTATAAATTAAATGTTACTAGCAAATATGCCTCAAATTTCTCACTGTGCATAAGTGGATTTTAAACTGCGGGCAGCGTCCTCTCCATCGTCGTCATCGTCATTGGCGGCATTTTCAATTTCATGGTTAATTGTTCTGCACGCAGCATTTGGTTGCCAGAGTCCACGGATCGAAAGTTGGAACAGCAATGTGCGCCTTTAATGCCACATTAAGTTTCATAATTAGCACAACAAATGATTGGAATCCACATGCAAATTGTCTCGTTGCAAATAAGCAACATATGGATGAGATCGTCTGGCCTCCATCGGAAAGGGACAAGTGCATTTCTTGGCACTACCACACTTCTGACAACTGGCAGTTCTTTCACTGGCAGCTGCTGTTCTCGGGCCTCACTTTTATCTTTGACATTTACTAATGACAAATTTATTCACGCTGTCACTTAGCCGCACAGTTCCCTGTCACGAAATGCTTTTGCCCAGTTTTTCCTTTCCTTTTTTTTCCGTTTCCCATTCAAGCTGGAAAATGTCCTGAACCTGCTTCGAGTGTCCGAGATCGTCACAGTTGTGACTCAAGATTTACTTGCACCACTTTAATTAGAACGCCTCTTACAATTTCAATCTTAACGATTGCGATTCCGAGTCCGATTTCAATTCCATTGAAGTGCTGCTCTTTGATCTTTCTATTCATGGCATAGATGATTGATTGATTTCCACGGCATAGTCACACAAGAAGAGTCTCTCTCCAAGTAATTAATCAACTACGAGTACATAAATAAATGACATTTATGGCATCAGCTGTGAGGAGCAAAGTCCAAGACCAAAGTGCCAGAAAAGCGACAACATTACGCTTAATGAGCATCTTTTGAGAAAATAGAATTTCATTAAGAGGAATACCCTGTAAAATATGTGTATCTTATCTTTTCATACAAAAGAAATTAATAATCTTCACTATTTATTTAAAAATGTAATTTTGTAATATAGACAGAACTTGTTCCCAATCAAGAAATACTCAACAACTTCATTTCCATCGAGGAAATCGAATTGAAATGTTACTTTTGAGACATCAGTCTCTATGCATCTGCTCTAACAGGGTATAGGCAAATTACTCTGAAATTTTGGTGGTCGTGCTTATCAGTTCTGAAAAAATCATCAACTCGACGATCATTAAGACCCACACACACACACACCACACAGGCACACACACATGCAAATCGCCGCACTGAATAATTTTTGTCCGGGGATCGGTTAACGAAAGCGAAACGAGATCTTGATGGGCAGCCAGTGGCGCTGTATAAGTCGCAATTTTTTGGAATCGTTTTGCCAGCCTTAATGCTCACCAGACACGCACATTGAAGTGAGTTTGGTGCGGTGCAAAAAGCAATGTTTGCGAATGGAATACGATTAATGAATGCATAACGCATTTAATTCGTAAAATTTCAACAATGCCAAGCGAACAAATTATTGCCGCTTGAATGGATCGGATCGTACAGAGAATTACTTGTACTATTGGCTGGGCACGCCCCGGGCTAATCACACAACAAAATAAAATAAATGTACATACACATACACATACACATACACATACATCCATACTGCCATACACATATTTTTTTTTTCAAAAGGGTTGCGCGAATGAAGCCAATAATAAAAACTGCCTGCAAGTGCTTCCGCGCAATTTCATTCAATGCGGCCGTATTTCAATAAACAATGCCACATCAAGGCAAGAAGCTGGCGCCGAGCGGCTTTTAGGTATTTCTGCTCGCACTCCCCCTGCCCTCGTTAGACTCTTGGCCCAAGTGCTTTGTCAGCGGCTCTTTGATTTGTCTAGCTGCCTACATAATTGGCCAACGTTCGGAGCAAAATCAGCAATAGGTATTGCGCCGCTTCGAGTGGCATGAACTTCGGCTGGAGAAACTCCATAGGGAGAAACTGGGTGCTTATCGGTTTGTTTTCGCTTTGGAAGAGCACAATCTGAAATGCCTTTCAATACAGTTTACCCACGCCATATGTAAATGAATTGCTTAAAGTTGACAGATTAAAGACAACAACAATGCATGCCTCAAGAACTAAAGTTATATATACAGAATGCAATCATTTATGATTCAAATAAAAAATAAATATCTTAAAAAGTTGAGTGTGTATAAGCTCTGTTCAACTCTTGTATTTTATATATAATTAAGTACTTAAGTTTAAAAAACACTTCAATTTTAACAATTTTAAAAATTAAAGTTTCAGAAGCGATCTTCTGAGGACTTGGGAAAAATAACATTTCACATAATTTTAATGAGAATCTTAACAGATAATCCGAAAATATTTAATATATAGAAGCTTTTCATGATAAGTTGATTGGTTCATTGTGATGTTTTTTATGAGTTTCCATAATCCTTGCACTAAATGTTCGAGTTAAGATAATTTAATTTACAATTTATGAATTAAGTTTTACATTTTTATTTTTAAAAACCTCTTTAAGAATCGTGGACTGATTTTAATCCACATAAAATAAATAAATAAGATAATATACTAAAATAAAAAACTTATAATTCGAATTCAATTATTTGTGTCAGATAAATTTACATATTAATAATCAAGAAGATATTACTTCAAAATGATAACACCTTACACATAGGCATCCTTGAGAACACTTTAAGGACAGCTCGCATAATGCACTTGCCTGAGCCATTAAATGCCTATTAATTATGCATAGACTCAATTTCAAAGACTGCCAGAGCCTGTCCTTGGCCTAGGCCCTTAAATGCTGCAGCACCACAAACATCTTGTCAGCTTATAGAATTTTATACAAATTTTTCTTAATCAAGCAGCAGAATGAAGGCCGCTTCGTTTTCATCTTGATCAACATAAGGAGCATATTGTTAACGGACGCCGTATCATTAGTAGGCGCAAATATTTGCATAATGTCGAAGAATTTCCAGATTTTTCCCATTAGAGGCAGCCGCTTTTGAGGCGATTGAGTGGACAGGTGTCTTCAGTTGGTTCTTAAGCCTGAAAAACTGCCCATAATCCCGAAAAGTGAAATGCTCATAATAGCCAACAGTTTGAGTTGAGTTTACCCTGTTTAGAAACACTGTCCATGCTAATTTCGAGTAAAGGAAAAAAAATGTGTGACAGTTGTTGGGCTAATCCCCGGCACAAATGTCATGAATTCTCTGTCCACGAGAGGTGTCAGCAAGCCAAATGTAATAATTTTAATGATTTTTCATAAATGCAAAGTCCAATGCCGGAAAAGGGGGTTAGTGGTTGGTGGGCTGTATGATGTGAAGGGGGGGTTGGCACGCGTTCCTTGGTAAAATGCTAAAATGTTAAATGCACTTAAGGGTAGCGTCCACATATTAATGTGGAGGGTTTGAGTATCGCCTCTGGGCTCTGTCCCGCTGTTATGACATAGCCCATCCCCCTCATCCGGGCTGCACCCTTTTCGGCATATTAAACATGGAGACTACACACCACTGAACAATCGCATTGTTGTTGATGTTGTTGCTGCTGCTGTTGTTGTTGTTGTTGTTGTTATAATTGCGCATATTTTAAAATATAAATTAGCAACGCTGTAGCTGAAATTTCAATAGCGTTTTAAATGCCCGCCGGGCACATGTAGTCGAGTGTATTCGTATTCAAACACGTATTCATACACGCAATCTGGGAGTGTGCTAAGTTCTCTGACTTTGAACAGCAGCGTGCAACATGAGCGACTTGAGAGGGTTGCCTTGAACTTGTTCTCCGCCACCCAACCACTCCGCGTCACCAAAATCATGCCGCAGACGACGTTGCCTCGCTGCAGACACATCCATCCATGCATCAGGCGTCAACATTCAGTCTGTGGCATTCTTTTTGGCATTTCATACATAAAACACAAACGCAGCAGCAGCAGCAGCACCAGCACCAGCAGCATCAACAGCAATGCAGAAGACAGCAACCCAGGATAGAGTGTGGAGTAGTTTGTCAAGCGAGTGGCTTACAATATTGGAGTAGTGTGTAGTTCGCTTTTGCACTCTGATTTATGTTTACAACAATACCCTGTACTACAACTAAGAGTCGTATATGGTTGGTTAAAGCAATCATCACAAAGAACATTTTATTTAATGCCTTATCTGAAGTATTTCAAAATATAATAAATGCAGAAACCTTGAAGTTTAGGCAGGCTTTAGATTATTTCATTTAAGAATTGTATTCAACAAAATTTTTAGCTGCCTGGAAATGTATAAAAATTGATAACAGATATTTCTTTATGACTCTTTACACTGTGTAATGTATATTTGAAACAATGTTTTAAGAATAATTTATTTAAAACTTTTATCTGCTTTTAACCTGCTTTTTTTCACTGAGCAATGCATTTTTGAAACAATGTGAATATATCTCTTTCTCTCTCTCCCTACTCCCTACTCTCTATGTCTCTTTCTCTTTCTTTTATAAAATATACAGATCCACTCAAAGAGTATTCTTTGAACCACATTTGAGTCACTCTTTTTTTGTATACCTTCGCATAAATAGCAAACACTTTTCGAGCTTGCCGCTTCAAACATGAAGCTGTAGCTGAAGCTATAACTAAAGCTGATGCTGCCTTGACGCTACATTTATCACTGCCAATTCGGGGCAAGCGTCGTCGTCACATTGCAGCCCCTTCGGGTGGAGTCATGGCAGATGGGCTCTCGGGGCGTGGGGCCAACAGCCTGAACAGGTTGGAACAAAGCGCTCGAGTGTAAATGGAATTCTGGGAAATGAAATTGTACAAGGCAAAAAGTAACGTGAGAAAATGCAAAACAAAAAAAAAAAACAATAAAAGAAATGTTGTTAGCTGAAATGCAGCCACATGATTGTTGGATAGTCGGATTGTTGGGTTCTTGTTTTTGAGTTATTGGTTTTGAATTGATGTGGGGCTGCAATAGTCATCGCCATAGTACCACAGAGCTCAACGAGCTTAGAGATTTCACTTAAAGCTTTGGACAAATGTTTTTGCATAGCTCTGTTGACACATGTGTGGCACCTGGCATGGCCAGAGTGGTAGACGATGTTCTGATTTGCATTGAAATACGCTACAATTTCGAGAGTATACTAAGTGGGATAATAAGTGAGAGTTGTGATATATATAATGTTATTAACGAATTAATTGATCAATCTTTGCTAGATACTTATATATCATTTCCTGCCAAACTCTTGTTTGCCTATTTAAATGAAATATATATAAAATATATACATAGTTCATTATAAATCCTTTGCAATTTGCAAGCGTATTCATAATTCGACTTCAGAGTTTAGGCATTCATTTGCTCGTTAGTTTTTTTTCATTTACCAAAATTTGTCATAGTCACATTTTGCAGACATTGGACACATGTAACTACCTCCAACAATGCAACAACTCGCTGCACTTGTTACATGCTCCAAAGTTGTGAATTGAAATTTAACACAATCGCAGTAAGCCACACAGACGAACAACAGCATTTGCGAGTGCTGGACTAAAATGTACCCCGTAACCAGACTGAAGGCGGCTTCACAAACATGTTTGAGCATATCTACATATTATGTAAGTATTTATTAATGGATCGTTATGAATGTTGTAGGATTTGTAGATGGCATGTTAAACATAAATCAAAATTCCGCTGTCGAGTGTGAGTGGAGTTCATTAATTCATATAGATATTTTAATGCATGAGAAAAACCTAACAGAGAGTTGAACAGGTCTCGATTGGCAACTGATAAAGATCAACAAAACATTTAATGCAAGGGGTTGAATATGCACCTCCGTCTGACTTTACCACACTCATACCTCTGTTATAAAGTGTAACATTTGTTAGCTTTGAGATCTTTACGACTATTTAAAGCTGCAGCTATTATCCTGTATCAACCGAACATAAAACCAAAAAGTCCCCCCTTGAGGGCGGCGTGTCGTCGAGCTTTGGCATAAAGTTTTGCCAACCACATTCAGCACTCAACTGTGCAACATTCGCATGCCACATCGAATCCAAGTGTGTGGTGCCCCGTGTGTGCACTTCTGTCGCTGATAACTTATCTTTAGCTGGGGCGATGTCTGTTACAAATGCTACAATATTTATGCTCCATACGAGTACAAGGCCGAAGCACAGGAAGTTCGTATTATGATTTCCACATTATGCAAATTGCGCTATCGTAAATACATTTTTTCTCTTCCTCTCACTCGACAAACATAAAGAACAATAAGCGTTGCTGTGTGCACATGATAAATGTGATAAGCTATATTTGGCAACAATGCCAAGCATATAATTTATAAGGCAACATATCTGTATATTTATTTGTAAATAAATACGATTTGTTTAGCTTCTTGTCAAGGTAAAGCAAACTTAATATTAAGTTATATAAATTGAAAAGAAAATCTCTTGTTATATTTAGCTTCAAAAACTCACTAAAAGTCCAATGGAAATATTTTTAACCCTACTTTTAATCTTTTTTATAAATCCGAAAAATTATGAAAATTAGCTAATTATAAATTAAATACACAGAAAGTGTTTGTCTCAGCTGTCGCTAATCTTAATGAGCTCAAAAGTGCTTAAGGGATTAGCACGAAGCGTGAAGAGCAGAAAAAGAACAGGGGAAAACAGCAAAATTAAATAATTAATAATGACGTTCAAAATTTTAAAAATGTTTTAAATAATGTCACAAAGATATACCCCAAAAAGGTAATATCTCATTGAAATCATACACAACTTAAACGGCAAATTCTATTATTATATTAAAGTAACATAAAATTAACTTACAGCGCTGTGCATATCAATTTGAAAATGAATTTAATGATATCATCGAGATTGCCAGACTGAATGGCTTAATGTACATTGGATATGATTGATTTATGTGCCACATTGTGACGGCTAAATTATAAGCGCTGTTCGCCACATCTCAGATATGCAAATTGATTATGTAGTCTGTCACAAATTGGCAACATTTGATTTGCCATTTTAAAGATATGTGAATGAGTATTGTGCCAAGTGCCAATATGTAAATGATCAAGAGAAAAAAAAGAGAGAGAAAAAGACTGAAGCACTCACAATTGTCACTTGAGTCGGTTGCACAGAATGCAAATTGATATGAATATGACAGGGAAAAAGGGAAGGACGAGAACCAAGAATGGATCATATGAAGATTGCAATACTAGAAGATACCCTATAACGATAAAACCTGCTAAAACTATCTGCACTTTGCTAAATCTATTTCTTAAGCTACTATCTGTAAGGCGGATGACAAATCTATTATTAAAATCGAATTTAAGTGTACATGTTGTCAAAGAAGAATTCTCATTGATGATTTGCTGGATATTAGACAGCCTGCACTTTAAGATATGCATTGATTATGCGAGTATTGCCTTTGTCTCAGCGGGACAGCTTTAAGATCTGCATCGTGGAGCTGTTTGAATGATGGGGAGGCTGCTCATAAAAATGTATGATTCATTGTAAACACTCGGACCTGGAGTGACTTCCGCTACGTTGCGCAAACGCATGAAATATTTATAAATCCATCCATAAAGCAGTTGCCAGCAGTAACCACTTGCTATTGGCAGTGGGAGTTGGGGTCGCTGCATGTGATCACTCATCATCGACGACTTCAAACGGGAGTGGAACGTGTTGCCACTTTAACTGCCATTTAAATACACAATTTGCAAAGGCCAAAGAAAGACATAAAAGCAGCCAGCTACAGGGGTAATCGTACGGTTGGAAAGGGGAGTGGGAGGAGGAGAGGGTCTGTGACATTTATTGGCCGCATTATTTCAGCACCAGCAGCAACGCCGTCAGTCAACACCCCGAGGGATCTGCAACTGAAGCTGCATCTCGGTGTCGCTCTGCTTCTTGCTACGCTTTTTATGTGTTTTTCTTCTTTTTTTTTTGTTTTGCTAAACGCTGAATTTTTGCATAAAATCTGAGCTGGACCGTCAGTTTAGGCGCAGGCGAGTCGCAACGGCAATTTATCAATGCTGGCGGCTGCCTACAAGAAACTCTACCGAAGTTTGCAGCTCACTGTTCTCGCCCCCACGTGGCTGGCTGTAAAAGTTTTTAGTTTGGCGCCGCAGGGGGCAGGTGTAGCTGCAGCTGCTGTTGAAACAAAACCGAAAACCGAGAACGCGAACCCACCTTTTTGGCCAAGGAACACGATGCGGCGCTAACGAGGACAAGCGTTTATGTCAAAACCCAATACGTGATGCATTTAGTGAGCTGACTCCGCACCTACCACTAACTCCCACTACTCTTTCTCTCTCTCTCTCTCTCTCTCTCTCTCTCTCTGTCCCTGTCTCACTCTATATATATAAGGCTGTATCCATTGCCAGCGTCTACTGTAGAAGTTGCCCTCTTCTTTTTTTTTGGCTTGCTGCAGTTATTTTAAATGCATTTCGCTGCTAGTCAACGACAGGATTTACACGTTCCGCCATTCTTGGCCTAATTGGATGAGCAAACGGCGAACAGCTTGGTACGGATACCTACCCAAGTGATTTAAAATCGACTAAATTTTACTAACCAAATTTAAGGAATGTGCGATCGTATTATTTATAATGATTTTCATTTGATTTTTACCAACTCTGCCTTTGCCTCTTTCTCTTTCTCTCCCTTTGCATGAAAATATCTATGATATTTTTAATTCTTCATTCATAAAATGAATAATAATAAATGTATACAAAATACAACTATTTACACATTTTCAATATACTCATTCATTTTGAAAATCATTTTTTCCCCAAATTTTTTTTTTTTTAGTGCAATTTTGTTTTACAATATTTCAATTTAATGCTGGCCACATCATTTGCCAAAATACAGAACACAGAGTTCCATTTGGCATCAAGTAAATCCCACGCAACAAATACAATCCAATCTATTAATTTATTTTTTACTTGTCAACAATTCCATTCGGGGATAAAATTAATGATTGCCGCAAAAAAGTTTTACAAAACAGGGCCTAAGATTTTTTGGAAAACTTTTGGATTACTTTGAAGGTAGCCAACAACGATTGCTGTTGTTTACTGTTTTTGTTTTTGTCGGTGTGGTATAAATATACATCTATCATACAGGTCTTAAGTATGTTTCACAATTTATTTACGTCACCTGGCACTTGCCACTTGCCGCTTGCTACTTGCCACTTTGCATATCTCTCCATTAGTTCGAGACGAGTTTTCGTTGTTCTCGTTACTTTCATTTGTTGTTGTCGTTGTTGAAGTTTCTTTCGATGTTGTAACGAAGATTTTTTTTGCTCATTTTTTAGCTTTTTTTCGCTGTCGTTTTTATTTGTTTAGGATGAGCGGGGGTCAGGTGGGGAGGCTGCCAGCTTGCTGCCAATTTGACACTCTTAAGGATTTTGCGAGCTTGACATGCGTAACGCCATTAAATTTATCAATTGCTCAACGCACCCTTCGCTGTCAACGCAACACTCCACGTTGTTGTTGATTCTGTATTTTTTTATTTGACGTTAAAAAATATACAACTTTTTTCAATCAGCGCTCGATTTGCGAATGCTTCGACGGGTGGCTCCTGCGGTTGATTTCGATTATTTACCGGAGCAACTTTTGGTTTTATCCCTGACTCTGTATAGTGGCAATTTATCATTAAACGGTGATATGTTTCCCAAAGTGCAACTTATGCCATCCTATTGGGTTTTTGTTGAGTTGTCAAAGGAGGTGCTGAAAATACCCTTGAGAAGTGTGGAGTGGAAATCGAAGTTCGGATTATTAATTAAAGGAAAGGTAGATTTCGGGTCACTTTATACACTTTGAAGAGCTCTAAATAAAAATTACAAATAATGGAGAAAGTGTCGCTAAAATCGAGTATAAAAATTCAGAATTAGGTGTTTGCTAAATAAATATAAAACTAAATTAATTTTCACAAATTTCAGGAGATTTCCACAAATGTTGTCTTAGTTAAATGTTCTGGTAAATTTAATGGCAATTGTCTATAATTTTTTAAACGATTTATTTAACTCTTTTACATTAGTTTCAAAATCTAAATGAGAAATAAGTAAATTTTTCCTGTATTTAATTACCATTTTATGTAAACTAAATAAAATGGTAATTACGCTCAATTCTGAAATGGTATTTAATAAAGTTATATAGTGATCAGCTAGTAATAAGTCTAACATATCCATTTAAGTATCGTGTGGACTACACTTTCTTCAATTGTATCTAAAATTATATTTAATAATATTTTCAATTTGCCAAGCTTAAGCAAACCTTTAAGATTTATGACGGCCCGCATAACTTTTACTCATATTTGCATTTTCTTCATATGATTTTATGGCCTGATTTATGGATACAATAAAAGAAAAAAAAAAACAAGGTTCTTTCATAAATCGATGCGTTCGTTATGTTTATGAGCTTGTCACAGGTGTGTCCTATACAATGCAATATTGGGGGGCGTTAAGATTCTGGAGAATGCATGCGGCGATGATTTTAAGAGGTTAGAGCTTTATGTCTGCTTCTAAAGTCGCTTATGGCCACTAAATGGCAAACTAACGGCACCGCCGTATGACAAGAGAGTTTTCACTTTTATTGCCAACATTTAACAGGCCATGACACGAACACGAAGCTTTTGGGCACAACTTTTTCATCATCAATTTGCTTTATGGCTCGGAAACGGCGAGAAACGGTGCAGCCACTTGTCATAACAGCGTCGAGTTTGAGCAGCGCCAGTTTGAGTTGCCAGTCTGCCTAAGCGAAAAAAGATACAAGATACACGATACAAAACTGCAACAGCCAGGCAGTCAACCAGCAAGGCAGGCTGACAGGCGGGCAGGCATTTCTAGCAATCCCCGTAGCTAGTCGGGCATTGTCATTGCCACTTTGCCAACATTTTCACACCCAAGCACCGACAATTTGTCTACGAGTTCGGTGCGGCGGGTGGTGTTGGGGAGGGCAGGCGCTGGTCGAGAGAAACGAGAGCTGCCTGAAAGTGTTTAGCCGGGTCGCATGTCCGTGGCATGTAACTGGCTTGTATATTTTGTATCTATTTCTATCTCTCTCTATCGGTGCTGCCCACGAGAAGATAATGTCAAAATAAAGCTAAAAATATATTATTTTAAATATACTGCAAATAAATTTTTGATTTTTTTTAAATAAATTTTGATTATTTACTAGTTAAAGTACTAGTAGAAGAATAGCAATAATGAATAATAATAAAATTGCAAAATTTTGACATGAATTTACCAAAAATTGTGTTTGAAATTTCAAGTTGAATTTTGAAATAAATAAGTTCTTGCATAAATTCGAAACATAACCGTCAATAATATATTTTGTATTTAGACATTGGTAAAACAAAGCTTCTTAATGATATACAAAGAAATGTTCAATGCTTTTTTTATATCTTATCTCCAATTAAACATTGAAAAAGGCTAGATTTGCTTTGATAGAAGTTGATAAGCTGGGCAACACTGCTCTGCACGTATCCTTGGCTGACCGCCGTCGCTTCAGCGATTTTGTCAACATTATTCAAGCACAAACATGACCCAGCAGAACTGGGAGCTGTCGAGCCGGCAACGTGATGCCACGAATCCACGAGTCCACGAAACCGAATCCAGTGAGCAGTCTGCTACAATGGTACATCAAATGGTGCAAAACGTTTGCAGCAAGCATTTAAACGTCGTTAGGTTTGTACAAATCAAGATAAATGGCATCGGAGCATGTGAGTACTACTGAGTGGGTGGTGCGAGTGGTTCAGGTGGACTTGTCTGTTTGCATAGGACAATGCAAGTTGTAGCTAGAGAAAAGCAACACAAAATACAAAAAACATGATTTGAAAATTCACAATTTAACTTAAAAGTGTCTAAGAGCGAAAGGAGTACTTTAATAATATTGTTTTTAAGTGTGTGACTCATAATGCATATGACATCATATTCTTATACATATTGTTGTTCAACAATTATAAAAAAATATATATATATATTGCTTGGCTAAAATTCCAAGAATGTGAGATTGACCAAAATACTGATAAGAAGCTTGCGCCTTCTACTCTTTTTAAGTTAAACAAAGATCAGTTCATCAAATATGCTTGTTACTCATTCAAGCGAGTGGGAGTGGGAGAGAGAGAGAGAGAGAGAAAGAGAAAGAGAGAGATAGAACGTGGTTTGCTCCTTTGGTAATGGTAAGCCACCAACCAAATTTTATAGCTAAACAATTTCCGGCCGTACGTTTACATTATTAGCATATTGACGAACGATGCCCAAAAACTGTCTAGTCACAAAACTTTTACCAGGGCTTAGCAGTATTTTGTTGGTAAACTTTTGCTTTTGCCACTGCACAAGTCAGAGCACATTATCATCGCTCGAGCTACTCAAAAACATCATGCCAGACATTCCAAGCTTAATCTAAATTGCGCGGAGTGCAAATGTGCTGCGAGTGCGGAGTGACGGGCTTATACCACATATGTAAAATGAAATTAAGTCACAGCAGAGTAAACACACTTTAAAGTTGACTTTGCACTTCCCTTAGCCAAAGGCATTTATGTTCACATTAACTGCATTCTGGAAATAATAAGCAATGAAACTAATAAGAATATATTTTACTGAAACTTCTTAAAAATTCTAAGTCGGACATATTTTTTAATTTCATAAGAAACATGGCTTTCTACTGACTTATAAATTGCTTCTGGTTCTAAATGAAGAAATTAATTAGTCGTCGATTTTTTAAATTATGGGCCACATTTTTTAAATTTTTATGCATTTTGAGTGCAAGAAATCAAAATAGAATGGAAGAAAAAATACATTTGACTACTTCCGGTTAGGCCAGAATGCAGCCACTAGTTTCTCTACATGCATAGAAGATAAACCGATACTCGTTCATCTTTGGAGCGTCCATTCATATCCATGCTGTGCACATCATTAAACATCAAACGTCGGTGCTGCCTTATTTACAGCATAAAACGCACAATTTACCGGGCGTTTATTAAGACAAACAAATGCTAAGTTGTCCATCCACTTGAATATGGCCTCCTCTATAAGGCTAAAGCAAGTGCAAACATAATCCGCATCATTAAGGGCAGATATCGAGAAAGAGAGAGAGAGAGAGAGAGAGAAAGAGAGAGAGAATTGCCATGCCGAAAACAGAGATTCAATTAGCGGAATTATTCTTAGTAGATATTTCAATTCGTATCTGCGTCTGCTGTATTCACATAAAAAGAATTACTGACTGTTGGTAGTAGTCTGACAATGAATCAAAAACAATAAAATACAGATATTTCTTGTCTATGTTTAAATAATACCATAATAATATTTGGAATTGATTCGCAGTTATTGTATAAATTTATAAAATAACTGTGAATCAACTCCAAGTATAAGTTCCATATCACTTTTTAAATAAATAAATAAATAGATTTATACAAAAACAAGAAGCAACGAATATTGCATACTCTTGCACACCGAAATCCACCTCCTTATTCTGATTTTTCCAATGAACATGCATTACAATTTGGTACTCAAATTACAATCGTTTTATCTAAATCTGTGACATATATTAGTAAATATCATCCATATTGGTAAACAAAGTGTTTTTTTACGAAAAACCTCTTCTTTGATAGTCAAAGAAACCGACAGGCGACTCTTTAAACTCGGAGACTGTTGGAGATTTGGGGTTATGGGTGCAGGCTTACTGATCGAAACACCGGGCCCATGACCATTGATAACACGAGGAGTTTTCTTTACAGTGATCTGTTAAGAGACTCGCATACAGGATGTTATGGTAACTCTATGTACATTGTGCATACAGAACTATGTAAACATTGTTGCTTTAACATATTATTATACTATTCGCGATAATAACAATAGAGACGTATCTTTCAAAGTGTTCACGGCAAATTTATAGTAGTCTCTGGAAGTGTATAAAAAAGTCAACCTTCCCACCATGTTGAGGTTATTTCACTATGTAGAAAGAATAAAGTAATATATACTATGCTGAGAGCACGCTTGCAAAATGTATAAAATTTGATAAGAGAGCTGAATTCAGCAAGCTTCTTGTCATATTCATTTTAGTATGTGTCGGCATTAAGTAAGAGACGGTAGTGTCAAACGCTTGGTGGAAGAAAATCAAGGATAATGCAAAAGTGTTTTGCAGTGTGTGTTCTTCTGTGCATAATTTCGTCAGGATGTGGCGTTAGCTCACATTTCGAGGCGGAGAGCACGACGACATTGGAAGAACTAAAAAATGAATTGCATAACTATGACAAAGTGATCACAGAGAAGGAAGACAATTTAATGAAATTGGAAAGGGAATTCGACGAGGATCTAATAAATTTAAATTTCAACGAAGCCAAAACATATCTTTTGGAATTGGAATATGAAATTAATGAATGCCAGGATCAGTTAAATAACCAAACAGCTGAAAAGCAAGAGAAAATTTTGCTTGGGATTAAAGATCTAATAAATAATCACATGATTAAGGAGCATGGTCAAGCTAAAATACAAACTGAGAATTTAATTCAACGTATAATTGATGGAGTAACTACGCAAAATATTGAACATAATAAAAGATTAAGGCAAAGTAAGATAATTTGATAATACAGATTGTCTATGTATTTTTTAACTTGCCTTTATCTCTATCCCCCTATAACAAATTTAAAATCTGAATTAAGGAGTTGCAATAATACGAGGACTGAGTATAAAAAAAAACAAATTCAAGATAATGATGTCAAAATACAAAAACTGCAATATAATGTTGCGGATGCCGACACAAAACTAAAAGAAAAGGATTGCATTCGAAAGGATTTACAATCCAATATCTCATTAAATAATTTAACAATTACTAAACAAAATGAAGAAATTGAAACGTTACAAAGTAACATCAAAATATAAGAAAGGTCATATACATATTTTCCTAATCCTCTCTCTCTCTCTCTCTATCTCTCTCTTTCTCTCTCTCTCTCTCTCTCTTCATAAAGATGTACGATTAATCGCAACTCTAAAGTATGAAAAATGTAGGTAAACTTTTTAAAGTGTATTTTAGATATAAGTCAAACTTTTTTTTTTTAAATTTCAGCCCAGTTGGAAGAGAATCTTAATGCAATCAAGTTACAACTAACTAGCAAAGATGAACGAATTTTAAAGTTACAACAAAATCTTAGTTTAATTAACGATAATTTAAAATCGCAAAATGACAAAAAGGATTCGCTTCCAGGGAGCTGCTTGAATTTACGAGGACTCCAATTCATAAATGTTCCGCGTCAAACCATTTCTTTAAAAGTCCCTTGTACTTTTAAGGGGGATGGTTGGATGAAGATTCAAAGACGTTCTAAGTATGACAATTATTTATTTCATCGTGACTGGAATGATTACAGGAGCGGATTTGGAGATTTTAATCAAGACTTTTTCCTTGGATTGGAAAATCTGCATCTTATCACATATTCACAGCAATACGAATTAATGGTCTTTGTATATAATGGCAGATGGACTCAAGCTCGATATGATAATTTTCGGATTGGTAATGAGACAAGCAAACATACTTTAGAATCTCTCGGCAACTACAGCGGCACAGCACCTGATGTCATGAGAAAAAGTTTAAAGCAAACATTTTCAACCTACGACAAAAATAATCATCATTGTGTAACTAGAATTTCTGGTGCCTGGTGGTATGATTCTGCATGTAAATCAAGGTTAGTAAATAATATTGTACATACAATGACATTTAATTATAATTAAATTATTTCTTTCAATATAGTAATTTAAACGGGCAGCCAGGATATATTTACTGGGATCGCCAGTCGTATAGTTCATATTCGAGGGTACTAATGTTAATTCGTCCCGTGAATTTAAATGCAAATAATAGTAACTAAATAATTTGATATATAAATAAAGCTTCTTGCAACTGTTACACATCGCATTTAGGTAGTTGCATCTACCGATAAGGGAGAATTAGTTTAAATTTTATTCAAAAGAATTAAAAAATTGATTTATATATATATTTTGAAGTAATGAAACAATACAAAATTTGTGTTGAAGCTATTTATACCATAAAACTGCAGAACAGTAGCGTTGTTCTTTTTTCATGGTTAAGAAGTAAATATACTGTTAAGGCCAAGCCCATAATGCAATTCCAAAATATTAAGTGCACAGTGGACTACAAATACGGTGGAAACTAAGAGCCAACCACTGAACAGCAATTGCGACCCGCTGCTCAGGTGACGAAAAGCGTTTTGAAAGTACGTGATGTGCCTGGTAAAGGCCCAAAAATGAAGGCAAATAAATGCCAAACAGTGAGAAAGCAAATCCTCACCGGCTGGGGGTGGCACATTAAGTGCAACCAGTTATCAAAAAAAAAATAAATAAGTAAAATAAAATAAAGATTTCAAATCCCAAGTGGATGGCATTTGTATTTGGATGCCAGACAACAATGGCTGGCATAGGGTATAAGTAGAAGTAAATGCAATCAATACGCATGGACGGCACATAACAGGTATTACGTATTATGTATAATGCATGATATAGTAGGTACCTAGACTCAGCCATGACTCTGATGATACTACACATGAAAAATCAACGCCAAGCGTAATCTATTAAATTATCCTAATTTCATCACGCACCAAATCCCTTTAGCCGTGAACCGCTGCCGTGACACGGGAAAAGGCATGCGTGCTCTGCATGTATCCGTGGCTGACCGCCGTCGCTTCGGCGATTTTGTCAACATTATTCAAGCATAAACATGACCCAGCAGAACTGGGAGCTGACGAGCCGGCGAATCCAGTGAGCAGTCTGCTACAATGGTACATCAAATGGTGCAAAACGTTTGCAGCAAGCATTTAAACGTCGTTAGGTTTGTACAAATCAAGATAAATGGCCCCGGAGCATGTGAGTACTACTGAGTGGGTGGTGCGAGTGGTTCAGGTGGACTTGTCTGTTTGCATAGGACAATGCAAGTTGTAGCTAGAGAAAAGCAACACAAAATACAAAAAAAATGATTTGAAAATTCACAATTTAACTTAAAAGTGTCTAAGAGCGAAAGGAGTACTTTAATAATATTGTTTTTAAGTGTGTGACTCATAATGCATATGACATCATATTCTTATACATATTGTTGTTCAACAATTATAAAAAAATATATATATATATTGCTTGGCTAAAATTCCAAGAATGTGAGATTGACCAAAATACTGATAAGAAGCTTGCGCCTTCTACTCTTTTTAAGTTAAACAAAGATCAGTTCATCAAATATGCTTGTTACTCATTCAAGCGAGTGGGAGTGGGAGAGAGAGAGAGAGAGAGAAAGAGAAAGAGAGAGATAGAACGTGGTTTGCTCCTTTGGTAATGGTAAGCCACCAACCAAATTTTATAGCTAAACAATTTCCGGCCGTACGTTTACATTATTAGCATATTGACGAACGATGCCCAAAAACTGTCTAGTCACAAAACTTTTACCAGGGCTTAGCAGTATTTTGTTGGTAAACTTTTGCTTTTGCCACTGCACAAGTCAGAGCACATTATCATCGCTCGAGCTACTCAAAAACATCATGCCAGACATTCCAAGCTTAATCTAAATTGCGCGGAGTGCAAATGTGCTGCGAGTGCGGAGTGACGGGCTTATACCACATATGTAAAATGAAATTAAGTCACAGCAGAGTAAACACACTTTAAAGTTGACTTTGCACTTCCCTTAGCCAAAGGCATTTATGTTCACATTAACTGCATTCTGGAAATAATAAGCAATGAAACTAATAAGAATATATTTTACTGAAACTTCTTAAAAATTCTAAGTCGGACATATTTTTTAATTTCATAAGAAACATGGCTTTCTACTGACTTATAAATTGCTTCTGGTTCTAAATGAAGAAATTAATTAGTCGTCGATTTTTTAAATGATGGACCATATTTTTTAAATTTTTATGCATTTTGAGTGCAAGAAATCAAAATAGAATGGAAGAAAAAATACATTGGTTTTTCCTTTGACTACTTCCGGTTAGGCCACAATGCAGCCACTAGTTTCTCTATATGCATAGAAGATAAACCGATACTCGTTCATCTTTGGAGCGTCCATTCATATCCATGCTGTGCACATCATTAAACATCAAACGTCGGTGCTGCCTTATTTACAGCATAAAACGCACAATTTACCGGGCGTTTATTAAGACAAACAAATGCTAAGTTGTCCATCCACTTGAATATGGCCTCCTCTATAAGGCTAAAGCAAGTGCAAACATAATCCGCATCATTAAGGGCAGATATCGAGAAAGAGAGAGAGAGAGAGAGAGAGAGAGAGAGAGAGAATTGCCATGCCGAAAACAGAGATTCAATTAGCGGAATTATTCTTAGTAGATATTTCAATTCGTATCTGCGTCTGCTGTATTCACATAAAAAGAATTACTGACTGTTGGTAGTAGTCTGACAATGAATCAAAAACAATAAAATACAGATATTTCTTGTCTATGTTTAAATAATACCATAATAATATTTGGAATTGATTCGCAGTTATTGTATAAATTTATAAAATAACTGTGAATCAACTCCACGTATAAGTTCCATATCACTTTTTAAATAAATAAATAAATAGATTTATACAAAAACAAGAAGCAACGAATATTGCATACTCTTGCACACCGAAATCCACCTCCTTATTCTGATTTTTCCAATGAACATGCATTACAATTTGGTACTCAAATTACAATCGTTTTATCTAAATCTGTGACATATATTAGTAAATATCATCCATATTGGTAAACAAAGTGTTTTTTTACGAAAAACCTCTTCTTTGATAGTCAAAGAAACCGACAGGCGACTCTTTAAACTCGGAGACTGTTGGAGATTTGGGGTTATGGGTGCAGGCTTACTGATCGAAACACCGGGCCCATGACCATTGATAACACGAGGAGTTTTCTTTACAGTGATCTGTTAAGAGACTCGCATACAGGATGTTATGGTAACTCTATGTACGAGTACATTGTGCATACAGAACTATGTAAACATTGTTGCTTTAACATATTATTATACTATTCGCGATAATAACAATAGAGACGAATAGAGAGAATTTATAGTAGTCTCTGGAAGTGTATAAAAAAGTCAACCTTCCCACCATGTTGAGGTTATTTCACTATGTAGAAAGAATAAAGTAATATATACTATGCTGAGAGCACGCTTGCAAAATGTATAAAATTTGATAAGAGAGCTGAATTCAGCAAGCTTCTTGTCATATTCATTTTAGTATGTGTCGGCATTAAGTAAGAGACGGTAGTGTCAAACGCTTGGTGGAAGAAAATCAAGGATAATGCAAAAGTGTTTTGCAGTGTGTGTTCTTCTGTGCATAATTTCGTCAGGATGTGGCGTTAGCTCACATTTCGAGGCGGAGAGCACGACGACATTGGAAGAACTAAAAAATGAATTGCATAACTATGACAAAGTGATCACAGAGAAGGAAGACAATTTAATGAAATTGGAATGGAAATTCGACGAGGATCTAATAAATATAAATATCTTTTTGGAATTATTTAACCAAACAGCTGAAGAGCAAGAGAAAATGTTGCTTGGGATTAAAGTTCTAATAGATAGCCACATGATTAAGGAGCATGGTCAAGCTAAAATACAAGCTGAGAATTTAATTCAACGTATAATTGATGGAGTAACTACGCAAAATATTGAACATAAGAATAAATGTGATGAACAAATTGCAAACAAAAATGATCGAATTAAAAGATTAAAGCAAAGTAAGATAATATGATAATACAGATTGTATATGTATTTTTAACTTGCCTTTATCTCTATCCCCCTATATCAAATTTAAAATCTGAATTAAGGAGTTGCAATAATACGAGGACTGAGTATAAAAAAAACAAATTCAAGATAATGATGTCAAAATACAAAAACTGCAATATAATGTTGCGGATGCCGACACAAAACTAAAAGAAAAGGATTGCATTCGAAAGGATTTACAATCCAATATCTCATTAAATAATTTAACAATTACTAAACAAAATGAAGAAATTGATACGTTACAAAGTAACATCAAAATATAAGAAAGGTCATATACATATTTTCCTAATCCTCTCTCTCTCTCTCTCTATCTCTCTCTCTCTCTCTCTCTCTCTCTCTCTCTTCATAAAGATGTACGATTAATCGCAGCTCTAAAGTATGAAAAATGTAGGTAAACTTTTTAAAGTGTATTTTAGATATAAGTCAAACTTTTTTTTTTTAAATTTCAGCCCAGTTGGAAGAGAATCTTAATGCAATCAAGTTACAACTAACTAGCAAAGATGAACGAATTTTAAAGTTACAACAAAATCTTAGTTTAATTAACGATAATTTAAAATCGCAAAATGACAAAAAGGATTCGCTTCCAGGGAGCTGCTTGAATTTACGAGGACTCCAATTCATAAATGTTCCGCGTCAAACCATTTCTTTAAAAGTCCCTTGTACTTTTAAGGGGGATGGTTGGATGTTGATTCAAAGACGTTCTCAGTATGACATTTATTTATTTGATCGTGACTGGAATGATTTCAGGAGCGGATTTGGAGATTTTAATCAAGACTTTTTCCTTGGATTGGAAAATCTGCATCTTATCACATATTCACAGCAATACGAATTAATGGTCTTTGTATATAATGGCAGATGGACTCAAGCTCGATATGATAATTTTCGGATTGGTAATGAGACAAGCAAACATACTTTAGAATCTCTCGGCAACTACAGCGGCACAGCACCTGATGTCATGAGAAAAAGTTTAAAGCAAACATTTTCAACCTACGACAAAAATAATCATCATTGTGTAACTCGAATTTCTGGTGCCTGGTGGTATGATTATGCATGTAAATCAAGGTTAGTAAATAATATTGTACATTCAATGACATTTAATTATAATTAAATTATTTCTTTCAATATAGTAATTTAAACGGGCAGCCAGGATATATTTACTGGGATCGCCAGTCGTTTAGTTCATATTCGCAGGTGCTAATGTTAATTCGTCCCGTGAATTTAAATGCAAATAATAGTAACTAAATAATTTGATATATAAATAAAGCTTCTTGCAACTGTTACACATCGCATTTAGATAGTTGCATCTACCGATAAGGGAGAATTAGTTTAAATTTTATTCAAAAGAATTAAAATATTGATATATATATATATTTTGAAGTAATGAAACAATAATAAATTTGAGTTGAAGCTATTTATACCATAAAACTGCAGAACAGTAGCGTTGTTCTTTTTTCATGGTTAAGAAGTAAATATACTGTTAAGGCCAAGCCCATAATGCAATTCCAAAATATTAAGTGCACAGTGGACTACAAATACGGTGGAAACTAAGAGCCAACCACTGAACAGCAATTGCGACCCGCTGCTCAGGTGACGAAAAGCGTTTTGAAAGTACGTGATGTGCCTGGTAAAGGCCCAAAAATGAAGGCAAATAAATGCCAAACAGTGAGAAAGCAAATCCTCACCGGCTGGGGGTGGCACATTAAGTGCGACCAGTTATCAAAAAAAAAATAAATAAGTAAAATAAAATAAAGATTTCAAATCCCAAGTGGATGGCATTTGTATTTGGATGCCAGACAACAATGGCTGGCATAGGGTATAAGTAGAAGTAAATGCAATCAATACGCATGGACGGCACATAACAGGTATTACGTATTATGTATAATGCATGATATAGTAGGTACCTAGACTCAGCCATGACTCTGATGATACTACACATGAAAAATCAACGCCAAGCGTAATCTATTAAATTATCCTAATTTCATCACGCACCAAATCCCTTTAGCCGTGAACCGCTGCCGTGACACGGGAAAAGGCATGCGTGGGGGCGCCTGGGCCGGATGGGGGGAGGGGGCTCGTGGCTGTGGTGGTTGGCAAGGTATCCGGCCGAGCACCCGCATAAAAAACAATAAAAATTTGCATAATATCGGTATAATATTTTAGCATTATGTGCATGACAAAGGTGCAGAAAGTAACGGCATTATGTGCCAGACATTGCCAGCAAGATTTCCGCAAGCTCTTCTTGTCAATTCCAAAAAGAATGTTGGGGATTGGGGATTAATCAAGGGGGGTGCGATAATGGCACATAAATGTGGTAACACATGTTACCAAACATTGCCAAAAGCCATTTGTTATTTGACGCCTGCCAAACGTGCGACAATTTCGACTTGAAATATATAACTACAACTTATGCTTCCATATACTTCGTATTTATTCATGTATATATGTAGTAGAAGAAGCTAAGGCAATGCTAACCAACTAATTTATATTCTCTGGCTTTGCTTTGCACTTTTTTTTTGCAAATCCCAACTAATTACTTGTCTAATTGCAGGCATTTAAAATTCAGCTAATTACTTGCAATTTGTTGGCTAAATTGGATTTTAAGCAGCGTCAAGTCAGGAAAGTAAAATAGAGCTGCAAAAGGTAGATATATTGGTGTTTGAATCACAGCAAGATTGCGTTCTCAAAGTATACTTTTTATGGTCTTAAATGATGGTTTAAAATAGTCAAAGTAAAGTATATATATATATGTGTAAATAAAAAAGTTATGAACATGAGCGAAATAAGCATTATATTTTGAGCATGTATATAAGACACCAGAATTGGCATCAACTAGTTATGCACTTTATTTTTGCCAAACTATAAAAATCAGATGCATAAATCTAAAAGCATATTTGTCTCCATTGTCTTGGCATACTCTCTGCAATCAAGAATAATTTATCATATCTATAAGTAGGAGTAGTTTTAAGGGGGCGATGCTCATTTTGCCAAGCAGCGTGCAATGAACTTGGCACAAATATGATTCCGATCCAAATAAAACAAAGTTGGCACAGATAAATTGCAATGGCTCTGCTGATATTTTAGCCAGCTTCCTAATAGGCAAATTTGACGCATATGTAAGCCATTGCGGTTGGGCTTTGATGATTCGATTTTGGTGGCAGGACATGCCGCGGGACATTGATGCGTAAGAGAGCGTAAAATGAAAGGAAATTGAAATGCGGGTAAATTGAATGGGACAAGGACGAAGCAGTGCAAAAGCATGGGATGCCCAATCCCCACACTCGCCCGCAGCAAAATGATGTGCTCTGTGCTTCGTTTAACTCACAGCAACAACATCAGCAGCAGCAACATCAGCAGCAACAACAGCAGCAATAACAACAACAACAACAACAGCAGCAGCCCCAGAATCGAATCGAGACATAACGCCCGAAAGTATGCAACAACTTTCACTTGAAAAACTCATTGGACTCAATCAAATATTCAAAGCCAAAGCAAAGGACGCAACTCCTTTATCAATTTTTCTTTCTTCTTTATTTATTTTTTTTGGCTTTCTAGCTGTGAGACTTTTGCAATGCATAATTAAAATCCATTAAGTGTAATTTTCCAACTCTTTCGATTACTTTTTCTTACAGAATCCGGCTGCGCGGACTGAGTAAACTTTTCTTAATGAATCCAATTGAAAACATGTACAAGTATTGCTGGTTTGGGTTGCCAAAGATTGAATACCCTTACATAGAATACGAAATCGCAAAATAAATGTCTGGCACTTAAATAATTATTATTTTCACTTTAT
This sequence comes from Drosophila ochracea, assembly GCA_035044125.1. Lineage (NCBI taxonomy): Eukaryota > Metazoa > Arthropoda > Insecta > Diptera > Drosophilidae > Drosophila > Drosophila ochracea. Next base: position 6,606,652 of record JAWNML010000059.1, on the reverse strand, counting down.
TTTGTATTATTAACAAAAAATTAAATTAAATTAAAGCAAATATGCTTTGCGGCTGATTAAATTGATTGAACGCCAAACTCAGATTTCTTTTAAATTAAATCATACAAGTAAATTAGCCAACTCAACTCGCTATATATACTACGTATATTTATGTATATATATGTAATGGTATATATGTTAAGCAAATTCTTTGGAAATTGAGCATTTATCGTACACCATTAATTTTGATTGTTTGATTTGTTTTTTGGACATTTTGGACAGAAAAATCATTCGTTCAGCTTTCATGGTTCATAAATTTTGCAGCAGGCAAATTTGTTGGTCTCATGAATGCCAAAGTGCAAAATTCAATCAATTTGAGCCATTTACCCATTCAAGTGTTTGTAGCTTGGCCACAATGGTCATTCATTCTCTATCCGGAACTCAAATATGTGTGTTGATTGTGTGTGTGTGTGTGTGTGTGTGCGTGTGTGTGTGTGTGTGTGTGTGTGTGTGAATGCGTTATGTGTGTGGCTTGTGTTTTTGACATACCTAGCAAAGGATAGCCATTGAAATATTTGTAAAGTTCATCAATCCTAAGAGTTTTTCAATTAATAGACATACAAACACACGTATATACTCGAAATCTATTCGCTTTTGTTTGAGTAATGCGCATTGGGAATTTTCATAAACCGTACGATGTAGTTGATGTTATTATTACTTGTTGTTTTCCTTGCGTTGATTTTGCTTGGTGTTCATGGCTTTGATGGCTTGTTAATTTTGTAATCTCTCTCTCTCTCTCTCTGATATATAAAGCCCAAAGGCTAAAAATACGCATTTAATTGAATTTTTTTTTTTTTGCAATACTTAGCACAGAGATTTCGAAAAGGGTATATGGAATTTGTGGAAAGGTTTGTAACTGCATGAAAAGACTTGTTGATTTTTCAGAGACATCAGTTCGTAGTCTAAATAAAATCTTTGAAAAGAAAGTGTATTATTTATTTAAATTCAGCTTTACATGAATCAGAGTATTCACCCGTTGAGCACTGATTATTATTTTATTTATGTATGTTTTCAAGTTGAATTGTTGTGCAGTTAACTTTTTGCCTGCTGTGTTTTTGCCGGACGCTTATTGCCGTATATTGGCCATAAATAGCCATCATTTTGTTTATTAAAACTGTGCATAGTGCTGGCCAGGACAAAAAGTCAATTTATGCGAAAATGAACTGCAAACCGGTAAACTGTCGCCCAATCTGAGTTTATAGCCATTTAAACGCGCTCACCGACAAAAACAAACACAGACCCGAACAGACTGTGCAGAACGAGTTGACAACGAGGAGAGTGGGGATTGCATGTATTGATTTAATATCTGTGCTGCCTGCGGCCAATTTAATCATCATTTGTAGAAAATAATTAAAATTTACAATAACAGCCGGCAATTGGCAATTGGCAATTGGCGACTGCCAAACAGGCACTGGCCATGTGATCGGCCATATTCGTAAAATGCACCGAAAACGTTGTAATAACCAGCAAGAGCAACATCATCAAGCAGCGGTCTGAAGTTGCCCCCACAGACAGACGGAGACGGGGAGACACTCAGGCAGATAAATATCTCAATGAAACTTTAAGAGACACCAAAGTGCAACTGCAACGTAAAGTCTGGCACTTTGCCCCAGAAGCAAGATATCAATGGTAGCACACGCAAAATTACCCTGTATATAGATTAAAATCCCCTAGTTAAAACTTTTGTATATCAATCGCATACACATGTATTCAATTAATGGATATTCGTTTGGCCACAATTAATAGGGCCAAAAAAGAAAACCATATTGCGTGTTTAACATACATATGTGAGCTACTTCAAACAAATAATATATATATATATAAATGCCATATAGAAAAATTGGACTTAGGAAACATAATCACACTTATTTCGCCTGCAGATGTTTGTAATTTTTTATTTAAAAAAAAAAAACAAAAAAGTAAAAATCAATGTATATAAAAAACAAATGTGAATATTTAACTTTAAATGGAGAGCATTTTTATAGAATCAAATATATTCCCTTTTTATATGTATACATACATGAGCAGGGGTATACTTAATGGGAGTCTACAACTATCTCATTTAAAAACATATATTTTTTGCGTGTGAATGTGAAAATGTTCTAAATTCTGTCGGCCCATAAAATGTGCTAATATCGCTGACATTGCGCAGACAATTTGTAATTGTGCGCTATAATTTTGTTTAACTTGGGAAGTGCTTTAATTTGAAATAGCTAGTGCCGCCCCTAATCCATAACAGCACATACTTGGTTGTCCACGATTTAACTGTGAAGTTGGCCCATCTCGTAAATTATAGAGTAAAACACGAGCACACATATAGGTTCTAAGTGCTAAACGCATTGCATTTGGCTATTGGTTCGTCGCCTTTTGTTGCCCCTTTTACGATGCCAGCCAAATGTCTAAATACGAAGTAATACAAGTTGTATATATATATGTATATGCGTTGTGTCTTTTGCATGGCTTGTGTGTTTTTGTTTCGGTTTGTGCAAGTGCCATTTCAAGCTCATTAGTGGCCATAATTAGCCAGCTCAGTTTATGGCCCACAGACACAGCAGGCGCGGAGACAAATGTACCACTGCAGACCAGATTCCCACTACAAATGCAAAGGAACGCAGAACTAAGCAAACTTACATACAATCGGATCAGAAATTGATACAGAAATTTGTATGCTCTTCCCAATAAGAGAAAAGTCTCAAAAATTGCAAAGAAAAAAAGAAGAAGTAGAAAAACATGTATTTAGATTCAGGAGTCAACGTCAACGGCTAAGCCAAGTCTCAAAGTTATTTCATTCTTTCCAGTTTTGAATAGCAAATGTTTTCAATGCGGATTTCTTTTCCAGCGGCATTGTCTCAAACCACAAATACTGATTTCGTTTTCATGGAAAAACTACCAATTTATGAACTGAATGCCCATTGTATGCTACCGCTCACATGTCCCATTGTCAAGCGTAATCCCCGTTTTGAACAAACAACAACAGAAATGCCAAACCCTCGACCGAAAAGGGCATATGTGTTCGCACAGACACAACAGATACTTAAGAGACGCAAACGCAGATACTTTTCGGCTGCCCTCGCATTATATTTTCTTTTATTTTTATTATTTGCTATATGTTTTCTTCTGTGTGTGTTTTTTTTTTTTTGCACCATTTTGATGTTGTGAGAGGGGGGGTTAGGTAAGAGGTCTGCGCGTAACTTTATGGCCCCATGCATTACAAACTGAAACATGTGTTTATTGTCCAACTGCCTCTTCATACCCGTCTCTGTGTGGCTGTATCTGTAGCTGGATCTGTATCTGTATCTATATCTGTGGCTGTGTCTGTGTCTGGGCTGCTGAAACAATTTTTATTTTCGCTGTCAGCGAGGCGATGCAAAGAACTAAGCTGCAACACTTCAAATGACACTGGCCCCACTCCCCATCCACATCCTCCCGTGCGACAGCCTACAAACTGCTAGCAAAATGTGAGACGCCGCTTCTGCTCATTTGTTTTCATTTAGTGCAAGTGTGTGGTGTATCTGTGTGTGTGTATGTTTGGAATGCAGTTGTTGCTGCCAGTTTTTGTCAGGTTGTCATTAACAAATGGCAAATTAAATTTCGCTTCAACCCTCCACCAAAACACGGAAATATCGTATCGTATCGCAAACTCAAGATGAAATGAGAAATTAGCAATAATAAAACATAATATATATTTGAGGAAACTTGTGTAAGATTTAACTTTTCTTAATAAGCACATATCATACATTTAATTAAATAAATCCAGAAACTTATTGTACATTGTATTTGCAATAAGTCAATAAAATATAATATTATGCATATTTGTACTAAACTAAAAAACCAAAATATTACAGTATTTGTTAGAAATTCAATCTAAGAACATATTGAAATATACAATGAACTAACTTGTATATACATTTTTCTCAAATGACATAAACTTTGCTCAATTGCTTAACTTTTCAACATTGGAGCCGAATAAGGTAACTTTGACATATTACCCGAGTCTTATTTATACGTTTTTGATTTTTTTTTTTTTTTGCCAACTAAATAGGACACAATGCAACTTAAGAGCCCTATCAGTTAGTCACGCCCATGCAATTCAAGCTGTGCAAAAAAAGGGAAAAGTTTCAGTAGTCCAATTGAAATTCTCAAGAGTGAAATAACTCAGCATTGAAAACGCCCACAAAATTCGATTGTGCCGCACTTCAATTAAATGCTCCAGAAATCTCAGAACACATGTTGTGGGGGTGGAGTTGGCGCTAACCTAACCTCCTTAAGCATCCCCTATAAGCGCACACAGCATAAAGAATGGGGATTATTTTGATGTTGAGTTTGAGGTTTGTTATGGGTGGGGAATCTATTAAGGTTTGACATTAGCATGAAAAACGCATTTTTCTTTGCAAACGAATGCGAACGGAAATGTTTTAAATAACTTCCGAAGTTCTTAGGTACGTTGTAGGCAGACATAGGTGACAAAACGTTCAGCATCTATATGAAAGGATGGGGTTTTTCATGAAGGGAAGGGCTGGGGACGGCTGCTGCTTGATTTCTGCTAAAGTTTGCATTTCTTTCTGTCGGTCGTTCTTTTGTTAAACGGAATCGAGTCGACACTTTGATTGAATAAAATTGTAAAATAAAATTATTTCTTGAACATTACCCGGCCATGATATAAAGTGTGTAAGTGTTGTCGGTTTGTTATTCATTGAACTTTTTGAAAAGTTTTGCATATTTATGCAATTGAATTGTTTACACCAAAATGATGCTTTTGAAGGTTTCAAATTTGACAACTTTTTTGAGTGTGTATGAGTTGGATAAGAAAAGTTTTTTAAGAGCCTGGCAAACATGTCGTATACTTTATCAAATGGTGATTGATTTTAGTTTGGCCATCACTTGCGTACCGGTGTCAAAACAAAATAAACTGCGAAAATATGGAAAAGTATAAAATTGCTGTAACATATTGCTAAGTCAGTCACTCACTTCTTAATTCAAGTTGAGTATTATATCTATGAGAGCTTACAGGAAAGCATATTTATAAAATCACTAAATTTGAGTTTTCAGTTTTCTGTGAGCTTAGTTGTATTTTAGAAATGGCAATCCACTCTGCTAATGTATGTGTGTCAAACAAAATATATTTTCATTTATTTTACATCTATTGTATTATTTATGCTGTACGCAATAAAATCTGACAATTCTCTAAATGAATGAAATCAGTTTCAACTTTGCAGATTAATATTCATGTGTGTGTGTGTGTGTATGTGTGTGTGTGTGTTACATGTAGATAAGCGAGAGCAGACACACACAGAGAGCTCCTCTTCTGGCCATTATTTGCTTGTTCTCTAGCTATCGGAGCCAAATCTGAAGCAAAAGCCAAAGCGTAGACAAAACGATGCAAAAACTTGGCAAACAGACGTCTGCGTTGCAAAGAAAAGTTTTTGCCGAAAACTCTTGGCCCATTGACAAAAGTTGACATATGCAAAAACACATACAAATTATCAGCACATTTATCTGGGGAAATAATGCACGAATGAAAAGTTTTGATTTATTTTTAAGCACAAAGTTTTTGCCCTGTCACAATTTTGATGAGGGTGTAAGCGACAGGGGAGACGGGCAAACAGACATCCAAATCGAAGCACAACACGAAAATTCAAAATCAAATATGACGTCTCCCATCCCGGGAGACAATACTAGAGCCAAAACGAAGCCAATAGACAACGGCTCGAACAGCCGGGATTAACGAGCTTAAAGACGCTTAAAACCTATTAACGTCTTCAAGTGCCAAACTTCGTTTGCATCTCTTGCTTTCTCTCTCTCTCTCTCTCTCTCTCTCTCTCTCTGTTAGCCATTTTGCTGGTTGGTTTCTGCTAAGCTGGGCATTCAAGCTTTTGAGTTTTAGCCAAACATATTTCAAGTTCTTTAAAACTTTCACCTCAGCTTAATTATTAATAGATACGACATTACTTTACCTTTTATGTGAGTTAGGGGTTGTTTCAGCGAGCTGTGTTTTTCATATTTAACTTGCAATACTTTATTATTATTATTGGAGGGGGCCCTTCATGCACTGCTGCCCAATTAGATTTATAGTGCCCCATTCTGAGCCCATAACTTGTCCATCAACCCTGATGATTTTGTGATAAGTTTTTAGAATTTTGTATTCTTGGTTTGACCTGTTAGGTTCAAAATTACAATGCTGTGCTGTGTAACACGAAATTCACTTATTTTTAGCAATAAGTATATCAATTAATAGAGGTATTTAAAAATAAAAAATGATTATTTCGAATGTTATTATTATTGGGGGATCCTTATGCACTGCGACATATTTAGATCTACTCTGCGAATTTAAGAATTTTTGTCGGACTCTTTTGAGTCTAAGATATATATTACTCGGATACCGCATCTTCTTCTGATTAACACGTTTTTTATATTTTCTCAACTAAAGTTAAAATAGATTCAAATAAATAAACATATTGTAATCTCATAATATTTAATTTTATTTAATATAGAGATATTTATGTCTATTTTGAAAATATTCATAATTATGTAGCAATAATAAATACATAAAATCGCTGCTGCATTCATATCTCATTCAACAGGCAACAACAAGAAGCCCAAAAAATATCTTTATCTTTATTGGTGAACGCCGCATTGAACTGGCCTGTCTAATAGAGTCAGAGAGGACTATTACATCGATTTATCAACATGTCAACATATTTAATGAGACGGGGTTAAGGACATTTACTGTTATGTGTGTATGTATGTATGTGTGTGTGTGTGTGTTTGCTCGATTCTCAAAATGTCGGCTGCCAACTCAATAATATGCCAGTGCCAATATTGCGTATACGCGCCATAGGACTCGGTCATTGTTCCAACAATTGTTGTTGCTGCTGCTTGCGATGTTTTGCTAGCTGGGATTTGTTTGCAGCAAGCGGAAATAGTTGCAGAGGATTGTAGTGGGGAGGGGGAGGGTGTGGGCATTTCAATGTGTGTAAACCTATGTTGTTGAAGTTTATATTCTGGATAAACTGTACAGCCAACTGACGTATGCATGTCCTCGACAGACACTCACACACACACACACACACACACAGACACACACGCACGCACACAGCTGCCATAAAAGCAAATAGCTGTCATGCCTGTGTGTGTGCTTGTGTGTGTTTTCTACAGAGAGAGAGTGGGAGAGGAGCTTGTGGCTAACAATTTGAATGGATATCGGTGAACCAAACCGAAATAGTTGTCACCGCATACAACATGAAGAATATATATATATAAATATATATATATATATATGTGTATGGAGTTGGGGAATATATCCCTGTTTATCCTGTCAATTGAACTGCCAACAGCTTAGACCCATCAGTGGGCCAAATCCTTGTCGTAGCGCCTAAGCCAATGTTTTTAGCCCTCAGCTCATAAATATTTGCTCAATAAAAAAAAGCATGTACACATAAAACTTGTTTAAAAAGCAAAAATTTGTGCTCTCTCTGCAAAATTTTGCAACTCATGTGCAAATTGTTGAAATTGTTTCTATTGTTAGTTTTGTGGCTTGTCCTGTTATTAAGCCAGCAGCTGTTGCATTTCACAAAATTTAATGAAGTGTTCACACACACACACACACTCACTCCCTACTTGAGTGTGTGTGTTTTATGTTATTTGTGTTTAGGCACAAAAGACTTTCAATTAGAGTTGCAAGTTTCCATTGTTGTTATTATTGTTGTTTATGGGCTCCGAACTAAGTATAGAGAAGTGTTCACACTGTGTGTGTTTAGGTCTCCTTGCCATAAATACAAATTAATTGGCCTTGGCTATTGTTGGCCATTATTGTTGTTGTTTGAGTTGTCGCACTAACAAATGTAAGAACGGGATATTGAAAATTGCTGACAAGTCATTCATTCATAAAGTGTGATTTGGTTGAATTGATATGAAATAATTTTAAGCAAACCAAAATATAATCACTTACTGATTACTTTAACAAAATAGCAAATAAACAAATAAATTTATTATTGTACCAATTATGAAACGAATTCCGATTTCTGTGATCTTTATTCATTTGTTTCAACTTTGCAGCAACGTAAATATAAAAAAAAATATTTGCTTACAATATCCAATATTGTGCTCAAAATATAATCACTTAATAACAATTAATTTGACAAATTAGCAAATAAATTAAATAATAATTATATCTGATTGTGCCAAATATGAGACCAATTTATATTTTCATCAATTTCAGTCGTCAGTTGGCTGTACTATTATTATACTTTGTATATGTTTTATCTTTGCAGTAACATAAATGTAAAAAATATTTGCTTACAATTTCTAGGATTATGCTCACGTTTTAACCATTTTATGGCTCAGGGGGTGTAAAGCGTTGCATAAGTGCCGAAAATCAGTCCCAAATACAACAGCAAGTGAATACTGTGAGACATGTCACCAGCTGCCATTTTCAATCTTAATATTTGATGTCACACGTCGCATTCAAACAGCAGCTGCGACTTGCTTCGGGGTCTATTTTTCTTGTGTTTTTCGTACCCGCATATATAAACGACGCATGTTATCGGTTTATTGTTGAGCCCCGTGACCTAAATAGCAGATATGGAAGACTGAAAGAAAAAGAATAATACTTCAATTGATAACAAATGCGCAACATTAACAATTTAATGGCTTTACACTTGATTTTGCCACTTGGTTGTCCTTTCATTTTTTTCTCCTTACACTTTTTGCATAGTGTGCAGTGCAATGCATAAATTGGCCATTTTTGGGGTCCAGTTTCGAATGGTCCTGCATACGAAATGAGCTCGTGTTTAGAATTTGTATAGAATTGTAGTTATGCTCGTTATTCACTTGAGATGAATGAGCGAATGAATGAATGAATGAATGCATGGAAATGAGTGTATTGTCTGGTGCGCACGGCTAAACACAAATGAAGTGATTTCTCCAAGACTAATGCCCACTGAGAGATTGAGAGATATTGCAGCGCCAATTGAGACATGGAATGTCAGTTAACAAGATTCAACACAAAAAAAAAAGGAAAATAGAATAGTATTGAAGGAATTGTAACATCAGACTCAAACTCTAAAATGGCAAAACAATTTAATGCTTCATTGATAACCGCACATGTCGCTTGCAAATGACAGCCAATTGGGCGATAAGAACAGTTCCTAACTCAGACATAACCAGCAAACAACTCCCGACTGTAAAGACACGCGAATGCACTGAGAATAACCAGACCATCATGGCATTAGCAAATACGGAATTCGCATTAAAAGCCTTTTTTATTTTTTTTTTATTAACTTATTAACTATTTTCATTTTAACTTAGTTTGAGCTACTGAATTTAAATTTGATTTTATTTATGTTCCTCAATCAAATCATTTTAAGACTGTTCGTAGAATGAGATGCATTAAAATATGTAAGAGTGCATTAGCCGTTATTAATTGAATTTAATTTATTGCTGAACTTAGGTATGATTATGCAATAAGGACCAATCACTACCGGCATTATACCAAATACATTCCAGCGGATGGTGTCCAGATGATTTTACATTAAAGTTGTTATTCCTCTTGCTTTCTTTCAGTGTACAGTTTCAGTCTCGTCGCAGTCACTTTCATTGCGCAGACATGTCAGAAAAAGCGGCCCAACAACAAACAAACCAAACAACAAAGCAAGCAGCACAAGTGGCAGCGGTATAGGTAAAGTGGTTAAGGATGAGGGAGTGGATGGGTGTGGGGGTTGGGGAAGGCAAATAATGGCAAATATATTGAACACTGCGATAAACATATGAAAAATGCACATGCGACTGGCGCCAAGTTCAATTCCGCAGGCCAAAAGTTTACGCCACTTAATAGAACTTGACGCAAATTCAATTACAACGTTGCCCCCCCGCCACTCCTACTGCTACTGCCCTGCAACAAACACACACACAACACATGCACACAGACGGAAAATAAGCAAAAACTTGTTAAAGAAATTGGCGGAAAAACGTTGCCTTCTTGGTTTTCTGTGGAAAACTTTTGTCCACCGGCGGCGGTTTTTTGTGTGATTTCTGTAAACGTTGTCAGAGCTCGAGGGCTCTCTCGATATATATCTATCTCTCCCTCTGTATATATCTATCTCTGTGTCTTTCCCTGTCTCTTTTGCTGCCTATGGTTGTTGGCCAGCATTGGAATTGAAAGTTTCGTCCTTGAGGCTATTTACACTGCAATCGCTACACCTCCCCACAAACCATCTTCTACAGCTTTGGGCTGCAATTAGCAAATAAAACTTGGCATATTTTAAGCGTCAATGAGGCGACTGTCTCCTTTGCAAAACTTTTGCAATCACTTTCATTTCGCTTCTTATTGGCCAACAAAGTATTGGCCAAGTGCGCCTTTTCAACTTGAGCGTCAAAGGAGTATTTATTTTGAAGAACTTGACTCTTGCAGTTTATATTTCTATTTCCGTTTACCTCAATTAAATAAAGTTAACGTGTGATATGTATCGAATACAATCAAAATGTTATTCATAATTATTGAATTATAATTAAACGATGCATTTTACTCATGAGAAATATGGTTTTGCGATGCGACCAACGAAGCCAGGATTTTGTGATTTCGACTTAGTGCTGAGATCTTTGAACGCAGTTTGGTCAAACATATCCTTGGGATTCCTTAAAAACTCTTTAAAGATTTAGCCGACTTAGAACCATTTTTCTGATGCGCTATGGATCTGAAAAGCGCTTTCGTTTTAAGCACAGATGTATGCAATTCAGCATACCTAAAAATATGCCGCAAAGTTTTTAGCAGACGGAAAATTAAGAAGTTCAGCAACCTGCAAGGTGACCATATTTTTGCCCTGAAAAGTATGTTACTTTTATTGCATTAGGACAATCCAGTCAATGCACCAACCTAATTTGTGGAACTGGAGTGTGTACATGCTATGCTAAACTGCACCGAGGAAAGAAAATTTTGCAGAATGACTAAGTTTTCTATAAGATATAAACAAATAAAAAGAACTTTTTTTGGTATAAGAAGTGTTGATTTTATGTATTTTATATTTTTTATTTTGGAAGTTATAGTATTTTATGTTGAATATCTTGAAATATATTTTTTAAATTGTACAACTCAAATATCACATTTGGTTGTTGTCTCGATTTACAAACATTTGGAAATATTTCGGTGCGTACAAAAAGCTACTGCCAAGAAGCGGCGAATGCACCAGTTTACTTCAAAACGCTAGATGGCGCCAGCAGGTATATACTATAGTTGCCGCTACTACCAACTGGCTGCAGCCAATGAAATGATTAATTATATGAACTGGAAATCATTAATAATCAATTACTTATTATTAATCAATTAGTTATTAGTATGATAAGAGACATGAGAATTGAAGCACTGTTTTCAATTTACATACACATAATAAAATTTCCATTAAAAATTAAATTAAATAAACTTTTCACTTAAGAATTATTGGTTCAGATAATAAAACTTAACAATAAATTCGCATAACATTTTAAAGTAAATAAACAATAATTATTTGACTATTTTTGGACTTCGAATTATTCTATATTAAGAACAATTAAATAATTTCTGCAGCACGTGCTTTAGTTTAATCTGAACTCCATGAAAATAGATAAACAGCTGCAGTAGCAGAGATTTGTTGATAGTTCTTACATATTGTGTACTTCGTATAAAGACGTGAGGTTAACTTAAATTCAGTTCAGAACTGAAAGACAATGCATTGGAATTGGATGTTGAGTTTTGTGCTGGGACTGCTGCTCAATGCCAGCGTTGAATCGAAACGAAGGAGCAGGGGTCGTACAGTGCAGCTAGTCCGGAACTCGAATCACGAGGATTCGCTGAAAACTCTGCAATTCGAGACGACAGCTCTTCAATCCAAATTTAGACTGAGAGTGTCCAAAACAAGAGCAAAAGTAACTGCGCAAAGTGAGCCACAGCTTCCGCTCGGCAATGCCTACAATACGGAATACTATGGTGAAATTCAAATCGGCAGCTCGCAGACATTCAAGGTACTCTTCGACACGGCCTCCTCGAATCTGTGGGTGCCCTCGGTACAGTGTCCGCCAGATAATTGCACACGTCTGCATCGCTACGATTCGAGTCTCTCCAGCAGTCATGTGGCCAATGGGAAACCGTTTCAAATACAATACGCGACCAAGAATAATCAGCCGACAATTCTTAAGGGCTTCCTCTCCGCGGATACTGTAATACTGGCTGGCCTAAGCATTAAGAGACAAACTTTTGCGGAGATCACTTCACTACCGCCTGGCGTCTTTAGTCGCGCCAATTTCGATGGTATCTTTGGGCTGGGCCTTAAGGAGATCTCCATTGATGGCATCGTACCGCCTATGTATAATCTCGTTCAACAGGGCCTCATCTCGCAGCCAACATTCTCGATTTACCTCAATCGCACTAATACAGGTGTTGTTGACTCAAATGGCGGCAAACTGATACTGGGGCCAAGTGATCCAACCTTGTACAGTGGCTGCATGACGTATGTGCCCCTCTCCAAGATTGGCTATTGGCAATTAACCGTTGCCAGCATTATCATGGGCAATGATAAGGAACTCTGCTCGAAATGCGAGGCAGTTGTGGATTCGGGCACCTCGTTGATTGTGGCACCTCGAGCTGCTTTGAAGAGTATAAACACAATACTTGGACTGACGGAGAATGACAAACGTGATGGTGTCTACACAATGGCCTGCTCCAGAGTTTCCAGCCTGCCCAAAATCACTTTGAACATTGGACGGCGTGACTTTGTACTCAGCCCAGCAGACTATGTGATTCAGTATAAGAGTGTGTGTGTTTCCGGCTTCACAAGCTTGGAGGATTTGGGCAATGAGTTGAAAGATGAACAGGGCACCGAGTATGACAATCTTTGGGTATTGGGCCTTGTTTTTATGGGTCCCTACTATATAGAGTTCGACATTGAGTACAAGCGCATCGGATTAGCCCCAAAGATTTAGATTAAATATTTTGACAATTTAGTCCAATTTTTCAAAATTAATATTTAAAAAGTAAGTTTCATATAATAGTAAATTCTGCATTATTACGAAATATTTATTTCTATTTAACATAGCTTGGTACAAATAATTTGGTCTACCATTCGTCATGATTCATAACAATATATATTTTTCTCAAGTCTTTTTCTGAAACCTGATCTTTTTTTTAATAAATTTGCACTTCCATAAATAAAGTTCGTAACACCTTAGCTTAATTTCCAATCAATATAATTAAACAATATTATTAATATTTTATTTACCTTGTAAAAGCCGATAAGGTTTGTTTCTTTCTATTTTTTAACCTGAACGTACACTCAGAAATAAAAAACGAACTGGAATTGCGAAATAACCATAAAATGAAAATTACCCAGGAAACTATCACCATTTTTTAGTTTTCAGAATTTCTAAATTTAAATAATAAAACAATACTAATAAATAAAATAATAATAAACAATAATTAAAACAGCTACCCAGAAATTTGACTCTTTTTTCAAATTGTGGAAAGAAAAAAGAAAACCACTGGTTTTCATTAAGACAAAATAATCCGCCATCCGACAAAAGAATCCGCCATACAAATATACTTTCTGAATAATAATGTGAGTTGAGCTTTGCGACAAAAGTCAGACGATTTTCTACAATTCAGTGTGATTTTTTCTTTAGTGTACTATGTTTGCTTACATTTTGTAGACACTCGTTGATTTCAGTTCGGGCTTGCGAAAAACAATAACACATGCGCCGTTTTTATTTATTTTTATTTTTTTGTTCGAACCTTCCGGTCTGAGGAAATTTGAGCTTTTGCATACCTTCTAACATTAAAGGCATTTATAACTTAAGATAACTAATTGATAAATGGCTGAGCATAGCTTCTGTAATTTTTGTGAATTGGCACTTGCTCTAATGCGGGTACTTATTGCACGAGAGTAAAACATGACAACACTGAACAAATTTGGGACTTTATTGTATATAAAACAATGTGTTAAAAAATAAATCAAATTTGAGATGGTTAAATAGTAATACATTAGAAACCTAAGCAAAAAAAATATATATAAAATATATTTATATATATTCAAGTTAAAAACTCAAAGAAAACCCATAAAAAATACCTATAATCAAAGTGAGTTCAAGCATGATTCTTATTTTTAACAATAAATTACCAAATAAAACTATTTAAATTTTACTTATTTAATTCAATTCAATTTCTTCACACATTTTTTTCGAAATGTATTTTTGCAATGAGAAACCTAATTGCAAATGAATCGATTTATGTTATCAATTTATACATTTAACGACAATTTTATAATTATCTTGAAGTGATCAATCCTGAACAGACTTATGGATTTGGTATATATAGCAGAGGCAAACGCAATTGAGTTCAGTGTGGCCCCGTCAAGGCAACCAAAAACCAAAAGAGTCAATCAAATAAAGCGAAAATGTTGAAGCAACTACTGCTGCTGGCCATTGTGGTGGCGCTGGTCAGTGCTGAACTGCATCGCATACCCATCCACAAGAACCAGGACAAGAAGACCCGACAGCACATGAGGTCAGCTGCCCATTACCTCCGTCAAAAGTATCACCAGCAGAGTGAACTCTATGTGCCGGATTATGGGGCACCCAACAATGATTTATCTGGTAGTGTGGAGGACTCCAGCGCTGACTATACAACGGAGGAACTATCCAACAATCAGAATATGGATTATTATGGTGAGATTGCTATAGGAACACCCCCCCAGTACTTCAAAGTCGTGTTCGATACGGGCTCGTCAAATCTATGGGTGCCATCGGTAAACTGCCTCCCTACGGATCTCGCTTGCCAGACTCATAATCAGTACAATTCGAGTGCATCCAGCACGTATGTGGCAAATGGAGAGAGTTTCAGTATACAGTACGGCACTGGCAGTCTCACGGGATACCTCTCCACGGACACAGTCAGCATTAGTGGCTTGAGCATTGTGAATCAGAGTTTTGCCGAGGCCACCTCTCAGCCAAATAACAGTTTTACTGGAGTACCCTTCGATGGTATATTGGGCATGGCCTATTCAAGTATTGCCGAGGATTCGGTTGTGCCACCATTTTATAATCTCTGGAACCAGGGACTGATTGATAAGCCCACGTTTGGTTTCTATTTGACGCACAATGGTTCCGCTGAGCTAGGCGGTGAACTTATACTCGGTGGAGTCGATAATACATTGTTTCAAGGCGATCTGACCTCCGTCCCTGTCTCCCAGATGGGCTACTGGCAATTTGCCATGACTCTCGTCTCAATGGATAACTTTTATATTTGCAGCGACTGTCAGGCAATTGCGGATACGGGCACATCTTTGCTGGCTGTACCCGCTAGTCAATTCGCATATATAAATCATATTATTAATGCTTATGAAATGGACGGGGATTACTTTGTGGACTGCTTCGTCTTAGATTATTTGCCAACGCTCAGCTTCCTAATTGGCGGGAGCGTTTTCAATCTGACATCCGCCGAATACATTACCGTCGTTCAGGACAGTGAGACCAGATACTGCATGTCTAGCTTTACGTCTATTGACACAAACTTCTGGATTCTAGGTGATACCTTCATTGGCCATTATTACACACAATTTGATTTCGGACACAATAGCGTCAGCTTTGCACCACAAACTTAAAACTGCGAACTATTTTTCAAATAATTATTAGCAATGGAAAACAGATATTAAAAGAATACAAGCATAATAAATAAAAAATAAAAAATTAAGTTCTTAAATGTAACAATGTAGAAAGAAATGGTTCAACGTGATATATTATATACTTGTGGCAATTGTTTATTAAAATTTATGACTTCAGTGAGATAGTGCACTTCAAGATTTGTGAAAAGTGCACTCCAAAATTTAGAAACCTTTAAATATGAATAATCGCTTAAGGCGATAAGGTCTTTAAAAAAATCAACAATTGCAAGAAAAAATGAAATATACTTTCAAAAAGATCCGAGTGTCAAAATTAATTCATTCGTTGCTCGGTTGTTGAGATGGTTGCGGCTGAGCCGGTTGCTGATGGGACAGTTGTTGCAGTTGTTGGTGAAGCAGCATGCGTTGCTGCAGCAACCCCTCATAGAGTATTGCAGCAATTGCCGCATTAGAAAATGTTTGCTGCTGCTGCTGCTGCACGTCTTGCGGCAGTTGCTGCTGCATCTGCTGCAGCATAGTTTGGTGACGCAAATTCGCCAATAGCAGTTGAGTGTAGGCCTGACTGAGATTGAAGGCATTGCCACTGGCCAAGCCGTAGATGGGCATCGACATGCTTTGTGAGCCGCCAACAAGCTGTTGCTGTTGCTGCCCGTTACACTGCTGTGGCACCTGTTGCTGCAGCACCTTCAAAGACAGCTGCGACAGTGCTTCAGTGTTGCCACGTCCTAGTATCGACGCCTCGCAGCTCTCCCCGCTGGGATTTGGCAGTGGATTTTTGGGTTTATTAGCGGAGCTCTGATAAAAGAAAATATCAAAATAATTTGCTGAATAATCATCAAAAAATCATCCTTCCATTGAGGCAGATTAAAATAAATAAGCCACCTTCAGCAAAAGAACAAACATAGCCAAAGTTTCCCATTGGCATAGATTGATAGGCGCCATTAAGAATATTATCATTATTACTCACGCTGGCAGAGTTTAAGTGCTCGAAACCTGGCGACGATTCGGTTCCCTCGTCCGAATTCCAGTTTGGATAGTCGTAGAAATCGTCACCAAAGAGTGCATAGCACTCGGCAGTCTTGTGATAGGTGAAGCTGCCGTGAGCTGGATGCCCCTCGGTGTCGCCATGGAGTGCGTTCAGCACTTCAAAATAGAATCTAGTAATCTTTTCAGGCTTCGGCTGCTTAAGGGGCGCATTATCGGGTTCCATCGGACAGCAGATCTTCTTGGCTAGCAGCTCGCTGCCACTGGCTTCAAAAATAATTCAAATCTATCAATTTCCATGTGTGAAAAAGTTGAATAGGAATCTAACTTACGCTTTGCATATAGTTTGGACCAGTCGCAATGCATTCTAATATTTTAACTATATTTAAATATATTATATTATTATCACACCTCTACTTGCAGTTTCTTCTGGAGCTGAATTTGAGTCTTCGCTGGAGCTGAATTTGAGTCTATCAAAACTGGTGCAACGCCTCTCTTTATGCCTATCGAATGATTATGATATCAAATTGTACATAAGCATTTGCAAAACACACCTTTTTCCACTTATTCTCCTTTAACTTTAAACCGAATTTCTGTACTTTGCTAGCCAACTCCGAGAAACAAAACGTGACATTTAAGTTGAGCGATAGATGGGCAGCACTGGCTGTTCATAATATGAATGACACTTGTCATTCAACTTCCATCTCTAGTTAGTGACTTAAATGGATGATTGATATATACAGTGTCTCACAGTTCATATGGCCCAGTGTCTAGCAAAAAATGTAAAGTGATTTAAGGCTTAAACAAAGAAACAAACGCAAAATGTTTAAATGCCAATTTGTTTCATGTTATATCACGTTTGAAAAATAAACTTTAGTTTTTGTTAAAATATTAATTAATAAATTAAAATTAGTCAAAAACTGAAAACTTATCCAAAATACATGCAAAAGTTTTTTTTGGCCCAGTCTTAGAAAAGCAGCATATTAGGCATATAAAAACTTAAATAAGGATTTTAATACTTAGTATGATATCCTTTAGCCTTAATAACTTCCCTTAACCTATTATTCATGGAAGATACCAGCTTCCGCGTAGTTTCTGCACTGATTTTGCTCCACTCATCGAGCAGAGCATTTTTGTGATCGGATCTGTGATTCCGGATGTTATTTTCCAGCAGTATATCTAGATCTATATATATAATTACCTGTTTCCTTTCAAAGTACTCATAACTGCCATTATTTTTTAGGGATATGGCTGAGATTAACACTAAACAACTGTTGATCGACTTCACCGAGTATAAGTAGAATGCCCTGCTGAAAAAGAAACCAAAGGTGTGCTCATCATTCAGTTCAATCATAAAGAAATATCTCGGAAAGAATATATATATTCTTCAACCGCATCTCTATCCGAATTGATATAAGCATGTTTATATGTTAACATGTTAGTCGCTCAGTTTTAAAGCTATTTTGAAGAAACTTGGATTATATCCGTCTTTATTGCTTGTTATAATAGTCGTATGGGAGACCTTATCTAATAGGTATTGCATAAATTCATTAGCTTAACCTTAATCAGTTTCCATTGGACAAATTGAAGCCATTTCTTAAAAGTAACAATTTTTCTTGTTATAAAAAACAATAAAAGAGAGGCGACAAAACTCATGAAAAAGTGACTAGGGCCGGATAATATTTTTTTAAGGCATTGTCGTTTTATCGACATGCTCCTCAACAACTTCCACTATGGCATAGCAAAATCCAGCACCAGTTCCGCCTAATTTGACAAATCCTGGTAGCTTCAACAGCGTTGGTTGGCATCTGAAAGGAAACAAAAAATACAGATGAAATGTTTAATAATAATATTTATTTAATGGAAACTCAAATATTGAATCTTCTATCGTTTATAATTGAAGTCTCAATTTACTATGCCATTTAAAGTAAAATGTTTGTTGGAGAGAAAGTAAAAGAATCCTTTCATCAAACCACTTAACTATAAATAATTCATGGCAATATTTTAATCAAATCATGACTATTCAAACTAAGAACCAATCTGTTCTTCACCCC
The DNA here is from genome assembly GCA_035044125.1 of Drosophila ochracea. NCBI lineage: Eukaryota > Metazoa > Arthropoda > Insecta > Diptera > Drosophilidae > Drosophila > Drosophila ochracea. Next base: position 6,587,937 of record JAWNML010000059.1, on the reverse strand, counting down.
AGTCACTTACAAATTCTCAGTTGCGTTATTGCCACAGTTGCCATGTTCATTCCAGCCCCAGGTATAGATTTGACCAGCTGATGTGCGCAGCAGTCCATGCTCAGCGCCCATATGTAAATGTGCCGGCGTCTCTCCTTCCTCTAGTTCGAGCTGGAGCGGCTGGGGCGTTGCATGCTGCTCAGTGAAGCCTCCAGTGCCGAGTTGGCCGTAACAATTGCGACCCCAAAGCAGAATGCTATTGTTTTTTAGAACGACCGCATTGTGTGTCCAGCCGACAGCAAGTTGACGCACATCTGCCTCAAACTGAAATGCATTCGACTGACCAAACTTGTTGTCGCCCAAGGCTATTATGCGTCTGCTGCCGCCCGCCTCCAAGTTGATACACTTGAGCAGCATATGATTCTGTCCGCTAACCAGTGAGGCAATCCTCAGCTCATTGGGATTATGCGCCTGGATCTTCATCACGCTGCAGCGATGCAGGGACGTTGCTGTAATGTCCAGTTCAATTGGTGCGGGATCCATGACACGCAATCGCCCAAAAACATAGATCTTCTGATCCTGAGTGAGCACAGCGCAGAAGCGCATACCAAAGCTAATCCTTTGCGCTGGTTCGTCACGTGGCAAACGCACCGCCATCGGACTACGCACCGCCATAAAACCACGCTGGCAAATGCCAAGTTGCTGAAAGGCATTCGAACCCCACACAAAGACTCGCTTCGTCAGCGTAATCGCACCCGAGATGTCCCAGCCACAGCTGATGCTCTCCACGGGCACTTCCTGCGAACAGAACAGATTACTTAATCTTCAACAGTGAAATTAAAGTGAGAGCACACCTCAAAATATTCAGTGGGCACCATGCTAAACTCATTGTGGCACTCCTCCGTCGAATTGAGTCCGAGTTGGCCGCGATTGTTCCAGCCGCAGGCATGGACACGCCCATTATTGTCTAGGATTAGAACATGACCTCCGCCACCGCGAATGCAGCGTATGTTGTGGGGTTGAAAGGAGCACTTGGCGAGGCGCTGTGGCGACATGCACAGCTCCGATTCGTAGCCAAGGCCGAGCTGACCGTGAGAATTGGCGCCCTGTGCGCAGCCAAAACAAAGGAAATCTCTCATTAATTTGCAATGCAAATGTTATATTTTTTATTGGCGATGTCGCCAAACGGCTCTTACCCAGGCATAGACACCGACATCCACCATTGCGACCACTAGTTGCGCTCAGTGTTGGGGTTACGGTTAGGGTTAGTGTCAGGGGCGGTGTTGGGGGCGTCGTCGTCGTTGCACTTCCGGTTTGTGTTTCACACGTTGATTTAATGCGCCGCAGTCACGCCAGTAATGTCGACGAATCCCTGTCGTCTTCTTCTTCTCCTTCGTCCTCTCTTCACCAGTTGCAGTTCGTCCTCGCAACGCGTTCCTCTGCCCGTCGCTGCTCATGTAAAACTGAGCCACTTTCTTGCCGGCCAAATTACTTTTATATCGTTTCGCTTGAATATATTTCGTGTCCACTTTGTGTTTCCTTTGGTCGGGCTACAGTTGCGCCTGATTCACATGCTGCTAATGTTCATGTTTTACTTTGCTTTTAGATTACAATATTAAGCGTTCAATAAATTGTTTACACAACATTCTTTTCATTTTCGTAATTGGCAGCGTTGCCAGTTAGCCGAATCTATCTGTTTGTTTACAAATTGTGCGCATATTTGTTGCTCATCTTGCCGGCTTAGCGAGGTGGCAACATACAGCACTCATATGTTTTTGGTATTTATGGCTAGTACGCTGATCGCGCATGTGGCAAGCAAGGCAGCATAATTATTTACACATTTAATTTGAAATTTACATTTAACTTTGTAAATATTATGATAATTAACAGTACAATATTGCTTGTTAATATACAAAACTTCTGGAATATCATTTTTTGCAGACATATTGTGTGTGCAACATTTCAATGGTTTGACCAGCATGCCATTTCATTTTGCAACACTACTCTCGTGATTGCACTGATTCTGGTGCTGTATATTAATTAATACAGGTAGCTTAAATCGATGTTTATAAAGTTTTATATAATTGTTAAGCACAGAAAATATAACCGCATATCATATTCACGCCACTCTAAATGGAAAACGATTTTGAGCACAAAGTGTCATTAGATTTTGTTCGCAAGCAGTACATAGTCTTGAATACCCTGTAAAGCTGTAAAGTTCATAGTTAAGTTGACAAAAAATATTAAATTACACCTATCAATTGTTGCTGGATACTGTGGTGTGGCAGTAACTGTATTTTCGCTTAAGGCAAGCTCATTTAATTATTTGCAATTATTTGAATTCAAAATGTTGACGTGCAAACTAAAAGTTTGCCTCCGACTGCGTTGCGTGCGACGACTTTTTCCAACTCGGTGTAATGTGCAAATGATTAGTTTTGATTTGTGGCGTTTAGGGTTGCTTGGCTAACTCGATGTTCGGACTCTGTTTTGCATTGCAAATGCGAATGCAAAGTGCATTTTTCACCTGAAACGCGACTTACTTTCTGCATCGCATGCTAGCTAACGGCACAAGGCAGTGTTTCTTATGTCCCGCTGTTAGTGTTGGCTAGCGTTGCGCATTTGTTAGTGCCGTTTCTTTGAATTGTCATTGTTGCCTTACAATTCGAGGTAGACACATTGGTTCTAATACGATGCATTGGGAAATTAAACCATTTGAAAAAATCATTTAACAGGATATTAAAAAAAGTTAGTTAATTATTCCAATAATGGTATAAGAATTAACAATTGCTTATATTTTTCTGTATACTCTTTATGATTATAATTATTCCACCTAGCGTAGGGAATTCATAATTCCTTGCCTTCTGCTCATATTCACTGCTCTTATATTACTTTTTAATTTTGCACTTCGTGCTTGGGCACTTAATGGTTATGTACTTGATTAACTTGGCTTTTTCTGGCAACAATTAAAACTTAATTAAAGCAAATGCACTTTAACCTTCGCCCTGAACTTTGACAACTATGATTACAATATTTTTATATGCAAATCGCGTGTCGCTTAAGGCGGAAAGAGGGTTTTATAACCGATTTATATTACTTCATCAAAACAGTCAATTTGGGTAAATGCACGACTTTAGCTATTGAGCCTTTGGTAAAGAGTTGCTTACCGTTGGCAATACCTATTTTGAAACTTCATTATTGAATATTGGACAAATTATTACAGCTTATTAAGTTAAAAATTTTACTAGGTGGATTTTTTGCTTGAAAGAAACAAACTTTTTAAAAGACCGGGCTTTATAAATAGTTCAAACAGCTGAACCACTAGTTCAGAACTGCGCATGCGATAGCCGTGACGATAGTTTAGTGATGCACAACAAGCCACACACACAGTGCTGCACAGCGGCCGTAGCTAGAGCAAGCGCGCGTAATTCAAATATTAAACCGTTCCTTGGGACTTGTGTGTGGATGGGTGGATGGAAGATATCTAGTTTTTCCCCAAGAGAGTAATTCCATTGGATGCGCACGTGACTCCATTTTCTATATGATATTCTCATGTTGTGACTTTTAACTGCTTTTCTGGTCTTTTCGCTTTTATTATGTGGGTAGGGAAACATTTTAGCTATTTTCAGATGAAATCTAATTTAATGTGTAAATATGTTGTTGTCTCTACTTTTACACTTTTGCTTTTAGATGGTACTCGGTTCAACATACATACACAATTAATAGTTAAGAGTGAAAATTGCACATGTTGCCATTTCCTTTTTTATATAACTCTTTTCACTTTATTTTAATGGCAAGGTTCAATTGGGAAGAACTGTAAAACTCGATTGCCACTTGTAATTAAAAGCTTGCCTTTTAATGCCAATTGCTGTTTCTCTTTTATCTGGGCTACAATTTTGTTCATTTCCGCGGTTTTTGCTTTTCACCTTTCCTCCTTTTTTTTATAGTTATTTTACTATTGGAAACACACACAACTATAAATACTTAATTCGATGTTAACTTTTTAAATTAAAAAGTGCTTATTTCTGGTAAGAGATATTTATTGAAACTCTACAAATAAACATGAATTTAGTTGTTTGGTACTTTTGGAAAATTTGCGTAAAACAATCATTGCAAATGGGCCAAAATGAGACTCGTTACTGAGAGCAATTGCAGTAATGTTATGATAATCCAAAGCTCAACTGATTCTATGATAAACATCACTTTATTTACATAATAGAGCGCTCAAAGGCTCTCTCTCTCTATCTCTCTCTCTCTGAACTACAGCAACATAAAAATTATGAAATTCAAATTGCAGGACTGATTGCTTACTTATATCTCTCTCTCTCTCTCTCTCTCTCTTACATTCTCTGTCTTTATCTGTCTCTGTCTCTGTCAAAATCCGGCACATAAAATCAGGGAGAGCTGAGTTTTGGTGAGTGGGTTTAACAACAAATTCCACGGCTGCTGATGGCGATGGCACAAAAGTCATTTGACCACTAATCATGAGTGCGGTTTTGTGCTGTTGTCCGTTGCACGGTTAGGCCACTCCCACATTTTGTGGGGGGAAAATCGGTGACCATTGCCGTAGCTCGGATGCCAAATCAAAATTGAATTCCCTACACGCACAGCAAGCAAATTATGAAAAGTGTACACTTTGCGTCTGACACTTCAAATTAAATTTCAAATGCCAAAATGCAAAAATAATGAGAAAATTCCAGAATGCGCCCCTTCAGATCGGTGCCCCTTGCCGGTCCTTTATTTGTGCATTCCCTAATTGCTCAATCAAAAACGTATGCAATTCCTTTGGGGTAAATCCAACACTGAAGCTTAAAATACATTTTGGAAGTCAGAAAAAAAACTGGAAAAAAATTGTTCGCTTTATACTTAAACTTTGCGCCACGTAGCACGACGGAAGCCAACGGAAGTGTTTGGTGGTTCAACGAGTTGCCCAAGAAGTGGCAGATGGGATGGGGGTGGGTTGGGGGAGTTGTTTTCGATTTTTGGGGTGTTGAGAAGAAGCTGGTGGAACGAAGTGATTGCCACAGGCAGTGCCAAAGACAACAATGCCAAACTTTGGATGCTGTTTGGGGTGCTGCCGTGGTTGATGGCATGGTGGCAGGTGACGGGGTAGGGGATGCAAGGGAAGCGGTTAAACGGAAACGGAAGCGCATTGAGCAAAAGCTGTTGTAGTTCTTGGCTTTTGTTTCGTCATTGCAGCAACAACAACAGCAGCAGCAGCAGCAGCAGAAGTAAAGCAATTTAAGTTAAACAAGCGCACAATGTAAACCCAACAGCCCCACAAATACACCCCCCCCCCCCTCCCACTACCAACCCTTAACACCTTTCCACAATGCATTTGTCAAATATATAAATATATATATGTATGAATTTTTTTGAAAAATCTGCTCATGTTTTTGGCACCGGATTTGCGCTGCACACTTTTCAAAAATTGTTTCTCTTGATTGACTTAAAGTTTCGACAACGTTTCAAAGTTGCTTGTTATGCTTTCCTTACACGAACTGAACTTTAATCATGCCAAATATGTCAACTGCTTAAATTGACTTGAGAAAAGCGAACAAAATAATCATAATAAATATGTTGACTTCCTAACTTAACAACTGCATTAGTCAATGAATTTTAGTTAATTAAATCATATTTGATTGGTTTCACTTTCGATTGCTTTTATATTGGCCACATTTAAATTGATTGGAATACTTAGTTGGACTCGTTGTTGTAATTCACAGCAAGCACAAGCTGGTGAAAACTAATTATGTAGTTATTATCAAGTTGCTCAAGTTTTTCAATATTTCAGGCGCAGCCCCAATGGGCCGAGTCGGATCGTTTGGCTTGCGTCTGCTCGATAATTATTATGTAAATTGCTTAAAAATGCACCGCAGGTAGTAAACTCCAAGGACACACTTTGTTCCGACCCCGTCGACCACTGTTAAAACCCATTACCCCTCACCCCCGCCCCAAGTCTAATCGTCTCGTCGTCTCGGCTGGCCGATGCGCTGCATTAAGTTTGATTGCATTAAGTTTGCTTTCGCCTTGCCAGCAACTCTTGCTCTCTCACTCAATCTCTCTATCTGTATATATATATATATATATATGTATATATCTTTCTCTCTCTGGCCACAGAGTCGCACAGCAAGGGGTTTAGCGTCCTCCCTGGTTTAAGCTATGCACTCGGAATTTCTTAGAGCTCATTTCGTATTAGCCAAATATCCGCATGCTTCGCTGAATGTTCCTTGGTCTTAAAAGCGGTTACTCTCGTCTCATCTCGTCTCGAGGCTGCTCACGGATGGGCGCCACTGTGGACGCTTGATTAAAACATTGGGGCACAGTGGCATGCACACAAAATTTGCTTAACTAATTGCTACATTTCTTGCTGCAGTTGCTGCAAATATTCCCAATTTCTTCGCAGCTTAGAAGTTAATTCTAAAAGTTGACTTAATAACTACTTGAAACAATACAATATATATTTTTAATAATATTTATGATTTTCTTACATACATACTTTAATCTTTATTTTTGGCACGTTAAAATGTGTCAATTGTCAAGCTGTAATTTAAAAATTTAGTAGTATTTTGCCTGTTTGGTCCATTGTACGCTGGCCTTTGAAAATGTGCTCGCACTCGATAGGATATTGATGTCTTGCTCCATGAATAACACCCCCTCTTCCCCACACGTCCCGCGCAGCCGGCACTTGCAACAGAAAGCGTCGTCAGTCAGGTATTCATTGAAGTTTCAGATGCTGTTTAATCTTGAGAGATTTTCGCACATTTTGTATCTGGTTTCCACTTTGCTATCTTGTTGTTATAGTTGCAAATAATTAATTTGTGCAAATTGCAAAACTTGGCCTTTGCCTGGTGAATGCATAATGTAGCAGTTTATTAGATTTATGTGAATGTTTCATTGCTTCAGCCTAATTGCCTTATGTGGCATGCGAGCTGTTAACCAGTTACAGAAGTCTCCATTAGTCATTACCCCTTTTAGCGGCCACACACATTCTCAGCATTCGTTTCGTTTCGTCCAATTCGCTGCGGCAGAGTGTATGCAAATGAGGCAAGTGCGGTTCTCTTCATGCAACATGGGATACGACGAAGTTCGGGGCGTGTGCACTGTCCTTGTCTTTGGCTAAATTGTCGGCTCGTCTGGCGCGTCCTTCGAGCTACGCCTCGGACTGTTTTCATGCCCAATGGGCAACTAATTATTTGTTAACATAACACGAGTGGCAATTTAAATGCAATTAAGTTCAGCCGCGTAGGCCCAGAGACCGACTCAGTCCCAGACGCATTACCCCTTACCCCTTAAACCTTAACCATTCCTTCAGCACGTTGAGGGTAAAATGGCTCATTAGGGCATGTCCTTCAAATGTTCAGTGCACAATTGAATGTGCAGCGATTGTGCTTCAATTTCGAGATAAAAGCCATTCAAATGGATCAAATATCCTTAAATCACTGTCAATTAGGCTGCCCGACGATTTATGCTCAGCTTAAATGACAATTTACAAGAATTATACTTCAGTAAGATTCTCTCAACAATTCAAAATCAATGGACGCTTTATAATAGTACATAAATTGTTATTAAAAATTCATATTTGTTTGCCATGAAATGTTGAAAATTTCAAAATAAAATTAGTTTGACATTTTTTGTATTCAAATGATTAAATAATTAAATAATTCATAATTGTTATTGCTTGACAAATTCAATTACAAGCAAGTATTTTAGATTTCAAATATATGATTGTCATTTTAAAGATAACTTTATTGTTAGCATAAATATTGGAGAGAGACACATACACTCAGAAAAAATTCAGAAAGTCGCTCTAAAGAAAATCAGCTCTAAATATATGAAATAAAATGTGTTTTAGCTCGTATATTAAAGAAATATGAAATATTTCTAAAAGGAGAAAAGCAAACCCTTCCCAAATGGGAAATCTTACTTTATTTAAGTTTAATAATAATATAAATAAATTGGAGAAAAATGTGCTCTGGAATTAAGAAAAGAAAACGCCTGATTTTTATAAAGACGAGATGAGTTTTCCCAGGCATCAAAAGGCTTCCAAAATGTTTCATTGTGTAAGCTCGACTGCATATGTTGTATACATAAACGACAAATTGTTAAACATGGATAAAAACTTGTGCTTAATTCAATCTGAAGTCAACAATGCGTGACTCAGCAGATTACAGACTGCAGGTTGTCGCCTGCAGCTAACTGCTTGAAATGCCAACCTGACAATTTAATTACCAAAACCAAAAAAAAAAAGCAAACAAACAACAGAAGGACTGAACCTTGGACAAAACTGTCTGTTCAAAATACAAAATGTCTATCCAAATGCAAATCTGACCAGCAACAGGCATTACATTTTCATTTCTACGTTGTTTGTTTGCCTACAGAGTTGTTTTTTTTTTTTATTATTTTTTATTTTATTATTTTTGAGTGCACGGAGGGGCAGCACAAAATCTATTTAGACCCGAATGGCTGACCAGCTGGCCATGATTTTAGGCAAATTGCATTCGCCCCTCCCCCCAAAACTGGGTTAGGCCGACTTGACAAATGCGATTACATGGCCGAAGCATAGAGAGTGCTGAATGCTGAATGGGAATCTACAACCAGGCAGCAATCTGCCAAATTTGGTACTATGAATTATGATAAATTGGGCTAATTCACTTTCTGTCTGCTTTTGCGACTATTGACTTGAATAAAATCTAAAGAGGCTGTGGTGAAATCTATCTGCTTTAAAGAATTGTGCTCTAAACTAAGAATAAGTTTATAGTAATTCATGAATATGTCACTTCTACATATCAAACAGTAACTTTATGGAAAGGGTATTCAATTGTCAACGTTTGTGAAAGCATTCACAAACAATTGTATGGTTTTGAATGTTAAACTCAGACTGTAGTGCCACAAAAACTGGACAAATGTGTTTGTGCCATGAGACGACGAACGAGATGCATGCAAATGAGCTGAATAATGAGCAGCCAGATCTGGTGCCACAATGCCTGCGGATGCCAAGCAGATAGACACGCGCAAACACCCCAAGCACAGGAATAGCTTTTGTTGCACTAATTTCCAGTCAGTTGCAGTGGCAACAGCCAAACTCGCAAATTATGTGCAATGGAGGCGTGTGGGGAGGAGTGGTGGGAAGTGTCAAAGTGTCAGTAAGTCAACAAGAATGCACTCGGCAAGGACTGGGGCAGCATGTTTTGGACTCGTGAGTGTTCTCTGGCCAAACGGCCACTCGACTTAATACTTTGAATGCCATTAAAAGGTCCGTCTGAGCGAGCGTTGACTGTTGCGCTCCTATTCCTGCTTTTCTTGCTCTCTCGCTCTTCTCTCCCTGCAATCCCTGCTCAACTGTCTCGACACTCAGTCAATGTCTCACTAACAATTGTCAACAGGCTCAAGCAGCGTGCAGCTTGGTGAGTTTATGTTGTCGTTGTTGTTGTTGTTGTTGTTGTCGACTTTGTTACCCCTTTTGTCATGTTGCCTGCCGTCGCCAGCATTTTGGACCAAAAACGTTTGTCAATTTTACGCTTGTCGACTTTGTGAATTGTCCTTTTCGTCCTGCATCCCTTCTTCTGCTCTGGCATTCGTATGCCGGCGCTTTATGTGTCTGCTGCATTTGTCTTAGCCCCTTGCCCGACTCGTCGGTGTAAAAAGTTCACTTAACATCTAATTCAAATCTGGCTTCTATTGCATAATAAAACGAAAAAAAAAAACCCTGTATTAGTCATGCCGAAAATTACGTAACCAATGAAACCGTAGATGATCTGTCTAAATTTTTAGAGGATTTCCAATTCGTTGAATTTGAGTTTCTTGTTTCGTTATTTTTTACGTTTTGTAAAAAAGAGTTATCTCTTAAGAAAATGTTCATTATACTTTCTATTATAATATCGTATATTAATTAGTTATTAATAATAACCAAACTGAATTTTGATAGGATATAAAACGTTGTTATTACAATTTTGCTTAAATAAAATAAAAGCTTCAATACAAAATATTTAAATAATAATATTTGATATTTTTGCAAATATCGATTTTACTTATTTTTTGTATCATATAAATATATTAGTCTGGAATGTTTTAAATTTAAAAATTCGATTTCTGGCTGCAAAACCATTTCCCTAAATGTTTTTCTGGCTGCAAACAAGTGATGATAAGCCATCGATAACAAACATTTCCATAACAAACGCATCGCTACGAGGGCAGCTTTAGTTACCTCTAGGCATTTTGTACTTATAGCCATTGGCAATATGGGTAGTCATTGAGGATACATAGCACCAGGCAGCTAGAGCTGGCTGGGCCAACGTTTAGAAGCTTATTAAATTGCCATTACCTAAGCCGGACATCGGTGAGGCGACGACTGCCCAACGGAAAGACGCTGGAGCTTGGTATGGGGCATGTGATAGGACTGGGGCAATGGTGCGGCATTTGCCACTCAAACGAGGGATTAGCGGCGATGCTGACAACAGCTTGACGTCGCATCGGCGACAGGCAGCAGGACCATTAGTCGGCACAACGGCGTTCTCCGTTTGGGTGGCTGGCCACAGCTTAGCATAGGTGTGGGCATGAGGGGTACACACACCCAAACACACACACACACACATATATAAAAATAGGATTTACGAGGTAAAAAGGTGCGGCTGCTTTGGTAGGTGCATAAATCCAACAAATATTTAACATTTAAATGGCAAAAAATTAACTGAAACTGACTGACGATGTGGTTGTGGGTGGCGGAGGGTGTGGTAGGTTGGCGTCAAAGCACACACACACACACACACACACATACACAAAGTAAATGTGATATAATCCACAAAAGCTGCAAAAGCTGAAACGCAAGGACTCGCAGGAGTCGTAGGACTCGCGGACAATGTGCAGTAAAAGTTGAGCTACTCGACAACAAAAGCTCTCAACTCCTGAATGGTCCACAGCTCGAGTAGAGGAATACACACACATACATATATACAATAAGCAAGTACTTAATGTGCTTTAAATGGCTAAATAAGATTTCGAGAGCGGTACAGAGAGGGACAGACTGAGAGTGAGAGTGAGAGAGAGAGAACTGGAGATCTTTCGCCCGTTGCATTCATGCGGCAAATATCAAGTGCATCATCATCAACCAGCGGCGACAGCAGCAACAAGGACGAGTCTCCTAACAATATTAAGCTATCCTGTCAGCGAGCCCAGCTCAAACTCTCATCCCTCCCCACTCGTCCTCCCTCGTCTCCATTACCATTCCCACAATAATCACAAATCACAAGTCAAAAACCAGAAACCAGTTCGCCTTGCTGTCTCAACAACATCCTTGGAAGCAGCAGCAGGAGAAGCAGCAGCATCATCATCGTTATTATCGCACTGAGCACTCTAAAGTACCGAATAATCTACAGGATAATGAGCATGAATGAACGTGAACCGTTTTTTGTTTCGCTGAATGACCAAAAGTGTGGTTGGCAGGGCCAAACCAGGCGAAGCATGAAGGGCAATCCATTGAAAAAAATAACAGCAGCCCAGCAGCTGCCCAAGTGCACTCAACTAAGGAGGCAAATTCTGAAGTATATCCATCCTCTGAATGCTGAACGCTTATTTAGTTAGTACAAAATGAATATCTGTAAGCGACAAAAAGTTTGCTCCATGCAAATATGAAAAATATATACTGCGCCGGGCCACTCAATTGTCTCAAATTGCGAGTTGAGAAAATGTAAGAAAAACTTGAAGAAAATGAAAATGCATAATAAAATGAAGAGTAAATAACAATTATTCGATATTTTTTAAATTAAAAACGAAAGAGAAAAACTTTTTAAAAAAGTGCCAGTGGTCATATTGAGTTGTACTAAAAGTTTAATTTAGTTCACAAGCCATTCGGCTTTTATATTGTGTAAATGTTGATAATATTGATAATATTGAAGTTCATATATGGAAATTTACAACTTGCCGTAAATGTCCTTAAATAGGACAATGTATGCTGGTTAAGGGTGCCCGATAGAAGTTGAAATTATTTATTGAAATATCTTTGAATGTCCTAGCAATGTTTGCACATGTACTGTGCACGTCATGTCCTGTGGCCATAGATATTATATTTAATTTCATATTTTCCATATTTACATCATAAATTTATAAAAGCGTCGGTCACAGCGCAGACAAAAACCAACTGGAGGCAAAACATTTGCTTTTTATTTTATTCCCGTATTTTATTTGTTGCCATTTTGTCATTGGTTGGCTGGTGGTCAGAATGGAGTTCATTAGTTTTTGCCAGTTTTGTTGTAGTTGCTTTTGTTTGCGGCCTGGCATCAAAGCAGCCTCGGAGAAGTGGCATCTATTCCTGGCTCCGGGTTCATCTATGCCCTATCCACACCGCAAGGGTGAGGGCAACAGGGAATCGGGTGGAACCATAGTACTCTATTCAAAGCAGCTGTATGAATGAATGCCTCGAAGCTGTTGTAATGAAAAGTTCTGGTAACTTGTTGTGCGCATAATTTGAGCCACTGCACTCATGTTGCATGTTGCACTTTTAAAGCCAAAATAAAATATATTTACTTTATGTTGTGCTCCTTACACATATAACATACACAGATATTGTTTTAGAACAATTGTTACTTTTTAACAGTCGCAACATTTTGAAGTGTGTTGCATTTTTTTATCATGATTTTTGTCTCCTTAAAATCTAAATTTGTGACAGACCCCCCCAAAGGCACAAACTTTGTCAAACTTAAATTGTGCGTATTTATCAATTTATAAGGTAGGCAAATATATTAATGTATTCTATATATAAATATAGAGAGGGATGGGGCGGAGGGGGGGGGGGGGTGAGGGAGACTGTACTGATAGCATCCGCTTCCGGCAGACAGATTCAAATCGCCCACACAAAACTGACAAATTCACGCACATCCTGTCGACATTATCAAACAAACTTGAGTGTTTTTTCATGTTTCGCATTTGCAATGTTTATTGTAATTTACATTTAGCTCACAATGATGATGTCAGACACATATACACCGCATACACTCATGCACACACACACACACACACACAATCACATACACTCCCTCGATGCTTTGTGGCTTTATCAAGGCGCAGGAATCAATATCAAATGCTATTCAGGCAACCTGCTTTCTCTCCATCTGTGTGCGTGTATGTTTTTGCGGCTTTTATTGGGGCACATTTATTTCATTTACTTTTGGCAAGATGGTGTATACTGTGTGGCATATAGTCCCCATTCGGTGGCAACTGTAACTGCAACTCGGGGAGTTACTGAAACTAAAACCAAGCACTGTTTACAGCTCGGTGCACAGAAGCAGCGTGTTTCACTCGCTTCTTTCACTTTGTTTTCAATTGCAAAAGTTTCGCTCGTAATTTTTTTCTCTATCTGCCGCTATTTATTTTTGCAAATGTCTGTCTGCAAGTTTTTTTTCTCCTCTGAAACGCCCCAAACCGAAATAAAGTCGCTGAAACCAAAGTGGTAAGCGAGGTGCTGTCGAAACCTTTGTGAATGCTATGAAGTTACTCAAATATGCGAGCGTATTCAAAAAAACGCCAAAGCTGAAAATTCAAAGCTTTTCATATGATATATAAATATTGAATATAAGCAATTTCCCTAACTTGAAAAGTCCTCAGTACTAACATTTTTGCAACCAAATTTATTTTCAAGCCACATCACAATAATATTTTCGACGAGTTTTTATATATTTTTAAATTTCTTTTAAAATGTTGCACTTTTTGTAGAATACATTTTTTTTGCTGCGATTTTTTCTTACTTTTTATTTAACACAAGCCCACAACTTGTGGCACAACCCTCTAATATATCTGTAGCTATTGCCTGAACCTATCCGAGCAATCATAAATATAAACATACTGCATTGCATCGTTGAGCAAATTGGTAAGTGGAAAGAGCACACGATATAGAAAAAAAACCAGAAAAAGTAATCAAACTATTCGCGACTATTTCTTGAACATGTCCACGGTTTTGAAAGCTAAGCCAGTTCCAGCAGCTCCAACTCCAACTCCTACCCCACTTCCCACTTCCCCTTACACAAGCCATCAGCCATGTCCACATTGAAGCGCCTGACACTTGAAAACATCAATTTATTTTTATTTCTCCAGCTCGTCTCGCAGGAATCCTTTCGCTGGGGTGTTTTAGTGTCTGGAGTTTGTCATCGAGACCCCCTGCAACCCTTGCAGCCCCTGCACCTCCCCCCGCCATCAAATATAAAACTCAAACCCTAACCATTATAGCCCAAGCGAGGACCTTGCTTAGTCATTCAATTCAATTGATTCAATTGGGATTGTATCGGTTTTTTATGTGCATTTTGGCCAACACTGTCGCACATATCCTGTTGCCAGTTCTCCCACTCCTTGTTGCTCCTTTTATTGTTGTTGTTGGCAGCAGCTCCCGAGTGTCTCATTTATCTGCGGTTAGTGGAGGGCTCTGGCGTTGTCGCCTCGTTTTGCACTTTATTGAAAAAGGAAAACGGTCTTGCGTGCTTGGGAGTCGAGAACCATTTGTAAAATTTAATAATATATAATTTTCGGATGGGCTTTTTTGGCAACGCTTTTATGTGCCGATAATGTTATTAGCCTAGGAATGCATAGTATAGTTGTTTTTTTTTTTGGCATTTGCCCAGCACCTTCTTAAATTCAAGGATGCTATCGATATCTGGCAATAGCCGAAACACTCAAATGCCATGACTTGTGCAATTTGCATCAGAAATTGTGTCACGACTAGTTTCGTTACACTTCATTGCGGCAGCCCCACCCCTTTCCCAATCCACTGCCTCCACTGTCTGTGGTTATTGGCAGGATGTGGGGATTGTAGTTTTGTGTGCGAGACTTGCCAGGAATTTTGTTCACTTCGGGGAGAAGCTGGGCGCTTGTTGCTTCTTTGCATGCTTTTGCGTAGGTTAAAGTATTCGGCGACTTGGGACCAGGGACTAGAGTCCTTATGGCCCAGCGTGCTTTGGTCTTTGGGCAACATCCCAAGATATGTGAGAGCTGGCAATGGTTTGGGGAATTTGGACTGGGGCCAGTTGGGTGCGGGTAAATTCAAAGAATTTTTTAGCTTGTATGTGAAATGTTAAACATAAAATGTGGCTGGGTCGCAAATACCTGGCCTCTTTATGCATATCTCTGAAAACTGAAACTCTGTCGCAACTATTTATTCGCTTTCTCTTTTGTCACACAATATGGTAAGAGTGCGTGCCATTTTCTATGTTTAAGTTATCTATTTTAAATTATCTGCTTGTGTAAATATCTTATTTTTAGTTTCGTATTGTATATTCGCGATATTTTACAAAAATCTGATATACAGCTAAAAGATTGTCCTACTTTACGTAAATACAATTTTCAATCATTATTTTTTAATCTGCATTTTTTATTTCTTATGTTTGTATTCCGATATATTTCGAATCTGGTCGGGACTCGTCTTCTGGCAAAAATTCACAGCATTCCTCCAGTCAGCTGTAGAGTTTGAGATTTCAAATACAAATCCCAAAAGCATTTATAATTTTAATATTTTAACCTTCAACTTTCATCTTGGCCTATTCTTTCTTGCTAACCTAGTGCCCAGCATCCACAACTAGCTGCTGAACTTTTCAAATTTTATTGTTGCACAACTATTTGCTCTCTCATCCAATAAGCAACACTCTTTGGGATGCTGCCAAATTGTGTTTGTGTTTTTTTTAATAAATTTCCTATTATATTACGGTGCGTATGCGCAATATTCGCCATCGGTCCCAACACGCGTCCTTTGGTTGCATCTTCTAGATAAATTTCAGTCATTGAGCCAATTTTATTTAGTTTCAACTTGGTCCATTGTTGAGAAACTTGCATCAGCAAGTTTTTTGACAGCAATTTTTTTTTTATTTTTGTTGGTGCTGGCTAAAATCCTGGACACGAGTGCACAAAGTTTTGTACTTTTAGCTTCTTGCTGTGCACATTTTTGTGCATTAATATTTTTCATTCGCTTCAAGCATTATTTTCTATTTTCTATTACATACATTCCAGTGCATCCTCGCATCGAGAATTTTTTGCTTTCTCTGCGCTCTCTTGTAATGCAATTCCCAAAGAAATATTCAACTCAAGAATATCAAAATATGCAGCACTGGCATCTACCAGATGAATAAACTTTGAATTTTTTTGTCCACTGCTAGTCAGTCAGACCAGTGTCTCAGTGTGAGTCTTGTGAGCGAACGCGCATAAACAAAATGATAATTTTTTGTCACCTTTGAAGTTTTTCTAATTTTAAGAAATTGGTGTTAGAATAATTTCAAAAAACCCGAAAATATTTATAGTTTTCATGGCGAATTTCTAAATTTCAATTCGATTATTGTCCTGAGTGTGTAAAGATCAATTTAATCCAGCTGTTGCTAATATTATTCCACATCGCATTTGATAATTATGCTTTTAAAAAGTCTCTAATGTAGTGTCTTGTATGGGAATCCATGAAAATAAATCGTATATTTAATATTTAAATTGTAATTTTCTTAATTTTTTGGGGCTTATGCTAATTAGGCGTCGGTTCATAACTAAATATAATGCCCTCGAGGCAGCCCTTTTAATAAAATGTGCTTAATCAGCACAAATGACAAAATTGTGGTAAGTGTGGCAACGGCATGCTGGTAGTGGGATCTTTCCCCATAAGATTTGTGTGGTGGCATGCCACATAAAATGCGGCTGCAGAAGTTGCAGCAACGCACAGAGCAGACCATTGTTTTGCATGCAACATAGCGTTGCTTGTTTTCCTTCTCACTTCCTTTTTGCAGCTGCGCGAAAAACGACATTTCAAATGCCGCACTAAATTACTAGAAACTCGCAACCGCAAACCCATAGCTTTGCCCCACCCGCAACATCTTTCCTTCCACTCGCTTGCCTTGCTTTATTTACTTATGTGCCGAAAACCAAAAAAAAAAAACAACAAAAATTTCATCTGCGACTACAATTTACGCTTTTGCTTGCATTTTTCATGTGAGTTGTTCTTGTTGTTCTTCATGTTGACAAAGTTTTTATGGCCGCAACATACAACAATGGCTTGTTGTTGTTGTAAGTGGCTGCCAGTGCGTGTGTGTGGTTCTGCATGTAATGTGCATCTGGTAGAAAAAGTTTGTGAATCATTAAGAGCCGCACTCGAATGCAAACACACCAACTTCGCAGCCAGTTAAAACTCAAGAAGTATGCACGAGTGCACATCAATGTTCCCACAATGTTTTCAAGACACATAAATGCATGGTTGTCAAAATGTATTAATATTTATTTACAACTCTGGTATCCCCAAATATATCTAACAATTTACAAATTTACAATGCTTTCACACATAACAAAATACGATTTCGAATAACAGAAGAGAAAGTTTAAATCGAACTGCTGCAATTTAGATTTCATTCCGAAATTCGAAATAAAATTGTTGCTTTTTGTTTGTAATGCTGCTCAAGATTACATAATATGTGGTGTAGATGAAATCTCCTCTATTGCGTTACATTTTTCATGATAATATTATCAGTCCTTCAACAAGGTTATAATAGATATGTATGTATATACACACTGCCCGAAACAAACTGTGAGACACTGTATGTCAATGTCTCTGAAGATACCCAAAAAATTAACACAATAATTCTACTTGTATCCAAGACTCAAAATGTGCAACTCTCTCGAACTAGATTCTCAAAGAACATGCACATGCATGCCTACCATGAACTACCATTTACCCAGTACTTTATATATCTCTATATCTCTACATCTTTCTCCGTGTATCTTTCGCTTTCACACTTTCTGTTCATCTCTCTTTCTCTTTGCATTTCTGTTTTGTCGCTTCAGGAGCTGACAGACACATATCCCTCTCAATCATCTTTCGGTGATTAGCGTATCCTTGTAAATCGAATTCTGAAAGGCTTCTGAAAAACTCCTATATGTAAAACAGAAAAAAGAGTCTTTTTTGCCATGGTGTCTATTAGTGCCTGCAGGGATTCAGCTAAAGTTGGCTTCTATTCCTATTGACTCCTTTTTAAGGACGTGCTAGTGTTCTGAACACAGCCACAAAGAGAGATATGACCTGGACAACTGAAAGTGGAATCTACACTTAACCAAAACTATTGTGCGACTGCTGCATACCCTGTAGTGAACAAGGGATGACAGATACTGTTATTACTAGTTGTCCACTTTAGAGAAAACACAGAAAATTGTACTTTTCACAGATTTAAATTATATATTATATGTTATTATTTTTGTTATTCATTCAGTTTATAATTGAGTTTTAGAAACTTGAGAGCTTATTAACTAAGTATTTGACATGCTTGGAGTATGTTTTGATATGTTGTACACAGTTTTCTGTTGCTGCTCGCTTAGTTTAAGTCCCACTGCATTTGGGTTAGCTGGCGAGGATCGACATTGAGGCCCATCTTCTCCAGCTTGCGCACTTTTCGCATCTGCTTGGTAAGATTGCGCTTGAAGGCGATCTCCCGATTGAGATTCATTATCTCTATGGTATCCAATTGTCGAATGTTCTTAATCGTTTGCAATATCAGATTATCGGTGAGATGCAGCTTGATTGTGGACATCTTCATGAACGGAGCGTCGCGGCGACGCAGCTCCTCGCGATAGGCGAATAGAGTGTAGGGCAGGGAGGGAAGCTGCGGCAAAGGTCGCTCCAAGCCCGGAAATAGTTGTTCTGCCATGGATGGATTTATTTTCTCCTCTCCTCGCTCTCTCTCTCTCTCTCTCTCGGCAATAACACTATTAAGGAACAGATAGTTGTGTGTTGTGTTTGGTTCGTATGCTCAAATCACAATGCGTGTCCTGTTTGCAGTAGTTGTGATTTTTATAGTCAGCCACGGTATACCTGAATGCAACTGCTTTAAATCTATGCGTTTGGGAAATTTTCAGCAGTTGCGTTGCCTCCTTTTCGGGGAAAGTTCAAGCAGCTGCCCGTTCAGCTACCTGCTGCTGTCAAAGCGAATCCTGGACAGCTGCAAGTGTCACGCGATAAGCCAGAGTGTATGGGGCATGTCTCGAAAATTCTATTAGCTAAGAGGCACGTCTGCGCATCCATTTGTAGTTCGAATTCGCAAGTAGCTATAAATCAACCGCGTTGTCGCAACTCCTGCAAACGTCCAGCTGCTAAACATTTTATGAGGCCGTGACCTGCCAAACCCCTCCTCTAATGCACTAAAATATGGTTTATATATGTATATATATGTATATATATATATCATATTATACACTGTTTTCAATTTACTTTTTGCAGCTAGCGTTTTACTTTTTTTTGCATCTTATGACTTTTTTAAATGGTTTTCTTTTATGTTCATTGAATTTGGCTGCAGCACTGTAATTTAATTGAATTGCGTTTACTCAAAGGATACTGCAGCGAGGTTTTGGCTCCAGGGACTGCATTACATTCACTTAATTATACAAATTAGCAGTGGACCCCCTGTTTATTATCCATTGGGGCTTTAAATGCGCTCATTTCTGTATCAAAATAAATGAAGTGCTGTTTAAATAATTTGATTGCAATTCAATTGAATTGCGCGTGAACAAACAGATGGATGAGTAAAGAGTGTTGCAGACTCTTAAAGTTAAAACTTCTTAAATCGTTTACTGAATCTTTTGGTGCTTATTGAATTGATAAATTAACGCAATGAAGTGTAGTTTTGATAATAAACTTAAGAGTCTTTGACTGGAACAAAGAAACAAATAAATATATGTATGTATGCGTCTTTACTTTGAAAATATTTTATATTTCTATGCCTATTGAAGCAAACTCGGAATTTAAAATATTTCAACATATTGAACTAAGCCATTGAAATGGTATGCATCTGAAATGTTGTCATTTGTATTTTTGCAATAACTACTCAAATTGCAATGAAATAGTTTCTCTAATCTTAATCCTCATCGGAATACAATACAGCCAAAGATTAAGCTGATTGCTATCAACATTATCGTGTAGAGCTGAAGCTGTTAAGCAGCTTTGACTCTGTCTCAGTTCAGCTGATGAGTTCAATGTGTTAATCACAGCAGAATTTGTGGCATGCAAGCCGAAACGATTGCCAAACACATTATCTGTATTATTAATGAGCTGCATCCCGCACATGCCACACAGAGCAGACACACACATAATGTTTCCTCCGACAACTGCCTGACGCATGTTGTCTGTGTTGTTATTGTTGATGGTTCATTGGTTTGGCATTTCAGTCGGTTTGTTGGTTATATGAACTGGTCAGCTGGTTGGTTTGTTGTCCATTCTCTTAACGGGGCATTGCGTTTTAATGATTGTGTCGTTTTTGGGTGTTTAATTAATTGAAAGCATTTTTGCCGCCATATTTTTGTGGCTGACACCGTCGATGTTTCTTTTGTTTCGCATTTACCATCATAATATTGACTTTCTGCCTGGCACACAGCCACAGAGCCTGTAATCGCAGCAAGGATGCACCAGGGCCACCATTTGGAACACATTCAATAAATGCCAAGCAATAAATGAGCCTGAATTCCATTTTCAGCCATTAATTAATTGCAATGTGCATTCTGTGTATATTAATACATATACATTTGCTGAAGTTTCAATATATATTTGCAGCAATTTAACTTATGATTAATTTTAAATACAGCATGCATTCATATATTTAAATAACTTTTGGCGATATTTTAATTGCTTGCCATTGAATTATATTTATTTAATTTATATGTATTATATTGCACAGTTAAACTGAAAAGAATTTCACGTAAATAATTGTGTCCATTCAGCAAACAATTTTTTTTTTTCAAACACATAAAATTCGAATTTGGTAAATAATATAATCAAAAGCATCTGTGCAAATTTTAATTCACAAACAGTGCACTTATCAAATATATTTTTTGAACACTTTAACTTTATTATACATTTATAAACTGCCTGAATTACAGTATATTACTTAATTTTGTTCTAAAAGCCAACTTTATTTGTTTTATTTGTTAAAGATTGAAATTTAGAATAGAACACAAATAAGAAGAGAAATCACTATTATTGGCACAGCTGAATGTGTACTCATTAGTTAGTACTCCTGTTTGTGTTATTAATTTTTTTATTTTTATTAATAAATGCATTTAAATGTATAACAGCTTATTTTAATAAATACAAAATATTTTTCTTTTCATATTTATCTGTTATTGGGCTGCATTACATCAAACACTTAATGTTTGCTCAGCATTTTGCAGGAAGCTAGTAATAACATATTCAATGCCGGCTTATGCCTTTCACCAATAAACATATTTGTCAGTTAGCCAAAGAAAGCAGGTAAGTGGCTAACTCAAGAGCAGGCAAGTGAGCGGAGCTTAGTCCAAAAAGCCAGCTTGAGGTGGCTAAAATCCCATAATGCCCGAGCAGGCAAGTATCAAAGATCAAAAGCGTATTTGTCTATTTGCATACATATTGTGTATTACACATTTAAGCCAAAAGAACAGCAACAATAGTAATATGTATGTAGTATGAAATATCTAGCAACAAACTCCTTTCGTCAAAGAGCTGTTTATTTATTGGTATTCAACTGGCTCAAAACATTTGAATAAATATTTCAAACAGTTGCCTGCCTGCCTGGTCGACGGGCAGCTACCTGTGCAGCATATTGAATGAGTTTTTCGCAGAACTGAGCACATACACATCCACACACACACACACCCAGGCACACACACCCACACACTCGACACCGCGACCGCCCTCAATTGAATTACCTGGAAATTCACTGTTCTGTTCCTGTTCTGCGGCATGTGCAAAGTTGTCTCGAACTGCGAGTCCCTCAAAATCCAGTAGAGAACTGTGTATTCTGTAAAAGCGTGGCAGCCACCAAAGTAAACAATAGTTTGTGTTGCTGTGTAGCGCAGTCGGCGCCTAACCCTACAATGAAAATGCAATTAGTGTTCCTATTCCTATAAATTTCATATATTGCTCTCTCTCTCTCTCTCTCTCTCTCTCTGTCTCCCTGTGTAACATAGAAAATTACATAATATCGCTGTTACTGCTTGTACTTAAGATAATGTTTCTTATATTTGTATTAGAATTCAATAGCAGCGAACAAAACACTAAACAAAGTCACAAATGAAGTGTGGCTCAGTATTTTACACATTTAATATATGATAAATATTCGAAACCGCATTAAAACTTTTCAAAAGATTTGTTAAAACTTTGATAATAAAGCTTTTAAATCGCATGGAAATACTGGCACAAAGAGCTTTTGAAGCAGACTGGAGCAAGGAGCTTTGAGAGCGCACTAGAGCTTTAAGACATTTGTGAATCCTATTTGATCACTTTTTTCTAGCATAAACTTATGAAAGACCAAAAATAATAAATAATATAACAGCATAACACCTTAAAACGCTCTTCAAATCTTAAAAATTTAACTGATGTCTGACTAACTATTTGCTTTAACCTAAAGAGATTTCTCTTAGTAATATTGTATTCTATTCTATTGTAGAATATATTCTATTTTTTAAGAAATATACATATTTAAAATTCTATTTGATTCTATTTAATTCTCTGTTACTTTACAATTGATTCGATAATTAGGTCTGATAAGACCTCACCAGTCACTTTAAAAGTTGAATTCGCTTATCAGAATTTCAATTAGCTAATGTTTATGGCAATCAATAATTTGATTTTTCAATTAGGCAAAATAGTCCAGTGACTAATGCAAATGATGCTTGCCTCAATGAGCACTTATGCATAAATGCAACAGTGCAACAACAACTGACAGCACATTAAAATCGAATGACATTCATATTTGGATTATATGTTGCATGCTGCATGAGTAGTCTCTCGTAAAACAGGTAAATAAAGGCAAATATTTTCACATTTAATATTATCTCATTATAATTTATGATTATTACTATTATTATTATTTGTGTTGCCACAGCACAATTGATATGATTGTTGTTGTTGTGGTGAGCGGTGAAGTACACTTTTTGTGGCAAAGCACTGAATTCGATTCAAATATGAAATTGTATTTTGGGTTTCGATTAAAGCGATCCACGGACTTTATGCATTTTTAGTCAGTTGGCTATCATATAAAAATGAAATCGAACTAAAAAACTTTTTTAAAATTCGAAAAGACAGAATATTGTATTATTTAACTCATCAAATTGGAATGGTTCACATATGTATGTAAAAGTTGTGCATGATTCAATTTGTGCTTCTGTGTGTGTCTGCATTCGATGTGAATGATAATGAATAACATTTACACAGACTTACGAATATGCTTCAAAAGTATGGATATGCGTTTATTTCTTGGAATATATGTATGTACATTTTTTAACAATTAATCAATATCAATAACCAAAGATATAGGCCCAATAAAATTGTACAACCGTTTGTAATCAAGTGGCCAACAAAATAAAACAACCGAAAGAGTTTTAACGCCGAAAGGATGAAAGCAAAACCAAAATGCAAGCACTGCGCCTCAATATGTGTGTGAGTAGGGGTGAGTGTGTGTGTGTGTGTGTCGTGTTGGTGAGTATGTGTGTGTGTGTGTGATTGTGTGAGTGTGCGCTTTTCCTGCCCGTGTGCGGCCATAAAGCAGCTCGTAAATTTCCGCACAGTTGGCAGACGCGGACCAGTTACCAGTTACCAGTTGCCAGTTGCCAGCTACCCGTTGTCTTCGCCTTTTGGCCATGGCCAGATCGCCAGAGTTGCCGCGCGGCGCGGCTGTGTCGTTGTTACGCGGCTTGCCCGGCACATTGTCCTGTTTTTGTGTTCATTGCCAACCAGTAGCCGGCTTTATTTTCTCATTTTTCTTTATTTATTTTTTTGTTATTTTCCTTTTTTTTTCTTTTGGTTTACTCGCACAGCTTAACAATGAAAACTCACGCTGTACATTTTTTTTCGCGGCTTTTGTTGCTATACTCTGACGTGGTGTGTTCAACTCAGGTTGTGCAGCATGCAACGCATTTTAATTAAGAGTTGCACAAGCGTAGTTGCATATTCGTTGCGATTTTCTGGCGCACATCTCCTTTTTTATTTGGTGTGGCACAATTCTTCGTTTATTACGCGAATTCTTAGTGACGCCTCTGCCTCAACATATCCTGGCAATATCCCGGTGACTGTTACGAAACGCGAGCAGTTACAGTATGTGTGTTTGTGAGTGGGTGTATGTGTGTGTAAAGGGTGTTGAACAATAGGTATGAAATAATCACTTGCCTGCTTGCACTTTGGATTTTATTAAGTGATAGTGCAACGCGGCATGTTCATTCTGTGGTGCAGCTTGCAAAGCTCGAGGTAGTAAATTAAGCCAGAGACTTATGTAGTTTTGCAACACGCAATAATTCGATTTAATATATGTATTTTTAGAACATATTCTTATTGCATAATAAATAATAGTTGCTTGCAACTTTTTAATATAATTCAAAGCTTTACAAAATTGGGAACATTGAACAGGAATTTATAACAGGTTTTATATTTGCTCATAAAAATATGTTTTTAACATAACATGTATATATTTTGAGTCGAAACAAATAGCTAAAAATGTATTTAAAATCAAATATTATAATATTTTATTATTTTATATATTAAGACTTAATATTGAGTATATTTTTTCGCCATTAATGACTGATATCATAATGTCCAAGTGTGATTCATTTGTCTTGAAACTTTTCGGCAATATTCAATTGCTGGACAAATGTGACGACAGAAAATGCCAATTTTGCGACCTGTGCGAAAGCACAAAAAACTTATTAAGTGATATGCAAGACTCGGTTAATACCCTTACTTACGGTGATATTTGTGGCCATGGAAATGATGAATATGCCACCCGCAGTGAGAACAATGGGTTCCTGAATATTGTGCAAAAAGTAACGCAATGAGGTTATATAATGGCGAGCGGCACCCTGCCAATTGGAGTGAAAGAGATTGTTGGCGAGCTCGCCACAATCATCGCCGATCATATTGCATATGTAGCAGAAGGGGAATGTCTGTAGTAGGAGATCGAACAAGAATATCGCTGTGCCCAGGCCAGTCCAAAAATTCGAAAAGTACACTACATTGATCATGGATAGACCAATGACGATGCCACAAAGCAGAAACTGTGTGAAAATTGTGCCAGAGACAACTGGTCTGAGAGTGTTGCAGTAACTGGAAGAGGAGAGATCACCAAACAGAATAATTTAATCAGAAGATTGTGTAAACTTACTCGAGTATCAGCTGATGATCACCAATGCACTTGATGAGCTCCACATAGTTGTTCTGTTCGCTCATCGTTGGATCTGAGCGCAGTCGTTGTAATCGCTCCTTGAGTAAAGTGATGTGAGTGCGTAGGATCAAGAAGTATATGATGGGATAAACATCAGCCATTTGGGTTTGAAGGACAACACCTGTCATCCACACGTATTCGAAGATAGCAGCTAGCCAAAAGTGTACGTAACTCGCCTCCCAATCAATTAGAGGATTATATAACTTCCAGGGCAGGCGGCCAGTAAAAGCGCCAGCCAGAAATGTGGATGTGGTATACAATGAGTATAGAATTTGGTATGCCATATAACACTGATTGCAATATGCCACAGTTTGGTGCAGCTGATTGCGCTGCTCGTCACTGGTGCAACGGTCATCCAAACGATCCAGAATCTTTTTGGCTTGCTTGAAACGCTTGACACCAGCAAAGGTGTAACTCGACTTGATGCTGGAGCCGAAGCAGTTGAAGCCCACCTGCAGCGAGGTGAGAAACTGGCCAGCGGTGAAGGTACGAAAATCCTTGAAATAGCTAACCAGCAGCGATACATCCAGCAGAACAATCGCAAACGTTGTTAAAAACACCGTCCACACGCCATAGATCCAGCGTTGGTATTTACCCTTCGGTGGCATCCAGCCACAAATCGTCATGCCGCGATCCAAATAGACAAATGCATCGCGAGACTTCACTGCCTCCTTTAGGGGCCACACTCTCAGTCGAGGAAACAGCTCGTAAATCATGTCCTCCAATGTCGGAAATGAATTAGTCAATGATTTTACTGTTGGAGCAAACACAATGCTTTTATACTCTTCAGTGTCTTTTTCCGGTCAAAACCTTAATTATGCATTAGAAGTTGTCGCAATGGTTTCGTGGCGTCAATTATTTAGCTTTGAAAGTCTGTGGAATTTAATATGTGGCTTGTAAAGTTTTCTGCATTAGAATGGGAATTTCATTAAGTTTTTCAATTCATTTTGAATGCGTTTCACTAAGTTTTTTACTTCGCCGTAATTTATTATTAAACATACAAAAGTAATCAACAATAGAACATAAACTTTTTAAGAATTTCTTAAGCGGTTTATCTATTTTTGATGTTTAACTTGTGTTCTTCAGTTTTTATTGATTTCGCGTAAAATTTGTAGTTCTCTTTTTGAGGTTTATTGTGTTCACTACTCGTTCACTCTCTCTCTCTCTCTCTCTCTCTCTCTCTATCTCTCTCTCCCTCTCTCTCTGTCTGTCTGTTTGTATCTGTTTGCTTTCAATGTCCAAGTTTAATAGTTTTCCTTGTCTTTGGCAATTTTCGTTTAAAATATTTTTTGTCACGTTTCTAATTGATGGTGGCAGGGAAATAAATGAAGCTTGAAACCACTTTCAAGTGTGTCTTTTGTGCTCTAATAAGGTCGTCATTCAATGCACCGTAAAGAAAAGCGAAAAATGTCAGTCAGCTGTTGGCCGGCCTGCAAGTCGTTCGACTGAGTTATTTGTGATATTTCAAATACGCCACGTATGAAATATTTTCTGAGTTGGAGCCAAAAAGGCTGCGACTACTTCAGCTTTCACAAGGATATCGTCGCCAGCTTGCTTCCTGCTCAGCTGCCTCAGACATGTGTGTTTCTGTGTGTCCTATTATGTATCCCAGACGATTTTTTTTGTTAGTTTCCTTTTATTGAAAGCATCTGTGAGTTATTTTTATAGAGCCACTTGATGTTTGTCCCGTTGTGTTTGTGGTTCGAGCTTAATCCTTGACAAAATGAGAAGAATGGCAGCGTTGCACAAAATGCACTGTCAATTTGAGAGACGGTTTATATACCGACAATAAAAACGCAACTCGTTTTCAACATCTTTGTATACTCTAACAAAGCATAACTAGTTAGTCGGAGAAGTAATTTCTGTTTAACATTTGATAACTTATATGTACAAATTTCAACACAATTTATTCATTTCAACTTTTATTTTCAAGTTGTACCATTCTATTAAAGGGAAAGCAACTTCGACTTTATCATAGCAAGTTGCAAGTCCCTTGCAGTTGTTGCTCATAATTTATTGCTTGTTAGCAATCAAATAATTCAAGTGGTGCAATCTAGAAAAATTACGCGCTCTCTATGCGGCCATCTATTTTAGTTGTTTAATTAAAGAGCACAGCTAACAGCAAACTAAAAGGGGGACAAAAAGGTCGAGAGCCGTTGCCACACCAGCAAAAACACACACAAACACTAATAAATCAAGCAAACTGGAAGCTGTCTCTCCCTGTTCGCAGCCAGCACATTGGGCAAGGCCATAGCATTGGACACCCAGCTCAACAGTTGCCAACTGTTTCCCAAAATTTGTGAATGACATTGCTGAAATGCTAGTGTAGATGAGGCTTTTAGTCAAGTTTTAGGCAAGCATCAGTGTAAATCACACTCTAAAAAGAAAATCGTACCAAAAATTAAAAATCGCCCTGAAAACTAAACTAGAACACTAGATTTTCTTGAAAAGTAATTTCTAAATTCTTAAAATTAGAAAGGCTGTTTTATATTTATCGCAAATATATTTAGTAATGGTAAACTATTAAATATTATATAAACTATTTCTAAAAAGTGGAAACCCAAACTCTTATTTTGAGAAAAAATAATAAAACTAGATCTCCCCCTTTCAACTTGAATGATCATCGCATTCTATAATTCAGTGCGATTTGTTCTGAGTGTATCGCGTTGAGCTGTTTCATTAAATCTGCAACTTAAATGAAGCAAAGCGCTTAGATGGCTTCCCCCAGCGCATCAGCTCTGATACCCATTTTGCTCCCGGCCAGATTCCCATGTATCAAATCAGCTATGCAATTTTTCCCGCTGCATACTTTAAGGCATATTTGATTGGCGCATTCGCTGCCTGAAAGTATAAAACAGCTGATGGGATCGAAAAGTATATTTAATCAAAAATTCTTATGTTGTTTCTGTTTCGTTCGTTTTTTTTTTTTGAGTAGTCTGAGTCTTATTTAAATTATTATATAGTTTTAGAGGTTATAAAAGAGTAAGTTTTAGTTTTGAGTACATTTTTCTATAAAAAGTAATATAAATGCATTGTAAATCAGATGCAATATAATAAAACTTGTGGAGAATATTATAGTAGATTCTTTCTGATTTAAAATGTATTCTAGTATTAAATAATGTATTGTGTGCGAAGCTCTAAAAACTTCTTAGCTCAAAAATCTGTCAAACTTTTCTTGGTTCGCATAGTTGGGGACATTGCTAACAAAGTATTACCAAAAAGGTTTGCCCTCGACAACACAATGCAACTAGCACCGAATAGATGTTTCGCCTAAGCCTCTCCTTCCCATCCTCCATCCCTCATGGCCCTCTGTGTTCCTTGTCCCTTGTCCCTTGTCGTTTGTGTAGAGCAAAGTTTTGCAACATTTATCTTCGTTATTATGACGCCCGAATGGGCTATCAGCGCCAAGTGGAGAAACTGTTAAATATTTGGAGAGCCAGCGACAGTTGCAAATAGAATGCGATCTAGCTTCTAATGCAGGCACGTAGCAATAGCTTCAGGCAGAACAAACCAAGCCCTCTCCTCAAGATCTAATACTCCTCTGTGCGTAGTCTCTAAAAATTACACAACTTGTCTTACAAGCGAGGCAGAGGCAAAGGAAGCGCAAGGACTGCGTTGCAATTTTGGCTGGAAGAGAAGACAAAAGCAGCTCAAAACTTGCAACCACTCCCGGCGCCCAACTCTAGCTGCTGGATCAGAGACTGGCTGCTTGTTAGCGGAAAGGAAATGGTAACTTTTTTCCTGCACTTAATTAGTTTGAGCGTAAGTGGAGCAGAAAAAGTTGTGCGCCATGTTCCAGAATTTCAGCGAGCTGCACAAGACGACGAGGGGGCAGGACAGAGGATGAGCTCAGATAGCGGCATGGTGGACAGAGAGAGAGGGAGTCGAGGCGGTGTTGTGTCATCAGTCTCTGTGTGTCCCTCGTGTGTGTGTGTGCGTGTATGTTGCCAAGGAAATTGCCTCATAAATGTTCATTACACAGTTCTGTGCAACTGTCGAATGAATGTCGGTCGAGCGTAGCTGACTTGGTGGGCGTGGCTGGTTGTGCAGCTCCATCTACTGTTGGAATTCAAGCCAACCTCATTGCCACAAATAATTTTTCACTGATTTATTAACGCAATTCAAATGAAACAATAGATTTGCTGTCGTCAAGGCTAATATCATAATTTAATGGAAATTTATGCGATTCACATATAATGGCCTGTTCATGACACTCATTGAAATTGCATTGTAATTGATCGCAATTTTAAAATGGTTACACAATTAGTCTGAGCTGTCAAAAATATATATGTATTTGGTCTGGTTTTGAAGTGGCATTTTATTAGAATTGCTGCAGGGAATGGCAAGAAAGTCCGCTTGTTATTATAATTCAGCTTACATTAATTGAATTTATTTAATATCATTTG
Organism: Drosophila ochracea; assembly: GCA_035044125.1. Classification (NCBI taxonomy): domain Eukaryota; kingdom Metazoa; phylum Arthropoda; class Insecta; order Diptera; family Drosophilidae; genus Drosophila; species Drosophila ochracea. Next base: position 6,558,377 of record JAWNML010000059.1, on the reverse strand, counting down.
GAAATGCAATTTTATTGTGGCAATTAATTAACGAGCCATAATTTGACAAATAAAAATTTAATTAAATTTTAAGTGGAGATGGCATAAAATATTTATTCATTATGTTAATGATCATTTATTCATTTAATTAGTGTGAATAAAGCCAATTAATCAAAAATTATTAAACTTATTTAAAAAAAAGAACCGATTTTGAACCTCTGGCAAAAAATAACAGTATTAAAAATGTGATTGATTCCAAATATTTGTCATAATACAATTTTAATTAACATTGCTACTTAATTGAATTTGACAGGAACAAACAGAGTTGTAGATAGAAATATTTCAGTATTTAAAATGACAACCAATCACCATTGAAAGCTTATATTGCCACAAGGCGACAAACAGATGAAGTGGAAGCGCTGTTGTAAGCAGCTTTTGCCACACAATGTTGTAGCGTTTTGTATCATTTTGTGTACTTTATGTGCAACTTCGCATGACCCCAGCGTGTTAATTATACACCTGCAGCTATAGCTATCACAGCAACAGTAATGTTCTAAGTACACAAACACTGCTGCACAGTGACTGCCGGCATTTATCCGACACACTTGTAATCGCACATTCCACATTAAGTTGAATCGCGACCGGGTGCTCTTGCCATCATTTGTAGCAATAAGCGAACAATAAAACATTAGCGCCAGCTGATAAAGCAACCCCATATACTTGACACCCGTGTCTTTTACTCCAACCTCCCTTCTCCCCTCACTTACGCCCCTCTCCTCTGCCAGTTGTATGTGTCAGCGCGCTGCTTAGCACCCCTAATGCGATTATTAAGTGCCAAGTGCGATGGCAGCGTATAAAATTCATTATATTAGCTCCGTTGTTATGCGGAGAGTTCATTGGCATCCCTTCCGTTTCTACGCTCAGCACAAGAGCACCCTTGACCTGCCTCCCGCCCCTCACATGCGTCACTCGCTCATGCACTGCGCGTACTCAATATCCTGCCACAGCTCTGCCACCGGTTCTTCGGCTCCTCCGTCGCCAGCTGGAAAAGCGAGAATCGCTCGTCGACTGTGTCGCAATAAATTAAGAGCACAAATAAATCATCCATTTTAATGTGACAGTTCCGACAAACGCGCAGCGAACGCATCGCTTCAGGCTTCAGACTCCCCAAAATCGACTCCACAATCGACGACAACAGGACATTGTTTTGAATGCGTCTTTATTGGGCCCGCCCTACCAACTCCTCCAGCCACCTCCGACCCGCCCCTCTCCCTTGAACGTCTCGTGTTTGTTGGCCATATTTAGCGGGTTCATTCTTATGGCTCGGTCTCATTGTTTGCACATTCTGCGGAATGACGCTTCCGTGGATTCCGCTCCTGGTCCTGGTCCAGGTCCTTCTGTATCTTCTCTCTCCCTCTATACGACAGAGCATTTTGTTTGCGCTAAGTACTTGCCCTAACTGCGGCACTTAATATTTTCGATTTGGGGCGTGTTGTTGGTGGACAGCTTTCTGCTTTGCCGAGTTTCCGTTGCGGATGTGCCGCCAATGCACAGTGAGAAAAGAAGTGTGTGTGTGTATGTGTGGAGTATTTGTAAAATGATTTTTTTTTAGCTGTTCAACTGTGCGTATGATTAATGCTGCAGATTGAGGTCTATAGCTTCGTAAAAAGGTCATCGATTGCTATCAAAGTAATTGGAAATGAATTTCCTGTCAGTCACCACTTTAAATATTGATAGTGGCAAATTGCATTTAAAGTTCATTCATTCTTTTAAAAGCTGGTGTATTAAAGCTGTTAAAATATAATTATGGCTTAAATAGTGAAAATGGATTATCATCTTTTGTGGTTTCATAAAAACTCTTCGCATAAGCTGTGATTAAAGTATATAACAATTGTTTTCCAGCAATATAATTTAGTTTACCTAATTTTGACCAGAATTCGCCACAATGATAATTTTATCTAGTTTAATTTGATTACCTAATGACTTTCAAATAACTTTTTGAGCATTTTATTGCATTGCTTCAAAATTAGTTTAAAAATCGAATTCTAAAACAATATTAATAAAATATAACTCGGCTTCCACGTTCATTTACTATTCGTATCAAAAACTTTAGGTTGCAAAACTTCAGAACTTTTGCGCACTTCTGCCATAGATGAAGAATGCAATCATTTTAATTAGACTGCCTTTGCCGTTAACAAAAAAAAAAACTGCAAAAACTGCATAAAAAATGAAGCAACCAAGCTTTGATTGCAGGTTGCCTTTTGTCAGGTTTCTGACAGGTTCCTCGTTTCTTGTTTCAATTGCATTGGGTGCAAGAAGCAGGCAAAGAAACTGACATAGTCAAGTTAGCTGTCTTGTCCTGTTCTGTCCAGGATGTGTCTGGGTGCGAGTTGAGAGTGCCGGGCACATCTTCATTGGTTGACACCTCATATCCTTTGAACATCTTTCAATTGAACTGCCCTTGCGCCTTGCTCTCTAACAATTTCTCAATCTCTTTCCATCTTTCTCCCAGGTGCCATTAGAAATATTGCGAGTCCTACGATTTCGATTTCTTTATTAGAAAAATCTTTTTGTTGCATGCGATGCGCTATCAAGTGGAAAATGGGGGCAAAGGGCAAGAAAGAAAAGGCAATGGGAAAAAAAACCTTTACTAATGCCCAAGGCAGGTAAGGCATTGATTGTGAAACACAAATAGACTTTGTAAACAGATAAAATGTTGCACAGATACAATAAGTACGATACACACACGGAGTGAGGATAAAAGAGACACTATGCTAGTGTATTGGCTTAGCAATTCAATTGACTCGAGCACTTTTCAAATTTGATTGAGTGAATAGCTCTACAATGCAGCAAATAGCAATTTCAGACATTTTAAATCAAATACCAAATACAGCCAACTCAACTAAGTCGCGTAACTTTCATTGGCCCTTTTGCACTTACTAAAGATGAAGTATTCATGAGACTTGGTTTTGTGCCACGTTTTTTTCACCGTTTTTGACTATTTCTTTGGAGAATTTCAATATGAAATACATCAAAAATTGGCAAAAGAAATCGATTTTTAAGTTCAGTGATGTATTCATTCGTTTCAATTAAATGCTAGCTTTATCGTTCAATAATTTTAAGGAGAGTTAACAAAGAGATGTAAGGTATAATCTTGACTTTGGGGCACGATCACTTCGGTTATTAAACTGTTATTTTTTACGGAAAATATGCAAAACAGCGCATTTTTTAATTGAATGAAATAATCCTCTGTCTAGTTAATATCATAGCTTGAATTAACTTTGTCGGTAACCAATTCATGATGTGAATAATTAAATAAATTTAAATGGAATGACTGGAAAAAAAAATGCAGTTAATATTATACTTAACAGGTTTGCTGTTGTGTAATGCTGGCCCAAATCGTATATGTATCAAAACTCATTACACCCATTCGAAGTTTACTAACTTGGTTTTAGCTATTCAAAACTAAGGGCGTGTTAAATTTAGGTTTCGCTTAATTTCTGCTTTGAACCAACGAAAATCAAATCGGGTAGCTAATAAGTAAAATGGTGAAAGCAACAACATTAGCAAAATTGGGGCGAAAATTGCTACTTTTGCTTATGAGGGGCTTATCATATGGCTGTTGCTGTTGTCTGCTGTTTCTCTTGCTGACTGCTATTGCAGCTGTGTGCTGTTGCTGACAAGGCAGGCACCCGAAACAACCTGAATAGCAACTACAAATGTTGTCCATTGCTGACTCACTAATCAACATCAATTACTCTGAGTGAACGCCGGAGCGAAATATTGTCTAATTAGACAAAACTGAATAAAAGCATATTCATTTCTAAAAACTGAAATTGGCTGCGACGCCACTTCACGCCCCCGATGGGTAACAGCAACAGCCTCAGCATGAGAAACATCAGCACAAAAACCATGGCAATCGATTTGACCAAAAAGCAAAGAGCAAACGAATATGGTAAAAGTCATTAGTGGCAAATGCAACAGCATTGACTATTTGAAATATGTTATATGTATATATATATTGCCAAACTTTATAGACTCTGGCTGCGGGCGATTATAGCAATTATGTTGAACAATTCATAAGTATGCTATTATTATTAATATTTTTGGCTAAGGATTATAATTATAATTATGATACATTTATACATTTTAGTGTTCTGTGCAAATTTAGTCAACATTTAATTACTATGATCTGTATTACTACATTTACAAATTTAAATTGAATGTCTAACTCTTTTCTATTTAATTGCTTCTTTAAATATATTTATATATATTAATTTATGTTAATTTATTTCATTCATTTAATATATATACAAGGGTATTTCAAAAGTATTCTTCACTCGCAATTCATTTTTGAAGTGCGGCTTTGTTGTGTTGTGTGAAATTTGACGCATTTTAAAATGGTAGCCAAAAATTGCGCAGCAAATTATTGATAATTAGGAAGTGGCTAAGGTTGTTTTTCTCGAATATTTATAGCATGTGCGCACAAAATACTTGTTGGCTTTAGTTAAAAATTGACGAGCAATTTGCATGCAACATAAATATTTTTCAGCCAATAAACGCCAATCCGGTAATATTTATTTCCAATTTAAATAATGATAACAAAATGAAATGTTTTTCGTTTCTATTTTGATTTGTGCAGTTGTTTGTGGAAACATTTTGGCTGATGATGGCGAACTTGAAAATCTATCAATAATTTATTAGTACATTTGGGAGGTTGAATAACAATTTTAGAAGTCTTTAAATTAAGACATCGTTCTAATTTGTTGTTGTTGTTGTTTTTTTTTTTTTTTGAAATTTATTGTGTGAACTTTCTCTGCTGCACATTAAATTTAAAAGTTGACAGCCTATTCTTAGACTTTTCATGCGACGCCCACATTCTTAACTTTCTGCAAGTATCATCTATAATATATAATTGCTTTAATTAGCCAAACACACACGCACACACACATCCAGGAAAATAGCAAAAAAAAACAACTCATATGCGATGCTTAAACTGAGCAATTTCTCACAGCCTGCATTCATTAATCAGCTTTCCGCTGTCTTTTGACGGCAGGTTGGGCTGCTCATATCCTGCTGGCAACTTGACTGTTGGCTTAATTTTTAACTTTGAGCACAGATGTCAACTTGACGCCTGAATCCAGCTCCAATCCTACACCAATGGCTGCCTCGTCAGAGCCGCAAACTTTGCCAGCTAATTTGCCTGGCAAAGACTTCGCTGCGGGGTGGAGCGAAAAAACAGGCCACTGACGTCATTAGCGTCTATGTAAAATAAATAAGAAGAACAGAAGAGAATAACAGAGAAGAAAGAAAAGAGGAAAGTTTCCAAATGGCATTTTGTCACATGCAGACGAAAAAATTTGTTAATTGAATATTTTCGGGCGCTTGCAATTTCTTGAGGACAAACACAAACAGGGCAAAGACGAAGATGAAGAACAAGAGGAAGCTGCTGCTGGGCGGAAAATCAACGTCAAATTGGCTTAACTGCTAAACTTGATGGCGCTGATGTTGAGCTAAGCAAATCGAATCTGGAGCGCATTATCTAGCCCAGGCACTTGGCCTCGTCCTCGCAAAGGGGATGCGGCGCTGGCGGGGCAAGTTGCAACGAACGCAAAATCATTAAAATTAGATTACAGAATCCTTCGGTGGTGTCACATTTCCGGCGGAAATTGCACTTTGCGTACGGCATACAGCAGCGCAGTGGGCAGGAGCGGAACGGAGCACAACCGAGTAACTGGCTTCAGAATTTCCATTTACCAAGTGAAATGATAAATTAAGTTAATAAAATGTTTTTTTTTTTGTTGCTGTGTATTCGTTTTGTCCGCAAGTGGTTCGGACTTGGGGCAAAAACTTTACGAAATTTGTCATGAGATCTTATAAAACATGCAAATATAACAAATTATGACAGTTGTTGAAGTTTACGGTTTCGGTTCGCCAATTGTTTGTTTATATTTTTTGTTATTGTAAATTTTTTCGCTGTTTTAGTGCAATGGGCTACATTGTCGAAAACTTCCTTCTGGCCAAAGTCATCGTGCTGAGTTTTCTTTGTCAGTGACAAGTCAGAAACTTAAGACAGCCACACAAGTTGCTACAACAACAAGTACACAGCCCACAGGCCTTGTGATGGCAGCGTGACGTGACTTTGTGTGTGTGTGTGTGTGTGTGTGTGTGTGTGTGTATGACATCGATAGATACTCTAGAAAGTAAAATGGTTTGCATTGTTATCTGATCTTGAAAATTATTATCTGATAATTAAAATTACCTGAATATTTTTGGTAAAATGAACAAATTTTTTTATTTTCAAGCTATAATTTCAATAATTTTTAGGAAAACTACAAATGAGCAACTATTTATAAGATATACTCACGCCCACATCTCAGCTAACAACAAAGCCACGACAGAAAAAGTTAAGAATAAGACAAGTACAAGAATGGTCTAATCGGCAGTGTCCGACTATGGGATACCCTGGGCCCATTAGGTGTGTACCTACCAGTTGGTACCGAACTGAGTACCTATAAATATATACATATAACAACTTTATGGTGTCGGAGATTCTTCATTCTGACTTTTGCACACTTTTGCACAAGTTCATTATACCCTTTGCACCCATAAAAAATGGATGCTGGATTTAGGTATTATAAACTGTCAGACTTGTTGCACAATTTGGCGGTTTTCTCATGACGTCAAGTACATTCAAGATGACAGAAATAGAGAGAGAGAGACAGGGAGTGTGAGAGAGAGCGAGAGATAGAAAGAGAGAGAAACCGAGCAGAATATTTGTAGCACTAGTTGTGTCATTGTTGGAGTTTTGGGAAATACATTAGCATGTTATAAAATATGCACACTATAAAATGCGAAGCGAGCTAGACAAAAGCCGAAAGAAATTTGCACACTCATGCAACAAGAGAAGCGCAGACACATTTTTTTTTATATGAATGCCTTCCATAATTTCCTTCCTGCATCGTTTTTTGGATCTTTTTTTTTGTTGCCAACTGGCTGCGAAATGTATGCTGACATTTATTTATTTATGTTTTTCGTTTTGACAGTTTTATTTCTTGTTACAAGCATCTTGAAATATAAATATTTCTTACAGCAAGTTGCTGAAATGCAGAAAATGCTGCAAAAATACTATACATATACATATATATATGTAAATGGTTATTGCAGCTTATGCAATAAAGGTCAGACAAAAACTGATTCAAATGTGGATTGAGTGAAGTGCGTTGCAAAAATGGTTACGAAGATTTTAAAGTATCATCTTAAATGGTAAAAATTAAATTACATTTTTAAAGTATTGTCATATTGTTAGAGAATTTTCCGAAAATGGATACAAAGACTATAAATTATCAGTTAAAAAGTCAAAATAAGTGGAAATCCTTGAGGAATACGGACATTTTGTTAGAGAATTTTGGTTCAATATCTTATGTCGTCAGTTGCAATAAATTGCAATGCATTAGACATCAGCTAACTCTAACAGAAAGAAAGAAAAACAAATCGAAACCATTTACTATTGAATTAGTTGGCCTCTTGTGGTCCAAAATCGAAAGTCAAACAATGAATTTTAAGCCACAATGCAATCAAGTCAAACAAGATGAAGGAAAAAGCAAATAGCACACAACGAGCACTGATAGGCGAGGAGCAATGTGAGGAGTATGTAGAAAATTGAAATCAAATTAAAGTGCAACACCATTTTGCAATGAAAATCGGAAGAAAGTCATTCGACATCGTTCGAGTTTCGACTTGCTGCTGCTGTTGCTGCTTGCGACTTGCTGCTTGCTACTTTCTACTTGCCACAGTTGTGTCGGAAATATGCTCAGCCAGAGGCAATACGAAGTGCACTGAACTATACTGCTCTCTTATGCCCCCAACATCATCCCAAACGACTCCTTTCACTCCTTACGGCAGCCAAATTGCTGAGCAGCCAGCGTTGATGAGTTGAACGCGATTCAGTTGCCAGCTGTGTCCTGCAGTGCGTATGTGTAACGTGTGTGTGTGTATGTGTGCTGATGTGTATTTGTGTAAGAACGTCACACAAAATGCATCCGGCTGCAGCTGCTTTGCCATTTCCGAAACATTTAGCTTTTTCTCAGTGTATGTGCGTGTTTCCTGAAGTCAGAAAATGAGTTGAAGTTAGATGAAATTCCAAAGCAGCCTGCAGGGCATTTTTCATTTCTCAGTGTCGTTTTATTTATAAGGGCACAAACATAAAAATCTCGGCATTAAATTGAGCACGTTGAGGTTACGGCTCTTAAAATGTGTGAACTAAAGCCTTGAAGCTGTGAAATATTACTAGTTTTCTTTAAATATATACAAATAATTGATTACGAGTTGGAATTGTTAAATGATTATCTAGCTTCTGTTAATCTTTCTGTCCTTTTTTCAAATCATTTAGCCTTATATTTGTTTTGATTCCGGATAATTCCGCCCTCCACAATTTCTTGTCATAACACTTCTGTTTCTTAAATTCTTTTACTTAGTTCAGATTGCATCAATATCTTTTTCATTCACTTTTCTTTCTTACTTCAAGTGTCCAATGCCAGATATCGATTTTTGTCCTCATAAGTCAAAGTTTTCCCGCCAAATTTGTTGGTACTTGCTTTTTATTATTTATATACTCTTAATATTTGTCTTACCAATACATCATTTAATATTTTTAAATAAAAAGTTGTTTTACCCCATTTTATTCATTTACATACATTTCTTGGCGTTTTTTTAAAACTTAACAGCGCCCTGTTAACAGTCTGTTAACTCAATAGCTGCACCGTAAACATGAAGTTATTTATTTAGTGAACAATAAACTTGTTTTTTTTTTGTTTGAGCAGCAATAACGAAATAAAAGATGTCGATTTTCAGTATTTTATTTCGTATACAAATAAAAAACCAAAAGCAAAAATATCATTGAGTTCGACACGTTGACACATTTTGGCTGTGTAAATATTTTTTGCACACTTCATGCCATAAAAGCATGGAGGAAATACACATGAATATCGGGGAATTTTGCATATTGTACGTAAATAACTAAACTATTAGGGAAACAATACTGCCATGGAGCTGTTTGTTGTGCCTATAAAAAAATAAACTCTGATGGTTTGACCAGATTTTCATTGAATTATACTTATTTCACTGCCGTTTTGTATGCCAAAGTTCTTTTACTCGCATAAAGGGCTCCCCGGAGTAAAATGATTGATTATTTATGATCTGACGAAAAGAGAAATGTGAAATCCTTAACCCCGTAACGATAACGACATACAGCACAAAAAATAACATTAATATATATGTATTATATATTACATATATATTTTCACATAGTCTACATAAAAAGTCAATTTAATCTTTTTTGGGTCTGGCACGATTTAATGGTGTCTGCGCAACGCTGACAAATCGTGCACGCGGTCAACAACCAGGAGTTGAGGGGATGGTCCGGGGAAAGGTGGTAGAAGGGAGGGTAGGATGTGAAACCATGTCCATGTCATGATAAACGTCAGTCACTCCACAACTTCCCGCTTATTGCTGAGGTTTGATTTTGACGAAATCTAATCAAAACGACGATGACAAAATAAATTGCCAACAAATCAAAGACAAGAAATTGTAAAAAAAAAATTGATGGAAGTAAAAAATGTTCTTGGAACGAGCAAAAAACACCAAGCAGCACATTAAGGGATATTATCAGTATATCCGGTTTCTAGGCTGCATAATGATAATGATTATGTTGATACTGCTGGCGGTGGTGATGATGATGTTGATTGTATTTATGTGTAGGGCACTCTCATGACTCAATTAGCCTTGGCAGCCGCCGACAGTCGCTGGATTCGTTCTCTGCTTAATGGTATTTAAAGCATTATAAATAAAATTTAATAAAAGTCAACTTTTGACTGCAGCTTAATTATAATTTAGTGCTCTGACACGCGTCCTCTACGCAGAAAGGTGTAACTGTAATTAGTCCACGCCCCCAACTCTATCCCCACCGTTCTCATTGCAAGAAATGTCCATTTTAATGGCTTGATTAATGCCAGCCACAATCTGTTCAGCGGTGCACAGTGGACCAACGTATTAGGCGAGCAGGAAAAATTATATTAATAAAACATTTTTCTTTGCTTAAGCTGTATGGGACCACAATTTTTGGAACCTTAAACCCATTTCAGAAACTATAAAAACTAGAATTCAAATTTGGAATATAAGATCTTGTTATAAGTTGAGGAATGATCTAGTTTCTGTAATTTTATCGATAACTGCCACCGTTTAGGGAATCTAGATACAAATCGATTTCCGATAACAATAAAATACGCAATAATAGCCTTTTTCTGTATGATTTCCGTGCTTCTTTAAAGATCCTAAATATATTAGTAATAAATTATAGTTATAGTTATTATTATTATCAAATTCTTATTCATCCAGAGGCAGTCCATCATTCATTAGCAAACTTAAGTGTTGGTACCACTGTGGTGTCCTAGTTGCTTTGCAGGCCAACGCCATCAACAAACCGACTCATTTTTGTGTATTTTAAGTGTATTTCTGTACTCTTTATTTTTATGACTGGCCCCCGTGAAATTGACGCACTGGAGCGCATTCTGATGGCTGTATGGGAGCTGTGGTGCATATAGTGAAATGTGAATGGATGTATATGGATTGAGGGCCAGGGGTAGGGAAGAATGGTGCCGAAGGTCGGCAGAGTTTTGCACAAAGTCATAAAGTGCATGCTGCTTGTTTTTATGCTCTTTAGGTTTTATTTTTCTCTTCCTTTTTTTTTGGTATTTATTTAAACATTTTGCATCGTTTTGGCTTTTTGTTGTTGGTACGCAGTATGTGTGTTGTTTGTTGTGAATGCTCAGCTTTGCTCATTTACATTTTTAATTAAATTTAAAGTGCGTTTGGTGTGCTGCACACTCAATTCGTGTGTGTTAATATGCAAATGTTTTGCTTGCACTCGGTTGACTTTTGCACGACTGCCGAAACAAAAAAAAAATTAGAAAAAAAAGTTTATTAAAAAAATACTAAAAAAAATAACAAGCAAAGTGCCAGCGCTTAGTTGATGCAGCTGCAAATTCTTGTCAGATTTAATATTAAAATGCAATTCGATGGCCACTTGACAGGTTTCATTGCAATACCGCTTCAAAATTAAAAGCATTGAGTACACCAATATTCAATTCAACGGCTCTATGCATTAAAAGTTAAAAGCTAAATGCGACCATAATTTAAGTTCAATTTAATTTACGCACCTGTGAACTTTGCCCCTTTGGAGTTATTTTGAATTCCGTTCTGGCAGAAATTCAAACATCCTCGTTATAAATCAAGCCGGGAACTAACTAAATATCAACAACAACAACAGCGACATCGACAATAACAACATTGACATTGGACAACAGAAGAAGCAGTTGGCAGACATGATATTCATTTGCATGCAACACGTTGCCGCCAACGCAAACAAGACTCGGTACCATGCGGCGTATGAGTAACGCGCACAGCACGTCGCTTGTAGCAGCAGTTCACAGTTGTCGACGGCAGACAGCAAACCAGCCAACCAACCATGCCAACCCGAACTTATATCTGCATCTAACCAAACACGACCGGCGAGTGACCATCTGATATGCAGTATTTTTAACCAGGGCTACAAATTGAATTAAAATGTAACAAATCTAATGTGAGCAATTGGTAGAAGTGACGCTTAGTAAATTTTAAATCCGATTCCAATGAGATTAGTTATTATTTTATATACTTTTATATTGAATATCATATCACTTGTGGTATATGGCTCAATCTTATATATAATACATATCTTATATGATCCCAAGCATTAAGTGTTAACAATTAAATTAATTGACTTTTTCATGTGTTTCTTAACAGAAGTTGACTCAGTTGCTTTTTGTATTTGGGGGGGGTATTCAACTGTCTCTGTCTTACTAAAGTAATTTGTATAATTTCTAATTTGTGTATGTTTAACTCTTAATCGAGTGATTAACCTTTTGCTAATTGGTATGAAATTCTTCTGCCCTCGTGTAGCACATCGTAATCTGATTTGGGATATTGCCGCATGACAGTGACAGTGTCCATATCTCTCTGCATACACTGCACTTGGAGTTGACAATTAAAGCACAGACAAAGAGAGAGAGAGAGAGAGAGAGAGAGAGAGATTTGCTGAAAAACTACTAATCATTCCGTTGACCCATTTGAAAACTAGTTTTGATGCAACTCACAGACATGAATGCTTTCATCTGTAGCATATCCATTACATATATAAAGCAGATTTTTATCTCGACTAATTGAATCAAGTAGCCAAAAAGCCAAGTGTTTTAGAATGATGAGTCCTCTGACTTATCCAACGACTGAGCTGGTTTTCTATTTGGTTTTAATGTGCCTGCCGCACGAGTTGCCCAAGTTGCCCGAGTTAAATAAATGCAGTCATTTTGACTCTACCCATTCTGAGCAAACGCTCGAGAAACATTCAAGTGTCCGTAAAGGGGAGGGGCAAGGCAGTGTTGGGGCAGTTAAGGCACTTGAGATTGCAACAATGTTGCACTTATGTGTGCACCGCTTCCTCTTGCTGTGAATCATGAGCTGGATTTATTAGAACCGTGTAGCAGCAGCCACAGCTCAACATTACTCTAGTTAGTTAGTAACCCGCAAACCACACTCAGCACTTAAATACACTGCGAACTGTGTGTGTGTGTGTATGTGTGTGTGTGTGCTGCATGTGTGTGTATGTGTGTGTATATATTCTGTTTACATCTGACACGAACACACTTCAATTTGTTTACAGTCAGCAGGATGATGATGGACAAGAAGTCAGTCAGCCATGCAGTCGGTTAAGCAGACACCTGAGGCAACAATCACATCCATTTCAATAACACAATTTACACATGTATAATTGAACATTTATATAAATAAATATTTGTAACAAATACCATTAATATCGAAGTATTAAAATTCAATTCAATTCAATTAAACTCAAATTTAATCTATTTGCTTTAGCTGCAAGCTTTTGTTGTAACTTATTTGTAAATATTAAAGATTTGTTCTTTTTAAAACTGTAATAAGACCATTTGAAAACAATAACAGCTTTCTCAATAGCAAATTTACTGAAACTAAACCATAATTCTTTAAGAAATTGCTTTAAGAAATTTAATTAATCTTAGTTGAAGCCGAAAACAAATAAACGAACAAAAAGATTATTGTTAGATAAAATGAATAAAAAAATAAATAAAAAATGGTTAAAGCTTAAAATAAGTTGATATAGATATACATATATATATACTTGTTTTTTTTCCATTCTGAACATTGTTTATTGTCTAGATCCCATTAATTATTTTCACTGCTTAGACGAATTAATTAAAGCATTCAAAATTCTCCCCCAGAACTGTCTAAACTTATTATATGCTAAAAAAAATAATATTCTTTCAGCTGAAATCTTAACAGTTTTTATCTCTCCCACTCAACTGTCTAAACTTCTCACATTCTACATAAATAATCGATTTTTAAATTGCTGCTCTCGACGGAATTTTCGTACTCGCACTGATGTATTGAAATTAATCTGTTATATTCTCATCTTAAAGTAGCACTCGAAAACAAACTTCACAAACACACACACACACACACAGACACACACACTCGTCAGACACATGAAAAGCTGGCACTTAAATAGCGTTTTGATATAATTTCTTTCGGTTATCGTGTCTCAGCCCCCAGTTACGTATCAGATTACAGCTAGCGCATTGCTTGTAGATATTTTAGTTGCCAACTCACCGTCAGAGTTTCAAGTATGGCTTTGCTTTCGTAATGAGAAAACTGCATCGCACAGCTTCTGCTACTGCTTTTCAGTATCTCTTATCATCTTTGGCTCACTTCCTACCCGTATTTCAACGACATGTGTTTGCCTGCTTGTGTGTGTGTGTGCTTTCTCTCACACTTTTACTTAATGGAATTGCTTATTGCATTTTATGCTATACTTTTGCTTTCTCACACAGATAGCCGGAGTGAGGTGAGTAAAGCTCAAGCCGCAAGCTGATTACGGCAATGACAAATCAGTTTTCTTGTCAACAGACAAACTCGATGTCAACTTTGCGGACGGCATTTTCCAATTTTATACTCAGCATTCGGATTACTGCTCGCAATCCTGTGCAGACGTGCGAAAACTGCACGAAATAGAATTTTATATAATTGCTAAAAATGTCACTTAATAGATTTAATTAGATTTAAGTAGAGGATAAAACTGATGCAGGTGTGAAAGGTAGTTAAATAAGAAAACTAGATTAACTAGATTAATTTATATTCATTTTTGTTCACTCCCATTGCAGAAAATAAAGAAAAGAATTTCACTTCGTATTCCAATAATAATTCTGATGAGTAAAATCTTTGAATGCCTTTATACAAGTAAGTACTTGCAAATGTATTATTAAAATCGGGGCAAACAGTAATCTATTGCTGAATGAGAGTAAAATAAAGTTACCAGAGCACATAATGCTTCTTGGAATCAGCTCAGACTAAATCTAATTGAATGGACGAACATTTTATTTCGTTATATTTTCTTGTTGTTGGCCTCTTTGCTGGCATTCTCTTCGTTCTTCCTAACGTGGCTTTTTATGCGCATTCAAATGATTTTAATGACAGCAATTTGTGTTTCGAAATCGCGCAACATTAGCTTTCGACTTGGCCAGATAGCTTAAGGGCACCCGGGGGGAACGTTGGGGGGAGGGGGTGTGTTAAATGAACGTGTTTAAAACGCTTCACTTGAAATTAAGGCCCAGTGCCAGGCAACATGCGGAAGTTTCGATTTGTCAGCTGGTCCGCCCCAGGGCCCTTTGAAAATTACGCGACGCGTCTCACAAGGATAAAGCCACAGACAGCTTACCACCCACTGCCACACCCGTACAACCCCGCAAAAGCCCGCATGGCTCAAGGCAGACAGTCTGTCCGTTACGTCATTATCAGTTGCGACTGAGGCTCATCATGACGAACGTCATCGTTTCGGGGCTGAAACAAATCCATATAGACGCAACAAAGTTGGCCAAAAAGCAAGGCATGACAACGTGCCTCGTTTCCCCTTACCCAACACTGTCATCATCATCGGCATCGTCATCGTTGGCCAAATGTAAACTGAAATGTGGGTTTGGGGCAAGCGACAACAAGCGGCACTGTTTAGTTAAAAGAATGGAATGTTTGTGATTTCTCGTGGCGCTTTACAAAATTATCACACTAAGATTTTGATTGATGAGATTTTTGGCTGCTATTGCTGTTGCTGCTGCAAACGTTTTGCCCCATATTTGTTTTATGTGGCCGTTGCCAGTCTCCCCACAAAAAGCCGCAGGGTTTGATTAGTTTTGTTTTTTTTACATTAAGTTCTTTCACAGACAGACAGTCCACAAAACGGTGCCAACAATTCGCTGGCTTTTTGTGTCCTGTCACACGATTCGCTGTGTTGTTGTTCAAGCGGATTACAAATTCCATGAGTGAACCGAAGAAAACCTATTGTAATTGGTTTTTCTGGCCCAGATAGCGATATTTAGAGCTGTCATAACTTCGTTAAAGCAGAACCGTTTTTCCATACAGCCATAACTTCTTCATCATGATTTCGATTATGCTCCATTACAATTTGACCAATTTTCAGTATATACATAAATTATACTGAATTATTTTGGGGCATACTTAAAGACAGCTATCAGAAAATTAATCGAGTTAAAACGATTATAAAATTTAGAAACCCTCACAGGTAATAACTTGAGAGTGTTTTGATATCCATAACTTGTCTGAAATTGCCGCATAAATAAGTGAAAAAGATTTGCAGACGCCCCACAGACTCCAAAGCCGCTGAGATGATTATTCTTGTCGTTGTTGTTGCTGCTGTTCGTATTGCAACAAAAGCAACAACAATAGCAATAACAACTTATCACACAGCTGGCAGTCATAAAAGAGCCGTAAAAAACATTATACACATGGCTTGCAACATCAGCGCAATTTGCAGCAAGACATAAAAAAACATAACCTGCAACTTATCTAAAAATTGTAGACAAAAAAAAATATAGCGAAAAATCATACACAAGATCTTTTGGCCAGCGACAAGAGCAAACTTAAAATGTGCACGTATTTGTTTGTTTGCCTTTTGCAAGAAGTGTCAGACCAAAAAAAGGAAAAAAAAACCAACAACTACAATAACAATTGAGCCTAAAAGTCTGTTTTTTATGATTTAATATGGGAAAAGCGTTGGGTGGTGCTGACCAAAAAAAAAAAAAAAATAGAGCAAAGCAAATGAAAACAAACAGAAACACATTGTGAGGGCAACGAGGAGGTGACGGGGGCGCTCAGAGGGAATAACTCACGTGAACAACATAATCGCACATTTAAGCGGCTGGCAACATTTTCTTGCTCTCTCTCTCTCGCTCTCTCTCGCTCTCTCTCTCTCTCTGTCTCTCTCTTACTCTCCCTCTGTCTCTTTCCCTCTCTGAACTAATGTCGTTGCCCCACACTCATATAGCTCCACTCGGTTGCGGCAATGGGGCAACAAGTGTGGACAGTTGCCAGCCTGTGTTGTTGCTAGCTGTTCGCTGTTGCAGTTGCCTCATGTTGTTTGTTATGCTGGAGACGTAATAGCCAGCTCTGTGAATGAAGCCAAAAGCATTCAAGCTGTTTACTAAATATTAACAACGAGAAGAGCAGCAGCATCAACTAGCTGACATGTTGTGTGCTTTTATGTAATTATTATTATGTATTCTGAAATGGTCAACAGCACACAAGTTCCATTTATGCCTCTCACTTGCTCCCTGCCAATTGAAATCTCATATTTCATATGTATGTATATTAAGGCTTTAGAAGAAGAGGCAGTAAAGCATATTATTTTGTATACCCTTGAAGAAGGTTGTTTCTGACGTTTATAACGCTTTCTAGGAGACGTCTTCTTAACCAGCATCATTAGCCGATTTCATATAGCAATGTCCGACTGTCTATCTGCCTGTTTCTTTGCCAAACCATCAGTTTAAAGTTATCCCAATATCTCAATACAATAAATATGATAAATGATAGAAAACACAATAAATAAAAGGTTTAAAATAATTTTATATTTTGTTATACTCATTAATCGCACATATAATTGACCATTAACTAATTTGATTTTCATCCCAAATCTTAAATCAAAATTAAATGAAGCTAACTTTGGCAATACATTGTTAATGTTTAAAATCATAATATTTTTGTTAATGGGCTAAAAACATTTCATTTCACTAGTAAATGACCGTTGATAATGTCATCCTAAAACTTTAATTTAAAATTAAATTAACTGCTCACATATATCAATTAAAAAAAAAAAACAATGAATAGTAAAAGTTAATTTGAAAAAACATTAAATATTTTTTTATTCCATGCTTTGAATGACTCTTTAATCGCACACAGTAAACTACCATTAATTCATTTTAATGTCGTTCCATATCTTAAATCGCACATTTACTTATTAGCTTTAAGTTAAAGCATGACGCCATCACTGAAAAAACATTTAATTGCTAAAAACGAATTTAGCCTTTTTTCTTTAATAGAGCTGTGTGCAAACATAGTTTGTCATAATTATTGTTTATGATTACGCTTGACTTTTAGCATTTGCATTTAGCATGCAATATTTTATATATTTTCCATTATGTGTCATGTTTGCAACCAAAGCTAAATTGTTGTGTGTGTGTGTTGCATTAAAGTTCAATACAGAAGTTTTTGCATGTCAAAGGTTGGGGCAATTAGTGAGCTGCATTTTAAGTTGACCGAGAACCCTTTGGTTATTTGAATGCTTGATATTATGACAAATCCCAAAGCTGCCAAAACTTCGGAATATTATTATACGCTCCAACACTTGCCGGCCTTACAGCTTGTTGGCAAAAATATGCTAAGATGGCCAAGACGTTGGAGTGGAATGGAGGTAGAGAGGGCATAAGCTGATGGCTCCTACGTACTTAATGAACGCACCTTGTGTTGAGCTCCTTAGTATGCAAAATTACCAAGGCTGTTGCATTAATTAATACACAGCAATGGTTGGGGCGGGGTAGCGTAGTCATCTGCAAAGCAATTGTATAATTAGTGCCCTGGCCCTATCTCTGTCTAACTCAACATCCCAACATCTCAACATCTCTTGCACTCCAGCAAGCAAGCCAACATTTTCCACACCCCAAGTTGAATAAACGCCTACTTGCGCAGCGGCAGCTCAGTTAAATTTGTCAATTTGAGTTGGTGTTCAATTACACAAGCTACAAAAACAACAACAACAACTGTGTAAAAAAAGGGTGCAGAAAATGTCAAAAGCATTTGAAGAAATATTTTCCACAATAAATTCTCTGCTCGAAGCGTAAACGAAGTTGTCGTGCCCAAAATACAGAAAATGATTCGGTTGACTTTGGTATTGGCCGGGCTTAATATTGTAATGGGTTTGCTTTGGTTCAGCTGTTGGCTGCTGATTGTATTTGCTTTATTTAAGGAAGCATTTTCAAGCACAATTGACTTTGGGCAACCTCATTTGTGCAAGAAATATTTATTTAGTTGCCGCTTGGCTTTGGAATATATATATTCTATTTAAATTCTTGAATTCGGTTTCAACAAGTCCAAGATTTATTAATGACGCATTCATACATAAATTACAGGTTCAGTTACACGTATACTTATTTCTTTTCACTTCATTCGTAAACTTTTTACTGGCATTGAAACATATTCAGTACGCATTATGAGCAGATCGATTTGAATATTTCCATAGGAGTGCAGCTTACAATTATCACCATAATCGCCGCCACGCGAATTGCGTTGCTTGGTGGGCGTTGCCATGCCCCTGCCCCAATAGGTGTCTCTTAGGTGGGCACATAACGATGCCAGGTTACCGTCAAATTACGGCCAAAGCCAAAAGCAAAACTTGTTGACGGTTAATGACGACGCCAGTCGTCAGAGCCAGCAGAGACAGTCAAAGAAAACAAAACCAGACATACTCATGCCAACACTCAGACTCAGGCTTACCAGTATGCTCATGGCTCATATGAATTTACACACCCCTCTTATGACCTTGTTCGTAAACGTTTTGGTTGCGAGAGGCGAGCGCGTGCTTAAGTAATGAGGCCCAAATTAGAAGTCAACGGCAATTAGAAGATGCCAACAAATATGTCAACACGGTTTCCTCAATGAGAAGTCGAAAGGTGGGGCAGGAGATGGTTGCATCCAAGGGTTAAGCATTCAATTAAATGTAGTGCAGTCAAAGTAGAAGCAACAGTAGAAGCAAGAAAGCCAAGAAAGCCAACTTTATTGCAGCGATGTCAAAGTAAAAAAGTGAAAACTGAATATCAACTGACCAAAGTAATAAAACGAGGCGAAATGAAATGAAATGAAATGAAACGGAAATGAAACCCAACGGCTGACAAGTAAATAGACAAACAACTGGCAACAAGCCGAGCAGTGCGCAACGAGCAACTTTTCTCACATGCCGCTACATGCAGCAAGCAGCATGTGTGTTGTTGTGTTGATGCCAGTTAAACTTTATCAAAGCTACAATAAGGCGAAGAACAACAACGACTAAAGCAACAATGAACCAAATGAGAGAGAAAGCACAACTTCCAGATACCACGTGCTTAAATTAAATAATCATAAGTTGCTTTCAGGCATCTATGAGGACAAGACTTCTGAACACATTCTGAAAGATGGTCCGGTTAATAGACTGAGACTCTCTCTGAGACATCAACGATAAGGAAATGAGAGCTCTAAGATCAGCAGCATTAGCTTTAGCTCATTTATCAAGGGGAAGCAGGTGATCTTAACTGATAGCCATTTATATTCATATCAAATTGAAAAGCTCCAAAATTGTTGGTGTTTTTCTTCCTATCGATCTATCTTTTTATTGGTAACCCATATTTATATAAAAGAAGACCATTATCGATAAAACGAGAATGTCGTTTGTCTTTTGTGTTGCATGCTTCTAATTGGCTAAATTGAAAAAATAAAACTTGATTAGAATTACATCAAAAGGTTGCACGAAACTGATTCCATTTGGAGATTACAACCCGAACTCAGTGTTGTTATTAAGTGCATTAAAGTTTCTTGAAGACCTATTTTATTATAGGAATTAATTTTTTAAACAATATTGTTCTATAGTTCAAATTAAACCATATTCCATTTGTGTGTATTCAGAACTTTCATTTAAGCCCAATTTTTGATTTTGTATTCAGTCGAAGTTGAGTACTTAAACTTGTTACGTTTCGGTTTTTAATGGGTATGAAAACTACAGCCAAACAGCAGCAGCAACAGGGAACACATGCAGCAGCAGCAGCAGCAGAAGCAACTACAACATCAGGAGCAGGAGCAGGAGCAGGAACGCTAGCAGGAGCAAAGTTTTCGCTCAAAAACAAGTTGGCATCGTTTCGACTTGGCTTCAGCTACTGCTGCTGTTATTGCTACAGCTCCAACAGTAACTTCAGCTGCAGTTCCAGTTGCTGTTGGCTGTGCTTAAGTCGTAATTCCTCTTTGGGAGTTTTTGACTTCTCAAGTTCAGTTGTGCGCGCTTGTCTAATGCCAACTTATATAATAAATAAGGGAAACACACACACACACACACGCACACACACGCACACACACTGAATAAATGGCTAGTCGAAATGTTGAATTTTATACTTGATTTCATGTGCACATTTCTCATATAAGCAATACGCAGTTGTTAAAATAAGTAAAATGCGGTTTATTCAAACATGGACAGCTTGTTTTAAACTAAAGCGGAAGTAGACTTGACACAATTTGGCAACCATTGAAGTTTTTTTTTTTTCCAGTGCATATGCGACTGGTTTCTTACTATATTGTTAGATACTTTGCTTGTAAGTTTACAAAGTTTATTTGATTCGTTGCAAGACACAGACACACACATATTTTTTACTTACTTCTTGTAGTTCGTAAATTTGGCTGGGCACAAACTTTCGCCATAGACTGTCCCATAAACTTGGTAATGAATTGAAAGGTGTTCTGTGCACAGTTACCCACATATGTTGCAACTTATTAACTGCTAAATATTATCCAGGGATCAGCTGCAACAGAGTTTTTAAACAAATTTGGCTGGTTGGCAAAGAAAAGCAACTAACTTGTTACGAATCTTTTGTTTTTGAATTGGTTGCTTTTCTTCATAAAAGCACTTTGTTTACAATACACTGTCTGTTTAATTATTGCTTTGGATTCTCTGGGCTGTCCCGCAGAGCATTAATGTACCTTGTACCTTGCGCAACCTGTTGCTCAACAAGACTAGTGGTGTCTATGCTTCCTCAAGGATTGCCCCTAGTACTGCTCTGAGTGTGGATTCACTTGTCGCACTCTCTGTGTAACCACAAGATACCGCCTGTTGCTGCAATTCTAGACTGCCAAGGATATACGTTGTTCAACTACGCGTGAATTGATCCTTGGGACTTTAATTTGATTCGATACTCAGTAATTTTCGCACACTACGATTACTTAGTTGTCCACTGATAGATTTCCGTCAAAGATGCCGTCAGACTTTTCTCATAGGCTTCAACTGACCCCGTCTTGTGCTGCAGCGCTCCTTTTATACCATTATAGGCCACCTTTTGGCGGGACTGTACCAAGGTGGCGTGATCTTTGGGAATTTCCCTCTGCCATTTGCTGACGCCAGCCATTGTCTGCCGTTAGTGTGAGTATGGACAGCAACATTGTCCTCACCCACTAACAGCACACGTCCTGATGGGCACCGTATGTCAGACACGTTCAGATGGCTGACCAGCTGCGTTGGAAAGGGAGAAAGAGAGAACCAATTCGCCGCAACTGCATTGGGGCCTATTTTTGTTAATTTTCCTTTTATACTATTTGATAAGCTCGAGTGCCTCGTGTGGATATCCTCATGTGTTCGGCTTCGGCGTGGAGCCCTAGCACCTGGAGTCGAGCTACCTTGTCCTCCGGCTTTGGATTCGGTGGCAGCTCTGGGTTTTGCCACAGTATCCAATCAGAATTTTCGTCGTCGAGGTCGCTCGGATATAGTGTCCGCCGCACCTACCGAACTCAACGCCTTCTTCATATTGTCCTCGTCGTCTCATTATCCGCACCAAGCGTCTGCGCTGGAGTAACGGCAGCTGTTGATCCTTCTCCCCGTCCGCACATGACAACAGACTCGTTGCTGGCTATTGTGCGGGGATTAGGAACGAAGGATGGACGGGAGCCGCCTCTTATGCAAATTTTCCATTTATTTTCTTCCTTTTGTTATTGGTCTGTCAAACCTCAGTGAAACTGAAATTGTGTCTGTGAGTCGTGTTTGTGCAACTGTTAGTGACACACGAACTGTGCCACTCTCTAATTGTTGCAACGGTGCCTTTTTAGTGCAAGCGCCTATCTAAGCGGGAGTGTCGAACGAACGTTGACCTTTTGTTGCAAGTGCGCTTGTGCTTCAGTTTATGTCCTGGCTGTTCCTGCTCTCCTCGCATGCCGTCTCTCTTCTGCTCGTTGCTTTCGTACGTTGTCCGAATATTTCCTTTAATTGTTTTCAATTATTTATTTATTATTTATTACAATTTAAATGATTTATTTATTATTTATTACAATGCCTTTGGCAGCCTTGGCTCCCGACCATTTGAGTTGAAGGCAGCGCTATACCCTGTAGAGCTTGACACGTCCTCGATTATCCTCTGTGAATTGTGCGATCATCGTTTTCACAGTCCGATCGGTACTCCAAACCCGGCCAAAATCATTGGCCTTTTGCAACGTTGTTGTTGTGGCTGATATCAGAGTTACCATTTGGGTTCATTTCGAGAAGCGGCCCATGACAACCACCGGCAGAGTGTCTCCGTGTGTTGATATGGGAAATGGTCCCACGAATAAAGCGCATACAGTTCTCCAGGGCTCCTCACTGATCTGGGTCAGCATTGATACAACTTATTTAGCTTACTTGTCTCGCATTGTTGAACATAGACTCAAACGATTCGGTATAAGCCTGGCGAACAGCAGCGTGTTGCTACTCAGGCTAATGATCTTCCAAGTAAGGTCCTCTTTTCGGTGGCAGCCAAGGCACTCTTTTTTTTTTGGTGGCAAAGTAATTACGCTCCGCACCATTTAAAGATCTGCCTGCATACGATATGACCCTCCTCGTCTTGTCATAGTTCGTTGACGTTTCTAGGGATCTAGGGATCCCAGGATCAGTGCGTATCCCTTCTTCAGTCATCTTGTGGCCCAGATATTTAAGCTATTTCTTGAGGAATTTAGTGTGAGTATGGACACCAACATTGTGAGTTCAATACTCCTCCCAATACTCCCTGATGGGCATGTTTGTCAGACACGTTCAGATGGCTAACCAGCTGCGTTAGAAAGGGAGAGGACGAAAGAGAGCCAATTCGCCGCAACTGCATCAGGGCCGGATTTCGGCATATGACATGTTTAAACAAACAAACATGTATATATATATATATACATGTACATATGTATGAACATTGATTTGTTTTATTTAATATAAAATCTATTGGCAATCATAAATAAACAGATTAAAAAGTTCGAGAAATAGAATAAATAAATATTGTTTTGATGGTCTGGTCGCACCTTTAATTTCAAGCCTTTTAATCAATTTGTCTATATATATAGAATTCATAGCCATCAATTTACAAATTTAGATCAATTTATGCGTGTATTAATACTTCGGCACTCTGATAAGTGATTATTTTTAGTTTGTATATAAATATTTTCAATTGGCATTTAACATTCGATGCAATTCAGTAAATCTGTGGACCAAAAATAAACTATTAGAATCGTGCATTTTAATCTATTATGCAAATGGAAATCAAACGATGCAAATTTAAACCAATGCCTGGCCATCAAATTAAAAACAAATAAACTAAACCAAATGACAACAAATCAAAAATGTCGCTGACTACAAAATGTCCACAAAACAAATCCAGAGCCAGAGAAAAGGCTAAAGCGAAGGCCTACAGAATTTGTGAACAGATTTACTCGACAGCCTCTAAACAATGGCCACAAGCCAAAGCTTCTGTTTCCGCTTTTGGTTAGAACAATTTCCATGCAAATGCTCGGAGGGTTGGAACGGCTAAAATATTTGTCAAATGGTGCACAAGTGCCCCCAAAAGAAAAAAGCAAATGTTTGCGCCGTTGGGAAGAGGGGCAAGTTACGGGTTGGGGGATGGTGACTTGCAGCATGTGTAGAAAAATGCAAATTGTTCTTTATTGTTTTTGCATCAAATTGAAATTTTGTATCAAAATGAAAAACGCATGGCAAAAATGACAAGACAAAAAATACCCTGTTATAAGTTAAAACATTAT
This sequence comes from Drosophila ochracea, assembly GCA_035044125.1. Taxonomy (NCBI): domain Eukaryota; kingdom Metazoa; phylum Arthropoda; class Insecta; order Diptera; family Drosophilidae; genus Drosophila; species Drosophila ochracea. The sequence continues at coordinate 6,534,152 of JAWNML010000059.1, read as the reverse complement.
TGATGATTGCAATCAAACATTTATTTATGCAGATAAATAGCTTAAAAATGTCAGTTTTGATTATTTTAATATTTCTTTATATGATACACATCACATATAACAAGTATAGAGAGAACAGAACTTTCACGATATCCTTAAAAAATAATCAAATTTTGTGTAAGCAAAGGAAAACCTCTACCATGCTGAAAATTCCGTTGCTGCAATTGCTTTTGTCAGGACGTTCTTTAAAGCTCTGGCCACTTTTTGGTTATATTTCTGTATTAAAAACGGTTTTGTTGTGTGGAACGTTAGAATGTTTATGGGGTGGACGCTGAAGCACTAAGAACAACAGCAGCACCAGCAGTCACTGCAGATGCTTGCCAAAGTGGACGTGTGTGTGAGTGTGTGTTGAAGTTTATAGCATACTTTAAGGCGCCATAAGCTTATATTGCACTTAATAGCACATAAAAAGTGGTACGTGATAATGCAACGCACCACAAAAGTGGCCATTCGATGTGGAACAACCAAAGTGTGCCAAACACACGATAGCATCCGATGTGTTTGTCGGCAAAACCCCAGGAAAGACTAAAGTTAGTTAAAGTGACTACAGTTAAGGGCTAAACTTAATAAGGTTATCAAACAATGAGAGCAGGACAGTTGCATCCCATTTAATTTCCAAGCTTCACATAAAAGAGAATTACAAATTAAAAGAATATTAATGGAGCAATAAAACATGGAGGCAACAGATCAGCTTATATATGTAATAATACAATTAATAATAATAAAAAAATAAGTAGAAAAACAACTCATGTAAAAGTTAAAGCAATTATAGTCAACGATGTAAGCAAATTTTAATGAACAAATAAATGCAAAATTATATTTATTTTTAAGGACTTAATACTCGTGCTGAATGTCACCAAAATAAACCAATTTGAAATCCAAGTTGAATCACAACAGATAAATATCAGCATGCAAATGAAATTCATTACACAAGTCCTTGAAATGTGTCTCAGCTACCAAAACTATCTGTCAACTGAGTGAAAAATCTTGAACTTTGATGCCCGGACCACATCATTTATTGAAAGCAAACACCAATCCGGATGATGGTGTCAGTGTGGTGCGAAAAGCTTTTGCTATAATTGACAATATCTTTTTTGTTTTGTATAGTTTTGGTCTATTTTAAGAGTTTCTGAAGTTACTTTAAAAACTTATAGCTACATGTCACATGTCCGTGTGACAGTTAGTTATTTAGTTTTGTTGCTGCTGATATTGTTGTTATTGTGAGTGCTGTTGATTTCCATGTTGTTGATCGAAGTGGAACAACAAGGGGCAGCAAAACATGCGCAACGCCCAACGCGTGCCTGTAAACAAGGTTCGCACATCAGCAATATAAACAGGCCAATTAAAGGTTATCAACAGCCTTCACGCATCGTTAGAATACATATAGGGCCTCCACCCTCCACACCCATCCATCAATCAAAAATGGTTTACCATGTAAGTGAAAACATTGCGAAAGCAACACAAATACACTCAAGTCTATGTGTGTGTGTGTGTGTGAATGTGTGTGGGTATGGGTGTTTGCTGTGTGTGACGGTAAATGTTAAATGTCAAATAGAAAATGGCAAATGGAATTTCCTTATTTAATCATTGCAACTACAAATAAAATAAAGAAGCTGCCGTTGCATTCATATCGACTGTGCTTGAAAATCAGTTATTCATTTGTTGCAGCCACAAAAGTTCTGCCACTCATATGGAAATTGAGTGAAATATACCCTAGAATTTCGAAAATCCACATACACTGTCAGTGTTTTTCTTTTTACATCAAAATCAAATACAATGCAGAAATAAATCTTAGAAATTGATTAATAAAAACGGATATAAAATGTTATTTAGTTTGTCGATTTTTAAAATAAAAATTATGTTTTGAAATTAAAATAATAAATTCAGTGAAGAATATCAGCTTTGTCTTTTTTCTGAATTTGGAAATTACTTTTCAAATATCAGAAATAATATTCCATACTATATTTATCCAAATCATAGAAGGCTTAAGAAAAAAGTGGAAAAAAAAGATATCGTTATTGGAAGAGATGATTGGAAGTGTTTCCAAAAAAATATATATTGAAAATATTCCCAGCAATTTGCCAAATACAGGGTCATATTTTTTTCTCTGAGTGCATTCACACAGACGTAATTGAATTCAAATTCAAAGCCAGTCATTTAGTCATGCATTCAAGTTGTCAATTGCTGCCGAACACCCAGTCATTTATATGGTCAACAGTCGGTTGTGGTTCGGCTTGTGAGCTCCTTGAATTATTTCCCTCATTTCACATGCATGCACATTGTTGCCGCATGTTGATGTTGCCGTCGTTGTTGCTGATGTCAGACAACAGTCTGCTCGACTCTTGTTCCCTGTTGTCGTTCATCAGCTATAAAACTTGCACTTTACTTGCCTGACTTACTGGCTGCTTACTGCTTACAACCTACAGCTAACTGCTTCCAGTTGCAGCGACCCATAAAAGTATTCTACAATTTTTATTCGTCATCCAAATTGAGTTTATTTCGCTGCGACATCGAAAGTGGATAAGTTAAAGTGGGCTGCAGTGCATATTGTTAGAGATGTTATAGCAAATACGTGAATAAATTTGAAGCGAAACATTTAATAATTTATATTTATGTCTCATCTATTTGATTTATTGTGACAATTTTAAAATGTATTTCTAATTAGTTAGTAATTAGTTCCAGGAAAATGGAGATTATAATCTGAACAATCTTGCTTGTGGGATGGCCTTCTGCTACAATTTCTATTTATTATAGAGCATTAATTGTTTCGTTCAAGTCGCATTTCTTTTTTTTTTCTTTTTTTTTTGGCTTATCTCTGTTTTGCTGAGGCATGCTCCCAGCTCCAATGATGAAGACGCAGTCAAGCACACACACAAACATACACACACACACACACATCCTCCCCGATAGACCCACACACAGCCAGACAGTGTTGTAATGTGCCGATAAAGTTTTTGGAAATCCTTTAATTGGCTTTGCTTTCAATTTTTTGCCATTTCTTCACACAGATGAGTAGCTAAAAATTGTCGAATGAAGAGAGAGTCAAATAAGGACATGAGATTTGCAATTATGGGAAGCTGTCAAGCCTGACGCCCCTTCACAAAAAGCTAACAGATTTGGTTAGGGAGCCAAATATTCGGTTTTGTGTGCATTATGTTTGACTTTCTTTCATTTTTGCATAATCGATTTTCCGGCAATGGAAACTTTTCGTGCGTAAATTGTGATGACTCGACTCAAAATGCCATACAAATGAACATATGTGTGAGTGCGTCTGTAACGTTGTGTAACGTCAGACAATTATAGATATTTATGATGATGAGTTACAATTTGTAAGCTAAAGATACAGCAGAACACAACATACAACTAATTCTAGTACAAAAGCCAGCACCAAAACCCAATTCTAAACAATATTGACATGCATATACATGGGCTATATCCATACTTATCTGTCTGCACATGTGTCTATATATTTTCTATGGCAACCACACACATCAAATTTTTTACATAACAATGGATTCTAAAATATATATTTGTGTATGTGTATGTCTATTTTTTCTTTATGCAATCTGTTTGCCCTTTTTGTTGTCTTAACATTGCGCTCGACAAAAAGTGGCACACACAGCGGGAGCTTTGACAAAGAAATCCTTGGGGTCACACAGAGAAAGAGAGAGAGAGAGAGAGAGAACATGTAAAAAAGCGAGTGGGAGCGATGTCAATATATTTAATATACCCTGTAAACGTATAAAAAGAGTAGAGGGTTTTTGAAATGTAATGTCGCCTTTTGTTTTGTGACAGTTTGCAATTCCTTCTAATCCCAAAAAAAACATCGGCCCAACATGAAAATCGCTCTGAGAATTAGAAAAATATGTTTGATTTTAGAATAAATTTCGTAATACACAAAAAAAAAGTCTTTTTATTTCATTACTTCCGCCAAAATGAAGGCAATCTTCAAAAGTTCATGACAATTTGTATCTTAATGCTATCTAAATAATATTTAGTGTATAAATATCTTAACATGTTTATTCACTCTACTGTCAATTATGGTAGTTATTCAAGGATATTTAAATTGATTTATTAAGGGTATCTACAAGTCAAGCAGTCTCGTCTTTCGTTATTTTTGTAATATTTATTTTGTGTGTGAATGCATTGATAAACTGACAACATATTTTGCTGTTGTTCGGACCGGCATTTGATGCATTGTTCTAAGTCGGCCACTCGAGCTCCATTTTAATAGCTCCTGTTCCTCATCGCCATCTTAGCCTGCTCTATTTACAATTTTGGGGCACCCCAAAGGCGACATACACTTTAATTGCTTTTGTCTTTGGTAATTTATGGCAAGCTTGGAGGGAGAACCAATTCGAAATGTTCTGTCGGCAGTCAAGTTACGTTCAGGCAATAGGTGTTTTTGCTGTTGTTCGACAATAGTACACGTGTTAATAATGTTCCATTAGGCAACAGTTCGGAGGCAGATGTGCCTTGCACAAGAAATCACAAATAGCTAGTCGAACTTTAAGCTTGCTCGCAGACTTAATTCGACATTGGAAATATTTCAAGAGCGGAATGAGCCCTCTTTTACTATACAAATCACAGCTAGTGAGTCAAGCTTAAGTTTCAGCATTTAAAAGTATCATTTTTAAATTAATCATCAGCAATTATATTCGCGGAACTTTAATGTTTTCGGATGCGTTCTGCTCTGCTATTTTAAATTTAACACCCTTTTTATTTGCCATTTCTTTTCATTGCCTAAGAGTTTTCCGCCTCCTTGAACACTTTGCCAGACTCTCATTTCCATTTACTATTCTTTTGCCTGTTGTCGCAATGTCACTTCTTAATTTTCATGCCTGGAAATGCTTCACTCAGAGGCGACTTCGTGATGTCAATTTGAGTTCTGCTTTGTATAATTTGCCTTTTTTTCTTTTAAACAACCTTTCCGTTTTCACTTGGTTTTCTTTTTGATCTTCTTTTTTTATTTTATTTTATTTTTTTTTTTGAGTTGCACTTTCCTTGGCGACTATGAGCCTAAAGAAAAATCGGAATCCTTGCCATTTTAATTACATTTGTAGCATGTGTCTCTCTCTCTCTCCTTCCAGCCCCCGAGCTGTGTGTGTAGCAATATTTGGCCAGAGGCCTTAAAGTTCATTTAGTTGCCGTAATGCCACGCCCACGTATTAATGTCAACTCATTAGGCACAGTTAACCATAATCGCCATGCGATCCTTGGGGAACCCAACAAACAAAGTTCCAGGACTCGGAGAGCGCCCCCACCCCGAACTACGAAAACAAACACGTAGCAGCGCATAATTACAACTTAATCGCTTGACAAACAACACACACACAGCTATAAACAGAAACAGAAAATAAAAATAAAAATAAAAAGAGCAAACCAAGATATTCGTAGAGCTGTTGTGGCTCATGATTTTGGGGCTTGTGGCAATCTAGGATCTATGGGCGTGCCTTAACTTTTAAGCAGTTCCCAAACACTTTAAAGAGCCGCCCCCTGGAATAGCAGGTGCTGCCACTGCTTGTTCAACATGTTTATAGACTATTGTCCCTCGGTTAATAGTTAATGGGCGGTTAGCCAATATAATGAAAGATATAGCGTGGGCAGCCAGAAGAGTTGCTCATGCATAGCTACTGTTGCTTAATGATCGTTTTTGTTAAGTGTAATGATATGGAACGGTATGGATAAACAATGAGGGACAAATTTCATTGAATCTTGAATCAAATAACTAAGCAACTAACAAATATTATTATTCAGAAGTATACTTTTCTAAATCTAAAGCCAGGGTTTTTCTTTTCATTATGTCAGGATTTTTCTTTGAGTGTATTATTATTATTTATTTATAAAACATACTTATCAATATTTTATAGCAAATCATATTCATAGGTTATTGGCAACATGAACGATTTGAGTATGCTTGCAATTTCAGAAGCCCAAGTAAACATCACCAGAACTTTTCATATTTGTAATACAAATTTCAAGCTAAATCTGAGTTATACCATTATTAATTATTAAAGTGCAGTTAAGCAGTCCTTATTTAAATTAAAATAGATTACCACGACTTTTAAGCTTTACACTTAAGACACCATTCTGCCTCAAATTCAAATATAATTGTGGCGCTGTAAATCATCTTTATTAACATTATGCATGGAGTGCATATATTTTACTTATACTTGTACTAAATTCACATTTCTCGAGTACTTTTCAAGCCAACCCCGCCACATAATTCTGTGGTGCACAGTTTCAAGCATATGTACTTGGATGTATGTATGTATGTAAGTACGTACACACATACAAACACACAAAAATATGTTTTGGGGACGTGCGAAAACTATTTGCATGTTTAGCAAAACTCGCCTGCGGCTTCCGCCATTCACTGAATATTTCATGGCAGTTAAAATGTTAACTCTGTGAAGCATCAACGCACGCACATCTCCCCCTTAAACTGCTATCCCCTTGTTACCTCAAACTGCTGCAATCCCTTGCACCCCCCAGTTGCCCCCTCATCGGTTTCGCATGCAACATTCATGGAAATAATGCTGCGGTCAATTTCGTTAGCATCCTGCGTGCGTGTTGGGGAGAAAGGGAATGTGGGTTGCAAGTGTGCAGGGGGCATGTTCCCTTGGCGGCCACATAGCTTTGGCTTATTGGCATTAGGCAAAGGCTTGTCGAGGCTTTTAGCTCAGTTTGCATTGCTGATGCTGCTGCTGCTGTTGTTGCTGGTGTTGGTGCTGGTGCTGGTGCTGATTTGACACGCGCCTGCGGGCAACAGCAATGAGCAGCGATCACAATTTGCATTGTTGAGCGCCCCATGAATGCGGCTCAAGCCAAACGTTAAATGATATAGCAGTTGCCTGCTTCAGATTCTGTGTGCCTTTTGTGCGGGCACATCTAGGTGACAGGGTGTGTGTGTGTGTGTGTGTGTATGTTGTGCTTGTAGTTAAGGGCATATGCACATGCATCAACATCACTTCATCAAGCGAATTAACATCAAAGTCGCAGCATCAGCAGCCGTAGCAGCAGCATGAGTAGCAAGAGCCGTGCATCAATATCACTGTAGTTGCCTCATAACGTTTCCTCTTGACATTAACATGCATCATTTGTCAATTTGCCGGCCCAGCCATATCCTCTTTCTCTCTCTCTCTCTCTCTCTCTCTCTGATGTGGCATATTTGCCGGTCATCTAATTGCTGCAACGTTGCCAGCATTTGCGTTTGCGTTTGCGTCTCTTTTGTGTGTAGCATCAAATGCAGCACATGAAAGAAAAACCAACACAAGCCTCGCTTGGTTGCCAACTTTGCCTTTGCCCTGTCAAAAATACTAAAAAGCCTTTGGCGGCAATTACAAGCTAGAACGATTATTTAAATACCCTTGTAAAGTTCACTATACACTATAAAAAAAGACTGAAAAAACCAATGTAGATCGTCCTTATTTTCCTTTTTGTTTTGGCAAAATGTAGGCAGCTTTGTGAAACGCATATTTAGTGAATTTGAAAAAAAGTTGTTCATAGAAAACTCATATTTGTTCATATGGCAGCTTTATGATGTATGCACTGGCTGCAAGAATAAAAGGACCCTCATAACGAAAATTCGACCATTTTCATCAGATTTAAAAAAGCAATAAGTCATTTTATCCGGTCCTACTTGGTCGCATAAAATTTGTTGGTTTTTGTATACCTATATTTCTAATTTACCTTCAGCGCAAAATCATATTAAGTATACGCAGCGTAAACTCATTTCGCGGCTGCCTTTGAAAGGTTTTGATTTAATACCAGCAAAAAAAATGGTAAATTGATATTTGATTAAGCATCCGCGGAACGTGGTCCAGAAATACGAGTCAGCATTCCTAAAAATAATGTATTCCCTAGATTAATACATACATTTGTGTGTATGTATGTGTATGCGAGTCCACAGATAAAGCTAAGGGCGAATAATAATTTTTATGTGGAAATAATCGAGGCACAAGCGAGTGTAAAGCATTAAAAAAAAATAATAATAATAATCCACAAAAAATCTGTAATGCGAATACAAATCAAAGCATTTTAATAAATTATTTAATAAAACTTTGTATATATTAAAAGCTCAGCCTGCAGATAAATTATATTTTTAAGCAAATGTTAAAAAAAGGGGCTGATAAAAACCACCAAAACCAGGACGGTTATATATAAAAGCAAATATGCGACAGATAAGTGATTCCCATAATGCAATACATAAAGAATAAAGAAATAAAATAAATAAAAAATTAATAAGATAAATGAATATAAAATAAATATTGTACAAATGATAAACAAATACAAAGAAAAACACGTAAAAAATGAATAAACATATGCAATACAAAAACATGTAAAAACATTACACTCTCCCAGAGAGATCGACTTGGAGATACCCTGAATTAAATTTTTAAATATATCAACTCTCTTAAAGACAATGTGATATTGGTTTCTGCGATTCGATTTGTATCACTATATTATTATTAATTATACATTACTTTGTTGTGCACTTTTTGCCATATTCAATGGGATCAACAAATGAATTCACAGCACAAACATTGTTGAATATTAAATAAATGAAAACGAGCAGTTAAATCAAATTGAGCTCAGACTTAAATTGGATTATTGTACAATAAAACATTGCGAAGGAAATAGTTTTTGATTTCATTATTGACTCACAAGCTGATGTGCAATGGAGCAATACAAGCACTTAATTGAATTAAATTCCAGGCAAATTTGTTGTAACTGTTGATTTCTTTCTGCTGTCAATCAAATGAAAGTGAAACAGCGTTTATAATTTGTAAGCTTTTAACTACACATTGTTTTTACAACTCTAACCAATTTCTTATAAAATTATGCATAAATTATGATAAACATATATGCGTATTAAACACATATGTCATTTGCCAGGCTCATTTAAAAATATAATGCACACATCGTGCCTCATGGCGTATACGTAATTGAGTGGAGAGTATTTATTTGCATATCATTTGTGTCAATTAAAACAAAATGCAATGCAGCCACTAACAAATTAGAAATTAATTATAAAATAGTCGCCGTCAAGTGGCATTTAACGTGGTTCAAATAAATCATTTATTCATTTGCAATTGTACTTTTTTCAACCCCTTTCGGTATTTGCAATGCAACAAATAAATGCAAATTGTTAAATGGCTTTCCATGAAAATGGCTTGCCACAAAGCATGCGAATTAAAACATTTTTATTGCATTTGCATTTGATTTTTTTTGCAATTTGCAATTTGCAAAGTAATTCTAATTAGTTGTTTCTGAAAAGTATTTGATTTTGATTTTATCTCTTTTTACACATATTAAACAAAATTTGTTTAACAAATCCTGCTTCGCCCATAGCGAAATACTCTGCTAGCTGATATCAGGTGGCAAACATCATTGGAAAATCAATCAACTCTTCAAAATCAAAAGTTATCCGCTTTCACAGTTCGACCTCTAGATTAATACTACATTTAAAGTTGAAAACACAATTCTGGCTCGAATTTGATGTATAAATTATACTCTAAAAAGGTATTTTGTGTATGGATCGAGACTTTTGATAGCTATAATATATATATCTGCCAATGCGATCAATTTTCTAGCTCCCAATTTTAGCACGTTTGTCTAACTCGAAAAGTGACAAATATATATTCCAAGTTGCTAGTCTCCAAACACAATATATTCTTCTATATCTTCACAATCAGTGTATAAAAAGCACAAATTTGATCAAACCCATGTATTATGTATTTATACATATGTATAATACGCTTAACCAATGTTTATTGCGCGTGGCAATTGTTAGCACTGCAAAATGTTATGCAATTAACGTTAGTTCAGTAATTAGAAATATATATTTTTGTTATTTAGTTTGGCTATGATTAGTCAAACATTGGGGCTATAAATATGTGTTGCTCATTTGTTTATATTTAATAATTAGATAAATAAATAATTTCCTTTAATTAGCGAATGGCAAACAATAAAATTGCACAATTATCGTTTCAATTAATTAGTGACACTTTTGCACAGAGTTCAAAACCCTCCCCAGCAGCAAGAAGAGCAGAGAAGAGTAGAAAAGAGGAGGGAGAAGCATTGGCAATTTAAGCGTCAATTAGCCAACATATTCACAAGACCTCAAAGTGGCTTATTATGCTACAATTTGTATTCAAAATTAGCTTCATTTCTACGATTTAAGTTAAACTTGGAGCAATCCCCTCACGATTGTACTCTAATAAGCCAAAAGGAAAAAAATCAATGCCTCAATAATATTTAGATACAAGAAATAAGAAACCACATTTGAGATATGAGCAAGGAGATAAATTCTCCACATGTGCAATATACAAAATTTTAATGTGTTAATTTTCACCGACAACATTTTCGTAATCTAGCGAAGCGTGACTGCCAAGCTTTCCGGTGTGGCATGAGGAAGGGGCAGGGACGACACGTGCGAGAATTTAGCTGGAAAATGATGATGATGATGATGGAAACGTTGACGTCATTTGCAACTACGTCTTTATCGACGTTACTTCCTGACGTGGCTGCTGTTGCTGCTGCTGCTGCTGCTGCCAGGATATCCCCTTGTTGTTAACGTCTTTAACTTTTATCGATGCTAATATGCTAAGAACCTTAACCGATTCGCAACTGCAAGCCGGCGGCATAACACACTTTTAAGTGTTCTCCTTTCAAAAATGAATACATCTTTATGTATATATATATGTGTGTGTGTGTGTGCGGCATATTCGAAAACTTTTCAGTCAGCTTGGGGGCAAGCAGTCAGTTAGGCAGGCATATGAAAAATTGTGCGCATAACTCGAACTTCAGTCGAAAATCTTGGCAACCAAACAATTTTCACAAGACAGCTGAAGAATTTCACTTATTTCTTAGGGCTGCCTTAATTTTTAAAGAGCCAACTATTTGCTGCTGCTGCTACTGGCGCTCTGTGCCACATATTTCAGTGCCATAATTAGTTCGAGTTAAATTTTGTAAACCTCACCTCGCGATTGCTGCCCCACTTGCACTTGCATATTTGTGGCTTGCAACGAGGCATCGTTCGTTGCAGCTTTAGGAACTGTTAACGGCAAACTATGCAGTTTATTATGTTGCAAGCAATTGCAGTCAATGTTGCCCAAGTGCTGTTAAATGTTGCCCACATGTTAACAGCTTAACCGTCTGCTCTTAACAGCCCGTTAGCAGCTTGATAAAATGTTGCACTTCTGTGGCATGATTCAAATTGCTTAATGCAACACTTTTGTTGCAGTTTTGCTTTTTGAATAGATTTTTCGGACTCTTTTTTTGTTTGGTTAAGGATTTTACAATATCATGCTTTATTTTGTAATTAGTATTTTAATTACGGTATATTAAAAACTTTAAAATTTTGTTAAAAATTATCCAATTTTCAAAGGCAAGTGTTTTTTAGCTGCATCTAAATTAGAAAGAGATTTATTTAACTTAATGCTAAAATTCAAAAATTGCTTCTAGAATATATCAAACGAAGATTTCTTCGCTCGTCTTTTGATTTGTTTGTGTTGTAAAATATTTATGCGTCTCTTTTAAATAGACTTAAAAATTGGTAAAATGTTTAAGCCCATTTTACCAGTTCATATATCAAATTTGGGCAGTGGCATATAAAAAAATTATGAATCACATATGCTTTAAACTACTTTTCAATATTTTTCGCAATAGTTTTGCCAAATTTAGATAAAGTCATTGACTATTTCCCACTGCATATTTGCAATAATTTACATAACATTCAAGAGTTTATTAACTCGTTTTGTGTTTTTTAAATCATCTGCTTTTCCTCATGTTAATTGCAGACGGCTGCTTCGTTAAATACCCTTAATTGTGGTTGCATGTTAATTGGCGCCTATAGTTTTTTGGGCATACATGCAAAATCCGCTTTGTGAATGCGATTAAATACACAAAAACAAAAAATAAATGCTCAAAACATGATTTTGAAAGATTTGACGTGTTACTTAACAGCGACGCTGGCATTAACAGAACGCTCAGTTGCGTTGCTGCTGCTGTTGCTGTTGCTGCGCAGTCGGCGTCGCAGCGCACACTTCGGGTCGACAATAACATGGATAACTTCGGCTGTGGCAGCTACTGTTAAGGCTAAAATGCTGCTGCTGCTGGTTGTTGCAGCAGCGCAGCTCGTATTTCCGTTTATGTTATATCAGTTCTTGGCTTGAGGCCTGTTGGCGCTTGTCTCAGTCACCTGCCAAGGTTTGAGCGCGTCGCAACGTAGCGGCAGATTTTCGCAACGGTTTCTTTCAACGGTTTGTGTGTGTGTGTTAACCACGCGTCTCGTCTCTTTGTGTTCTGAGTTTGTTTCGCTGTGCATGTGTGTGTGTGTGTCTGTGTGCGTGTGAGTGTTAAGCGCGTCATCTGCTGCCTATGCGTGTGCCTTGTTTTTATTTACATTCTGGTCAACTATTGCACTAGTAGTAGTGAGCCCTCCCTTCCCCCCACAACACGTTTTTCCTTTTTATTTGAAGCACATATTTAATATGAACTCGATGGCCGATGGCCAACGGCTTTTGTTAATTGGCTGCCATGCAAGAATTTTAAGCGCGCGCCCCGCTTGACGTCCCCTTTCTCAACCCCCTCCTCCACCCATGGCACTAACTCGTCTAACTTCTTACATACACTTTTCAACACTGCAGCTGCAGTTTCGACTGCAGAGTTTAGCTATCATTTTTGTTTACCGTTACACCGCTGTCTCTAGTCTTTCGCTCTCTCTCGCTCTCTTGCCGATTGTTTTGTTGTTGTTGTTTTTGCTGCTGCTGTTATTCTTCTTTGGAGCTGTCCAGCTCTTCTGTCCTCTTTTTCCCTTGGCCAACGAAGCGTGTGGCTTTATCTCTTCTTCTTGCTACTTGCATTGGGTGCTTAGAAAGCCACTCGGCAAACTCCAGACACTATTCTTCTTCTTCTTCATCTTCTCCGTCTCCGTCTTCTTCATCTTCTTCGTCAATATCATTATTATTATTATTATTATAAAGCGGTTCTCTAAAGCCTGCAAAGTCTGGTTGCTAAACAACAACAAATGCTTAATTAAATTTAAAGCAAAACTTGTCTTCTTCTTTTGGGCTCTTTGGAAAAATGACCGACTTCTTGTACCGAAACCGAAAAACCGTTAATTAATTCGATTGTTGTTTTTGTATAACGCTTCTTCTTGATATTTATTTGTTAAACATAACAATTTAAAGACCCAATCAAGGATGCATACAATTTCAGCTTAAAGAAATATCTTGCTTATATACCAAAAAATACAGCAAATGTGAAATGATAAAAATGTGTCTGGAAACATTTGATTAATGAAGTCCATGCTTGAGTTATGTTTGTGAGATCATTCTGAACAAAAAAGTTGAGTTTTTGTGTTTGAATGCATCATTTCCTTGCATCATGAATAATACTATTTTAAAGCATTTAAACAGATTAAAGTTCATTCTTTTGTATTTAAATCAAATGAGTTGCAAATTAAATGTTTGATTTACACTTAAAATTATTTTTTTTTGTCATTTAACTTTGCAATAGCTTTTTGCCTTAAATGCTTTCAGAACTTTAATTAATTTAATTTAAAATTGATCGATGTGATTTATAAGCCAAAATATGAAATAATCTATTGAAAAAATAAACAAAAGAATTTATTACGTTTTTCAAAGAGTTATTTCCATGCCAAATTAAGTTCCTTACTGGAAAAAAAATATATCTGCTTAATTCTGTTGTTAATATTATTTAATAAATTCAATTTAGTAATAAGAAATAACATTATGAAGCAATGATTTGCATATTATGCCAATAAGTTGGCAAACAATTGTTACCCGTCAGCTTAAATATTTTAAATTGTTTTGCCAAACAGGTTGCCATAAGCAACAGCAAGTGCAACAACAACAACAAACAAAAAACGCACACCTGCAGGGCTCAAATAAAGGCTAACAAGAAAAATCAACAGTTATAGCAACCACAGCAAATGTGCAAATAACAAACCACGCAACAATTTCAAAAACGCGCGCGCTAAAAAAGAAAAAAAAAACAACAACAAAATATTAAAAAGCCAAAACACGAAAAATGCTGGTTAAAAATTAAGAAAAAAAAGGGGGGAAAACGAATATAAAAAAAGGAATTTCAAGCGCTGGGGTTTTTTGTCAACCGAAAAAGGGCCAAGTGCCCATAAAAGCGCACAAGTGGCTGCACCAACAACAACAACAACCACAACTACAAAAGCAACCCTGTGAACCGAACAGCAACAGCAACAGCAACAACAACAACAACGAACTGAGGCCCATAACGAAAACCCTTTTGAACCCGAAGGCAGGAAAACGCTTGTTTCGACAAGACAAAAACAACAAAGGCAACACGAACAACAACAACAACAACAATAACAAGAAGGAGAAGAACGACAACCAGCACACACAGGTAAGCAATGCATGAATGAAGTGAATAAATGAATGAATGAATCAATGGTGGTGCTCGGCTGGTGCTCTACTCGTTGCTTGCTGCCACCATACGCCAGTGCGCGATTGAGTGATTGAAAACTGATAAAAGAATAATAAAAAGGCCTGCCCCATCCCCAAACACACACACACACACACACATATACAAAAAAGAACAAAAAGTCTGTGCAACATACCAACATACCCCTTAGCTCCAACCCACTTCCCCTCACTGCAGCCCTGGCCTGCTCAATAAGCAATTAATATGCACAAGTGTCTGCGAGGGCTGCCAACTGAACTTTTTTGTACGTCTCGATAAGCAAGCAAGAGTTGCTGAGGGTTGAACGGGTGCTGCAGCCGGCCCTGAACAATAAACGTTAACAAAACAATCAAAAAAAATCTCTGCCCCATTGTGTGTGTGGCACATTGTTTTGGTTTTTGGACGCAAACAACAAAGCGACAAAACGAATATTATGCCGCACATATTCTTTTCTTCTTCTTTTTTTTTTTGCCCTTTTGGCGCCCAATCTAATTGCAGATTTCTTTAATGTTTGATATATTTTAAGTAAATAAACTTGACATTTTCTCTTCTGCTCTTAAACAGCAAATTTCAACATTTGTCGAGACCAATTTTGGGAATGTTTACATTTGAAGTTCAAAGCAAACATATTCTGTGAATTCTATTGCAAAATACTTCAACCGCAAAGGTGTAATAATAACAATATATAACACAAATCTAACCAACTAATTCTCTAATTCTGATGAAACGAAATTAGCTTTGTCAATCCATTCTTTTGATTTGCTCAAATTACTAATTAACTTTGCGTTTCAATTTTTGTTGTTGTCTGCCAAAAACAATCAAAATTGTTAAGGCGCTTTGCTGATTCGTTTGATAGTGATTATTTTTAGTGTGTTTAACTTGATTTTTACGGTCACGACTTGTCTGCTTCAAGCCAATTTGTGTGCGTCTTTGTTCGTTGAAGACGAAGAGCCAGAAGAAAAAAAATTGAAAGAAAAAAACTATTGCAACAATACGAACTCTGTCGCAGAACTTTTTCAAGTCGAGTGCAATAGCAAAAAAAAAAAAAAAAAAAAAGCATGAGAGGAGAGGATAGAAAAAAGTGTCCAAAGAAAATAAGAATCTTAGATGTGGAAAAATGCGTTCAAAGAAAAACAAAAAGCGACAAAGGGTCGACGAGACAGAGGAGACAATATCAGAGGCGAGTCTGCGATGAGTTCGAGTTAAATTGTAGCCAAATATCGCACATTGCATATATATATATATAGTAGAAGTTGTTATCGTTGCTACAAATAGAAATTGAAGAAAAGTTCAAATCAACAGAGGGAAATATGCAAGCAAACAGGCAAACAGGCAAACAGACAAACAGACAGTCAAAGGCAACGAAGGCAGCAGGGCAAACAAAAACAAACAACACACACACAAAACACACAACAAGTAATGTAAAACACAATAAAAGTGTCTAACTGTATAAAGAAATGAAAGTCAAAATGTGCTGTGCTTAGACACAAATGCGCCAACCTCCCCTCCTTCCTCACTCTGCCCCTTTTTGTTGCTATTCTACAACTCCTCAACAGCTTCCCTACACTGGCAGCATCTTTAACATCTTTTTTTTTTTTTTTTTTTTTTGCATCATTAGCGGCAATTGAGTTTTTGGCTAAAGCGTTTTGTCCGACACAATTTAACTGCCGTTTTTATTCGCTATTTCTCTCTCTCTCTCTATATATATATATATATATATATATCTCTTTCTCTCTCTCTCTCTGTCTTAAGCCTCTCTTTCTGATCTTCATCAACAACTTCATTATCGGTTCGTGTTGATCGTGAACTCAAAAATATGTGAAAAATGTGCTAAGGTGCCGCCGTTGTAGAAATATGCTTTGAAAGACGAAAGTTTCGGCCTAGGTTGAGAAGAAAGCGTGCAAATCTTGTCTGTGTCTTGCTCAGTGTATCTGTGTGTGTGTGTGTGTGTGTGTGTGTGTATAAATGTGTAAATAAGTGTGTGTCTGAGCCGCTTAGAAACAGCCAGCAGTCTTAGTACAGTGGTCCATTCTGTTGAAATTATTTAGAATAATAATTTGTTTGAGTAATCAAAATAAATGGCCTAGAAAATACAGTAACGACAATCCCTTGAACATCGAGTGTATTTATAGATATATACTATATACTTATATATATTTGATAAGAATATTGAAATCATGATTTGTAATTAAAAATACTACTACTACTACTAATAATTAACAGAATAATCTAAAAGCGAACCGAACAACCTATTAAAAAACCTTTTAACCTAAATACTCAACTGGATCTACTTATATATATTTGATTTTAATTGGTAATTTTTAACATCATTACTTGACTCGAATTTTTATTTAAAAATACCATCAAAAACCAACTGAAGAACCAATTTTATACTTAATACAAAAACACTTTGTAATAGTAATAACCGTTTTTAAAATCCACTTAATATCCATCTAACTAAACGCTCTTCGTCCTAAAAAAAAAGGGTAAAAGGTCACATTGTATGGGAGGTTATTTATTATCTTCATACAGTTTCCCACACTTATCATTTATTTTCTAATTACTCAATCTCTCTAACAAATGCGAGTACCGTCCCCTCCTCTGGATAAGTATTTCCTGCCACAGGCACTAACTTAACTAATTTGCAGCTAAACTTCAAGTGTTATAAAGCCACAATTTTCGTAATGTTGGCCACTTCCTCTAGCCCAAAAAAAAAGACGAAAAAACAACCCAAAGTAGAAATAAAAATAATAATAATAAAGCCCGAGAGAATAGAAATGTGTGTTCCCACTGTGGGATTGGGTTGCTCTCATAATTGAATTATGATCACCGACTGTGTCAAGCGTTCACTCAGACCGACAAACTAATGAACACGCCAAGCCAGAGTAGGGTAGTCAACTGAAGCGCATGATGATGATAACGATGATGATGATGATGATGATGCCAGTTGCAGATGCAAAGCGAAATGAATGTATAAAAAAAGAAGAGCAGTGCAAGTGCCAGACTCAAACTCGAACTGAAAGGCAGAAACCAACTTGAGCTCTGTTTGCTGTGTTACAACAGCGCGGCAATGAACTCTACACAGAAATGCCAGACAAACAAAACAACAACAACAACAACAAAAATATAAGAAAAAAAGGGCAGCTGCAGCAGAAGATAGAACACCAGCAGCAGCAGGAGGAGCAGCAGCAGCAAGAAATGCAGTCAACAAATACCAAAGATGCACCATTAACAGGCAAATAGACTTTGGATTTTAACCGTAGCCGCAGCTCGAATTGAGTTTAGCCAATTAGAGAAGAGCATCAAAATAAACGCACTCTGAATATTTACACTTCCCCTCTCGCTCATGCATTTCGTAGCGGTAGCTGCAGCCAATTTTGGTTAAATATCACAACAAAAAAAAAGAAGAAACACAAAAACGCACACAGACCCAAAGAACAGGCCGTGCCAGAAAGCAGAGAGAGCAGCATAGATAGCGAGAGAGAGAGAGAGAGAGACAGAGAGAGAGAGAGGGAATGCCAGTTGTAGAGGTCATTCATCCAGCGAAGCGTTTATCACGTTTATCATGCCGGCCCCGGCAGACTGCGGCTTGATTAACATATTTCCATACCCTCTAAGCAAAATGTTAGTTTCAGCTGTGCATAATGGGCGGAACGAGTATGGGAACGGCCGTTATCAAAACTTGATTTGCAGTTACTCAGTCACTGAGTCACTTAAACGGATTGAAAAAACAACCCACTTGAAAATTGATTCACTTTAATTTAAGCATAATATATTATCTATAAATTTACCGATGTTCCCACTAGAATTTTAGAAAATAAAACGTTCTTTCATTGAGCAAATAAATCAGTGATTAGCCTAAAATTCTGGAAGATGTAAGCATATATTATTTTGAAGCGCTTAGTAAGTAAAGTAAGGTAATATTTTAGTATTTAAAATGGTAAAACGAGCCAAATAAAAAGGGTTTCAGCTGAGAGATGCAACCCAACCCAATATTACATCGAACATTTTTCCGATGATTTTACTTATGTCTAAAGAATGGCAACACATACAACTTCTTAATTTATGGAAAGATAATTTAATTACCTTTCATATCATATAAAATATGAACAGGTTTCTTTATTACAATTATAATTTGTGTACTAGATCTATTGTGCCCCAAACAGGTTTCACACAGATAGTGAAAATGAGTAAGCATTTTGATGATACATTAAACATAAATTATAGCCCCAATTTGTATACTTATGTATTTATATAGATCGACATTAAAAACTAAAACTTTGAAATTTGTTAAGCAGTTTGATTAAGCAATTCCTTGAGGAGTATCCTCCAGTGCAGCATATCTGTTTGCATGTGCGAGCCTGTTGTTGACGTTGATGTTTTTGTTGCAGTGTCCCCATTTCCTTTGCACGTTTTACGCGCTCGCAAAAGAAACCCCCAACAGGCATAAGCCAGAGTTATGCACTGTACAGTGTATAATATATATATATACAGTGTATAATACATAGTCGCCAGCCGAGACCCATTTCGACAACCACTCTTTCCATCTGTACTCTGCACACTCCACTCCGCTGCTCCGTTTGCTGTTGCTGTTGATGTTGCTGTTGGTGACGCACAATTTAGTGACCCTTATGCATTTTAGAATGCTTCATGTTGCCTGCTTTTGGCTACTGGCTTCCAGTTTGGTTTCTAGCGCTTCGGCCAACAGGAAATGGCCAACGTTAGACGGTTGGCACGTGTCTTCTACAGCTGCATATATATATATATATATATATATATATATATATTTTTTTTTTTATGTGCAAACGGAAATGCGACAGCCAACATTATAACAAATTCATAAATATACATACATACATACATAAAGTGAGCAAGTGACATTTATAAAGATACGAAATGGGGTTGAAGAATAAAGTATCAATGTTATTATATTATTATAACAGCAATTGGAAGTCTTAAATTTATAAGACACTTTCTCGTGTGTTGAAAAGTTGCCCGTTTATCGCCTGTTAATGTTGCCATTCAGCAAGTTGTCAGTGCAAGTTGCGATTGTGTGCTGACTTATGCCCTTGGAAATGAGAGGGTTGCTTGCTCATTTATCTCCTTAAACTGCTGCTTCCGATTGTCTGACCCTTTTGAAACTTTGCACAGGGTATTATAAGTCTAATATGTACTGAGACTTCTTCTAGCCTATGAAGTATTTTTTACTTATATTGCTTATTCAGAATCAATGACATTCTTCTCTCTATAAAAAAATTATGAAAATTATATATATTTGATGTGGTTAAAATATGCTTATGCGTTGTAAAGATCAGTCTAAGCTTAAGTTTTTCCCTAAATTTTCTAAGTCAAACTCATTACTTTTATTTATGCCTAAAATATCCATCTGATTGTCAATAAGCTAGGGTATATAATCAACTGGTTGTCCAGCATTGCTGTAACTACTTGTTTCCTCTTTCATTTCCTGTTCCTCTTCTCATTGCTGCCAATGACTTAACATTCAAAAGTCACGCTCCCCAAACATTTTCTGCACAATCCCAAATCTCCTGCACCACGTCTTAATAGGACACTGCAAATCTTATTCGCTCAACATTAACAGCTTGCAGCTGCTGGGCAGCCAGCCCTTTGGTCATTATTGGCTAAAGCGAGGCTAGAGAATCAAATAAGAATGGCGGGCAACTTTTCATTCCTTTGAGCCAGTCTCTTTTCCACACTGTTTTTGTGTGCACTTTTCTCTCTGCTGGAATAGTTTATTTTGTGGCTCATTTGCATTATTTAAATTCATTTCTCTGTGGCATCCCCATAAATAAAACGAAATTCATTAATGTTAAATTGAAAAACTTACTACAGTTCTTGCTGTTATGCCTGTTGTATACACTTAATTAATTTTTTGACCAGGTCTAATGAAAGAAAGTCTCCAGCATGGAAAATATACAACAATGCAGCGGATGAAATGCAATGAAATCATATGGCAAAGTTGGCCATTCAATTTATGCTTGCCGAATGCAAGCCAAATGACAAATTACCAACTTTTTGGGGCCAACTGAAATCATAGTAGATAGTTTTATGCTACAACTTCAGGTAACAGAATATAGAAGTGAGTGCAACGGAGCGAGCTGAGTGCCAGAATCAGAGAGAATCAGTCACAAAGCCATAGGAAACTTTGTCCTGGCGATGCCAGCAGGAAACTTGAAACAAATTGCAATTTGTTCCATGCCAACACGCAATACATATTAAGGGGGGGTTAGCCATAGGGTCGAGATGGTGGCCTATAAGCAAGGCTCTGCTTGGAGCTGACTTCGTGTGGTGCCTATAAATTAAGTGCAGCAATTAATAATTAAAATGTGTGTTAATTAAAGAACAGCAACAACATTGGCTGCCGTTGGCTAATTGCAATTTCAATTAGGAGCATTAGAAATGCGCACGAGTCGCTCTCTCTCTCTCTCACTCTCTATATCTGCCTCTCTGTCTATCTCTTTCTACCTGGTAAATAATTTCACAAATCTAATCAGCGCTTGCTGAAAACGATCGAAAGGTTAACAATGCGAAAGTGAATTGAATTGCTCAAGTTTCATTATTTCAAATTCTGAATTATAAAAGTAAAGCAAGAATTCTAAGAAAATTTAATGTGTTCAACTCAAACAGAATATAAGCAAATAAAATTTATTTATGATTTATGAAAATGTACGAAAATATCTAAAATTCTAAGGAAAATTGAGACCCCACAATAATTGGATTACTTGTGTGATATTTTTTGAAAAGGCATCTGCTCACAATTAAATATATCGCTCTGTGTTAGTATGCGAATAATTCAGACATATTATGCGCAGATTATTCTTATCACATTTTCTTTTCTTTCGCTTTCTATTTGCGCACCATTTCATTTGTCGTTTGCCCAAAAACATTGGTTAACAGAGGCCGGTCCGGACCTGGCCGGGCTTTTGTGTCCGACTCATATTTCATTTGACCAAAAGGAGGCGGAGGAGCAAAAACGAGCGAAGGATGCACCAGGCGACTGTTTGTTATCCTGCCGACTGCTGACTGCTAAATATTTCAGCTGGTGCTGGCGAATCAGTGAATCTTTTATTACTTAACACGGATTAGGGGCCTGTGGCCCCAACTTAAACGGTGTTCAAATGTCCCTCAGCTGCTATTCGGCCGGAGCTCATCCAGCAGCAGCTCTGGTGTGGCATGCCCCTCACGTTTCGCTCCTGCCCATTTGTTTTTCGGACGCATAATTGTGTTATGCAGCAAACACTGGACAACATTCGACTTCCCTTTGCCATCCCTGTTCACATATTGATATATGCATTGAATATTAACATCAATCAGCGTATTGTTTTCCTTTCTTTTCTTTTTTTTACATTCATTTTACTCTTGTGGCACCACACGCAATTAGCTTGCAAAACGTGAACTCAATTTCTCTGCCAATTAGTTAATTAAAGCTGCTGAAAATATTTTATTGATTAAATAAATAATCCGTTCGCAAATTAAAAACATCATTAAGCGCGGCAAAAAAAAAAAAAAACAATACAAAAACCCTTTGCCACAAACCAGAATCGCGTTTCCAACTTTGAATGTAGCATTAAAGAGTATCATGAGCAGTTTTCACAAAGTTATGGCTATTTAAAGATTACTCCTGTGCCCATAAACACTTTTTGAAAGTACATTTTAAACATAAAATTCGAGACTGATTTTTTTTTATTCTTGTATTTTTTTGGTTTTTGATAATCGGATCACATTTGCCAAAGTTATAACGACTCTGAAAAGTTTCGATGCTTCAGGCGCTTTTTGGAATGAATGAATTTCGAGCCAGAATCATTACTCCTGTGTCAAGCCAAAGTTATTACTCCTGTCGTAAACAAAATTGTTGAAGTATAATTTTACCAGGAATTTCGAGCAAGAATCGCGCCCTTCACCTCTTTCAGTTGTCAGAGTATTCAGCAGTCGATTACATCCGTCTGCAATGTTCTCTCTTGTTTAATTAATTTTTTATGGCCATGTTAAGCTAGCACATAGACACATTAACAAGCTAAGTATTTTCAATTAATGCCATTGCATGATTTACTCCATTTAAAAGACTGTTAACCACCAATAACCAACAACTAACAATCAGACCGGGCGCAGTATTAAGTAATCGCGATTGCCAATTAAAAACTGCATAATTCAAATCTTACCAACGCATAAATATGTGCATAGCAAAACTAAATTGCTGGTAGCATTTAATTTTGTTGTGCAACACTCTGCGTATGGGTAACAAGTCCACAATTTTCATAAATAATCTATTTCCTCGACACTGGCTCACCTTGCTGCACAAAAAATTCTAATTTTAATTTTTACAAACCACTAATGCCAACAAAAAAACTACAATTTCAAATAAACTCGACTGCAATACTTTGAAATAAAAACAATAATTATAAAAAAATTGTCAACTGATTAGAGGCAATTAAATTAGTTGCAAGTATTTTACCAAACGAGCAACTACAAATTGTAAAACCTACCTAAAATTGTAATTATGGTTTTGGTTTTTAATAAATAGTCAGTGTGGTTATAGTATATATCTGTACATATATATTTATATAGACACATACATATGTATGTCTGTTAGACCCTGCCAACAGCTGAAGCGTACAGGGTATCAAGGCTTGTACAACAGGAGCACCCTGGTTGACTAATGTGGCTAATTGATGGCATGACGAACTGACAAACTGATGGATTGCTCTGCCAGCTTGCGAAAAGCAAACCAACAGCAAAAGTGCTCGACCCAAATACCGAGCAAAAGAAAAAAATGAAATTAAAGCAAAAAAAATACAAAAAATGTTTCTAATGAGGCAAATTAAGCAAGAGCCAAACAATTAAAACAAAAGCAACAAATGAGCGCATAATTATTTTATAATTAAATTCCATTTAACGTAGTCGACACACAATAACACACACACACACACAGTCAAACACACATATGGCAGACGTCTTGCTGTTGTTGTTGTTGCTGTGGAAATTGCTAAATTTTGTGTAAACTTTTGTGCATTTTTCATGGGTTGACTTAGCGCCAGAGGCAGCGGTCCAAAAGCGCAACAGGTGTAAATTACAACAGAGCGCGCAAACTGGCACGTAAGGGTTGAAAGAGGAACGGGTAAGGTGTAAGGGGGCAAGTGGCAGATGGCAAGGGGTGTGCGGTAAGCGATAGGGAAAGTAAACGGTGCAGCTATAATCGCTGTAATCAACTCAATGAGCAAAAATTCGCTTGCTACCATAAAATTTGTTTGGCAAAAATAATGGCGTAAAAAAGTTGAGCAAGATGAAAGAGTCAACACTTTCTTCTGTTTGTAGCCGAATTTTAAATACCCTGAAGCACTCACTCACTCTAAGAAACTCATTTTGCTGCGCGATTTGTGACTGTGAAATTTATTTAAATCACCAGTGATTTAGTTCCAACCTATTTTTATCCAAAGTAAACAATGCAATATGAAATTGAAGTGATAAAATCCAAATATGTTGACAAGAAAACAATTAAAAACACGTGTTGCCGTCACAAAATGTGTACATAAGAAATAATCCAAATAATGATTGTGATAATCATAATGTTGTTTTGTTGTTGTTGTTGTGCTATTGTTGCAATCGAAGCAGCTACAAATTGGTGAAAGTCCACATAGATATTTGAAACAACATTGTAGGCTCTCTGTCTATCTGCCATTGGCTTCTCAGGTGCGTGCAACAATTTGTGCTGTGTGTTTCTGTTGTTGGTTGTGTGTGTGGGTGGTGGCTGCAATCAAGAAAACAACAACATTTCAGGCTGTCTAATGGGGGAAAATAAAAGGAAAATGCCTGCGAGTCGGACAAAACAACAACTTCATTGAGCTTCTTAAGAGTTGGCGTCGTGAACTAGTTTCCATTTTAATAGCCTATAGTTGTCGGCTGTGCAACGGCAGCAAAGAGAGCATGAAATGTGCAACGAATTGTGGCAGCCACAGAGATTTATTGAAGCCCAATCGTGGCAGCAGCATTGCAGCCATAGCCAGTGCTATTAACAAAATTACTTAACAAGCGCCCAACTCCAATGGGCAGCGGCAAATGCATCGCATTTTGGTCAAACATGCCGACGTCAGCCAACAACTATCGGAAACAATTCCCCCGAAAAACAACCAACAACAAAGAACAACGAACAGCAAGTGAACATAGCTGAATTATTGCCAAGCGGCTGAATTTTGAGTTTTGGCCGAGGCGCAACCGAAGAGCGTTTGTTCTGAATACACTGGCCCATGGAGCTCATGGATTTCTGGAGTTCTGGCTGCCAGACGATATATATTCTATTTAATTGCATAGCCGTGCACGATGCCAGGCACCACATCCAGGCACAACAACACTACAGCACTGCAGCCAGCAGGACACTAAGCCAGTCCCTAAGCCACGCCTTATCCCCTAAGCCCCCACACACCCCTTCTGGCCATGGCCAGCGGCTGCTGCTTTTAGTGGGGGGTCAGTAAAATGTTAATCTCAGGCTTAAGCCTGACAGCAAAAGAAATAAACTGCGAAATGGCATCAAGTTATACATAAATTCAGTCTTGTCCTGATTTATAATCTCTCGGCAGCTGTGAAAACTACTTGAAGCCAATGTTGCACTCTTTGTAATGCGAAATTTATTAACTCATCAAAAAGCATCATAAATTTTGTGTGAATTCAAAAAAAATAAATTTACTTCAAAGAGTTGAGAAGCCATTATGTATTGCAGCTTTTTTGATAGGGTTTATAATTTTAATATCTATATTTTTTTCTGATTGGGTTTTTTCCTTGCGTTGCTTATTGAATTCATTTACATTTCAATATTTACAGATTTATTTTATTTTGATTGACTTCTTTTGTTTTTCAATTCATTATATTTCATGATTATGATACAATTTGTAACTGAGTAAATAATACAAAATGAATACTTATTTGTCACACACTTTCTTATAAGCATAATAGCCAATATTGAGAATAGTTCCGTTCCATTTAAGCACACATTTGAATAAATTGCTCATACATTTCGAATGCACCATAAACGAATACGATTAGTTTAAGCACTGCTTAAATTCATTTGAAAGTATAATGCAGTACTTAGCTATTCAATGCATACGTATCAAGAGTATCCAACGTACTCAACTTAAATGGAGGCCCAAAGTCAGCAACTTTTGCTTTTGCGATTTTTTTGCCTTTGCTTTTTTGATGTGCAAGTCATTTTTAGTTTGTAGCTCGTGCTGCTGACGCCCCTGTGCCAATTTGCGCTAACGACGCCGCTGGCACTATTGCTGGATGTTTGAGAGGGGGCAAGTTCAGTCACAGTTTTATAGACAGCAACATACAACAACAACGACAACAGAACAACAACAGAAATTGTAGCTGCAATCGCGGTTGCCGCCTGCCAATCGGCAAAGTTGCAAGCGGCAAAGTTGATGACCGCAGTGACTAAAAAACAACAAAAACAACAAAAACAAAAATGAGCATCAGCAATAGTAACTGCAAAAACAGCAACAACAACAACAACAACAACAACGCTGCGGCAACATCGATGCAATTTGTTATTTTGAATTTTCACCATTTTGCGAACTAAAACTATTTTTGTACGCAAGCAATGCACAAAAAGCAATCACAGAACACAGAACACACGAGAGGCCTTTGGCAACAACTTGGTTAAAACATATATTTAGATGATTGATGGGGGGAGGGATGAGTGTGTTGTGGGGCATGAAGGGGCAAAACTCAATCCAACATAGTGGCAGCTCCTTTGTGAAGGCAAAGGCAAACCATGGCGAACTGCAAACAAATATTTAATTAAGTGGTGAGACACACAGCTCCACAAGTGTTCACTATTTTTATTTTTGCTCCCACACCCCAAACCCTCACCAACCCGATTGTAATAATGCTTAGCGAAGGCCATTATTAAGCCATGGAACTGATAATGATTGGTTCACAGTCAATTAAATGATGCCAGTCTGGCTAAATATAAATATATCTTGAGCTATTTTTATAGAGCTCTATGGCAGCAGCAGCAGGAGCAGCAGGAGCAGCAGGAGCACTCTGTTTACGCATCACGTTGCCATTTTCAGAGCACCTGGATGCTTAACAGCCATTCCTTGTCAGCTGATTCGATTTATGCAGTTCTTTTTCGCTTTTCCCCGAATACCCATTTCATATTGCTTTTAATCCCGCACTTGAGCATCAAAGTCGTTGAGTTCAAATTCCAAGTCAAGGGCTAAATAAACTTTGTCGCGTGGCGCTGCAAAAATAGAGCATATAAAACAACTTTTTTCAGCACTTTTGGCATCCCATCGAAGCTCAATTTTCATACCCTGTAAGCAGTCAAGTGGGTAAATAATGGCTTTTATCAAATTTTCCATAAATTTGCTTTTTTTTGTTGCAATTTGAAGGTACTAGAAAATAAATTATGGCAGTTATAAAACTGAAGTATGAATGCATAAATGTTACTCGTATATATTGGTATTATAACTAACAGTACTAAAAGTTTCACAACAATTATATTATAATCTTTACATTAATTCAGAAAAACAGAGTGTCTACAAGTCGTGCACTTTTACATTGTTACATTGTCCTTACTTTTCGTCCTCCATCTCGCACATATTTTATGTGTCTATCAATTTACCCTGAAGTCAGTCGAGCAGCAACCGCGCATCTATCCTTTAGATATATAGGTAAAACTGTGCCCCTACATACGTATACAACATTAGATATATCTATAAGAGAAATGTATATATATATATATATATCAGCAGTGTCGGCCTGCCTGTCATTTTATCTTAGTTTAGTGTTTCGCGCTATGCTAAATTTATTGAATTTAATATGCATATTGCAATAAATTTTATGCAGTTTCCTATCCTCATTTTTTGCCATACAATTTTATCATTGGATTTGCAGCGTCAAAGTTGAAATTTGTTGTTGTTTTGCAATGGATTTTCAATGTCAAATTTTGGTGAAATATTTTTGGAAATTAAGCAAAAAATATTGTTGAATTCAATTTTATGAAATGTATGTACTTTATTTATATAATAACAACATCTCCTAGAAAAATATGTTTTATATTTTATTCATAGCTCAAAGGGATATTTGCCTAATTGACAACAAAAATGATAAACTGTTCTGTATTGCGAACACAATTATTTTAATTTTCGACAGATATTTGATATTTTAAGCCTTTTTTTGTTGTCTAATTGAACATAATATTGTGAACACAATAATTTAATTAAATAAACTCTTTTATTTCTTGTTTCTTTTCAGGTATGTAAACAACGACTTTAATGGTGGTCAAGGTATTTGACTATTTGATTCTATTTGACCCAGTCAACAAATTTTCACCGTGGTCAGCTAATTAGATGTGAAGCTGTTTGTGAGTGTTTGTCTGTTGATCACTTTTCACAAAGTGCTCTCGAATGACCCATTAAAATAAGCCATTAATTTTTAGCCAATGACCCTCTTAAGTGCCAGCTAAGACCCCAAAATAGGAGCTGCCAAACCAAAAGCCAAATTAAAATAGAAATATAAGAAACGCAAAAAATGGAGAGAAGAAAACCTAAATACATATTTGGTGGAACGCACATAAAACAAATTAAATAAGCAATTAACGGCAAATAGCTGGATTCTGTGTGCATTACGATAAGGGGGCGTTGTGGGCGTGGCATTCTGGCACAGCTCTAAGCGCCATAAATTTGTGGCAAATGTAGTGCGAATACCATTAATTAGCTATAATGATTTGAGTCAGTGTGTGGACTGTATTGAAATATTGAAAGATTGAACGATTGACATCTGTGGCATATGTGGCAGCCACATGTGGCGCGTGTCGTGTCATGTGTGATAAATGTCGCATGCAACATTTAAGTGCAAAGTACAAGAACATCGCACACAACATGAAACGCACATAAATGCGGCTAATTGCCATCCAAATGGATGCCCCGAGGTCAGCTTACAGCCACTCACAGCCACAACTACAAATATACTAACACAGATACACTCACACACACCCACATAGATACGTAGATACATTTGGCAATTACAGCTGCAGATACAAAACGCATAACTAATACTTAGTTGACATCTATAAGTAGCCTCATAAACTCTGCGTGTGTGTTTTTTGGGTGGACTGGGCAAAGGGGGAGAGTGTGGAGAGGGGGAAGTGGGGGGAGTGGGAAGCTTGTGCGGCTTTCGTGCCCAGATTAACTGTTAATAGCATCAAATTGTTGCCACGCTTTTTGATTTTTGGACATTTCATTTTCGTAGCGGTTGCCGTTGTTGTTGTTGTTGTTGTTACGCATTTTTCCTCGCTTTTCTTTTTGGGTTTTTGGTATGCGACTCAACTCGATTGACTTGTTTTTCGTTTCGTTGTTTTTGGCCTGCCTCTTTACGGTCAACTGCATAATGATGCTCATGCTAATAATGTTGCCGATAATGATGATGTGGTAACTGAATCGCTTCATCGTCTTCTGCACTCCACTCGCCTCAGTCACTCCAAATGTTGTCCAATTTTGGCAATTGCCAATGTTTATCTGGTCATTTGAAATCGTTTCCCGAGTTCGACTTCCAATTTCCAATTGAGATATACATTTCTTTGGCGAAATACCAATCTCCAAATTGCGGACTGAGATAATATTTCGATTCGCGACTTATGTAAAGGCGATTTAATTCAATTAAGTCGTCTGATGATATGTTATTATATAGATGTATTGAATATTTCAATGTATTACACATCTCAACTGAAAGCACACACATTTAGAAAGATAAGTAATGAGCATCAATTTGATTCGTACTGTGTAAAGTTCGAAATAGCAGCTATAATCTGAAACAGACTTATAAAACTCTCTTGATAGAAGACTGCTGACTAAGAGGTCACCAAGCAAAACAGAGTATTTGTTGATTTTGTGACTATGAGGAGGAATTCCCAAGGCAATAAAAGGTTTATTCGAAGGGATATAGGCTCAGAAGGTAGTTCAATAGATCTATTTAGGTCGCAATGCATAAGGATCACCTCAATAATAATAATAATCAATATTATCGAATATCAATATCAATAATATAATCAAAAGATGAAAAACAAATGTTTCACAGCTTCAATTGCAATGTTTAATATAAGAGCAAATACCTTTGATTAAACCAATTCCAGAAAGCTTGTCCCAAAACCATCTTGAAATAAACAAAAAACAATTTTGGCTCTTATCGAATTTGGGTGATCATCTAAAATGTATTCAAGGCAGCTCTAAAGTAATATATTGGTACCATTATTTTTGTGAGTAATTGTAGTGTTTGTCAATTCTTAAAGGTCAACACCGGTTAATCGTAATCACATAACTGTCTTAGAACTTTGCAACAAAGGAGTTGTCTTCAATCTTCGCCCCATTACAATAAATGCTTTGTTTGTTCGTTTGCCTTTCTAAGAGTTTGTTTACACGTTCTATTGAGCACACTAAGTACAACCCACGCACACACACAAACACACACAAACACACACGCACAACATTCTGATGACAAATTCAGCTTTTTCTTCAGTATTGCTTACATATGAATTACCAAGACTGATCCCCACACAAATCTCTTCGGTAACTCGTTAAGAAAACAATACCAAAAAAAGAAAGAAGCGGGTCTACAAGTCAGACAACAGTTACAACATAAATAAACAACAAACACAAACAACAACATCACGACGAAGTTGAAGTCATGCGTATTAAATACAAAAAAAAAATAAATAAATAAATAAAAAGAAAAGAAAAGATGAGAAAAAATCCAAATAAAAAACTGAGAAATGAATTCAAATCGTTGCGCACGACCAAATTGTAGGCAATCATTTGGAAATACACACACACACCCAAGCGTATAGGATGGTGTGTGTGTGTGTGTGCGTAAATATTGATAGTTAGTTATTGATGTGGCTAAAGAGCGCAACATCAACGCAACATTTATGGCAGTTCTTCCGTGTATAAATGTATTGTAACTGTGCTCAACTGTCCCACTTGCAAATAATTTATTTGAAATCTGAGACAGGTGAAGAGAGCAGCACACACAGTAGTGGGACATACCAGTGGTGTGGAGGGGGGTGGTGCGGGTTTATTTAGAACAATCGACTTCAACTAAATCAGTGCAACTAACAGTGCAACCTGTTTGAAGTGCAACCAACACACACACACACACACACATATGCAATCCAATCCCGGGTGATGACAACGCTCTGAGCACTCAGAGAAACAAGTTTCAAATGCCAGCCAACAAATTGGCCCGTAAACATAGCAGATCCCCACTCCTTCTGCCTTCTCATCCCCTCGTCGAGCGGTTTTAGCCACCGCAGCTTGTCGCGTGTTTGGCAGAGTGCTGCAGCGTCCAGCGAACGGGACACTTAACGTTTTGGCCATTGACAACGATTAAAAACAAGTTTCCCAGCCAGACCTCCGCGCAGCTCACCCAACCATCGACATTTGCAACAACAACACATCCTCTGGCCTCTGATGTGGCCCAAATTGACGCCGCTGCTGCAAACTGGTAATGGAACCGGGACCGGGCCAACAGCAGCCAACCAAGCCAGGCGAATGGCAACCAGCCGCGACAGCATTGTTGACCCAAATACAAAAGACATTCAATCGACTCTGAACTGTATTTTGTCTCAAATTGTTTTTTACTCTTTCGCTCCTTTTTATGGCCTTGCTTAAGAGAGTGTCAAAATTAGGGCATTATGAAGCGATCATGAAGTTTGAAAGCACCAATGAAAATGAAATAATCTACACTCATACTAACTGCTTATAAAAAGCGTACCTTTCCACTTTATAGCTGATCAGCTCCAAGATGCTTTAGCCTTAAAACTAAAGTTAAGGGCAGGATTATATCAAATGTATAAAATCAAGTAGAAGGCACATGAAGAATGCGATAATGCTGTAGACTGATCTTAAGTTAAGATTCATACTTCTCTCTTTGATAAATGAATCAGTAAATTAAACAGTTGCAAGCCTTTATATAATTTATGACCGCTTTTTATAATTTAAATATTTTTGTTAATTTTTATATACTTCAATAAATTTCATATGAAACAAAATTCATATTCAGAAAAACATTTAATACATTATTTCAGAAACACATATACGATTATAAACAGCAATGAATACGAAAATCTATTCAGGATTTAGCGAATAAATTTAAATTAATTCACTTTCTTCAAGCATCTGTGGCATGAGAGAAATGTGACGACCAAAACACTTACGATAGTCAACAGTATATTTCCAACATAAAACTATTCTGCACCCACTGATTGAAAAAATGTAAATTCCATTTATAAATCTTAGAAGAAAATATATATAAATAAATGCAAAAGTGCAAAAATACGTCGAGGTGCAAATTGCAGACTGCAATTCATGTTACGAGTATAAATAAAAATAAAAATATAAAAAAAAATTGAACGGTGTTGGCAAAACGGGACCAAAGCGAGTTGCAGGTGGAGGGTCAGTGCAGCAGGTCGCGGCATGGCAGTGGCAAGGGGAAAGCGTGGTACCTGCTGCTGCTGCTGCTGCTGCTGTTGTTGCTGTTGCTGTTAAATCGGCGGGCGAGTTTTGTCGTCATCAAAGCGCGCGAATGCAGGTGTGTGTAACTGTGTAAGTGTGTGGCTGAGTGAGTGTTGTGTATGGGTGTTTATGTGTGTGTATGATGATATACCGTTGTGGCCGCATGCACACAACAACAACAGCAACAACAACAACAAAACAAAGAGCGCCCGATGCTTTCATGCATTGAATGTTGAGATCTGGTCACCTGGATTCGTTGGTTCGTTCGTTTCGTATCCTCGTCAGCAACAAACGAGCAACGGTTGCCGAGCAGGTTCTCCATGCTATCCACATTGCTCTTGTTGTTGGAGATGTTGCAGTGGTTGCAGTTGTTGCTGCTGTTGCTGCTGTTGCACTTGTGGCCGTTTTTGCTGTGCGCATTTAAACGTCAGTTTCACGTAGTTAGTTGGCTTGTTAGCAAATGTACGGTACTTTTGCTAACACACACGCACAACAGCAGCAACAGCAATTGAAGAGCTCAAATACACCAACACTCACACACACACACACACACGCACAGCCACATACACATTCCAACACACACATACCCAAACCCACACTGAAAACATCAAAGTGAAACAATTCATTTTTAATGCATAATCAAAGAATTGGCCAAGGCTTAAGCGAAATTTTCAATTGATTGATTTTATTGTTACGCTGCTGAGGTGGAAAATTGCTTTTCTATTTTGAGTAGCTTACATTTAGTGTATACCATTACTTAAAATGTCATCTTTGCGCTCAAAATCTATTATATTCAGTTCACTTTTCTGTTATTGGTTTTCTTTACGCTCATAACTGTAAACACAACGTATAAAAAAAAGTATTCCCTGATTTTATTTTTTCGAGGTTACTCAATTTGATTTATTTTTATGAAATATTTCTCACATGCCTGACGAGGATGATGATGATGAACTGTGTGCGCGGGGAGACTGGGCGGGTGGGAGGATGCGAAGGGGGTCTGTATCAAAAAGAGCAAGTAAGTGAAATGAAAGAAATGGGCACAATGTGCAGCACAGGTGCTTGCCACGCCCAGACTATGCAAAAAGTGGGCGACCAGTGCTAGGTAAAATAAAACTAAGGTAAAGCTAACAGAAAAAAAAAAGAAAACTGAAAAGCAAAAACAACAGCGGCAACCTTTGCTGCTTGAAAGAATAAAGGCCGCCAGTCATTTGCAGTTCTGAGCAGGGTTGAGGGCGAGCTGGCTGAAAGGAGAGGGGGTGGAGGGGTCGTGATGGTTAGTTGCTGGGGGCTTGGCACAGGCCTAGTTGCAACATGAGTATTAGCTTCATTTTGAGCAGCATTTAGCCATGCCACAAGGCGAACCAAAAGCGGCACAAATACACCGACCCCTCCCACTCCCTCGGCTGCTTCAGATCTGCCTCGTCTTTGTAACTATGTTTGCGTTTTTGTTGGCAGGCCTCAAATGAATTGAATGTGAAAAATTTAAATGCAAACAGCCGCAGTCAACGCAACATGCAACCTGCTCTCCGATGCTGAAGCTGCTTTTGCTGCTGTTGCTGCTGCTGCTGTTGCTGTTGCTGCTGCTGCTGCTACTGATGCTGATACTTGATGCAGATGCTTTCTGCTTGTGTTGCATTATACAAGCCGACCTCCGACAACTAACCGTACACTCAGAAAAATAGTATAAAGATTTGCATTCACATTTCGCTGAAAGACCAAATAATTATCCAAATTTACTAAATAAATTCATTTAAAATATAAACTTCAGCAATAAAAGCATCTATTTAAAAAATGTTTACTCTTCAGAGCCATATTCAACTCTTTCCTAACAATTCCTTTTGGTTATTGGAACTATCAAAAAAAAGTAAGCTTGAATTTAAGTAGCTTTACTCACATCTTATTCAAAAATGTTTAATGTTAAGAAACATATTACCAAATAGTATAAACGTCAACTCTTATTAAAAGTGTTTACAAACTTACATTTTAAAACTTATAAGAAGATAATATATCTATATATAATATATATTTGTATATAGATAATAAATCACGTTGCTTAAATTGCCTTTATTTCTTTCTAAGTGTAGCCCCCTCTACACCGCGCAGACTATAGTACAAAATGCCCCCAATGCTGTGCAAAGTTCATTGTACCGCGCTTAGGCTAAGAGTCGCAGCAGCAGCAGAGGCAGCAGAGGCAGCAACAGCAGCAGCAGAGGCAGTAACAGCAGCAGCAGCGTCGCTGTCGCAGCAGCCGAAAAGGAAAACGCCGCCGCTTTTGATTGCCAACGGCTTGTGATGACAAGGGGGTGTTGGACGACTGGTTGGGGGGGGGGGGGGGGGCGTATAGTGGGTGTGCTGCTTTATAGTGCTATAGGTAGTCAGGTCATAGACTTCAGCGCCTCACTGTGCTTGTTACTTAGGCCTCCACAACACACGCACAGCATTTTTCTCATATTTGTTTTTCTTTATTTTTTTTTTCTCATCAGAGATTTTTATTGTGGCAGAGTGTGTGTTAGTGATTTTTTTTATTTTTTATTTTTTTTTTGGGTGCGTGTTGATGTACTGTTAGTGTTGGTCGTTTGCCTCAGTTGAATGGAATTTGAATGGGTTGCCGGAGTGGCAGAGTGACTTTCATTGAATATTCTGTCCTGACTAACAGCTGTTAGTTTCCTGTTTCCCCCAAACGTAATAATATAAAAAGGTTACGATTACTAGGCAAGAGAGATTTGTTTTCTTACAAATTTACAAATACAAATAGTTTAAGAAATCCCGACTTGTTTGCCGACCAAGTTGCTCTTTCAAAACTTTGTTTAACAAAATTCAAAGCGATTGTGTCACCTTAAAAGCCCATTTCATGTGGTCAACTGATTGACTTTCTTCATCGTCCGTCTCATTGTGTTTACCTGTTGTACACACACACATCACATCATCAATGTTGGGTTCGATACACTCACATCTATACACACACACATACACAGACACGATGTGTGCACACTTTAGCACCTTCTCCATTCGCTCCATTCTCTTTGACTTTGGCAAACTGAACTTTCTCGTGTTTTGAAATTGACGCATGCAAAGTCAAAGTCAACTGAAACCCTTCACACACACACACACACACACACAAACACAGACACACACACACACACACTCGGCTACAAAATTAGCACTTTAGAAACTACGCATGGCCGGCACACATGCCAGCGAAATTAGCGACTAACCAACCCACAAAACCGAATCTATTCCTCTTCTCTCCACCTCCACCTCTCCTCTAACTTCTCCGCTCCTCGCCACTATTCTCTGCTCCTCTCACTTTAGTGGATCTTATTCGTGGCACTAAATATTACGCTGTAACGCGTTCAGAGCATTTTCCAGTTACTAAAGAGTCTGCTATACAAATGGTCTATGCTACGCCTCCGCCTCCGCCTCCGCCTCCGTCTCTTGAACACCCGCATCTCATTCGGCTTGCCAACCCGCAGCATTTTCATTATGCAGCGCACGCGTTCGCCATGAGTTCTGGCAGTTATCTATGAAGTCCTAGACGCGCCGACTGCCAGATAAGCAGCCACATTAGCACACACCTGCCTCCACCATCAGAGAACCCCCCACCCTGCCACATTACTCCCTTTA
The DNA here is from genome assembly GCA_035044125.1 of Drosophila ochracea. NCBI lineage: Eukaryota > Metazoa > Arthropoda > Insecta > Diptera > Drosophilidae > Drosophila > Drosophila ochracea. The sequence goes on along the minus strand of JAWNML010000059.1, from coordinate 6,498,504 downwards.
CATCCGTTCTGTCTGTCTGTCTCCTGCAGAAAAATTCTTTTTTTAGAATTTAGTCAGCGAGAGCTGCCAGAGAAAGCCATAATGGCACACATTCTTTGACAATGGCCCAACAAATCTAAATCTCTGATTTTTTTTACTACTCAGATTTAAATATCGAATGTGTTTGCTGAATCAGCAATTTCGTGAAACCAAACAATAAACAACCTGAAGTTTTTTTATGTTTATAATGCAATGCAATTTAATTTACTTTGTTGTGAGACTATTAACTGTAGCTTTTATGTTTATTGTCTAAAACTAAATATAGATATGCTAATTGATATTACATTTTAAATAATTTTCTGTAACAATGTATAGATAAAATTTGTTTTTCAAAGAACTAACTCAAAAATTGATTATAATTTGCAATTTTTTAGTCTTATGTTAATAGCTGACCATAAATATTCTATGTAAATGTTGTATTCAGTCTATTAGCTGGTTTTTTATTAGAAGCTGTAGAACTCTGAACGGGTATCTTTAAATAGGGCCATTACGCAACGAATGAACCTTCCGACATTCCATTGTGCGGTGCGTCATTCATTCGCTGGCACAAGTCTTGATTTCAGTGGTTTCTTTGTTAACAGTTAATGATGGCCTACGATGGCAGACTTTTCACTTGCAGCCACGAGATAATTCACACACACACACACACACACATAGAAGCACGCACCTACAATGTGTATGCAAAGCACATAAATTACGCATACGCCGCATCGGCCAGCCTGCCAGTCTCTATTTATTTTTGTGATATTTTTTTCTGTTGCCTGTGCCCCGAGTCGTGGCCGTAGTCTCTGGGCCATTCATCATTTTTCATGGCGTTGACACTTTCACTTGTTTTAGCAAACAAACACACAACAACAACAACGACAACAACCTGCAGCAAAGTTGACAAGTATATTTTTTATAGCCAGAAGGGGGCGTCTCCGACTCTTTTCATGGTGTTGGTAACGCTCTGTCAAATTTATTAGTTTTAGTATAAATTGACAACGACGGCAATTTGTTTGTAAGTCGTTCGTGCTTTAATACAAATATATTTGTAGTTAATATACCCTGCTAAATTGATCCTAATGACATAGAAAGGCGTTTCCTTTCTCTACTGTTGGATATGAATGCTATTCCTTTGGGAGGTGATAAATGTATGAAAGTAGAATATGTTTTTTTAACAGGTAACTCACAAAACTTTTTCACAATCGCCTTGGGAGCTAATAAAACGATAACAATGTATTTCTGATTTTGCAATTGCAAACTAAAATCACAAGCAAATACTCACATTAAATAATCAAAGTGTCTGGAGACGCTTTTAAGCATTTACATCAAATCTATTTAAAAAGTATCTCGAAGTCGAGCTGATACTGAAGCAGTTATTGCTTTATTTATCACACTGTTGTCATCTTCTTGACTTTTTTAACTGTTTTTGTTTTTTTTTTTTGCGGGACACTGGCTTTAAATTTCACTCTTAACTTAGATTTATGTGTAGACCTTACCTGAAATTATCATAAATTGCCCCTCATTACGGCTATAACAAATAAAGTGTAGCAAAAGCAAAAGCGAAATTCAAAAAAGTAAAGCACAACATAAACGAGCCGACAATAAATATGAAAAGCGTTTTTCATAATGTGCCCATGGCTCACTTCAGTTCAGTTCAGTTGAATTGAGATGACTTCGGTTCGGTTCGGTTTGGGTTTGGTTTTTTTTTTTTTTGAATGGATGCTTTGGCAGTTAGTCAGTGAAAATCGCTTTCATCTGCAGCACGTAGCGAAGGAAAACCAATGGCAAAGTGTTGACTGTCCAACCAAGCAGCAATCCAAACCAACAACAATTCAACAATCCATCCAATCCAGATATCTTTAATGCCTTCACTTTTATTGTTGCCGACAACATTTTTTGCTGTTACTCTTGATGTCTTCATTATAGTGCTGTGCCAAGCATTATAAACAAGTTCAGGTAAATTTTTGATGAACTTAATTAACATTTGGCACGGCTCTTTCAATGTCAATGGCAAGTGGTGAGTGCACGCAGCTAAATTATATTTTATTGTCTACGTATACGTAATGAGCTAATTTCTTTCACTAAACATGAAAAACCAAAACCATCTTAATGACAAAGAGCCATTTCTTTTGTTCATTCAACATTGTTGCGGGCCCATACGAGGAGACAGAATGAGGGAATTGTTTGATTAATATTGCGATGGCATACTGCGAATATGAAGGCTATGTCTTTATTTATATAACAAAAGTAGCAATTGTTTATTTTCGGGACTTTTGCGGCCCACAAGCCACAATTTGAATTCAAGTAAAGGTTAACCAAAGACGTTGAACAGTCAATGCACTCAACTTAAATGTTAAACGTGTCTTGAGAACTGTAAATTTAACCACTGGCTTAAGCAGAATAACTAATGTCAACCTCTATCATTAAGCCATTTGGAATGAGAGAATGTAAAAGAGCTCGACTAGGAGATACCCTGCGCCGAGCTTTTGAATACATACTAGACTTGGAAATAGTAGTTTCTTCAATATTATAAAACGTTTTGGTTAGCAAAATCTGTGTTGCTTTTCCGATCTAAATAATATTATAGTTGATTAAATGTCTAGGTATCATTTTAAATTGCATCGATAAATTTGAAGTCTCTTACATGGAGGGCCAAACTGACTTGGCCAGATCAACTCACATCTTAATGTTGATAAAATATATATGTACTTTATAAAGTCGGAGATGATTTGTACCGCCGATTACGTTACATAATTGTCAACTCTATAAAAATTGTATAAAAATTAACAAACTAGCATTTAATAGTAGCGCTTATGTGCCACATTATCGCTAACTAAAGTATATGCTTCAAGCTACCCGCTCAGGTTTTAATTTGTCATGGAGCTTCAGCTGCAATCAATCTTCAAATCGACCAAAACATGTTCTTAACTTCGCCAGACGGCTGCAGCTCCCCATCCCCGTCCCCATTCCCACCCTTCTGCGAAGAGCTAGTCTGGCAAACACACATTTTACATTAACAAACACTTGAGTACGAGGCAATTCACTTAACTTTATTTGCTTGGGGAGTCTCGAGTCGAGAGTAAACTACGGCAATCTATCTATCATAAGCCATGAGCTTCATATACCGTGCATTCGTATTTACAACTCACTTGGTCACACTTGACCCAGCAAACCAACAGACCCAATAGCGGCGACTCCTCGTTACGCAACTCGATCAGATGCCACTTTTGTGGCACCCAAGCCGCACTTCAACGAGAGTCACTTGAAAAATGGAAAACTGCTAAGCCATAGAAAAAAGGTGTAGAGCAAAGAAAAAACTAAGAAAAAATTGTAAAATAGTCGCAATTTGTTGTTTTTATTGATTAGCTATTGGTATTGGTGCGAATGCTTGGCCTTGGCAAGTGTGCTTCATCTATTGAAATGGAATTTTAAATTACAAAAAAGCATGCGAGGCACTTCCTCAATGCGAAATATTTTACTGCCCACATCATCTGAATTCATCAGCGTATCTGCTATGAGAAACCTCATTATCATCATCATCATGAGTTTTTTATTTTTATTAGTTTGGTTTTGTGGCCATCTGACATTTTGGTCAACATCTTTTTAATCTCTTAACGTTGTGTATTTTGTTTTTTTTTTATAAATTTTACGCTTCATTGTGCACGTTGAGTTTTGACTGTTGTTGTTACTGGTTTTATAGTCTTGAAATTAGCATATTTAAGAAATTTACTCAGCCCGCAAAACTCTATGAGACATTAACAGAAACTTTGTCATTTTTATCGGCATCTTACATTTGAGTTGTTTGAGTTCCGTTCAATTCGCCTCTTTTTTTTCTATTTTCGTCTGAGTTCTGCTGGCTTTCATTGTAGCAATGAAAAACTTTTCGTGGAGTTGTTGTATTCGATAAACAGGAAATCGCAGACGAAATGTCGTTTCGATATTGATAAACAAACAAAAGTTGATGACAGTTGTCCGTATCCATGTTATTATGATGCTTGACTTGACAAATACATTTGTAATATAGTTTTTTGTTTCTTATGCTATTGCTTATAAGGTTGTTGTATTTATAATTATAAGCAGCCGGTTTATTTAGCAAGTTCTTTATTCAAATTTACGCAGAACGTGACAATAAACAGGTTAATACTAATAATATAAAAACTGAAGATGAGTAAAGAGATTAATAATAAATAAATTTGATCGATTGCCTGAGAGATATGAGAATACAGATGTTTCTCTTTTCTTTAATATTCAATAGCTTATTAATATTATTTAATATGGTTAGCACATGAAATATTTGTAACAAGCCCTGCCAGAGGAATTAAAGTTAACAAGTTCATTTCCAGTTACTTGAAGACTTTAACAATGATTTTCAACAGAAAAAGCAAAACTCAATGCACTCCACAACCTTTCGAAATCATTTCAACAATTAATCATCCTTCGGGCAAGAATCCAAAGAAATGATCTCTACTATCCAAGCACTGACTTTACATTTCTTAATACATACAAATCATATTTTGATACAATTTGGCATATGGTAAAACCACCTTATAAATCACGAACAAAAAAAGTAAGGGGAGCAGCTAAATCACGTAGCAAATCACTTTACAACTGTCAAGCATACAATGCTAAACAGCAAAAGAACACAATAACCCAAAATCCCCAGCTCTCAACTCTGTCCCCACATCCCAATACCCATCCCCAACTGCTTGGACTGTCCAAGGTTTGACTTTATCACACAAATTGATTGCATGCAGGTCCAAGCCATATGCCAATATATTTGATTGATAACTTATTAGTTGGGTTGCTTTCATGTCTGAGACTGAAACTAATCCCCAAGGGAGCAAATTTGGGAGGGCAGGGCGTGAGATGCTGGGCGCTTTTGTGGCTGCCCATTTTCAACATTTTGCATGGCTCTGCAAAACTTTTGTCTTTTCTCTCGGACCGTTTATCGACTTAAGCTGAACGCATGAATGAATGCCTCATAAAGATGAATACACCCGACAGATACGAATGTAGTCACCACACCCTCCCTTAAGCCATCTGGTTTTACAGCAACAGCAACAGCAGAACACAAAATTTAAATATGTATGTATATAGCATTTTTGTATTGCTTATAAAAATACAAGTTTTCTCTCTCAAAAATTTAAACGACTTTCGGGGAGCTACAAAATTTATTGACGGTCCAAGCCAAATGCTAATACAAACAAGCGGATTTTGCGGTTTATGCAAATTGTTTAGCCCAAAGTCACAGCCAAAAATAACAACAATTCTTTTTTATTTTATTTTTTGTTGTTATTTTCCTATATATTTTTACTTATTTGCTTACGCGTATATTCATGTCTATGTGTGTGTATATTTGTTGTGTAAAGTTTTGTTTACTATAAAACTCAGTAATGGTTAAACGTTAATTCGTGTGAGAGCCAAAAAAAATGCAAGAAAAACAGCTAAATCGGAGCTGCATCTACTCAAACCAGCCGATTATAAGATAGCTTAAAATTGTTGCCAAGATTATCTTCACTTTAACATTTTTAAGATTAAGAGTAAACATGGAAAGCTAGTAAGCGTATAATAATGATGAATGATGCCACCACAGAAGTAACAAACTGCAACATGCGCTCTCTAAAAATCGCACTACCCCATTGGTAGCAACCAGTAGAAAAATCAAAGTTATTTTTTTGTTAAAATGTATTCAACCTGCATGGTCATGTGTAAGCAAATATAGTATACATATATATATGTGTTATATATATATATTTATAAATATATACTTATTTGTTGCTCAGCTGTCAAACTGTGCAGTTCAAGGCTGACGCTGGCCGACTGCCTGGCGGGAATTGGGATTGGTAGCGAGTTGCGTATCATTTGCTTTGGGGTCTCCTTTCTATCCAAAAAGTGCGGGTGGCAAATGCCATCAAGATAATGCCAAATGTTGTTGCTGTTGTTTTTTTTTGTTTTGTTTTGTTGTTGTTGTTGTTGTTGTTTTTATTATTGCTTGCTTGCTCTTGGTATTTATTTAAGAGCCGTCAAGTTCTTGGCGCAGATTCCAAAAATCACTGGGTATGATTAATTTTCATTTTCATTTTGTATGTTTTCGGTTTGGGGCCAGCTCACAGATTTAGGTCCAAAAGTAACGCCCAACAGCAATAATTCATTTTGCAGGTCCTTCGTGCCTGTGTCGACGTGTTGAATTTGATGAAAAATCTTTTAAATTGAATTCATCGCTTCATACAACATTTGGTTAACATTTCAAATGGAAACATTTCTGCCCCAACTCAGCTGCGCAATTTTGCGAGTGTGTGTTTGCATGTGTACATGTGTGTGTGTGTGTGTGGATGTGGGTGTTGTTTATTTAAGCCACTGTTAGCAATTCAACTATGGGACCGTTGTATTGATTGCATTTCATTTTTTATGGTACCTATTTGAATTTTTATTCATTAGTTTGTTAGATTGGTTAGGTTGTAGCATGTTTTTGGCACTTCACTCGGCAAATCGGACGTGTTTCTGTTTACTTACCCATGTTGTCTAAACTTTTGCAACTAAAATCTGCGATTTGCTTTGAAACGATAATAAAACATACGATTTAAAGGCAATTTCGTTGGAACAATTTAAAGATCTTCAATTTTAAATTTGATCTTCATTTCGAAAAGTTGGCCAGATAAATTGTATTGCTTGTCGACAATAACTTTGATTCAGAATATTTACTTGTCGAGTTATCTTATTTAAAGTATTCTTGCTTGCTTTGGCTCAAAAGTTTACTTATAAATTGTAAACAAAATTCAAACTAGTCGACTTAACGATTCCATAATAACTAGAAGCCATTTTTAAGACCATTTCGATATCAGTTATTATTTACGTTTAATAGTTGCCTTTATTTATTTGCTAGCATCCCATAATTATTCATGTACCCCAGGCAAAGTTTTAAATGCTAGTAAATCTTTTGTTCGATACTTTTTGGTCTCAATTGCTTTGGTTTGACTTTGACAGCTCTTTGTGAGAAGTATGGAAACACGCATTTAACAAAACAAAAGCCATTTGAGAATCGCTTCGGCTCCGGCTCCAGCCATAGCCAGTGGCAATGGCAATTGCAGCTGCTCTTCTGTTAGTTATTTCATTTTAGTTTTTGTTATATTTTATTTACGCTTTAGCTCGTATTTGTTTCCATTCTCTGCTCGGGTCGACGGTCACAGCAGTTAAAGCAACGAAAAACTGTCAAAAAAAAACTTTTTTTTATCGTTTTGCGGGTGTCTCCCAGTTGGATAGGCAGAGCCAGGAAACAACCAGCAGCACAAGCAGAACCACAAAACAGTACTGCAACTTTGAACACACACACACACAAAACACGAACACACACATGGACATGTGGTGTACATAAATAATTTGTGCATAAAACTAAATTTCTTAGCAAATAAATTCAAAATATACGTTTATCTCTATTTAATATTTGCATTTTCGCTGATTTTTCCTTTTAGGTAAGGCACAAATTTAAAATTTATAACTATTGGACAATGGGATTACTTTTATTGGGCGAACACCGAACAGGGTTTATGGGGTAAGTAAGACGTGGTAACTGGAACAAATTCATGTTTGGCACGGGCTCAATCCAACACACACACAACGACAACAACAATAGTTGACCTTCAGCGCTGGCGGAACAATGGGCGTCAAAAATGGCACTGGTTTATTGCAATTGGCTGGCAATCCACCTAAAGATTCGCATCAAAATTCTTGGGTGTTTTTTTTGGGTCAGTTGGTCGTCGCCGAGTCGCTATTTGCAAGTATTATTAGACAGTCGATTGTTACTTATAGCTGTATATTTTTCGCTTTCCATGACACTTCCGCTTCAAAAGACGGCGAAGTCTACAACAGGTGTGGATTCTTGCCAAAAGTGTATTAGAAAACTATATAAACAATTTTTATGTGTTTATTTTAAGCACATCTTACTGCCAAAAATGTTGTTCTTCATTACAATTTATATGACAACTCTCATAAATAGTTATTTGTATAAGAAATAAAGTTTTGGCAGCTGAAGCTATAAATTGATATGCGGATTCAGATGACTAATTTCTCGATTAGTATTGTGCAGATACACCTAAAAATTGTCCTACAAAACTTGTACTGAAATTTTTGTACAATTATCACATTGTTTTTCTTCGCTGTGCCCCAGAGCTCCTAAATAGATATACAACATTTTTAAGTTTGTATTTTATTACTTTGTTTATTTTATTTTTGAAATTCCTGTAAGGTTTTCGTGCTGTGCAGCTTAGGGGCCCATTAACTCAGTGGACCGGTCCGCCCCTGGTTGGTTCACAGTTAGTCTTATTGTCGCCGCAATTTCAACAGTTGCAGCCTTGAGTTGCCAGTTAGCAGCTCCATAGACATAGCTCAGACCAACTTGATTGCATCTAGCACTCCGTCGCAAGTGTTTTATGTTTACACTCATTTTCGTTGAAATTAGCATTTTAATTTATTGTCTCGTGCCTGTTTCTGGTGTCTCCATAATACCCTAACAGAGGGTACTCTAGAGAGACTACTTTAAAACTCGTCTTTAAATAGCGATTCACAGCCTTCGAACAGTCTGCTGTGAATTTTACAACAGTTATGAAAAAAAGAAGACTTTCCATATGCATTGGAGATATATAATAATGAAATTTAGTGTAGAAACTCTATTTCCCTGCTGTTTGTCTTTATTATATTAATTGTTTATTTAAATGTATTCAATAAACAAAAAAAGTATATATATAGAGCTGAACTAAATGAAACTTGGTATACAAACTATTTTTATTTATCTGTTATTGATTTGCATTAAGCTCTCTTATCTTTTGCCCATCAACTTAACTACTATATTTATTTATTTAAATTAACGTTAAGCTAGTGTACTTAATCTGTTGCATACCTCAGTTAGTTCCTCTTTTGTTAAAGACTCTTTTTGGCTCGTTGCACAATTCATGAAGCTGTCGCCGCTGTCTTTGGCTCTCTTTACATTTCGTTTTCCACTGTTTTTGTCGTTTGTCTTCCGGCTTTGCCGTTTTCTTACAATTTATGCACTGACCTGTTTTCATTTATCTCCCTGCTTGCCCCCTCTTAGCTGGTTAAACGCTGATTGTTACCTTTAATTAATATTATAGTTGATTTTTGCAAGGTGTTGAGTCACTCACTCACTGCATGCACTGATTTAATGACATTTTCCATTGTTTGCATAACGAACAATTGTGATTACTTCATTAGAAAGTTTAATAATAAACAATAAACGGGATTAAAGCATTTAATGCTTAATGAATTAACGGGAAGCTTGAAAAGCATTTTATTTTATTCAACCGCAAGCCGCAATTGCTGCAAATCTTCGTTGAAAAAATCTGTTTTATTGAGTTGAGCCTTAAATTTTAATCAGAACTTTCATTGGATGAGTTATAAATGCTTTAAATCATCAATCATTTATTATTTAACACTTGAGTTTCTCACTGATTACTATACGCCTGATCAGCTTAAATTATTAATTCAGATTTAAAGCTAATTTTTTAATAATATTTCAATATTGAAATATCGGATACACATTGTGTAATATTTATTGCAGACTCTGCAATATTTGTTCCGCTGACTTTTCCACCATTTGTCAATATGTACACGATTTATGCAAATGTAAATAAATAACTACACATTTGTCCTTATGCGCTGTACAAATATATGAGCATATTTACATACATTCATACATACATATTCATTCGGAATTATTATTGTTTGCGGCTCAGTTAATGCATTCGTTGTGTGCTTTTGGCAGCAAGGAGATAAACACTATTTTATTGCATTGTGGCAGCGAAAAATGCATACGACAGAAGTGCTTAAAATAAATGATACGCATTGTATGCGGCGCTATTTTTATAATAACCAAACAATTATATGCATGCATAAGGTAATATTCCTTTTGAAGGATTTGCAGAAAAAAAAAATGGAATACGCTTAATACGCAATTTCTTTGCAATGTGGTTTAATTTATTAAATTTGTTAATTAAATGTTAAAAGTGCATTAATATTTGTCAGCCGCATGAACCAGCTTTTAACAGCGTTTCAATCTGTGTTTTTTTAGACAGCCTGGAAATATTAAATTTAAAATGTTATCGAAAATATGTTGCTAACTGTTTTTGAATCAGTTTTATTCAAAATGAGTTTGAGTAAAGTGTAAAGCTACCGTTCAAAGTATTTAATTGATTACACAGCTTCATTAATTATAGAAATATTTTATTATCATATTGTGGAACCACTTCAAAAACACGATTGAACTATTTTATAAACCTAGGCAGTCTGTAAACTTATTTATAACTGTTCCAAATAAAATAATATAAAATAAGTTAAACAATTACTTATAAAGCATTTTATAGCAACAACTTTTTAATTTACCCAATTGCACAGAATTTAAGTTAATTGTTTTATCTATCCATTTGGCATGCACTTGTACAATTATATGAAAATTCGTTTACGTTATAATGAAAAACGACAAGCCGAAAACGGACTGAAACAAAGCCAACAGAAAACTCAAGCAATTGCCGAAACCTAAATAATTGTATGCAACTGCAAAAAGTTGCGAAAGCGGCAGCAAAACTTTTCAGTTTATCATTTTCCATTATTGTTGTTTTTTTTTTTTGTTCTTCCCTTTTTTGTGTTTTATTTTTCTTCTCTTGTTCCCAGGCTAGCTGACATTGTCTTGTTGAAAAATTGTGCATATTTCCGTTTTCAGCTAGTCGCATGCGTGAGTGTGTAAGAATATGAGTGTGCGTGTGTGTGTGTGTGTGTGTGTCTGCATGTGTGTGTCAATGAGTCTGTGTGTGAATGTTGTTTGGGATCGCTGGCTCCTAACCCCCCGTCGACCTGTGCACCTTAGTTGGTATATGTTTGTGTCTGTTGATGTCTGCGCATAAATTAAAATAAAATTCATTTTCATTTTTGCAGACAAACACCTAAAGAGAAACACACACACACACACACAGGTCCAACTTAGCCAGCTGTGCATGTGTGTGTATAAATTTAAAAACCAAGTGCAACATGACAGATAAATGCACAACTTTAACGCAATGCAATTTTAATGCAAAACTGCGGAACGATTTTCTGCCTCGTAAATTTAAATTAAAAATTCGTCATAATCTTTGCGTGGCCCTCAACTCGTATCTGAACTCTGTCGCTGTCGCTGTCGCTGTCAATACCAACAGCATTTCCAAAACCCGGAGTTCCTCATTTACTGACAGCCAGTTCATGCATGAATAGCTAAAGCCGCAAAAATACTTTTTTTCTTTGCTCTGATGTACAACATGTTGTATTGATGAAATTTTCATTTGCCACACAAGTTACTCATTTTTTAGTAATTTTTTTTTTTTTGGGAAATATGTTTGGCAATATCTGGAAATTGGGTTGTGTGGTTGATGAACCAACACATCTGCAAATGAAATGAAATCTAGCGAGTTGTTCAATCAAAATCACTCACAGTGGTAGAGGCAAACCACTTGAAGCAAACTCTCGGACCAAGTGTTTACTGCTCTTCAATTCGAATTTGATAGTTTAAAATAAATAAAATACGAGTACTTTATTAAATTCCTATTTGTGTGTTATCTAGTGTCTGCTTTGACTTAATTCAAATACTCTGCCAAAATCACGTACGCTAGCTAACTGAAATTGATTACAGTGTAACTCGGGTATCAATCATGCAAACGGCACCAGACACTCAGTTAATTTTGCCACCGAGCGCTGTGTAAATTTCTTCGTCGTCAATATGTGGCATATTCACAAACTGACGACTGATTGCGTATACGTAATGTGACAGTCACTGCAAAAATATGTTACGTATGCGACGTGTGTGCACAAAAATAGTTGAGACTCGTCGCCGAGCGACACTGGTTGGATTTAATAATGGGTTAGGCAGGGTAGGGGGAGGGTAGTGTGTGGTATTGCGCCTGGCAGATGTGATTTTTAATTTTACAATTTTTGACATTTACCTTTGCATTTATATTAGATTTTACGAGCCCAAAAATTTGAGCAGGCCAACCAGACTCCCCACACACATACACACACACACAGGTTGCTTCTTTATCGGGTCAATGGAGACTGACAAGCCGAACGGGTCGAGCCCCGAATCGTTGCAAGCGTGACGAATGGGATTCGCTTCAACTATGTGTGTGTGTGTGTGTAATTTGGATGTGCTGCAACATATTCCACACTCGTTCACATGCCAGCCACGCAGCATGGGTGGGTTGGATGTGTGTGTCAAGGTAACCAAATGTTCCAGCACACGTACGACACGAGTTGCAGATAGCAGTCGCTGCAGCCACTGGGAGCTCAGTTGGCAGGTTCAGGCTTAAATGTTGACTGCAACTAATAAATTTCACTGGCAGACTTCATTTTGCAGTTGGCCATTAAGCCATTTATGCACACTGGCCTACGGCGACAGGTTTAATTAAAACATTAAATTTGTAAAATGTCTCAATTTGACTTCGATTTGCGGGCTGAAAGAAGCGCACAAAATTATAAATGTATGTGTGTCGAGAGAGACAGAGATAATGTCTTGGCCAGTTGCCTGCGGCATGCCACAGTTTGCTGCAACATCATTAATTGCAGCAGTGTATACCAAAAAAAAAAGCAATAACCGCTGACAAACTGCGCTTCAATCAGTTCACAACGCCGTCGGCGAATTGCTGACACAAAATGTTGTTGCAGCCACAAGAGAAACAACAACAAAAAGCAGCAAGCGACAGCAGCAACTTAATTTTAACAATCATTGCGTTTATTTAACGCAAGTAATAAGAATTAAAGACTTGCACCAGAACAGCTTTAATACCTACCACCATTTACTGTAAGCAGTAATTAAGCTTTGATAGCCACCGGAAGTGGGAAATTTATGTTTATTAATGAAACATCAACATTACCACGTTTAGCACCAACCAGAAAAAATTTCCCAAACTCTCAATGAGTAATTGTTCATTTTTATCGAGCAGTAGAAAAGACAGCAGCAATCCAAAAATAATACAAAAAAAAAAAACCTTTTATTAAATTTTCCTTGCAGAGATTTAACTTTATTTATGGCCAGCTAAAATCGGTAACAATTTTATAAAAATGCTACATATTTTATAGAATTTTTCCATCACGGACTTTTAATAGGTTTTCAAATAAACTAAGCTGCCTATTTGCACAATTTAAGCTTTAAATTTGAGCGTTTAAATCGAAACAAAAATTATTGCCACACAAAGTTTGATAGAAATTTATATTTTATTTTTATCAAAATCGATTTGGGAAACGTCGAAATTTTATTCAAATTTATTTATTATTTTAAATCAGATTAAACTTAATCGTATAGCTGTCAATAATAGTTGCAGTTCATCTGCCGACTTATATATATATATATATATATATATAAATATACTGATTTTTTTTTGTGTATTTAATAAACGGAGTTGACATAATATTTACTTGATTGAACGGCCACATTTTCTGTTGGCATTAAATAATCAAATGATAATGAATCAATATGTAAAATGTTGTAAACAATTTCTGTCAAAATTTGTAATCATAATGCACACAATTTGCTAACGCAATTTGAGCAACAAGAATATACACAAGTATCTACACGCAGACACACACACACACACACGCACACACGCACACACACACACACACACACACATGCACACACACACACACGGAAAGAGCAGCACACTCACATGGTCGATTTCACAAGCCCAAAACTTGGCAGCTTCTTCAGCTGCTCGTTTCCTGCTCACTCCTCGCTTCCCTCGTCATCATCATCATCATCGACTACATCATTATGCCGTTTACAATGAGTCGTAAAGTAAATTTAAGCGGCTGCCGTTTGACTTTTGTGTGTGCGCCTATTTGACTTTGTTGCCCCTGCCTCCACTGCCAGCGTGGCAGGCTGGCAGACAAAGAGGCAACCAACGTTGGCTACAAATCTCAGCAGCAGCAGCAGCAGCGACGTCAACGTCGATGGTGACGGCAAGAACAATGGCCAGCTATAAGCGGCAAAAGCGCAATAACATTAACCGTTAGGCAGCGCTGTTGCCGTCGCAGCTGCAGGCCAAAAATGTGGCATTTGACCCACTTCTCGTAACGCGTCCCAAACTCTTTCAACGGGTTTTGGGAGCACATTCAATCGTCTGCGTCATTGGCCGGGCAAAGTGTGTGAATGGAGAGCAGTTGCTGTGTGCTGTGTGCTGTGGGGCTTACATTGCCAACTTTATCTGCGTTGCTTTTGGCCATATTTGGCACACATACATACACACTCGCACACATACAGTCACACGCACTGTTTGCCCAGTCAGGCATGCGTTGGTCTATCTCTTAAGCACCCAAGCAGTCTCTTATCTGTGGGTCTGTCTCTGTGTGTGTATGTGTGTGCTTATGTGTGTGTGATTGTGTGCCTCTGTTTGGGTTGGTGTTTGTGTCAAAGTGTATGTGTGTGTGTGAGCGTGTGTGTGTGTGCACTTGTGCCAAGCCACTGACGTAATTTTCTTGAGCTCCAAATGCACTTTTAGCTAGAGATGAAACCAAAGTGCTTGCGATAGTTGCATAAAAATTATCTAAAGGGATACACACAAGTTTTAATTGTTAATTCTTGAGATATATTATATTTACATAACAATATCCTGGCATCCGATGCGATACTCTTAAAACTCATATAGTAAAATAATATATTATAATGTTTAAAATTATATAAAATTATTTAAATTTTAATATAGCTTAGACATGTTACTATAGTTTAGCACAAAGTTTCTACATTCTAGCTAGCTTCATATTTATCCAATTATATATACATTTTTTTATATAGGCTATTTCAAAGTTTCTATATTCTTCGTGATTCATTTGCAGATTCATCGTTGAGTCTGCGCTCAGCTCTTTCGCTTCCAATTTCTGACCACAGTCAACGCGAGTTGTCCGCAACTTTGAGCAAATGTTAGTGTAACTGTGTGTGTGTGTGTGTGTCAGTGTGTGTATCTGTGTGTGTGCATGCTTTAACAGTTGTTTTCCAATTGAATTTCCAATTTGGGTTGCCCATCGCTACTTTTTTTTTATCAATTGGACATATAAACATTAAGTTCGCCTTGCACGTTTTGCGCTTCTCGCTTGCCAATTTAATTAACCATTAAAAAACAAAATGCTTTGGCCTGGACTCCCTGGAAAATCGGTAACGTGCAGACATTTTCATAAATTATTTCATTTTTGCAGCACTCTGGCACTTAAATACCCTGCAGCCATAAAATATGTTTCAGCTGGCGTATCAAAGTTTGAACAAGTATTTAATTGCTATAACAACGATTCTCTGCCGGCACTAAAAATATACAATTAAATATAGATAAATAAGTTACATATGTATTTATTTTCTGCTCAATCCAATGGATCTAAGAGTTTATTAGAGATTAAACTATGAAGTTCGGCATTAGAGTTACTTTATGTTTTATATGTAATACACATAAAATCTGCTCAGTAGTTTAACAAGACTTCGATACTTTATTCACTGCAATCAAATAATTGATAACAAAAAGCTATTCAAATAAATAAGTTTTGAAGTTCAGATTAGGGTGTGCCGGTTGCAGGATATATTGCCAGTCAATGACTACCAAACTGGCAGCATCCTTCATAATTATTATTCAACTCTTGTTGGGCTGGTTTATATGTTGTAATTTATGGGGCAATGCTGGAAATTTACGCAGATTTCTCGACGCTCATATTCCGTGGGCTTTAGCTCGTATGAGTGAGTTTGCCTCATCATCATTTGCCCGTCGTTGTTGCCACTTAACACCTTTTGGCAGCATCTACCACGCCCCAGTAAGCAATGTTAATAAATGCTTCGTCCTTCTCCCAATCCCCGTGCGCCACCTCCTCACCCCGAGGTGCTATCTGCCGTCATCTCTCATAGCTTGTTGGCCGCCCCGAGACACGCGAGTACGAAGAACCGAGTTGATCTGCAAAAACCCAAAAAGACAACAAAAAACAAAAAGCAAAAAAAAGATGTAAGAAGAACCTTGCAACGCCATCAAGTTTTCCCAGCGTTATTTTTGTTTTTGCAGCTCTTTTTGCCCAGGGTATAAGCAAAGTTTTTAAAGCCGCTTATAAGAATTTAAGCGTACCGGTAAAATATTTACCCAGCAATATTTCTCTCAGCTTGTTTCTTGCCAACAATATATATTAATATATCATCTCAAAAAAAAATGCACAGCTTACAATGCTGATATCAATAATCCTATTTTGTCAGTCGCCTTACGCCCAAGAATTATGGGAACATGTGTAAAGTTGAACTTTGCATCTAAGAGCTTTATAGATATTTACGTTTATGGAAACAGTGCTTTAGCACACATAACAACAAACTTGATGTGGTTTTGTGGCTCTAATACATTGAACTCTTTTGGCTAATATTATTGGAATGCCAGCTCGTTTTTTTCTACATTTGTTATACCTATCATAAAATTATAAGCGATTAGCCCAACCAACTAGTGTGGCCTTCGACAAAACAAAAACACCACTTGTGAATAAATATTGATAAATGTGATTAAAGTAGCAGCCTGCTTAAAAATTGACAGAGACCTCTGCTAAATACAAAGCTTTGAGCTGATTAATTGCCAAAGCGGATGTTGTCGCAAGTTGAATTTAAATTTCGAAAGGCCAAACCTTAAGAGATTTTTCAAATGAATTCATTGACATGCGGGTGTAACATTTAACCCACACTATGTTAAGTATACGCACACTCACACACACGCACACACACAAAAGATTGCAAGACGGCTAATTGCTGGCAAACAATTGGCATCTTCAATTACAAATATTTGCAATCGCTCTTCGCCCGACTCAAGACAAGTTATTCAACCTTGTTCGAGTATTTTCAAGTACTCTTGTGTATATCTTCATTTTTCCACACCCCAAAACTCGTAAATTAGACACACACACACAGACAGATAGACAGACACACACACACACACACACATCAGCGTCAAGTGTTTATTTATGCATACAGCAAATTTATAATAAGCTGCTTAAGATTGGATTAAAGGCAGCTGCCGCTGACAAGCCTAATCAGACAATGTGTTACACCTCTTTAACAAAAAAAAAAGAAGAAAGAAAATAAAAGACACACACAAACACAGCAACAACTTTACAACACTCAAATTGACGCACCTTTGAAGAAAAAAAGTGTGTGTCCTCAATTTGTTGTTGCTGCACTTTGGCACGTTTTAATCTTAATTTGAGTTGCTTTCATGTTTTTATGGCTTTTTCCTCTTTTTGTTGGGCTTACTTTTAATTATTGAGCTGTGAATCTTTTAATCGCAGTTCAGTTCAAGTGAGTTTTAATTTTTATATCTTTCTCTGCGCTCAGTTCGCTTATGCGATGACTATGCAAATTTGTGCAGCTTGGCTTGCTGCACGTTTCCCACAGTTGGATTTTATGGGCCATTGTTAAAATAGACCTGCAAACAAGAAAGAAAAAAATGCTCTAGAAATATTTGCTATTTCTTTATGTAAATGCCGCTTCGCTCTCTATTTCATGCAATTAGATCTTTGAGTGCGGTGAATACATTGGTTATGATTGAATCGCTGAAAATCGCTGAATAATTCATGTGCAGGAGAACCTAAGTCCCACTCAATGAATTCTATTTAACGAAAAGATTTTTAATACTTACGACAAATAGAAAAAGTATGTTGAAAATAAAATCATTCATTTCTATTCCCAGCTACTTTTCAATTTGCAACCAAAGCAACAGCCACATACATAGTTCAATAGAAATTGAAAATCTCAACAAGTCCTTGCAGCACCACCATCTCTCTCTCTCTCTTTCATTCTTTCTTTCTCTGGCTGCCATCGTTTCTCTCTATCTATGTCTACCAATTTCTGTCTGCTATAATTCAATTTTCTGTGCGAGAAAAGAATAAAAATGCTTTCATTAAAATTCAACTGCATCAGCAAATTGTAACACTGGCCGCACACACTAAGTGTGTGTATGTGTGTGTGTGTGTATGTGTGTAGGTACCACAAAACCAGCAGCAAATCAATTGGAAATGAACTTCTCCATTCAACAGCTATTTCATGCCAAATTGATTGTGAGAATTTAATTAATTTTTTACCATATTATTGAAAACGACCGCATTGCACATTTATTGTATAAATTGAATTCACTTTTATCATTCAATGAATGTCATTTCATATTTATAAATTGTATATGCAATTTATTTTTGATTTACTAAATGGATTTGCATTTATGGTGTGCAGCGAGCATATTTAGTGGCACACATAACTCTACAGCAACTTATGACTACAATTTCAGATAACAGCAAAATGCATTTGGCAGCTGTAATAAATTAAATAATTATTCTGTGAAAAGTATAGTCTTACCTAACATTTTGGCCATGACTTTAATTAATAGAATAATTTACAACATATTTATGCACAATTAAGAAAATATCCAAATATCTTAACAAGTATTTTCACTGCTCTTGAAGAATTTATTTAAATGGAATATTATGAACATTGAAGCACGCTTACGAGTAATAAATACGAAATACCTAAATCCATCTTTATTTACTATTTTTGCGCGTTTGCATATTTTTGGGTGGTGCGGGTGTTGCAGGGTTGTTGCATGAACTGCTGTGGAAGACTCTTAATTTCCGACATCGCCTCCGACTCCAGCATGTGCACAAAACAATTATAGCCTGTAGGTAATTTAGTGGCACAACATTTACGAGTACCGGATAAAAAAGGCGCAAAAAAACAAATACAAAAAAAAAAAATAAAATAAAAATAAAAAACACAAGCATGAAAGAAAAACTGGAAAGAGAAGAAATGTTTTATGTGTTGTGGCCGTGGGGGGGAAAATGTTGCTTCAGCTATGGCGACGAGAGCGCTTAAAATAATTTCTGTTAAACATGGCCAACAAAACGAGAGTTAGTTTGGGCCATCACACATACCAACTCGGTATGCTATTTGGAAGGAGGCGCCTTTGGCGCAGACTTGGCGTTTACCACTTGGTCTTGGGTATGTAGGCAATTTTCATGTCTGCAGTTGAAGTTGCACAGCTGAATTCAAGTGCTGCCTTGGATGCCTTGCTGCCGCCTGTCATTTGAGAGTAAAGTTTTTTGGTGCTTGGCTAAAATGCCTTAAGGCAACTGGCTTAAAGTGCTACACAACCAGACATTGAGTGTGGCAAATAGGGGACGAGTGGAAGAAATGATTATGTGATTAGATGCGGTTGTGTGTTGTAGACACACATGTAAGTGTAAAGTGTAAATGTTGTCTTGTTATAATTGATATTGATTGCAGGAAACAGTTGCGGTTAACAAAATGAGCAAGTTGAGCCAATTTCACACAACTTTATGGTAATAATTTTATTGCAATTATGTTTACAACTTGAAGTTTACAAATGCACCAAAAGAACATTATAAAATATAAATTCATATCATATGCAGGAAGATTAAAAGCTATGAATAGTTAGCGGTTAATTGGCGGTTTATATAGTGGATAATTCGGATAATTGTCACTAAACAAAAGTCGTGCTCTCTGTGAAAGCACCACAAAGTCTCAACTTGTCGCCAGTGACAATGGCTCGCATGAATTGGGGTCCCAGATAGAGACCCTTTTCGCTTGATTGCGTATCACCATCCAGACGTATAACGTAATCCTTGCTGATCAACCGATTCGATATATCCTGCTCCAGTTTGGGACTCAGTATATCATATAAACTGCCACCGCTACCCATCATCGTATCGCCTGCCGCACCCCGCTTCTTATCGACAATGGTGCAACTGTTCTCATTCCGGAGTATTTCCTCAAACTGACGCTTAACGTCCTCCAGTGAGCTGCGTTTCGGGTACCCAGCGAGTCTCTCAAAGCACTTGTACTGATAGAAGCGACGCTCCAGCTCAGCCAGTTCATCCAGCAGGTCTCTCGCGTTTGGCTGCTCATTGGAGTGGGAGCGCGAGAGGCGGCACAGATCGCCCAAGAGCTGCTCGATGTGTGCGGCAAACAGATCCTCCACATGCGCATTGCTGTAGATGTCCTGTAAAGAAACAAAAATGAGAATTAAAAGAAATGTATTCTACGATTTATCACTTCATACAATTAGTTAATGGTGAATATGCTTTAAAAATTATCTTTGATTTATGGCAACTTACAATCAACTTGAGTATGGCCGTGTGTAGCGTTGGTATAATAGTCAGCCCATAAATCTCACTCATGTTGCGCGTCTCCAGATAGTGCAGCACCTTGAGCGCCTCATTCGTATCATCGAAGAGGCGTCGCTGCCTGGCAACGGGCACCGCCTGTGCCTGCTGCCACACCTTCTGCCACATATTACCCTCGGTAGTCATGCGTACGCTCAACTGATGCTTAGGCTCTGCACCATCTAGATAGTTTATGGAATTATATACCATATATAAGCGCTGACCACTTTCTGCATGCTTACCATGCTGCACCTCCTCCCAGTCCTTAGGACTGTACCAGCGTATGAAGTCCTCCATTTTGCCACGCGGATTGGCCGCCTTGAAGGCCTCCATGTCGGACATGAGGGATGTGCACATCATTTGTGTGCTCAGATCCGAACCGGATCCCAGTTTCAACATAACCTCAGCATCGTCATGCAGCTGATCCTCAGTCTTGGGCACCGGCTCCTGTGTTTCGGGTATATACAGATATTCTTCGGGCTCGTCGAGCAAACGTTCGTCGCCCAAACGCTTTAGGCGACCCTCTGGCTTAAGACTCAACACCGCTTTAGTTGGCGAAACACTTGCAGAAGTGGCCTCATCGCAGTCATAGAATTCGCCTTCGTCCTCCTCCCCATCCTCATCCTCATCCTCGCTCAGCTCAATCTGCTTTTGTTGTTGTTTTCGTTTGCCAAGCGCTTCGCGTTGCACTCGTCGCTCCACGCAAACGTTGAGCATCTGCAGTTTCTGGTGCAAGAGACAGGTGCGCGTGTCGGGAAAACCAGATGCAATCCTATGCCAAGGAGAAACAAGAATTATTAGCAAAGTTTGTGTGTTAAGTATTTAATGAAAGTTTTTAACAACTACTGTGTGAATAGAGTTCAAAATGTGGCATATATTTGAAAACATTTTACAATTCTAAACCCATTTGACAGTTCCATTGTTGCAGAACAGTAAGAACCGAATAGATGGCCTAAAAGATTTAGATAGCCTTCTGCACAGCTTAAAAAGGAGCACTGTTGCAAAACTATTTGAAACTCATTTGATAAGTTATCAAACAGAAATCAGCTTTCGCTATAACTCAAAACGCTACGTGCTGATATGTATCTGTATCTGCAAATATGTGATTCGCTATAAATAAACTGAAAGCCAATTGTAAACAAGGCACATTTTTGCATACGCTTATTTGAAGTTGTGAGTCCCGTATTCGAGCCATCGTCAATAGTATGATAATATGGGCTGACGGTGCGACTTCATCATCATCATCATTGTCATCATCATTGTCATCCTCATACGCTGACGGCAGTGACAATGGCAACCCACATATGATATATGTGTATATATATATATATATATACATATATACGATATATGTAATACATGACACGCACTGTCTTAAGGCGGAGTCTTTGTCACCGTTGCCGCTTGCCTCTTTTGGCCCATTTGGTATTCAAGTGGTTGCCGGCTTTGTGTGCTCTGCGTGGTTTTCGAGTTGTGCATAACAAATGAGTTAAACGTCTCTTAATGGAGTTGGAAGAGATACGAGGGGAACGGGGAGCCGTAGAGGCGGAGGAGGCGTAGCTAGTCCCGTGAGTCATGGAAGAAAAGAGTTTATTGAACCCTCGAACAGTTATAAGTTACATGAATAGCGCTTCTTTTAGCCAAAGAGGAGGTAACTTATTTGGCCAACAGCTGCAGACGACGGATGTGTCCAGTAAGTAGTTGCCAAAACCGCCAGCTCGACCCACTTGTGCATTTGCATAAACTTCGCTTATGAGTTTTGTGTGTACAGCTGCAGTAGCTGCTTAAAAGCTTTTTTAGCCATCTAAAACCAAGTTGACAAGCGTTATCTTGGCCAAGTTCTGCTTAACAAATACTGACCACAATAGAGCCTTCCATCTGCTTGGACAGTAGTTTAAGCTCAAGTGCTCTGCACATCATTAATTGTTAAGGATGAGAGTTGGGGGCGAGGGAAGGGAGGGGGAATCAAGTCAGACTCCAGTCTCATCATCACAAACGCCCAGCCATAAACTGGCCCTAATATATATATATATATGTATATATAGGAGCAGAAACGTTACGTTTTAGTTTTGTGGCCAGGCCAACAACAGCACACAGCAATTTGTTTTCGGCCATTTTATGTTGGCCTAGTCACTTTATAGTTCTATTTATTTCCACAGCAGCCAAGATGTGGGGAATGGATTAAGAGGCAACCACATGCGGAAATTGCCCAAGAGGCTTTAAAGACCAATGCGAGTTAAGAGACTGTGACAAAGATGTGCAAAATAATATATACCTATTTTATATTTACTTTGTGTATTTAAGAGGCTCTCGATTAAAAAGATAAGGAGTAGTTGAAATTAATAGGCATGTCGACTCAAGAGAAGCTCAAATTTGGCATTATTAAAGCCCAGTTAAAGCCATGCCAGAAAAATACTTGAAAGAAGATTAATTTAATGTGTATATCATTAATACTAAATCATTTTGAGGTAGTCTTAATTAATAAATAACATTTTTGGCAATGATAACGATTAACAAAATACCATAAAACGCGAAACTGGTTAACAAACAAATTTAGCTTCAAAAACAAACCATGATTTGATTAATTGACGCACAATAATTTATGGACTAATTTTATAACCCAATTAATATGCTTTAGACTTGAACAATAGTTTCAAATTGTCTGAAATTTAATTTCTTTTATGGACTTTTTACTGTTTTTATAATCATTAACAAATCGGCGCCAGGTGTGAAATGGAAAGTGTTACAATATTCACACTGATAACAACTTCAGCTGACGTTGTTTCAACTTATCTCATTTAAGCATTTCTCAGGTGTCTACAATTCCGCTAATCTTCGTCTTTACACCAAATGATTTATCAATGGAATAGACAATAGCAAAAATAAAAACAACAAAGTAGTCACAACATTTGCGCAAATTGAGTAATATATAGTCCTATATACTCTTTGCTATTAGTTCACGCATTATGTGTATGGTATTAGGCACTAATCTAATCTCTGGCTATTTCTCTGGCAACAAAAATAAATAGAATTCTGTAGCAGCCTGATAAAGGCAGCTACTTGCGATAGATCCTTTGATATAAAAGCCATGCAAAGTCGACATTTGGAATTGTTTCATTGATTAGTTTGTGGCCAGTTGGCAAACCGAAAAGAGCGCAAAAAAAAGTAGAAAGATGAAAGGTAAATTTATTAAATTGGATTTGAAATTCGACTTTTGTTGTAGGGAGTAAAAACTTGAATTTAAACAACTACTTGCAGTTCGCAGCGGCCTTTTGGCATTACTTGTTTTGGCCATCTGTGACCTGAGCCAGAGCCAGCGTATTGATGATATTTGCGAGGTGTTCTCTGATAAGACAGTCATACGTGATCCAGAATCGTGCAGTCGATCAATAACCTGCCTCGATGGCAAGAGCACCTACAGCACCTGCACGGGCTCCAAACCATTTTTCGACAAGGACAAATTGAGTTGTGTGAGTTCGCTAGCTGATGATGAAGCGGACGGTTGCAACGTGTCCTGTGTGAATGCAACGAATACATGGATTTCGGATCCAAAGTCATGCTTTGGCTACTATTACTGTATCGATGAGCAGACACCCGCTTATGGTACCTGCCCGCACGATATGCACTTCAATTCGGCGCTACAGGAGTGTGTTTGGACACATACATCTGACTGTCATTCGACCAAGTTTGACTATTGCAGCATCATCAAGGATGGCGTCAAATTTGATAATGTGCTCGGATGCGATCGGTATCATGTGTGCACCAAGGGGAAACTAGTGGATTCGAGCTGCTCGTCGGGCTACTATCAAAAGAGAACTGGCGCTTGTGAGCTCAAAACTTCAGTCTACTGCAATGCTCATCCCTTTCCCAAAAATGTTTGCGGCACAGAAAAGTCACCCAAGAATAATGCTCTGGTGCCAGATGGCGCCACCTGTCATGGTCACTTCTTCTGTGCCGCGCAGGATGATGGCACCCCGGATCCAAATCCGCGTTGGGGCAGATGCAATGATGATCTGTTCTTTGACAAGACCTCACAGACGTGCATTGAACCGAACAAGGTCGTCTGCACGGAGGATCGCTGCCAGGGTCGCACAATTCCATTTGTCCTGAGTTCAACCAAAGGTTGTCGCCACTATCTGCGCTGTGGCAATGGTCGCACCATCGATGAGAAGAGCTGCGGCAACTACTTCTTCGATGAGGCCAACGAAATGTGTGTGGACAGGATATTGAAGTATGCTATCTGCTAGCCTAGTCAGACCATTTGAAATCATTAAATAGATCTTATTTTCAAGAGCACATCACTGATTTCGATTTTCTTAGTACATAAGCACAGTATATATTAAACTCAAGGAACAATGCAATCTTTTTGTTTTACTTCGGATTGTCGCAAGCGGCAATATTTAATTGCTTTCTATAACATTTTCGAGATTTTATAGCTTCATTAAAGAGTTGAGCAAATCGTCGACAATAATTTAAAACACTTGAAGATAGCCTAATCTTAACAATAAGTCATTATAAATAGCCCAATATGTTGTTTCCTTAACAAATCAAAAGCGTCACAGCAATTGAAATATTTATGATCACAACAGTTGATTGTGAGTCGCTGCTTATTATTTATTATTTGCAGATCAATTAATTAGCTACATATTACTGCAGCGAAACAATAAGTGGCTAATCTCAAGGTGGGCGAATTGCTCCCGTAAAACTGCAAATGATTAACACAAGCAGATGGGTTTTTTACGCTCCATATAATATAAATCAATGCAGGGAGCCTTTGTTGAAATTTTATGACCAATTAAAACATATCTCAAATGTATATTATACTAAAGCAATCTTTAGAATAGCGTTATCAGAGGCTTAATGGCTTATATTTTTTTTTACAAACCTTTAGTTGCCAGGCAAAATACCATCCTAAAATCAACATTAATAGATTAGTTCAGCAAACACAAATACGGCTAACACTTTCACACCTTCCCCCACACGCACGCTGCCATCGGAAAAGTTTTGAATTGACAAATTTCCATCTTAAGTACAAAAAAAACCAAACACTTTTTTGTGCACCTGCAAAATTCTAATCCACTTAAATACTTAACAGAATTATCGTGCGGTCGTCGTCCAGCCACGCCCACAATGTGGCCCGCAAGCCAAAAAAAAAAAAAAAAAAAAAAAAAAAAGTGTGCCAGCAACAACTCCTCGCCCCTTTGTTAAATAAAACTTCAATTAAAACTCGTTTCAAGTGAGGCTCAGACCCTAAGGGAAAAATTGTTTGTAAGCTGTCCTAAAATGGATGGAGGTGAAAAAAACGTAGTCGAAAAAGAACAACAAAAAAATTGTTGGCCCGCCTCTGATTCTCTTGGTCATTGTCTTAAAAAATGCAAATTTGGCAACGCAACCAAAAAAAAGACAAAAAGGTGAATAATTATGAGACAGGAACACAACAGAAAAATAATATAAAAAAATTCATTTACACCTTGAATTGGTGAGAAAAAAAAATGGTTTTTTCTTCTTTTTCCATTTTTTTTGTTGTATTTTTTTTTTTGTTTTTTTAATTTTAGATTTAACTGGAACTTTGTTGCACAACTGTACTTCAATCGTTTTTCATTCAGTACTCTGGCGTCTTTGTAATTTTCGCACTTTCGCGCATTAAACAATTTTAGCGATGCAATTAATTCGACGGACGGGCATCAGTGGAAAAACTCGGCATGGAAAAATGGGTGCAAGAATTTTTTAATTAAAGTTTGTGGCCGGACAGACGAATGAGAAATGAGCGGCTGGATGGGATTGCACTCTGTATGCAGTAAGGGGGCTGCTCAAGGGGGGGTGTCAAGTGGAATGCACACTCAAGCGCAAAATATTTGTTAGCCACGTAATGCAATTTCGACTTGAATTTTACAAAACATAAGGAAGCCAAGCCCGCAAATGGAAAGAAACAAAAGAAGCCGCAGGGAAGCAAAGTGGCGGAAAGAGATGAACACAAACGCAAATCGCATGAAAAATTAAGTCAAGCGAATCGACATTTTGAGCCGTAGGGCTGGCAAAGAAAGAAAAAAACTAATAATAATGTTGCTGAAAAACTATCAATCAATAGACAAAACGTTGATTAACATTGTGAGGGAGCGAAGCGTGCAGCTTAATTCAGTTATTATTATTTTTTTATTAATTTATAGATATTTTTTGTGGTTTTTTCTCGGATGGCAAACAAATCATTGCAGCATTTGCTGTGGCATGCGCGGGGAGTAAGGCAATTTGTGGGGGCTGTTGCAACTTTACTTTTACTTTTGCCTTTAAATAATTCAGGCAAAACTTAACGTGTTGTTCAGCTGAATTAATATGGACGAAATGAAATAGCGAATTCATTGAACTCTGGCATGTGATTGATGTAAATATATTGATATTTATTGATCTATAAGCTTAAGCTAAAGAATAATTCATTTTAGATAATAATAAATTTATTGAATTTATTTTAAGCAAAGAAACAATTTATTCTCTTTTCGCTTTTTGTTAAAAATAATAATTACAGCCTCGAAAGAATAATGAACGCATTTTTTTGACAAAGATGTCGTCATAATTTAATAAACAAATGTTGCAGTCATTATTTCAAGTTTTACAACTATTTTAAATTTGGACTTTAAGTCTCAAGTAGTTTTTTGGCATTGTTAGTTGGTGGCATAAAACATTACAAATTGTCATTGTTCCATTCAAGCGTTGACCTTTCGCTTCGCACCACACGGCGAATACGTAGCATTTATTTAACGTGCATTCAACCCGTCATCGTTTTGTGTGCGTTGAATAAGAAAACAATGAAAATCTCCGAAGTCTAAAAATACAGACACCTCAAATGCGAAACTTGTGAGGCCTAAAATTGAGTGCGGCCATAATTCATGATTATGCAAAAAGGTCAACAGCTTTGACTGGACCAAAAGGGCCAGCCACTTAGCTATTGTTCTGGCTTTTTGGAGTGGGAGGTGGAGGGTTTTTTTTTACTTTTTTTTTATGACGCCTGTCGCGCGTTGGCAAATTAAATTAAATGTCCGCCCGGCACACACACAAAACGATTTGGCTGCTGTTGAAAAGGATGCAGAATTTATTGTGCCTTTCGGTTTCTTTTTTTTGTGCATTTTTATGCTTCGTTTTTTTATGGGAAGGAGAGCTTCGCACCGGAACTGACAGGCAAATTAATCAAACGAAACTGCCAAAGGATCAACCAGAGAATGATGAGCAGAAAGATAGGGTGGAGCGAGGAGGAGGGGGAGGTGGGGGGTCGTACGATACGCACAGTTGGTTGTTTAACGAGCGTGAAAATGAAATTGAGAGTAACTGGACAACTGATTGATAAAGCTATCCGTCTGTCCGTACTGGACTCCCTTTCCTTCCTTGGTGTCCTTTTGATCCGCTGGTTAGGGCAAATATGTCACGAGTTTGGCAGCTGGCCAAATATATAAATTATATATATTTTAAGATATCGCTTTGCACCAGTATATATATATATGTATATTAAATCATTCCATCTTATTTTGTGTCACTTGCAGCTCTATGCCGGCACCAAGATGAGACGCAACAGCATTCAAACAGCGACCACTTCCACAAATCGACAGCTTTGGCTGCCGTCGCTGCTATTACTTCTAGCAGGCAGCAGCAGGATCAGCGCACAATGTCCTTGGCAACGTGAAGTGCCCGATCTGCAGTCGAGCTGCATATGTGCCTACAATCTGGGACGAGAGCTCAGCGTACAATGTGATCAGGTAAGAAAATCTGGTCTGGTTGGATAAACATATGTAACAAAAAATAAAATATAGCAGGAATTCCATTTTCGAGAGATCTATCTTAACATGATCATATAATTTCTGTGCCATTGCAGGTGGAGTTCTCGCAACTGGTGGGTGCGATGAACAAATATGCGAGACTGAAGCCGGTGGATTTGCTGTATGTGAACAATGCTACAATTGAGGAGCTGCCCGATGATATATTCAGCAATCTGAGTCTGCACAATGTGCAGCTATCGAGCTGTGGCATCAAGAGAATATCGAGTGGCGCCTTCAAGGGGCAGGAGTCAATGCTTAAAAATCTCAATCTGCAGGATAATCAGTTGAGTGAGGTGCCCATTGCAGCACTCAAATTGCTGGGCAAGCTCAATCTGCTCGACTTGTCGCGCAATCAAATCACCCAGATACCAGACGATGCCTTCACGGGTCTCCACAAGCTATCCACGCTGAAGCTCAATGATAACAATGTGACGCTATCTCCGAGCGCATTTCGTGGTCTCGAGCTGAGTCTGAAGAATCTCAATCTGAAGGGCACCAAGCAGCGGCGAGTGCCGGAAAGTATACGTGGTCTGAAGAGTCTCGCATTTCTCGATCTCTCACAGAATGGCATCAAGGAGCTGCCGGGCGCTGGTGGCATACGTGTCTTTGATGGCTTGGATGCACTCACAGCCCTCAATATGGAACGCAATCTCATTCAGAGCATTGCGGAAACGGCATTTGCTGGTGTCCGCAAAACGTTGAGTTCGTTGAGTTTACTTAACAATCTGTTGGCCGATTTTCCCATTGGCGCTGTGCATTCGCTGAAGGAGCTGCGTGTTTTGGATATTGGTTTTAATTTGCTCACCTCGTTGCCGGAGGCGGCGTTCCGTGGCAATCCAAGCATTACACTGCTGGCCTTGGACGGCAATCCACTCAGCACGGTGCCGGAGGGTGCGTTTGCCCATTTGAATGCCACGTTGCGTGGACTCTCCTTGGGGGGTCGATTCCTTCATTGCGATTGCAAACTGCGCTGGGTCGCCGAATGGATACGCAACGGTGACTTGCAGGTCAGCCAGCGGGCATATTATTTTAATCGATCTGTTGTTGATTGCCTAATTCCCTTTTTTTTTCTTTTGCTTTTTAGGTCACCTCACGCGAACGCAATCCTCAGTTTTGTGGCACACCGCCACGTTTCCGTGATCGCGGCTTCTACTCCATACAGCCGGAGGAGTTGAATTGTCCCGAAATTGCTGATGCTGCGCTTCGTGGTCCTATCGGCCTTGCCGACAATCTAAAGCCCACGTTTCCCTCATCCCCGGACTCGGTGGAGTTTGAAACAGGGTCTGGCACTGGTACAGCTGCCGCCTCGTCACCAGTTGCCAACAGCCTGAGCACCACAACACCAAAGGCAACAACAACAACAACAACAACAAAATTAACCACAAGAACCACAACAACAGCAGCGCCAACAACTAGTTCCAGCACAACAGTGAGCACGGTGAGTGATTTTTGATTTGGGCAAGCAATTTGTACATGAGAATTCTTTTTATTCCCATTAAAATGAAATTGATTTTGAACGGTTTAAAAAGTTACGTCAGCTCAAAATTAATTGACTGCGACCCTTAAATAATGAACATAAGTTTTATAACAGCTACAAATATATTATGCTTTAAACGGTTTATATTCAGCTTTAAGGACTTGAGACGAGTGACCCGATTTTCAAACTGAGAATGTGCTGAAAGCCATTTGAATTAACTGGTTTTTATATACAAAGGCTCTTTAAATTACCATAACAATAAAACTCAGTATTAGCATGCAATTATATTCAAATTACACTCAAGGATGAAGTGAAATATAATTAAGTTTCTTACTAATGGAAAATTTTCTGCCGTAAATCGGATTAAATGAGTGAAGTACTGATTTCAATTTTAGTGGTTTTAAATAAGAGACAAGTGTCGCTCTGCCTTTCTCCCAGCATAACTATAAATTCCAATTTACGAAGTGGCTCAATTTGCATTTAATAAATCCTGAAGTGAGCACTTGCATTTTACTGACGACACGACACGACACAACTTGACACACTAAAAGCCCCAATTCGTGCAACTAACACCGAAAATTGCCATAAACTGAACATCTTAATAGCAAATTTGAGAATGTCAGCAAGTGATTTATGCAACATTCAATATCTCTGTGGCTCTCCCTCAGACTCGTCCGCCCACAGCAGCGACAACAGCCACAACGAAAGCCGCCCCATTGCCAACAGCTGGCATCAATGGCACTGGCAGCGTTCAGGCCACGGCCATAACATCGACAAGCAGCAGCAGCAGCAGCAGCAGCAGCTCCTCGTCCTCCTCAGCCTCCGCTTCCGCCACATTGCATACGAATGGCAAACAGGCGCCTGGTTGGCGTCAAGGCGCCAATGGTTCGAATGGTAGTCAACACAAGCCACAACGGCCGCCACTGGTGCTGGGCTATCCGCCGCAACGTGGCACACGGATCGATGATGCCAACGAGGTGCAGGTGAAACATGCATTCCGTCAGGACAGCGCTGTCATCATCCAGTGGGACTCGGAAACGGCTAATATATTGGGCTTCCGTGTTGTCTATCGCCTATTCGGCGAGAAGGCCTTCAAACAGGGCCCGCCCCTGGAGGCCAGTGAGCGTGAGTTTAAGATCAAGAATGTGCCCGCCCAGGAGTGCATCATTGTGTGCGTCATTTCGCTGGAGGAGCTGCATGTAACGCCCGAAACGGTGCCATATCAGCAGTGTCGCGAGGTGCGCACTGTCTCCTCGCAGACATCCAACATGGATAAGATAACGATTGCGGCAAGTGCCGCCATTTGTGGCACCATCATTGTGGCCGTGATTGTTTTCATCGCAGCAAGCAGGTAAGAATAATTACAAGCGTTTATTCCACTACAGCACATTCAGCTAGGCTGTAGTCTAGAGTATACACTCAGAAGAAATATGCCAGCATATTTGTCACTTTTTCAAATTACGGTTTGAGTTGAGACCATTTCGTTATTTAATATTATTAAAAATAGCAAATATTTCTAGAATTGATACAGATTTAGTGCAAGCGTTTGAAATATTCTGAAGCAGAAAATCTGCTGTTTTACTGTGATTTTATAATATTTTTCTGAGTGTACCCTTGCTGAGAGTGCTAAAATGTTCGTATTCTGTGCTATTCTTGCTAAACTTATTTTGTATTATCTGCGCTCGAGCATTATCATCATCTCAATATCTATTTTTCCCCCTCTCTCTCTCTCTCTCACTCTCTCTCTCTCACTGTCTCTGTCTCTCTCTATTTAATTTTGCAGGCGCTCGCGTAAGCTGCAAAATAACCAGCAAAAGAGTCCATTGCCAATTGGAGGTTTGCCCGTTAATTGTTGCGGTCCAACCGGTTCGCCAGGACCACTTGGCTCCATTGCCACGCTATCGGCATTTAACAATCACAAGGTGAGTTTTTCCACTTGCCAATTGGCTATAAAAATAAAATAGAAGGTGGCTTTCTGCCCGAGGTTGTTGCTAAATTGGCCTGTGACTCGGAAATGGCTGCAATTGAAGGCAACCTTTTTTCGCCACCATATTTTTTTTATTTATTGGCCAACAAATGAAACTGCTACGTTCTGAGGTCGAAATGGTAAAAGAGCCATCTTTTTTTTTATTTTATTTTTGTCTATTTCGGGTAAATTTTAGCTATCTGCCAAATAAATTTTTTGTTGACTTTTTAAAAACCAAACAAATATTTGACAATATTTATTGATTTATTTTAAAAATTATCATTTAAAATGGTAACGGAAAAGCTATTCGAAGCGATTGCATATATATTCAATATATATTGAACTATAGAAAGCCCCAAAAAACATAAAATATCAAAAATAAATTCTTATTTGGGTTCTCTTTAACGGCTTTTATTTAAAGTACTACCTTTAAACCGTTGAATATTTTGTTTATATTGCATTTTCTTTTCAGCAATAGGAAAGTTTAAAAATTCACAAAATCAACTTGCTAATAAAAGTAAATTTTTATTTGGTGTCTCCTTAAAAAATGGCATTTAGCTAAAAGTTGGAAATTCCAAAAAAATTAAACTTTATAAAAAGTAACTTTGACTATATATTTTCAACTATGACCTCGACTAACTTTCTGCGCTTCGTGTCTAGGAATGGGATCAAGTATCTGCGTACAGTGGACGCTCGATACCGCGACCACGCATCTATCCCGTCGAACAGCCCGACGATATGCGCAGTCATTTCTCTGGCATGCCCGGCAAGGTGGCCAAATCAAGGTAAGTCGCACAGAGGTCAAGTCAAAAATCATGAAATATTCAACATGCAACATGCATCGTAAATCATTAAAAATTAATATTTTTTTCCACATTAATTTATTTTTCCACTTGTTATTGATTTAATTATAATTTCATATTTCAATATGTTTGTTGTTTACTCATGCACACACTCACACACACACACACACACATATACACACACAACACACGCACATACATGCGACTGCGACTGCGACTGCTACAAACGAATCTCGGTCAACACCAACAGCAGATCCATAGCCGATGGGCAATCGCAGCACAGTTTCTCGAATAATTCGCATCGCGGTTATTTGGGCAGCGCCTTCCCCACAAATCTGGTCAATTCACGCCCAGAGCTGAGGCAATCCCGCCAATCGTTGGCTGCTGCCTCCGAGCGCATGTCACGCGCCTCCTACGCTGGCTCCATACACGGCGGCGGCGGCGGTGGTGGTGGTGGCGTTGGTGGTGGTGGTGGTGCCATGGGCGTTGGCGGCATGGTCAATGCCGGCAGCTTGATGGGCATGAGCGGACTGGTTGGTCCCGGTGGTCCAGCGAGCATTGCATCCAGCAATGCAAGACGCTCACGTCCGCGCTCCAGATCACGCGATCAACTGAACACAACGCACATACATAACCATCGACCGGGAAGTCGGTAAGTAGAACGACGCTACTAATCCACGTCTGGCACAGGCTTAACACTCACGCACACACACACGCACACACAGCATACACACACACAACTGTCAACAGCTTATGAGCAGCTCAAAACATGTAGCTAATTACAAACGTCACACTTTCAATTTTTTATTATTCATTCGAAAGTTTTAAACCAACAAAACAAAAAAAAAAACTAGTTTTTTGTTATCATCTTTTATATGTTGTGCCATTAAATTTTATTAACAATTTGCGCTTTTCACCCTTCTTTGCTCGTTAACTAAGCTGCGACATAAACTGAAAGAGGCTTGGTCTCTTTTTATTTTAGATTTACTAATTTTGATAGTATTACGAATAAAAAGATTTAGTTTCAGATAAATATGACATATATATTGTTATAAAATAGTTTCATTAATACAGATTAATAAGATAGAAAGCCCCACAAATGTAATTTTGAAGCAGCGCTTTTTTAAGTTTACAAGTCCAAGAGTGTTTGATATTAATGGAATAATAATGCCAATTTACACAAAGATGGCTTTTACTTTATTTAGTTTGGCTTTTAGCTGTTGAACACTTAAACACGAATCCAAAACATAGTTGGGGTTGTTCCCTATTACCACATAAATCTACTGATGTAGCTTGTGAAACCTAATTAAAATCACAGTTTATGTTATATTAGATATGTGCTTTATCAGACATCAACATACATTATTTCCTTGCGAAACTTTATTAAAAACATCACATAAATAAATAAAATACATCGCGCTCTAACCCATCATAAATACAATTAACAAGCCGACTCTGTTTAACTCTGCGTTTATTTTATTAAGTTTACTCCCCCTCAACAGACCACCTGCTAATTTTTGAATAATCGAACACAACACAAAAAGTTAATTGAATTAATTTAACATTTTTGATGTTGTTGTTTGCTTTGCTCAGTGTGTAAACCTGTTACGTTCATTATACAAATGTTATTTTTTGCTTCTTTTTTTTTTGTTAAATTTCGTTTTGGCACACTACAATTTGGCGCAAGTCATTAGCCGCCTTTCCCACAACAACTTTCCACACACAAGTTAATTGCTGTATTTGTAATCGATGCTCTCTTCTGCTCTCCTCCCATTTCCCCCCCTCGTTGATAGATATTCGCAGGCGGGCTCAACGCATACGCTAAACAATTATTGCGATACATCGGATAATTGGACCGATCATGATATGGATATATATATGGCGCGCAACCCGACAACGCGCAACGGTCTGGTGCCATTATGAGGGCGGCTTATGTTATCCTGATATTTCAATGTTGTATTAAATTTGGATGGCATTTTCTGACAATATCTGACGCCGGCCATTGCAGCGGGTGGCGATGGTGGACGGCGTCAGCAACAACAGCAGCAACAGCAGCAACAACAGCAACAGCAGCAGCAAAGAGCTGCAGCACAACAGCAACAACGACATAGAAACAATCAGCAACAACAGCAATTGCAGCAGCCATATCAACAACAACAGCAACAACAACAGCAGCAACAGCAACAACAACAACAACAACAACAGCAGCGTTTACAATATTACAATGCAGCGCAGACACAGCGTTGCACCTCGCCGCCCGATGTGGTGCCCCGTGCGGCCAATTTCCATAATAGCAGCAACAGCCACACAAACAGCAACAACCCTAACCAGCAATCATTGCCATTGCCAGCTGTTACAGCAGCAGCAGCAGCAACAGCAAACGTTGGCATTATTGTTGAGAACTATTTCAACGAATATGAGCGTCAGGAAATCATTTATCATCCCACTAGCAATAACAACAGCAGTAGCAGCAGCAGCAGCACGCCAGCAACACGTTTGGGCAGCCGCAGCAACAATGCCTTTCGTTTACAGTTGCCCGCAACGGCAACGACGACTACCAATATTTTCTATGGGCGAAAGAATTATTCAATAGATGCAACTAATGCGCATACTTTTAGTGATAACTGTAACTGTACTTGTAATTGTAGACTAAGCGAACAGCATCAACAGCAGCAGCAACAACAGCAGACAGCAACCACAACAACAACAATAACAACTGACAGCAGTCGCGTTGACACACAAACAGAAGCATCATCCTTGGCGCCGAGCACTTCAGTGTCAAGCATTGAGCAAGTGCAGCCAGCTAAGTATGAGCCCGAGACGGCAACAATTCCAACAGCAGTAGCAGCAACCACAACAACTGACACAACAACAACAATAACAACAACAGCAACAGCAGCTGTGGCCTTGTCTGAACTGAACTTGACATTGGCTGACATTGAGACGGACTTGGACTTGGACACGCTTTGAGTGCAATATACTGTTGTTGTTCTTGTTGTTGTTGTTACTGTTGTTGTAGCTGTTAACAAAGTTGTTGTCGCTGTTGTTGTTACTAATGCTTGTTGTCGCATCCCAAGCAATTTGCATAAAAAAGAAATATAAATTCAAGTTAACTAACTATTTTTGTATGCTGTTTAAAAAGTGCAATGAATTACTTATACACATTATCTATTGTTTGTGTACATAAATGTAATTGTTATCTATTATCTGTAATCTGCAAACTGCAATCTGTATCCGTTAACTGTATTAGCGCTTTTTTTTTGGTTCTTTGTCGTTGTGCGCGTTGTTCTTCTTTCTTTTCTTTTTTGGTAAAGCAGCAAATGTTAAGCAATCAAAGAACTAAAACGTAAGTCAATAACTTATAAAATGGTACTAAAACACACAAACACACACACACACACACATACATACAAACACTCTTACTAGCTATTAAATCACTAATCTATAAAACAACATTATTTAATATAGCCTAGTAAAAACGAAAAGATAAAAAAAAAACACCCTTAAAAACTACGGTGCGACAAACATGGCAAATTTAAAAGTTATTAAATTTAATCATTTTTAAATGAACTATAAAAAAAACATTTGGATTGAATGATTCTAAAATTTATTTGAAAGTTTCTTCGCGTTAGTCAAAATTCATCAACATTCACGTTGGAATTTTTATGTTTATTTCTAAAAAGTTTCGAAAAGAAGTCAAGAATTTAATTTTTAAATTGTATTTCCCATGCTTGTCGCATCGCGTCGCAACAAAAACGAAACAAGAACACATTTCAATAGCTCTGTGCAAAGAGGAGCGTTTTACTGCCTTGAATATTAGGATATAATTTTGAGAAAATCAATTTTCTCTCGATTTGTAACAAATATATCAAGCAAATAATTGTTTTCATTTTTTTTTAGAGCTCAAGAATTTACTTTTTGTATAAAAGCTTCAGTCGAAAAGTTTGTGTGCTAAGTTGATTTAACAATTAATTGTTTAATTTTTATGTTTAAATATAATTTCATAGTGAGATTTTAATAAAATTAAAAATAATATATATATGTATATATATATATATATTAAAAGAAATTTATTGTCTTATGATTTTTATTTAGTTTCGCCTTGCAGGCGACGTTTTTGTCTTGGGTTTGTATTTTGCATTTCTTTTTTTTAAATTGTTATTACTTTATTTTTAATTATAGTTTTAACGCGAAGAGTTTTGCTTTTTATTAGATTTTCATTTGATGGCATCTGTAAATGTTTGTACATAAATTGAATAGTTAAGCTTTAGAGTTGAGTTTCAAGCATTTTTAATGATGGGATTTGTCAGAGTGCAAATCCAGGAGAACACAGTTGACAGTTAACAATATTTAGTGCCGATGGGCAGGATGAAGGCCAAACAAAAGGCCAAACCCAATAACGCTCATATCAGGCACTAGATAATTTAGCGAAGTAAGACATATATATAGATACATACATCTATTAGAATTCAATTTAGGAAGAAGTTAAGACAACGCTTTGAGCATTAGACAAGTAAACACAATTTTGGTGGAAAACGGGAGCAATTATTTAGAACAACAACAATAAAATTATAAATATATACATATACATAATATATTAAACAATTGTAGGCAATAAATTAAAAGGAAAAATGTAGATGAAGAAGAAAAACACCCAACAATTTTAGTTATAATAAAAAGCAAATGCAAATGTTTCACTTGTAAAGTAAGCAAATTAATTAGTTAAGTACTCAATGTATCGATAACACGATATACAGCTGCGTTATCGATTCTAGTTATAGTCATAAGAAAATTTGAAATCAAACCTAGTATTAAGCTTAATAACGATGAATTAAATTAATTAACTGCCTTAGCACCAGCGAAAAATGAGTTTAAACAATTCAAATGATAAAGACGAAGAATGAAAAATTAAGATTGAAGCACGTGCTTAGTTTTTAGTTTAGCGGCACTTTAGAGAAACGAGTTGAGCAACCTTGTACACAAATACTGCCAAACAGCAACAAATAATAAAAATCACGTGACATTGGGCCTGCTGTCTATATATATCTATATATTTTGATACCCTGAACCCATTAAATGAACCCAAAAGTATGTAACAAACAGAAGAAAGCATATTCGACCCCATAAGGTATATATATATGTATGTATATATGTATATATATATTCCTAATCACCGTCACTGTCTGTCCGTCTATGCGAACAAGTCATAGAGACTATAAGAGCTAGCTTAACTTAGCTTATATATAAAGTATCGGTTCTTATATGCCACGCATAGATCAAAAATCAATAAAAATCGATTTCCGATAACATTAAATTACAAACTACAACAACATATTACTATCAACTGTTCACATAGCATTAAGATCGCATAAGCAAAACAGTTTCTGTTAGTGAAAATAAAAATTCACATTGATCGACAAGTCTACTTTATATATAAAAGCTGGGTTCAGGGTGATTGCTGGTCGAGCTGTCCCGACTGGACTATTCTAAATTATTTGCCTTTGTTGGTAATACAAAAAATAAAAGTATTTTCGCTTTAAGTTTTTGTAAAAACTCAATTTTATTTTCCATCAAATTTCTTTCCTTCAATGTCACGTTGAATCCCACTCGAAAAATTATATTGAATAAAAAACCAAACACGATAAAAAAAAAACACCATCCGATTTTAGACTTTTAGAACGGAATGAAGTTACTCAAATCTTACCATAAATGTGCGTTAAATTGTTAATATACTAATTAAAGTGTTAACTTTGCGGCTTCAAAAAACAAACAAAAAAAACTAAAAAAAAATATGTATTAGCAAAAGTTCATTAGAGACAAGTTTTCGCCAAGTTTTTTCGTTTGTTGTGTTGAAAGAGAAACACGTTTTTTTCGCTAATACGCATCAAGTTCCAAATAAAGCATATTTTTGTTAAGCGCTCAAGATTTTTTAATACTTTAAGGGGAACGGATTGCTTACTCACCCGGGCACCGATAGGGAATTGTCCCATAACAAACGCAATTGGCGTGTAAATACTGCCCACAACTGGGCCAAGCCGTCCACGCCACCCAGGTGGGCGTGACAAGTGGACAGCAGGGAGCTGAGGCGACAGACCAACGAATCAGCAACGGCGCTCTTAATGCGCATCGGATCGAACTGCAAACAAATTGTTTGTGTAAATAAAGAAATATGAAAAACTGAAGCTAAAGAATCAGCTCACCTTATCCTTAAAGCTATGCTTGTCATAGTGAAACAGTGCCAGTTCGGGATGCATATCGGGAAACAGATAGGCGAGCAGCTCGGCGAGCTCACTCTCCGTCATGGGTCCCGGCAGTCGCTTGGTGAGTCCCGATTGCGAGGGCGGTTCATAGTTCTGCTGTTGCTGCCGGCGCGATGTCAACTTGTGCTCGGTTAGCTTATCCAGGGGATTTGTGTGCTCTGCACCGCTTCTGGTGCCCGAGAAATTTCGACCCACATAGGAGTCGAGGGTGCGAGTGACTTTGCCGACCGCCTGATAGTCTCGCAGGCAGCAGCTCAAATAGGAGGAGGCCTCCACCGATAAGT
Organism: Drosophila ochracea; assembly: GCA_035044125.1. Taxonomy (NCBI): domain Eukaryota; kingdom Metazoa; phylum Arthropoda; class Insecta; order Diptera; family Drosophilidae; genus Drosophila; species Drosophila ochracea. The sequence continues at coordinate 6,459,689 of JAWNML010000059.1, read as the reverse complement.
AGATCTTGCCGAGGGGCGCCTTTGACGGCACAAAATCTGTACGCATCTCGCTGTCAAAGGCCACCGTCTCCGAGAGTTCGGGCCACGTGTAAACCAAATAGCTTTCCGTACAAGATTCGGGTGCATAGCCATGTGGCAGGGCATAGAACTGCTGCACATCCAAACGCTCCACATCGCCATCGATGACAATATCCTCTGAGCTTGGTCCATGAGCAAAGGGCACATACAATGGTACACGAATTCGTACCGCATCCAGCGAATAGGTGTTTCTCACCGATACCCTCGCATCTTGGGCATACGAGGCGGGCAACTTGTCATGGAAGAGCGTCAGTAAACCCATCAAGTAACGACACTCTGGCGGCGCCTGCTCCAGTCCAATCAGACGAAAATTAGTGCGCAAAGCGGGCGCCAAAGCGACGCCAGTGTAAAAGTTCCACTTAGGATCGTAGATCTGCACAAAGATCGGCACCACACTGCTGACTTCAGCCGCCACAACTGCCGCAGTACTCAAAAAGAAATTGAACTCTGATGTGGATTTCATATAATTGCTGGCCGCATTCACTGGATGCAGCACGATAAAGCGACGCAATCCGTAAATCCGCGCCAGCGTATGCAGCTCACTAGAGTTCCTTATGGGTGGACCAAAACTATTCTCACTGCACATTAAATCGTGATGGCAATTTGTGCGCTGCAAGCAATTGCTGACTGATGCTTCTGCAGCCTGCTGCTGACTTTGGGGCAACTGTGCCTCATAGTAGTCGACTGCGATGACGTTGCGCAGCATATTCAGCGTCTCGGACTCTACATGCCATTTGCATTTGAAAAGCTCCTCGGGCTGCAGTGGGACGCCAGCATCGACGGCCACCTCCCATTTCTGCAGCAATTCGCCAAGCTGCGCGTTGAAGACTTCCCAGTCGGAGTCAGCGCTGAAGTTCTCGCGATAGAATTCGTTATCATCGATTTCCTCGGCCATTGTTTTGTGCCAATTTTACTCGTATCAACAATCAAATGGCAAAACAACAAAATAAAATGCGAATAAATGCTGCCAGCTGGTCGGCCAGAGTTGACACGGTGCCGCACTATGCCTATGAGCTGAGCAGCTAGAGATGGATTGAAATTGCACAACGAGCAAGCGATATAATTGTAATAAATATAAATAATGTAAAAAATAAAGTAAATAAAAAAAGTAAATAATACCAATAAATAACTGAAAATAAAAGAAAATTGATATTTGGAATGAGTCAATTATACACATTGAGTAATCAGCATGCTATGCGTACGTAAGCTAGCGTTGCCAGACTATTGAAATCAAAATCAACTTCCAAGAGAAAACGCGTATTATCGATTTCTGTCTATCGCATTGTCAGAAACAACATCATAATGGAATACAAAAAAGGTGCATTTCAAAATAATAATGAACCTTTAAATAAATATTAATTTGATAACAAATTTAAATTAATGCAGGTGGCAAGCGTTTTCTGTGGAACCTAGCGTCGACAAAACTCTTTTTGGAACTGTGGCAGGAGTACATCGAAGAATTGCGCGGCACTCGAGTAAATGCGCAAATCTACAAGGAGATCGCCGACAAATTACACAAATTTGGTCCAACTCACGTTGAAGTAAAGGCCAAAGTGGACAACATGACCAGGAAATACAGGTGTGTGTGTGTTCCCCTATATTAATTAAGTATATACTAATATTGTTATTTTTGCTATTTCAGAATAGAATTGAATAAATGTCACGCAACTGGGCTGCCATCGAAATGGGACCATTTTAAAACGGTGCAAGAATTGTTGAATGAATCGAGATCGGTCAAAATGAAACTGGTCATGGCCAACAGTTTTGGTATAAACTAAATATACCTCATAAACATGCAGCTTGAATAATGTGTACATGTTGCAGATTTTTCGCCATTTGAGGATTCTGACAGCGGTGATTTGGACAGCATAAACTCGCCAAACAGAAACAACTCTCCAGCAATAGAGCCAAGAAGCACTCCTGAAATCTATCAAAAACTAGAACCATCAAGTCGTGCTTCTCAAAGAAGCGATTCGGCGTATTCAACAAATACTTATGCGCCAGCAGAATCAATGGATTTGGATACTAAGAAGGATAGATTATTGGACATTGAGGAGGCTAATTTAGCCATACAAAGGGAAAAACTGAAGGCCCTGAAAAGCATTGCCGATGAGTTATCTTCGATTCACAGGGATTTTCTCAAAGTTTACTCAAAACACAAGTGATGACCTAAGAAATACGAACTTGGCTTGTGCCTTGGATTCTGTTAGCAATAGTTCTTAAGTATTTATTATGCACAGAGACTAATAAATTTGTTATTATGAATATCAATGCAATTGCTTATAAGTAAATTAGCATTGTTTATATGAAAAAAACATTTCTTGTTCGAAAATTGGAAAACTTCGATTCTAAATAATCAACTGCTTATGAAAAGGGACAAACATATTGGCAACGCTTTGCCAAACTGATAAAGCGATAAATTTCAGTTTGTTAATCGCCTCGCAAATGTATCGACTTAACAACCGCGTTTTAATTTTCGCAATTTTGGTGTTATATTTTAAATAAATATTGGGGAAAGCTTAACGCTTGCACATATTGGTTAATTGATAAAACTGCAACTATATAGCTTGTAGTTGTTGTTGTTTTTAGTTTTTATTAATTTACATCAATCCATTCACTATTTGCTGTCGCACGCGGGGCTTTGCTTAAAAGGTAAACAACACACTCAACTCGGGCTTCTTAGCCAACGATGAGAGTGCCCTCATCGGGGAACTCATGGGTGGGCACCTCCAGATTCAGTGGGGCCGGTCCTTTGCGGATGCGCCCAGAGGCATCATAATGGGAGCCATGGCAGGGGCAATAGTAGCCACCAAAATCACCAGAATTCGCAATTGGCACACAGCCCAGATGCGTGCAGACGCCAATCACAACGAGCCACTCGGGCTTGATGACGCGTTGCTGCAGAAAAGCAAGGATTACAATCATCTACATCTATATATAATATGGTATACGCACATCATCAGTTTCGGGATCACGCAGCGTGGATGTGGGAACGCCCCGCTCTGTCTCGATCTCGGAGGCGGTGCGATGACGAATGAAGAGCGGCTTGCCGCGCCACTTGAATGTCACCGATTTGCCCTCGGCTATGTCTGCGAGTTTGATCTCGATTTTGGACATGGCCAGCACATCGGCCGAGGCACTCATGGAGCCCAGGAAGGTGTTCACCAGACCCTTGGCCGCATACACACCGCCAACGGCGCCGGCACCCACCAGCATATAGGAGAAGGCCTTGCGCTCCTCGGCGGACTCATTGCGGCGACGCTGATCCTTCACAGAGTCACGACGATACGGCGAGAAATCGGGCACCTGCAGATCGCTGTGCGCTTGCCGAGTGGCTGCAAGAGGAACAAAAATACATTAGTTATGATTTACGCTACATATGATTGATTGACAACTTGGTTAATGCTCAAAAACAGCAGTAGTTGATGCACCCACATCTTGGCCCGGGCAATGCCGGACACTTTCATTCATTCGCCAATCAGCTGTTTGCCAGGAACGAGGTTATGTAGAAATTACGTAAGGAAATTGGCAACTTTGGCCATTTGACGATTGAAAACATTGCGGAAAACATTTCATCTTGAATGTTGACGGTGCTCCACGCAGAATTCCACAGAATTGGTCTATAATTATGTAACTACAGCTCCAGATTTCTATTGTTGATGCTTACCAATGGCATTGACAGCACCGCTCGCCCGTAGGCTGGTGGACAGCGCCTGTGCGCTGGCTCGCACATAGGCACAGGACACGGCTTTCATCATTTTGTTGGCTTGCGTTTGTTATTTCTAATTGTTTTTGTCTATCGAAAAAATTTCGTTGACTTTACACCAACGTCGCCCGTCTGCTTTGCTGTTGCTGTTGAAAACCAGAGTGACCGAGCGCCGCAAACGTGAAAATACCAAAGAATTTCACCTACATATTAAATACACTCAATACCAACAAAACTCTATGTTTGCCAAAATAGAATAAGGCATCAAGTATCTACATGGGTGAATATATACTGTTTTGTTTACTGTTTGTTTACCGAAAGTCAAAAGTTTACAATGTAGCAAAAGTAACAAGCATTTAAATTTCCGTTTGGCATTACGACGTGACGTAAGCGCAAAGTGAGCAACGTAGCTCAAACTGCGTACCGCTTGCCACAGACACGTAAGCACGCGCGCCAAATTTGACTCACTTTACGTTGCCAGAGAGTGCTCGAGTAGGAGACACCTTAGTCATAAACGTTTTAGATAAGATAAGTCGACACGCTAATAAATACATTGCTTGGCAAGGCATATATATGCAGCATCAACAGTAAAGTAGGCTTTATTATGCGAATACCGCCTGGAGAAAGCTATGCAAGAACACACAACGTTATCTGACCGCCAAATTTGAAACATGTGCGAAATTCAGAATTTCAATTTAACAAATCTTTTTGAAGCAGGGAATTCCCATTATTGAGCGATCTTTGAACAGATCTCAAACATAAATTCACTCCACATTAATAGCTGATTTTATGGATTAAAGTCTAAGAACAATTGTGACATAAAAACAATCCCTTATTTTTGATTTCCTTGCAGCTTCCACCTAAATGAGAGACTGCATGCGTATTTTCCAGCTAATAATACTTAACAGACTCCCCGGCCTCCCCCACCCGCTGAGTGGCTTGGCAACAAGGTAAGCGAGCAACCCCTTTAATAAAATGTTTTCCCTTCTAAATTCGAAACTGCAACAATTTAGCTTTCGCCAAAAATACAGAAAAAGGGTTTTCATGGAAAACCGGTTGTGCACCACCGAAAAAACCACCACCATCACAGTTTTTCCGATTGCATTTTCCTCTGCTCAATGTTATGTCATTGATTAGAATCCTGCGCCCTGAAGTTCTCTCATATAAAACACTGGGACAGGGGTGGGGATGTGAGTTGAATGTCTAATTTTATTTAATTAATAAGCGCTCTTTAAGTTTATTCCCAAATGAAAAACGTTGAATCGTCTGTTTTGCTCTTCGCTGACCTCATCGCGCTTTACCGCAAAAACAATAAACGCATAAAATGCCAATAAAAAAATGCATAAAAATGCGAAACTTGGCAAAAATAAAAACAAAACTAAAAATAAAAAAAATCACATTATTTATGCGCATAAAAGTAGGCAATAGCAAAAACAAGCACAACAACATTATTCGCCAAACTTTAAAACCCAATCGGCAAGTGGAATAAAAAAAAAGAAGCCCAACAACAAAAATATAAAGCAGTAAAAAAAAAAACCAGCAACGCGCACAGCCGGCAAAAAGTAATTCCTTTGGCGCCAGGCCTGTGATTATCGAAAGTAGTTCTTTTTGATGTTGAAAGTTTTTGCCTCCCTCGCCGCTAGCCCCCACCCCCCCCCCCCGCCCCCTTTAGCCACAAGCTGCCCTCCTCGTCGCTAGGTGGCGTAGCGAAAGTGAAAGTGAAAGGAGAAATGTGTGCTGCTAGCGGCGTCCGTTTCCATTTCCAGGCAAGGCAATCTGCGCACATAACGGCGCCTCTATGTACTTACCACGACACTTACACACACACACACACACACATAGTAATGCACACACACACACACATACACACATATATATATATATATATATAGACTTACTAACATTCACATAGAGACGCACAAAAAGTGCGTGAATTTTTGAGCAAAACAACAAATCCAACAGCAATTTATGCCAGTTGCTGCAACGAACTAAAAATACTCTAATAAATTGCTTAGCTCTTGGAGCATTTTTAGATCGTTGCAGTTGGATTAATTTCTTTTGATTTATTATTTGCTATAATGATTGATCCTTAACTATAGTCTGACTGCAGCTCATAGTCTTATTGGATTATTTAACTACCTTTAAATTTTGTATGAAAGAAAAATCTTTATTAAAACAATACTATTCTTATCGTTTTCTTACTATTATCAGTAGTATTGTTTTTATTATTATTATAATTATTATTATTACTTTTATCAATATTATTCTTATTATTGTTCTTATTTTTCATTTCTATTTATATATATATATATATATATATATATATATATATATTGGTATACAAATTTGTCAAAATTTTGAGTCTCTAGCTTTTATAGCCATATTAAATGAAGCCAGTAATAATCTAGATGCTGTAATCTCTACGATCTCTATCTGTATTATTTCCGTAGTCAAACAAGATGAAATAGTCAACTGTATAGCTCAATTGGAGAGTGTATTGCAACAGCACAGTTAAAACTATGCCGCGTAGGCGACGCAGCAGCAGCAGCAGCAGCAGCCCAGAAGCAGTGAAGAGCTCCCCTTTTTAACCAACACACAACAGTTCACCACACACCCCTCTGCTGGCGTTAACTGCGTTACACTTTTCAGCAACTTTTACATTGGGCAATGGCGCCAACTACAACATCAACATCAACAACATCAGCAACAACAACAACAACAGCAACTTGCTTTGGCTGCCTATTTTTCAAGCCCGCCCCGCCTTCTAAATGCCGAAGGGCTGCTTTGCTCTTCCAGCTCCACTTTGGTATGTGTGTATGTATGGGTGTGTGTGTTTGTGTGTGGCGTGTGCAGCGTTGCGGCTGCGGCTGTGGCAACAACAACAATGACAACGACAACGTCGACGACAACAGCAACATTGCCTGCTACAGCCGCTTATCGCAACATCAGCCAAGCATAAAGCTCAATACGCACACCCAACTCAACCCAACTCAACCCAAACCGAACCGAACCGAACCATCCATCCACCCACTCGCACCACCAACCACCGCCTTGCAACAACAACAACAACAGCAAGAAATTTGCTCCCCCCCTCATCGACGAAAGTTGAAAGTGGAAAATTGTGCGTGGCAGCCAAAAAGTTTCAGCTGAGCTGAGCTGAGCTGAGTGACGGCCTCCTAAACTGACTGACTGACTGAGTGACTGACAGTCGAGCTGACGCCCATGCACACCACAATTTCCACACCTCTCCCCTGCCCCACCCCCCCCCCCCCCTTACCCCCTTTTTTTGGCCTGGACTACCTTGGCATGCAAAACCCATTTACTCCTTGGGCGGCTTCTCTGAAAATTAAATGAAATAAGCAGCTAGCTCTGTGCAACTCCCGCAGTGTTGGCAAGGGAAGTGAGGCAATTGGTGTTAGAAAAGTGAGGGGAGGAGGGGGCGTGGAGGGTGCTTCTGTGCTGGCTTGTGGCATGTGCAGCCTTTAAGATGGCGCGGTCTCGGGTCCCTGGAGCCGCAACCAAATGTAGCACAGCTGGCAGTCATTTTCTCAACCGAACTCTCGGTTTGCATTTAAAGTTATTATGCCAACGGCAACAATTCAGTTTGGGTCTACATATTATATACATCACACATAAATACAGCCTGATATATATATATATATATATACATATATATCTATATATATTTTTTAAGATTGTTGTTAGCACATGCTTAGCTGTGCATTTTGTTGCCTGGCTAAGGTCTTTCGGCTGGACCCAGTCGTAATGTCTGTCTGCTGTCCAGTCGGCGCCTGCTCGACTTTTTTCCTAAGCCATTTTGCCAGCCAGGATTAGGTGACCATGACAATTGTTCAATGAACAACGGGCAATGAGCTTCTGTCTCCTTCTTTGTTTATTTGGTGTGCCCCAAACGACAAGTTAAATTTCTTTGAATTTTTAATGTACGTAAAAAAAAAAATATTTTTAAAGTTGTAAATATTTTCTTAACTGCAAATTTATTAGGAATTATTAATTTTGGTTGTCTGTTGGGTTTCTGAATTAAAATTTAGAGGCTTAAAATAATTAATAAATTAATACGTTAAATAATTGGATTTAATTTTTAATCATTTAATAGTTTTTTCTTCTATTTATCGCAGTGTGAAGAACTAATTGCAGATATATCTATTTATTTCTGGGAAAAAGCCTAGCAAAATTTATTTGATGTGACCGATAACAGCAACCGTCTTGCGAATATCGATAAAAATCGATTTACGATGGCAATACAAGATACTCTTTTAATTATATTTACTTCCAATTAATGTAAAATATCATATTATGGATCAACAATAAACATTTCAATAAGATCGAATAAGTAATGCAGATTTTATGGCCCAAACATATTTTCATATCGAAAAAACTACTATCAGCAAGCCATTAAATCATTTCAATTGCAAATCAGCAAATAGAATTTTTATTAAATCATATCAGCTTTTAATGTTGGGTTAACTGAAGAATTTGGGAGACGCCACTTTACAACTCATCGGTGATTTCGCGCTCGGCGAGTGATTCCTTCTTGGACAGCTGTGCATCATCTCCTTTCCAGGCTGCAACCCGATTGATAGCTGGCTTCTGGGCACAATTGATGTGCATCTTATGGCCACGATTATTGGCAATATCACCTAGGAACTTGGCCAAGTTATCGTGTGCGAATGGTTCCTTAAACACAGCAAATTGCATTTGTTCGCAGTTGACGGCGACCAATGCTGGATAACCCGAGCTTGCCACTTGCAGACCGTCCTCTAGCACCGGCTGTTCTCCTGCCTCGTTCCACAACCAACCGAAAGACTCCAGCTTAAACTTTTCGCCCAGCTTGCGTAAAGTATGCAACAATCTGTGGCGGCACCAGGCATTGCAGTCGAGCAGTGACGGCAGCACCGAAATCACACACCACGATTTCTCCTCACATGCACCATACAAACTGGCCTCATCGATCAGCTGCTGCAGTTGGGGCACCTCCAACTTTGCCACCGCCCAACTGATAATATTCGCTGCATTTCGCTTGCCAGGATAATCCTGCGCATCGATAACTAACTTTGTATTTACTGGAAAATATTTGATGGTTAGGCAATCCCTTAATTTATACTCCTTCTCTTTGATCATATGCTTGCTGACATCCATGGCACCCAGCTTGAAGCCTTTGCCACTCAGCTCATTGGCCGCCTGAATCCATTCGGCAGTTAATGCCTTGCAATAGGGCGCATAGAATGCGACCAGCCAAATCTCATTTGAATTGAGCACCTGCTTGGCAAAATCATCAGTCTGTAGCTCAATCACATTACTGTCGCATTCACTGCCACTCTCTAAGTTCTCTTGCTCTTCTTCGGCAGCGCCTTTTGCGGCGACGACATCTTCTTGCCCCTTGAAGACCAGTTGCAACTTCCGTTGAATTTCGGCCACAACTGCCTTGGCAATTTGTTCAGCGTTTCGTGCTTCAAAATACTCACTGGGCTGTGTTTTATTCACGCCAAATATTTTGATCATCGGAAAGCCGCGCACATCATAAGTGGAGCTCAGCTCGTAATGCTGCTCGCCATCGACAGCGCCCACTTTGGCCACGCCCTTCAGCGCCTTGGCCAGCTTCTTGTACTCGGGCACCATTGCGTTACAATAGCTGCACCATGTTGCATAGAATTTCACAATCCAAATGGCATCGTCCTGCAGCACTTTGTGCTTAAAATTTGCCGTGGTTAGCTCGACAACATCATCGTTGGGGCCATATAAGTTAATGTGACCAGCTGCGAACACGACCAGCATCAGAATACTGCCCACAATTACGATTCCCGACATTATTATGCACCACAAATATATAAACTCTTTCCAATCGTTTTTACTCATTGAATTTACAGCGAATAGATTTTCCTCAGAAATTATTTTTGTAGTTTAAGCTCCGCAAAAATGTAAACTTTTTTGGATTTTGTGTTTACATTTAGATTTCAAGTGCAAATGTTTACTTTATATGATTATGTTTGCTGTGATTGCTAGTTCTAGGAATCTCTGCTCTTTCTGTATTCCGAATGAAGTAAAAATAATTAAATTGATTTACATTTCGTGCAAAGTTTTTTTGTGTACTTATTTTACATTCGTATTAAACTACAACTATTATACGATTTATAGAAACTAAAATCGGTTTGCTCTGCCGTCGAATAGTCGACTAATCTGTTTATTACTGCGTCCAATTTATTTTCACTGGTATTTTCAAAATAAAACTCCCACAATAAAATGCCTTTTGAGCTGCCCACCTCCCCCTGTCTCAATCTCACTCTCTGCCGCTCTTCTTCTAGCACTTTAAACTTTGTTGACATTTTTCAATTTGCGGGAACTTTCAAGCTAGAAACGTGAAAGTTTTTTTTTGGTTTTTTTGATAACAGCTAAAATATATAAATAAGGGGAAGAAGAAAAAACGTTGCCTAGAAGCTGAGAGAACACAAAAAGAAAAAGCGTCAGGAAAAAGCGTCAATGAAACCTGCCCTAAATTCGCACAAGCGGCTTAAAATAACAACAACAAAATAACAAAGACGCAAGTAGCGAAAATATGAAATAAAAACAGGACACAAAGCGTGGCAAATAAGAAGGAAGAAGCAAGCAAAAAATAAAACAACAACAACAGCAACAACATCAAGCATAAGTCGCACAGCGGGCGAGCACAAAAAACATTTCAGTTGAATAAGAAGAAGAAGAAGAAGCAGCAGCAGCAGCAGCAAAGGCAAAAAGGAAACGTCGACGCTGCGTTTTTCTTTTGGGGTCCTTGTTGCGTTTTGCGCTCGTACGCGCAGGACACGCGCCAAAGGAGATGGCGAGGCGCAGCACGCATAAATCTAATGCCAAATTACATTATTTTGTCATTTTGGGGCGATGCCACCCAACACCCAGCACGCAACCCCACCATGCCCCGGCTTAGCACTGCTGCCGCTGCAGTGTCCTGGCCGCAGGGCATAAAACACTGTCAAAAATAAACTTGCGCCAAAAACAAAAAAAAAAACAACAAAACCAAAAACAGCAACACAAAAAAAATGCAGAAAGCTCTTGGGGTAAAAGTTTTGTTTGCCTCACAGAACAAAAAAAAAAAAAGAGAAGAGAAACGAAACGAAACGAAAAGTACATTATATGCAAGCATGCAAAGGGGCGGAGTGTGGGGCACGAGCCGGATAATGTGACGTGTATTTTGTGTGTATTTCGGTAGGGGAGGGGAGGGGGGTTGGCATTGGGTCTGGGGTTGTTTGTCAAGTTCGCGGCCAGCCGAAAGTGAAAGTAAATGCAAGCGCCGCCAAAACGAAGCTCACGCGTCGCAGTCGCTGTTCGCGTCGCTGTCGACGTCGTGCGTTTATACCAAATATCCTTCGGCACGTTGCTTGGCCAAGGACATTGCGGCCATTAAAATGCTGGCATTCAAGCTTTTTCCAGCCGCTTTCTTGAGACGCGACTGCAGCAGCGACAATGCCACGCTCTCGCCAAAGCGCACTCCCTCTCTCGCTCTCTCTCTCCCTCTATGTTTCTCTCTCGCTCTGTCTCTCTCTCGCTCTCTGTGCGTTTGCGCTGTGCGCATAACTTTCACTTTCTTTGCCTTGCCCTTTGCCTTGACAGCTTTTCACTTTCGCTTTTCAAACACCCTGAAAAAGTTCGACGACGTCGCATTTGTGTTTTCTCTCTCTCTCTCTTTCTGGCGTTCTCTCTGTCTCTGTGTGTGTCTCGTTCGGACGCACAGGCACACAGTTATGCTCACTCTGTCGCACGCACGCACTGCGACTTCCTGTCTGTGTGTGTGAGCTTCCGGTTTTGTTTTTACAACTGATAAGGCGTCAGCCAGGCGACGTTGGCCCCAAAAAGTATGCTATGCCCTTTTGCATTTGTATGCGTGTGCGTGTGCGTGTGCGTATATATGTGCATGTGTCTGTGTGTGTGTGTGTGTGTGTTTTTGTGTTTTGGGAAGACGACCAGCAGGCGCCCTTTATGGTTGCTGCTGCTGTTGTTGTTGTTGCTGTTGCTGTTGCTGTTGTTGTTGGTGTGCGTTGCAAGGATCAAGGACGTTCAAGTTAAATGAAATGGGCGACTGCTCGGCAACTCGGCAACTGGAGCCAACGCGAATACTAAAAGAAATGCAGGGCGTACATTTTCATTTACTTGGGCGGCTCGGCTCTTCTTCTTCGTCTTCCTTTCTTGTTGTGTTTTTTATTTGTTGTTGTTGTTTTTGTTGTTTTTTATTTTGGTGGTGGCTTGACTTTGACATGGGTTTTGTGGATGGGTATTGTGGGGGGCCTTTTGCGTTGCTGGGTGGCTGCAGCTGCCTCGCAGTACATAACAGATGTGCGTGTGCGCCTCTATATATATATATATATATCTATATACAATAAAGGTGGGGAGTCGGCAGGGGGCAAGGGGAAGACTCTGCTGCGGCTGCGGCTGCTGCTGCTGCTGCTGCTGCAGTCCTTTATTGAGCCGACAACCACCCAGAATCCACATTGGCTTCAGCGACAGAAGCCAGTCAAAATGAGCTACACAATAAACAATTTTGGTTTTAAACTGATTATCGAATAATAATAAATTTTTTATTAGCATTTTGGAATTGAATTATATTTATTTATAATAATAGAGAACAATTAAACTTACTCTTCCTCTTGTCGAAATTAAATAATGCATGGAATGCAATTAGGGTTCCGGGAATTAAATATAATAAAAATTGTATAAAATCATTATTATGATTAATCATATTAAATAAACTAAAAAAAAAATAATTTTGCTGTTATTTAAATTTCAAATTTGTATTATTATTACAAAGCAATTGTGTTGTTACTCCCAATTTTGTAAAGTGTGTCGTATAAGCGACCGACCGCTCGCTGCGTTTGTAATTTTGGCGCTTTTTGTGCGTGTGCAGCGAGCGTTGGAGAGAGAGTTGGCAGAAAGGGGGGCGAAGGGGCAGATAATGGGGACGCTTGGGAGCGGCATTGTGACTGACGTTGATTGCTGTTGTTGTTGCTGTTGTTGTTTTTTTTTGGGGGGGGGGGGGTGTGGGGTTGTGCGTGAGTATATAGCTTGGGTATATAGATGGAAGCTTAGCATTTGTTGTAGTTGTTGTTGTGGTTGCTGCTGCTGCTGCTTTTCTAAATTGCGTAGTTTTCGCAGTGCACAAGGCGAAATTTTCATTGCCTTTTGGCATTTTCCTGCTGCTTGCCTTTCGCTTTTTCCTTTTTCTGCTTTTTTTTTTTTGCCTTGGCTTACTTATGTGGGTCGCAGCGGTTCTCGGGTTTCCTCCTTCATGTGCGGTGCATAGCAATGCGAATGAATGCCTTTTTCTGTGTGTGTGTGTGTGTGTGTGTGTGTGCGTTAGTTTAAAGTTAAGCAAATGGCAAAGTTGCTGGCATTTTCCTTGGAAAAGCAGCCGCTTTTGAGGTTTGCCTGAGTCGTCGTTAACTTGGTCGTCAGCTTCATCCTCTTCTTCCAATAACAAAGTGCGTGCCAAATGTCGTATGCGGTCTTCGAGCGGTTAGATTTCGTTTCCTTTACTGTTAATTGCCAACTTTAAGCTTTCAAAATGGGCTTCTATAAATATCAGTTGGTTGGCAAGGCAGGAAGTGAAATTAATTTCAGTGATAATGTGCCTTCGAATGACAAGAACAAATTAAGTCCTACTTCAATGGAGCCTAATTACGAGAAAGATACAAAACCACATTTTTGTGCTCAAAATAATCTATAAGAGTTGATACAAAAATGTATCATTTATTTTAATAGTTCCAAATTTTTTATATAAATACTTTTAACATATTAGTCAAATTTTGTCCACCTCTAAAAACAGTTTGTTATTTGTATAGATAGAAACGCACTTTAAGAGTTTGCATTCCAGATTTATGTTATATTTTAAGCATTTTCGGGTTTTTTGTGATGATATTTATGATTTCAGCTGCCATATGGTTATGTAACCGATTTAATGGCTGCTCTAAAATCAATCTTTACGGAGTTCAATTTGGACTTCAATGTAACAGTGACGTGTAGGCGTAATATCTAATAATATCCAAATATACTTTTCTCTTCTCGCTTCTAACTGGGCTCCCGTCTGCTCCCCGTGTTCCACTCACTGAAATTCCCAATGCGTATTCATCATTTGCATGCAGCGTCGCTCAATCGCTCAATTCTCAATTCTCAGCGCTGTGGCAGCTTTTATCCATTCAAAAATGTGCTCACTGACAGCAGCTGAACCCATCACAGCACCAACCACTCACCCACCCACTTAGTCACCCACTCACTCAAGCCACCCCCGCCGTGCTCCTTTCGCTTTTCATCTTCACTTTGCTGTCGCACAATCTCAAAAATGTCAATCAAAGCAAAATGTCAGCCTGCAAGCGGCTCAACTCCAACTCAAGTCTTACCTCTCTTTATATACCCCTCCTCCCTCCTCCCCCTACCACTGCCCAACCATCTGCCCACGCTTAACTCATTTAAACGCAATTGTTTCACATTTGCCGTTACGATTTCCCAGGCTTTTTAGCCGAACAACAAAAACAATTAAAAGAAAAACATTCTGGATTAAATGTATTTGTAATTATGTATTAGCTAGCAAGCAAGCAAGTAAAAAAAAAACAACATATAAAAAACAATTTTTGCCTTTGAGCTTTGAGCTGATGTCGCCGTTAAAGTTGCTGCTCTTGTTATTGTTGCTGTTGTAATTGCTGTCATGCTGATAACACACACTTACAAACACATACACCCACACACACACATACAGATACACACTTACATCCTTTTGCTATGTAAAAGCTATTTGGTACATAGAGCGACAGGAAACACGCGCAGCAGCGACGCCGACAACGAAGTCAGGCCCCAAAAATTTGTTGCACTAGCAGACGCAGCCTACGCACAACCCGCACGTACACACACACACACACACACACACACGCGCACACACTAAAATCCACACCCACACACACTTATACAGCTGCAGAGTAATTATGTTGCCCGGCATCTCTACTATGTTGCCCCTTGCCACAGTTCGGAGAGCTCGCTCTTTGGTATTTTTAGTAGTGCCTATGTTTTCATTGCATGCCACCCCATCAAGCACATCGCCCCAAACCCCCCCCAACCCCACACTCTTCTGCTAGTTGTGCGTGCCTTGACGTCGACGTCGACGCCGACTGCGCTGCGCAGCTCATTGAAATTTGAGGATTTTTGTCTCAGTGCCCTAATTAATTTTACGTACCATGAAAATCATTGTTTGTTGCTTTGCTTTTTCTATATTTTGTTGTTCCTCTTGCTGTCACCGTGTGTATTTGTTGCTGTGTACGTGTGTATGTTTGTGTTTGTGTGTGTGTCTGTGTGTGTGTGTGTGCGAATCGCGTTGCAGAGACCTGTTTGAGCAACGCCTACATACGAAAAACAGCCGCTCGCCGCATCTGAAATGAATATCTTTTTGCAGCATTACTCCGAGATCTACACTGCAATAAAATACCTAGCAAATCATGCAGAATTATAAGTAGTCTCGCACTGGCGGCGTATACAATAGAAACCATGTATTTATTGTGCTTGAAAGTCTTAATTGAATACCAGGTGTTTCTGGAATTAATGTATACATACCACATTAAAGAGATATACACTATAAAAAAAAAATATAAGAAAATTAATTTATTATTTAAGCTAAATTATTTGCAGCTTGTATATAAAAACTATGGGTGCTCTAAATTAATTTTTATTATTAAAATATTTTAATTAATAAAGGTAAGTGCACTAAAAATAACATGCAAAAATAAAGAATATATTTTTGATTTACGAGTATTTTAAATGACTGAGTTGATTGTCGTTTAGAGAATTTGTATTGGAAAAGCAGACTTTTCATCGCTTTATAGTTATAGATTCAGGTTTGATCAGTCGACAGCTCTTTTTTCTCTGTATTTACTCCTTTCGCTTCCTTTGACTGCTTCTTGCTTCAATAACAATCAGTTGCTTTTGTCGCAGTGCTTTACTCCCTTCCACGCCTCGACCCCCGCCGTCTATGCTCCCTACTCTCCTGCTCCTGTGCCCTACTCCTTGCCCATGCTCTTAGATCGCACTTAAACTGCGCCATATTTTCCGCACAATGTTCAACGTTGTTGCCGTTGTTGTTGTCCGCTTGGAAATTTGAGAAAATTAGGTTTTGTTTTAGCTGTTGGCAAAAGCAAGGCACAGCGCAGTGTCCTGGGCACGTCCTGGTCGCGTCTTCTGGCCGCCTAACCTGTTTTCTCTTTCTCTTTTGCTGTCTGTGTGTATTTTGTTATTGTTGTTATTGTTGTGCTGAAGTTGCCGCCGTGGTTGGTTGGTAATTAAATGCTGCGTTGCTGGACCACAGCGACGGCAACATGAACAAAGCACAAAGTCGATGGCGGCGCAGGCACCTAATCAGCAATCCCAGCGATTCTCGAATCTGAGCCACTGCTGCTTTCACCCCATTCCAACTTTGGGGTGGAAATTATGCAAATGCCAAGGACCAAGGACAGAACAGTAACAGGACAACGGTCGTTCTATTTTTTTTTTTTTTGTTTTTTGTTTTTGACTGTCAAATTGTTTTTCATTGCTGCATTTAAAATATGCTCCAGTTCTCATTTGCCATGGCTACAAATGGCTCGGTCAGTTTAATTAAAATTTCACTTTCGATGTGCTTTCTTCGTCAGCTTTTTGCAACCCCCAACTGAGATGACTTAGCGGAAAATGCATTACAGTTAGAGCTTTAGAGAAACAACTGTAGCATTTTATATATAGATAAATAAATATATACAAATATTTATAGGCAAAATTCGATTAGTGGAAATATGAATATTATGTAGGCGTTGAGTACAGTGAACGGCATCATTGATTACGCATTGCTACATTTATTTCTTGTCTTCATTTTACAATTTTAATTCATTTTAATTTTCATAATTGAATTTGTGACTTTCATTTTAAATTGTAATCCACATTAAATAAATAAATACATTTTAAACATATAAAGATGGCAATTACTTTTAATTCGATTTGTCGACTTTAACAAATAAATAAATAAATTCATCTGCATATTAATATTTTTATACATTTTGCATTTTGTTTAATATATCCATTGCCATTTCAGTTTTAATATTAAGTACTTCTTACATGTTTTTTTTTTGTTGATATTGTTTGAAACTCTTCTAAGTTTTTCATTCACATTCGTTTCATTGTTTTACCTTTGTCTTCTGATATCTTATATAACACTGCCCAACTACGCCTCCAACTTGCCACCAGTTTGTATGCTTTGACTTTTGGGTATCACCCTGGCAATCTTAAATCTCTCGCATTTGCTGTCATCCATTAGACTGATGCGCCTTAAGAGTTGCTGTGGCTAATTAAGTGCCCGTTAGGCCTTAATAAATAACAATTTCTTTGCATTTTTTTTGACAACAAATATTTTAGCCAGAAAATTACTGAAATGCTACCATAGATTAGAGGCGCTTTGTCATTTTGTATGAAATTATGAAATTCAAAGCAATTGCTTGTATTTCTGAGAGGACTTCATAAGTTCTCAGTTGTTTTGCGATTGCTTAGAAGTTATGAAATAAGGAAATTCAAAGCATTTGCTTGGATTTCTGAGAGGACTTCAGAAGTGCTCGGTTGTTTTGTGATTGTGTGGAAGTTATGCACGTGCCAACATTATTTAATTCAACATTTTTTCATAGTTAGCCAATGTGTCTGGAATCGTCTTTCTTTAACTACAAGGAACAGAATCAACCGCATCGTTTCACTGCATTGCCTGCTGATTTATGTGCTCAAATTTGTTAGCTGTGTGTTGTTGTGACCATTAAATTAATTGCAATTTATCGATTTTTAAATTGCAATCTCAATCTCTCGTTGGGCCATAAAAAATATTGCGCATCACATCGCATCGCACGAATCCCCCAAATGCCGCAGCACTCGACCCACAGCGATAAGGGGTGCTGTGTTACCCGGTCTGACCCGGGTCCGTATCATACGTGGGGGACCCAACACCAACACGACCGTTCGTCCGTTCAGCCAGTGCCTGGGGCAGGATGCAGCCGCGAAATTCACGTCCTCTGGTGTACACAATATAAATTTAGCCCCGGCAGAGAGACTGTGTGTGCGTGTGAGACTGGCATGCGTTGCGTATACGTAACGCGGCATTTGGAGATGAGTCTGTGATATGAGGAAGATGAGCGTGTGTATTCAGATACCTTATGGAACAGGGCCTATTAGCGATAAGGCAATGTTTGTCCAGCTGTCAGCATTTAGTATTTATTGGTGTCAAGTTTTTAATATTTTGTGTATGTACTCAACTTATTTTATAAATTATATGAGTCATATTTCAATTTAAGTCACTTTAAAGTAGCTCAACAACTTAACTCGATTTCAGCAAATTATTCAACAAATTTCAGCAACATATGCTAAATAAAATCTTTGCTTTGAATAAACCAAATTAAACCAACTAAATATTTTTTAATGACAATTTGAACCCAATAAAATTCGTAATTATTTTTAGAGTGCTGTACAATATTTGTGTACATTGGATTTGCCATATATTCATACGTTTGACTAGCTATATTGCTTTATTTCCCTGCGCTGTTGCTTTTTATTTACTGGCAGCAGCAATAATGAAAAATATATGTGAGCGCCATTAAAATACATCAGATAGGCATAGATCACACCTCTCTCTCTCTCACACACTCTCTATTTGTGTGTGTGTGACTCCTGCTGGTCATTTGGTTGGTTGGCACATGCATTGACATTTCTCGCACCACTCTTGTCTTGCTGCCACACACATGGAATTGGAGTTGTTGCCTGTTACTGCTGCCGTCGCGTTATCTTTGCTGTCACAGCAACGTTCGTGTGTTTGGCTCCCTGGGCAATCTCATCATCATGTGGGTGTCTGGACAGTCTATGTATGCGTATGTGTGTGTTTGTGTGTGTGTGTGTGTAGCCTTATGCAGGTTGTTGTGGGTGGCTTGTTAGCGCGATGTTACTTTAATAAGGTGTTGCCCCACAGCAGTTGGATGTGAATCATAATGTTACTCAGTAAGCCGTTGGAGTACACACACCATAATAACCTTGAGTGTTTGGCTCCCCATGTCCATAAGCCAGCGGCTCGAGAAGCTTTAAGTTCAATGATGTTCAATGCCCAAATTCTAGGAAATATAAAATAATATTTTCCTCTAAAGAATTTATTGAACAATTAGTGGTATTAGGAATTACAAAAAAAAATCCCAATATAATATTGAATTCCGTGAAAAAATGCCTATTTTCTGAAACTATTAGTTATTAAATTGAATGAAATCAATCTTGCATAAGGCAGGAGTATGACTCTTGTCGAGCTTTGTGTAAAAGTTGTTTGTGAAGTTTACTTGAAGTATTTAATCTTCAATATGGAGTGATTGATGCATGCCGATATAATAAAAGTGTGAACAATGCATTATCTCAAGAAGAATCTGATTGTTAAGAAGTAAAAACTGAAATCTGTCAAATAATAAGCATATCTCAGGAAATCAGATTCTGGGTACCATGATTGAGCACTGATTGATGTTTAACCAAACAGGTGGTGAACATAAACATCTTCTCCAGTCAATAAATGCCTTCCGGGAAATGATAAACAGCATATGTGACTGAAAAAAACATCAATTTAAATTAAATCTGCGCTGCTTTTCAACTCACTTAGCCAGCAATTGGTCAACACTTGTGACAGTTAACAATTCAACCAGTAAGAGACAATTAACAAGGTATTTAAGTGCTCATATGCTAGAGGCATATGTAGGTCCTGTAGTATGACAAAGCAGCTTATGCTTAGCATCTATGCCACTTTAAACTTAATGTCTAAGCAACATAAATTGCGATGCCAAGGCAGGAAGGCAAACAGGATGGGAAAATATATTTCAAGTGCTTCTTGAGTTGGCCTACTTGTTGTAAATTGTACACTGGCAACGGAAAAAGTACAAAAATAAAATATAGATGCAGGGCAAAGGCAGGCAAAGAAGAAATGCGAAGGCGAAAGCAAGTACGGAGCTGAAGTAACTTTTGGTTCGCATGTGTTCTGGTCTTCCATCATGGCCCCAAAAACTGCTTGTCTCGATGGGTAAATACGAGCATCAAGTATGCGCACCGTTGGCCAGGCATAGAAAATATACCAAAAAAAACGCACACAAAAAATACAAGCTGCTTCACTAAAGTGAGCCTACAAATTGTGCGACGCAGCAGGCAGCAGGCAGCAGAGAAGCATAACTTCCCCACAACCCCCTTCCCAACCACCACTCCTTCCCTAAAAAAAAAAAAGAAACCAAGAGGCGTGGCAACTTCTGGCAAAAGTGCGTGTGTCTGCATTGTAAAACTTTTAATGGCCTGTAGCTCTGTAGCTAAAGGATCTCGAGTTTTCCCTGCATACACACATGTGTCCCGCAGGTGTATGACTACCTATGGCCCCATCCCTCTCGAGAGCATTGTCGGCCCGTTCTTCAGCTCGTTTATCGCTTGCCAGAGTTGCCATAATCATTAACGTTATTGCCAGTGCTGTGCAGCTGCTAAAAATCTGCCTCGTGAATTACATTTTATTTTTGTTTTCTTGTTATTCGCTCGCCGAATGCATTTTCAATATACACGAAAGCGTCGCCAATTTATTTCCGCTGCCTGCTTTTTTCACATAAATCAAAAATGCGTAAAAATTTATACGTTGTACGCATTGGCAAGACGAGGGCGGGTGTGTGTGTGTGTGTGGGTGTGTGTGTGTGGGTGTGTGTATGACACAGGCATCTACTTTCTACACTCTTGCCGTAGCAGCCCCCGAAGGCAAACCCCAGGCCCATTATCATCATCAACAGTCAGCAAAATGGCCCCAACTTGAATGTGGAATGGCAAACGGCAACAGCAGCAGCAACAACAACAGCAATAGCAATAGCAACAACAATTACAACAGCAGCAACATGGAGAAGAAGAGCAATGGCAACGGCAGCAACAAGCAGCCGCACCTGAAACTGGTAGCCAAAATATATTTTTTGTTTTTTGCTTATAGCGGGGGCGAGCAAGTGGACGGTCATGTGGGCGTAGGCAGTGGGCGTGGAGATGGGTTGAATTGAACAGTTTTCTCTTGTTAAGCTAGACAATAATATATTATGTTTATTTTTATAAGTTTTCTATTTCATCAACTGCATTAAATAAACAATTTCTTTTCCTTTATTAATTATTGAGTATTAGTTTTGTTTATTATTTATTTTGTATTTATTAAGTCCAAATTTTCTACCAGCACATTTCTCGCACAATTTCGACAATCTTTTCGGATGACCCTCGTTTTACCACCCCTTTATTGTGTGTGTATTTCGGAAACAACGTTGCAGCAACAAAATTAACAACAACACAACAACTAACTGTAGTAAAGGCCGCCAGCCGTCGCTACAAGTGCCCATGGCCAGAACCAGAAGCTGCAAGAAAACGACACAAAACAACAACAAAAAAAGGTAGCAACAACAGCAGCAGCAGCAGCAGAAGCAGCTGAAGTTGGGGTGAGAGTGGTGGCCAAGCTGGGGGGAAGGGGAAGGCGCAAAGGTGCGTACAATCATTTTATTGATTTATATGCCGAAGCTATTACAACTGACATTCGAATTTTCCAACACAACACAAAATGCGGCCCAAAGTTTTTGTGTACATGGCCAGAGTTAGAGGGAGGTGAGGTTGCTGCGGGGAGTTGGGCATGGGCAGGCAGCTCAAAGGCGGTACGAGGGCGTAACGCGATTCCAAGCCAAAGCATACTGCAAACGCAAATCAACGACTGTTTTATACTCTGCTTCAAGTTTAATAACGGTTGAAAGACAGTAGATTGCTTTCGATTTCTGGATTTTTTAGTTGGAATTGATTGATTACGATTTGGTTGAGTCGTATTTATAAATGAAATTATGTTTTCATATTTGAAGGTAGTGCTTAAAATACTTTGCTTGCAGCTTTGACAAATTCCAACTCTGTACATATATATATATATATATATAAATATAGCTGCTGTTTTCCAAGCGTTAAAGTATTCCAACTTTTAAGTAAAAATATCTTTCAGCTGGATGGACATTGCACAAATCAAATAATATACTCCTTTTATTTTGGATAACAGAGCATAAAAACCTTTTGTCAATGTTGCTGCCATTGCTGCTGCTTCTGTTGTCGCTGCTGCTGCTGCTGCGGCTGCTGCTGTTGTTGTTGCACTTGGGTGAAGCTGAAACTCGTGGCCATGTTGAGCCTCCTGCCAACACGCGTCGCCGGAGCAACCTGCAAAGATGAAGACGCAGCAGCAGCAGTAGCAGCAGCAGCAAAAGCAGCAGCAGCTCCGACCGGGCCGTTATATACTTTTGTGCCTTATGTGTAGCACACTTTTAGGCGTTGCTTTTGTCTTTTTAGTTTACTTGCGTTGACGCTCGACTGGGCTGGGCAGGGGATGTGGGATGGGGGGGGTGGGGGGCGAGTGGGTGTGGCTGACAGTCTTGACAGCGTACTCGTTACTTTGACAACACAGCAGGCAAGCAGCACACCACACCACCCCACCCCACACCACCCCACTCCATACCATCCCATCCCATCCAATCCCGTCACTCACTCCACCCCACCCGAGTGCTTGCTGGCAGTCAGCAGTTACAGCTGGCAGGCAGGATCCGATTCTCAACAGTTTGTGTATCCGTGAGATACTTTTGCGCTGCGCTTTTGCACTTGTCGTTTGTTTTGGCCCCCAAAAACTTTCGCTCAGTGAAAATCAATTTATCACAAGCTCGATTTTCACCGAGACGACTCCTCTACAAAATTTTGAGATGTATATCAAGTATACAGTTATATGTATGTGTGTGTTCTAGGGGGAATGTCACTTGGCCAAAAATTAATTAAGGCCAAAATGAAACCCTGCTACAAAATGTTTGTTTCTATGCCGCCTAGTCTATGATGTGTGTGTGTGTGTGTGAAGTCTAATTAAAATTTATATATGCGCAGTTGATAAGTTTTTAGTGGCTTTACTTGTTGATGAGTTGACGAGCAGTTCAAGCAGCTGTCTGTCTTCTGAGTAGAGGAATTCCATTATTGCTTAACATAAATATTTAGTATTCTTGGTAGTAATGAAACATACACGAAACTTTGCCGCAATGTTAGCTTAAACTATTTTAACAAATTTTGGAGTTAAGTTTAAAAAAAAAAATAATAATTATATTATTTTGATAGGAAAACGCTAAACTGTCACCTTTAAGTATGCATTTGTCAAGTGTCACATATTAAATGATTATTCTGTTAACATTTTGCCAAAACCAATTGGGAATTCTAAGCACACTTGTGTGATTATTACTTAGGGCTGCTAGCCGTGAACATATTTCAACACTTTCTTTTGAAATACTCGCATCTTTAATGAATATAAAAACAAATCCCAAGAGTTTCAGCTTTGGTCAGCTAAATAGAAACGATTACAGGCTGCTGGCTGCTCAAATAAAGCTCACTGGTGTGGAAGCACAGTGACCAACATTTATGACAAATTTTTAGCAAATTGTAATCCAATTTGACATATTAATTAAGTACATTGTTAATTTGTCGCATTACACACACACACACACACACACAGGCACACACAACAAACAACAACCCTCATAAGGCTGTCCCATCTATGGCTGTAACTGCCTTGGCCGCCTGCCACCTCCTTCCGCACACTCGAAGCACGTTGGCCAAATTCTGGCTCTAACTCTAAGTAGTGAAAGTAATAGCCAAAAACTTTTTGACACACTTTGCGCACTGCGGGCCCACACGCAGACACACACACACACGCACACCCGCACACACACAGCGAGGCACAAACGAAAGTAAATTTGGGACAGGACAATGGACGCAGAACATAAGAAACATGCAGCATTCAGGAAGTTAGTTGAGTGTGTGTGTGTGTGTATGTGTCGAAAAAAGGGATAAACATGTGGAAATTTATTGTGCGCATTTTGCGCTATATATACATATATATAAATTTATATACATATACATATATATAAATACACATATGTGCGTGCTTGTGGTCGGCAAGTGCAACAAGCCGGCTATAGGACACTGGCCCAAAATAAGCTCTACTCAACGTACTCGTCCTGGCGTCAAATGAGATATGTTCAAGTCATTCGAGATGCGTGTGAGATAAGCAAAAATTGGGGCTTAACAACAACAACAACAACAACTGTTTTGAGCACCTTTTTATACACCCTGTAACTGTAAAAAATTTCTTCATAAAGGGTATAATAAAGTCAAGAGTTTCTGTTGGTTGTTTAATAGTGTAACCGAGCCGTCAGCCCTTATAGACCAATTGATACTGGGATCGTGAGCTTAGCAGAGATTGATACAGAAAATGCATTCATTTAATATTTCTCCACTTGTTTTTTTTTTATTTCATTTATATCCAACTATCATAATTTTTTCATTTTGATTTACTATAATAATGCTTATTTGCCTGTACAGGGTATCTTTAAGTCCAGCACTCACAGCTAGCTCAGATTTACTTCCTCTGATTTACCGCTGACCCGAAGCGTAGAATAACCACAACAACAGTCAGTTTGGGCAATCAAAGTATGTGAAAATAATGCTAAAGGTCTATTTTACATACAAATAGAATAAACGCCAAATTTGGCCCAGCTTCATTTTATTTGCATATTGGGCAACGCTGGGAAAAAAATGGATTGGGTATAATTACTTGCAGCATCTCTGGAACCGAAGCTCCTTCTTTTTTTTTTCTTTTTTTAAATCTCTGTAGATTAAAAGTTGTATTGCGTTACATATTAAGTGGGTCAGTTGGGTTGAAGCAAATTTGTTCGAAATTCCTTTAAGTTGATTTGAAAAATATGCTGCATACTTTGCGGCGGCAGACTAAATGTTTTCATAGAACAGCTAAAAACGGTTTGCATTAATGTGAATATTTCTAATAAAAATAACTGGTAACTAATAAATTTCTCAAGTCCATAGGCCAACTAGTTTCATAGCTATTTATTTATTTATAAATAAGATTAAATTAATAACTAGTTATTAATATTAACTATAATAATTCGAGTGTCATAGCTAAATCTACAACTAGTAGAATTATTTGATTTGGTTTTAATTATTTTATCATTTATATTTGATGTGTATTTGTCAATTACCAACAGCAATTAATTATTATCTTTACTTTGTTATTTTCCCAACCTACACCAAATATTGGTTAATAAATGTCCAAAAGCAGAAAAGATAAAAATAAATCGCAGATGACAGCCGCCGATGGGCAAACATGTCTACAGGCATATTCCCAAATACGCACAGCACAGACAGACCAAATATATAATATATATACGTATATATATAGATAGTGCTAGACACAGACACGCCAAACACGCACCGACTGAGAGTGAGAGAGAGTGATAGAAAACTTCGAGCTGTTCGTCACTGGTAGATGAAATCCAAAAACCTAATAAAACTAATCGAGAGTCACTAAAAAGTGCGTTGCTGTTGAGGCTGTTGTTCTTATTAGTTAGTTCAGAGAAGGCACGATCCGCCAGATAAGATAAGGCCTCGCCAAAAGCACAAATGACAAAAATTATATATATATATATATATAAAACATTTGAAAGCTTTTTCAGCACACGCATTATACGCACACATAAACATTTCTATATCTATTTTATTTACTCTCTTTTTAGTTTGCTTTGTTTCGTTGTTCTTTGCTTCGTTTTGTTGCCGTTCTGATCGCACGCAATGCTGATTGGGTTCCAAATCCCGTCGCCCGTCTCCCGTCTACCGATCCCCCCAGCCGACAATCAGCTATAGTTTATGCCATGTCTATGCTTTAGTTTTGCTCTATTTTCTATCAGACCTTCCTTGTCTCGTTTTGGTTCCGTTTGCTTTTTCTGTTTGATTTAATGGCCCATACCTTGAACTTCACCGAATTTTCGCCATTTGTTTTGATGTGTGCAAAAAAGAAACCAAAAAAAAAAAAAATAATAACAAAATACAAAACCATAAAAAAAAACTAGTTGTTGCCATTTTGATTTCGCAATTCGCCAATTTTGATAGTTTGTTTTTTGTTGTTGTTTTGCGTGTGTGCGTGGGGGGTGTGCGAATTATATTTTTATTGGCGTCGAACTGAGTAATCAGAACTATTTTATTTGGGGTTGCCTAATGTGAAACCCGATGGTTTTTTTGTTTTTTCGTATGAATCACCCCGTTTGTTGAACTATTTAATTAGACGACGTACGTCAAATGTAGATCTTTTTATTTAGAAAGGGTGATTAGAGAGATGCAGCATTAGCTTAGAAATGTAATCAGTATTTTATTCCAGTTGAATTTAAATTATCGCATTTTTCTTAATACATATTACTGAAACTGTTATTATTGTTTATTAAGTGATGTAGTTTACTTAAACTATTCATCAACAATTTAAACTTTTAACCAGTTTTCTTTTTTCGTTTTTGCCGTTAACACTGACCCAAAATCCCATATGTTATCGTTGTAAATATGCCGATATGATAGTAAAGCATATCATATCTGACATTGCACATAGTCGTCCGATAAGATTAAATGTCAGCATATAGCATACCTTCCAAGGGGGGCAAGCAAATTAAGCAAATTACATTTTGCTTTCGATTAACTTGCACTCCAAAGCAC
The DNA here is from genome assembly GCA_035044125.1 of Drosophila ochracea. Taxonomy (NCBI): domain Eukaryota; kingdom Metazoa; phylum Arthropoda; class Insecta; order Diptera; family Drosophilidae; genus Drosophila; species Drosophila ochracea. The sequence continues at coordinate 6,433,285 of JAWNML010000059.1, read as the reverse complement.
AACTCTCAAACTTTATGCACAGGTCCAAATAGCAAAAAATTCTCAGAATTAGAAAAAGTCATCAGATAGCAAACTGTACACACGTGGCCTGTTTCGGACCAGTTGAAAGAAATAAAAGTTGGCCATAAATATTCGGTTGTTCAAAAAGTGCGTATATATTTGCATTATAAACCATTCGCAGTGACCGTAGACTGGTCAGCAGTTAGCCTCAAGAACCTCCTCTCTCTCTATCCCTGCCCATTCTCTATCCCTCTCTCTCTCTCTCTTTGTCTCTCCCTCTTCATTTATTTATTTGTGTGTGTATTTTTGCGTGCAGGCTAGAAAAAATAAATTATGTTATTTTTGTGCAAGTTTTTTTTTACTACTTTTTGTTGCTGCTCTGCCGCCGCTGCGGACTTTAGCGCTGCGTTTCGGCTTATTTTTTATTTCTTTTTTTTTGTTGTATTTTTTGGCAGCGGCGTGAATGAACTTTTCAAGGTGAAACTAGCTAGAATAGGCAAAGTGTGGCGTAGACGACGTACTCGCCAGCAGCGACGCTGGCAGCGACTGTAGCAGCGCAAAACAAGTAAGAAGCTTAAGGCGACAGAGCTTGGCGAAGAGATACCCTAGAACTAGATTCACATCAAAGTTGCAGATGTATGTATTTAGTATATATGCATTTCAAATAATTATATCTTTAGAATAACCATATCTAACCATTATAATATATATTCTAAATTTACTATAAGTTAAGTTTATATCTTTTTTTCTGTTTTTTTTTGGCTGTGAAAAAAGTTGTTACACTGATTTAGACAGTATTCGTAGTTTTTATTCAACAAACTATTAGTTTTTGTTTTCATTATTTCGAATGGTTCTAAAGTTATATTCTTTGAATATTTTCGAATTTGTGGCATGAGATAGGCTGTGAGCAACTGTATAGACTGCATTTGTACAAGCCCATCACACACTTTAAGTCCATTTACGTGCAGAGTATACAAATAATACAAGAACTTGCAAAAGAACAGGAACAGCTCTTGTGTGTGCCGGGAAGCGTGTGATTGGCGCTGCTGTTGCTGTTGCTACTTCAACAACAACAGCAACAAAAACAGAGCAACAGCATGAACAACAATAACAAAAATCGCACACGCATTCGCTGCCAGGCTTGGGACGGGTTTTGAGTTTTTTTTTACCCCCTCCTATTGAAAGAGCCAAAGTCAGTTGCTTGCAAGTCGCCATCGTTGGATACCACGCAAAAAAAAACCAAAAAAAAAGAAAAAGAAAAAGAAATAAGAAGAGATGAAATAGAAGAACAGAACTGAAAACCGAACATAGCCAGAATTGCTAGACAAAAATTTGAATGAGTCCATAGAAAAGTTCGGCTTGGTTGTTCTTCTTGTGGCTGATGTTGCTGTTGTTGCTGTTGTTGTTATTCTTGGCTGGAAAGTCATTTCTGTGGTCTCTGTTGTTCCTCGGCTGCTTCTTGACATTCGTGTTTTTCTTCTCCAGCTCTTCTTGCCCGCTTCTTCTTAACTCAACCCTGCCCACAGACATTGGACAGATTGTTAATGGTTTGCACTGCCTCACTTGAAGCCAGGCTCGATTTTTTCTATTATTTTTTGCAGCATTTGTTTGTCTATAATTTACAAATCATTCAGTTAAAACCGAAGGGGGGCTGATTGAATATAGACGTGTGCTTTTTCGGGCTTTAAAACTGTTTCATTTCCAAGAGTTCCACAATTCTCTGTTACGTCTTTGTCTTGTTGTTTATTGTTATTTTTCATATGTTTAAATCGAATTCTATCGTTTTCTATAATTTCAAATACATTTCATGGTCTGTTTCATTTCCATTGTTCCAACTTTCACTGTTTCATTCATAACAAATTCAATTTCCAATTTTCCAACTTATACTTTTGTTTATGTTTATACAACTACTACTAATTTATGTATCTATTCCACTGTGTCATACAGTATTCTGTTTCATTTCCAGTGTTTCAATTTTCACTGTTCACTGTTACCTATTTTCTAATTTATTCCGTTTCTTTCACCTTTCTGTGTCCCACTTCCACGTTTGTCTCCTAACAACATATGCCACATTTTGTATGTTTTAAATGAATATGTTTCATATTTATATGTTTCTCACTGCTGTTCTACCTTCCACTGCTCCAAAGTTCGAGTGTAACATTTGCCATTTATCCCATTTGTTTTGCTATGTGGTTTTTATAGTATTTTTGTTGTTGCTGCCTCTCGCCAACAGTCGTGCAACTTATTAATGTATTCTATTAAGTACATATATGCCATTATTATTATGTTCCTACTGTAGTAGAGCAGCTTCCACTTCAAGTACAAAAGACAAGGCACGACTCGAGTGCTGCCTTGGCCCACACTTATAGTTCCCGGATTGTAGGTGACGTCTTGGCCAGCTCCAAAGTCTCCGAAAGTATCCAATGGCTTGCCAATCAATTTACAACGTCAAACCAAATAAAGAACAGACCAGTAAAAAAAAGAAAAGAACAGAAACAGTTGGTTAATTAATTGCTTGGAGCGCATAGAACGCACCATCAATTTATTCAAACTACAACACACACAAGCGCATAAATCGAGCCCATCTCGAGCTATCTGTGTGGATATCTTGTTTGAGTTTTATCTTTCGCGCTGTGTTTCTCTATGCAGAGAGTGGAATGATCGCATCTACAACTTTTCAAGGTTAACAGTGTCTTGGGCCTTGCCATGCGTTGCCGACATCATAGGCATCAATTTATGCTTAGCCCATGCTGGCCAACTCTCAATTTTTAGCTATTAAGTCAAGCATATGGAAATTGAACAGATTTCCTATATGCAGAACATAGGCACAATTTTATAGTCGATTAGTTGTTACAATTGACAAACTTTCTGATTACTATTTTTGAAAGTCTTCCAATTAACCAAAGTGAATATTTACATTGCTTGTAGACAAAAGTTGTCCAATCTGTAGGGTATTTGAGTAGTCTGCCTATTCTCTGCTTATTTAATTCAACAATTTGTTAACTGATTTGCATAAAATGTGCGTGAAGACAGGCAGCTTCAAACTTTTTGCATCTATTTGTTTGTTATTGCTGCTGTTGCTTCTCTAATTGTTGTTATTGTTTTAGTAGGCGGCCGGCAGATAAATTGAAATTTATGCCTTGCTAATAGGCAAATGTATCCATCTGCATAATGAGAAGCATTAATTGAATAAAACACCGATAGAATGCCAGCGAGAGAGAGAGAGAGAATATATGCAGATCGTGTCACAAATTGGGCACACATGCGAGCGCGACAGCTGAGAGAGAGTGAAAGACAAACAGCGGGCAGGGAAGCAGAGAAAATGGCAGCTGAAGTCAAACGCCAACGCCAGCGACAGCGTTGTAGCTGATTGGTGCACGCCAGCAACATTTTTGACAACAACAACAACAATAGCAGCAGCAGCAGCAACAGCAACAGCAACGTCAAGTTCTGGAAGCATATATATATATATATATATATATGTGTCTATAAGTATAAGCATTTCTAATGAAGTCAATGAACTTTTTTATGCGCGCGATGCGGTAATTTTTTTTCTCTCGCAAAATTTCGTTTTGAGTATTATCAACAAAAAAAAAAAACAAGCAGAAAAAAAAACAAATACCTACAATAAGTCAAGCTCAAAGTGCTGCTGTTGTTGTTATTGCTGTTGACTGAGTGCAATGACTGCTACAACACAAGCAAATAGCAACAGCAAAAAAAAAGCAAGAAAACTAAAACAACAACAACAACAGCTATAAATAATCTGCGTGCTGACTGGTGTGGGAGCAACATACAAAATCTGACAAGCAATAAAACCAACGAGGCGTATGCGCAATATATTATTGTAAAAACTACGAATTAAACTGAAATCAAAGTCAAATATTAGCAAAGTGTGCCATATGATAATTTAACTGTGGCACAAGCCCCCCAACGAAACTGATAAAAGTGATAGTGCTCAGCAGCTGTTGCTGTTGTTGTTGTTGTTATCGTTGTAGTTCTTGTTGTTATTATTATTTTTATTATGTATTTCAGCTCTTTCTTTCTTTTGCTTGGCAGTGTTAAAAGCAACTTTCGTTACCTTTTTTTTATAACGTTCTTGCTTTTATTTTCTTTGACAGGAACGTGCCACAAAGTTAAAAAAAAAGAAAAAAAAAACACAACCAGCAAATATCACAAAAACAAAAATTATAAATACACGTTCAGCAGTCAAAAGTATTCGCTAGACACATTTCAAAGTGTGTGTGCGTGTGTGGTATGTGTGTGTGTGTGTATCTGTGTGTGTGCGTGAAAAGTAAAATTAGAATTTTTGTGCGTACGGCGCGAATGGCTAATCATAACAAAATACCTAACAAAATATATATATATAAATGATTTTACTTGAGCATGGACAAGAAAAGCCAAAAATATACAGCCCAATAAGCCTTTGTCAAGGTCATGTGAAACTTTTACCTACTAAAATAGTACTCATAAATTTACATTGAGACAACAATTAGTTTGACAGCATCGTACAAACATCTCATTATTTATAGAGTGGGCATAACATCTGACCGTACATTATTAATGGATTATATAGCGTCTCTACAATGTTTACAATAATTAATACGAACAGAAACAATATTTAACATATTGTCATCAATAAAAAATATATCAAAATAAATTGAATATCTCATTTTTAGTGTGCATTAAAATATGATAATAAATATTAAGAATCATAACAGTAAACATAACAGATCCACATAAACTGAATAGTTGTGTCCAGAATTAGGAACATAGCTCTTCATTTATAAAACGCAGTCAAACATTATTTTTTTAATTTTCGATATTTTTTGCATATACCAATATATTCAGCTATTTAAATGCGCCGATCTCAGAGATGTGCAGTGTTAAAATCAGTAAATTTGGCATATATATGGAACACCGTAAAAGTTCCTCGAATATGTTGATATTTTTGGAATATTGGATTTATACTTATTTTGACAGCAACTCAAAAATACTTAAAAGTCAGATCAGCCTAGAAGTATGCAAATTAGTATCAGCTACTTAATTAGTTCAGATGATTGATCGAAGAATCCACATATATCTGTAGATATGTACAAATAAGCTATATATATATATATATATATATATATATATATGCGCAGCTATCATTAAGTTATATATGATATATGAATGTATTCGCATATTCCAACTTCATTTGGCTCTTCAGTTTATTAAGTTTTGTGTCTTTTGCCTGTTCGTCTGTTTTTGTTTTTTGGAGTTTTGTTCTTTTTCTTTTTTGTTTGTTTGCTGGTCGAGCCAATTTGTTGTTGTCTTTCAAATGCAAAAAACTTGTTAAGTGGACTTTGATGAATCGCCATTTTCAGTGCGTGGTTCTTGTTCTTGTTCTTCTTCTTTACTGTTTGCCTATTATTCATGCTATGTCCGCCCAAGCCTCAAGCCCCGCTGCCTAAAAATCATCCCACATACACACACAGACACACACACATATGTTGTTGTTCTAGCGATTTCGAATTAGAAACAAAAAGTCGCCGAAAGCAAAGTGCAGAGTGCGTGTGGAGAAACAAAGAACAAGCAAGAATACCAAAAAAAAAGAACAAAAAAACCGACGCCCGAAAAGAGTTGAAGACGTAAGAAGCAATAGCGAATGGCAGTTTGTTTTTGTTGTAGCTGTTGCTATTCTTGCTGCTGCTGCTGCTGCGGCGACGTTGACGTCGCTAAGCAAAATGCGTGTATTGCATCATCAAATTTAGAAAAACAAATTTGAACGCACAGCAGAATAGCAACAACAAGTTTAACGAAGCATAGCCGATTGTTGCCTTCGTTAAGAAGTGCGTTGCGCTCTTTCGTTTCGTTTCGTTTTGATTCGTCTTATTTCGTTTCGTTTCGTTTCGTTCGGCTTCTAGCTGCGACCGAAACGCAGCGTTTCTGCTGCTGCTGCTGCTGCTGATGTTTGCTGCTTGTTGTTGCTGTTTGCTGCTTTCGCAATGTATGATTTGTGTGCATGTGTTGGTGCGCGTGCCTATTTGTGTGTGTGCGTTGCGCATTTATGCTGATCATTGGAATTTTTTTTGCACCAATACACACGCACACACACACACACACACGGACAAAATTTGCGCGGCTGGTTTAATTGCTGTCGCTGCTGCGTCGCTGCGTTGCTTACTGATTTTTTTTCTAATTCGCTGATTGTCTTGTTGTTGTTGCTGTTGCTGTCGCCGTTTGAAAGTGCAATAACCTCGCAAAAAAAAATTGCTTAGTTCTATAGATATTGCTCGACGTTGCGATAGAGAAAAGTTTGCGCAAATTTCAAGTGGCGTATACTTAATTTTTATTCTTGTTTTGACGTTTACTATTTGCTATTTGACGCAGTTGTGCAAATAAAATGAATAAACTAGAATATGAAAAACAAATAGAGAAATATTCCACTGTTCAAATTTAAGTAAAATATGGAAACTATTTTGATCTTAAGTGCAAGCAAAAAAAGAGATCTGGCAGTGTTATTATTGATTATGCTACTACTTTACTGCCACAGCTCATGTTCGTTGGCAAATTAATTGTGGTGTGAAGTGAAGTGTTTGGCTCACATGACGTATACGCAATTTAATCAGCTCTTCACTGAGTTGTAAGATATTGCTTAATAAATGTAAATATTTGTATTTTCTTAAGCAATTTATTTTATTTAAAATACTTAAAGATACAACTGTTTCAGTTCTGGTTGCCCCGCCCCAATTCACTTGACTTACTCTGCTTTTGAACTTAACTTTTAAGAAGCACTCTTCTTCTATCATTTTGGGAGCTGCGGTTTAGCTGATGAGGCACGCATTCATCACATGATATGTGGCTGCCAAAATTCCATATAATGCCCATGCACACACACACACAAGCACACACACAAGCACACACGCACAAGCACACACACACACACAAAGTGGCAAAGTTGCTAAGCAGAGTAAATGCTGCTGCTGCTGCGGGAACTCAATACATTTGCCCATTTTAGAACAGTTCTCAGCATTTGCAGCACACAAAAGAGCAGCAATAACAAAAACAACAACAAAAACAATAACAACAACAACAATAACTGACTAAGTTGTTTACGAAAGTGCGTGTAAAGCAAGCAATGAGAATTATTCAGTCATTTGGCAAACAGCAAACGGCAACCAACAACAATAACACACAGCTAGCTATTGTTGTAGCTTCCCCAGCGTTCTACCTGCAACGTCCCACACACACACACACACACACACTAACACACACAGATAATAGCACAAACAGCATAGAAAACTACCTGTCATTATTATTTGTGCCTTTTTTTATAGTTCGCATTCGTTTTTTTTTCTTTCCATCACTTTTTTCCCTCTTTTATTGCGGCTCTGCTTCTATGACATTTTTTTGTTTTGCTGCCGCTGCTGCTGCGCTGCTGCTGCTGCTCTTTTCACTCCTCACGCACTGCGACTGGAAATCAAAATGCGAAAAAAATGCTCAATTAATTTATAGTTGTTGTTGCTCTCTCTAAAAAAAAAAAAATAAAGGAAAAAAATAAAAAAAATCACCACAGAACATGTAAGAACTTTAATCTTTGTCACGCCGAAGATTACATACCCTGACTGACCGAAATTAATTCGATTTTTATTATTAGATTATTTTTTTATTTGTTTTCTGTTTTACGACTGACCTTGAGCTGAATTTTCCACATTTATATTGTAAGAGAAAAGATGCCTATCGACGCCTATCGCGATCCCACATCTAACATCTTATCCATCGACTGATTGGCTATATTGAGTCATAATGTATACATTGAGTAAGTATATATTTTTATATATATATACATATATATTCAATCCGTTACACATGTCACGACAAATTTATAATACCGCCCTAGAAGAGTATAAAAAGAGGGGAACCAAAATTGCTTCTATCGCATTTTTCAAAGTCAGTAACCCTCTAACCTTGAATGTTGCTCCTATGATTCTATGCCATGCCGACCCGAACAGAGCTCCCTCCACTCCAAACCCCACTGCCCCCTCCCCCCTAGAACGTTTCTTTAGCTTTGGCCATATTCCAGTGCGTATATTATGCTATTCTTTTTTCTCTTTTTGTTCTTGTAGTTCTTTCATTATGGAACGCAGCGGGGTGCTTATAAGTAGAATCCAACAAAAATGTACAAATGTATTCATGTTTGTACTAGGCTAGATCTGCTAAATAGATATATATATATATATATATGTGTGTGTGTGTGTGTGTTCGACAGACATTCTAAGTTGCAAGTGTGTATAATTAATCTCTATTATAAAGTCACTTACTGAAATATGAGGTTAGAGAGCATGCAGGCTATTTCTTACTCTGACTTTAATAGCAATACATTTTTTTAAGGCTTCCTTTTTTACTTTTTGATTTGACACGCCAAACCTTTGTTCCAGCCAGGTACACCTTAATTAGTTTTCAACGTATGTCGAATATTTTAAAAAATCCTTTTAATTTAATTTTCGTTTAGAGACACTTTAACTAGTTTCCAATTTAGTTTTGACTTCTTTAAAAATCTCAAAAATATACTTTTGAAGTATGAAATATAGCTTAATTATTATATATACAACTCTCTTTGTATTTACAATTATTTTTATACACTAACTCAACTCCTTTTTAGAGTATTAACAAGTTAGAATTATATAGTTTTCGTAATTTTATTTTTTGCGGCGTTGCAAGTGCGTATGATGAATATTTATTTTTAATTTGGTTTTATGCTTTTTATGCCCATGCCTCGTTAAGACTATTATTTTTTAATACATATATATATATATATTTTTTTTATATATTTTTTTTTGTGGTTCTATCTATAAGTATTTCCGTCTGCTAATGACAAAACACCTTTGCGCTGCGATCGCTGCTATTTTGTGATTTTCTCAGTTGCTTTTTTAATGTTTATGGGTTCTATTTCGGCGCAAAGTGCGTAAGCTGCATGAGACAACGACAGCGACAACAAGAATATTAGCAACAATAACAAAAATTACTAACACAAAATGGCGATGCGTGTCTTAAAAGACAGCTGTCAAATGCTGCGGTGAGTTCAGCTTTGATTAATGCTCTGTCGCTTGCTAATTTTGCATTTAAAGCGTTTAGACACACACACACATACAACAAACACTCACAGTAATCAGTCACACGCACTTTGGTGTGCCCAGTCAGACACCTATGTGAAAATATTGGATGACATTTTGCTTATGGGTGGTCTTTCAGTCCATTCATATTTCTGTCTATATGTCTGAGTGGCCTGAGTTGCCTTCGTACATTTTGTGATTTATTTTGAAGGTGTTTTCACTTTCCGGAAGTGGTAATGTTTTTGGCATTACATTGACACAGTTCTTAGAACTGAATTGTGCAATTCTTTCCAAAAAATATACAAATATCTGATACATAGACTCTGAAGAAATTTCTACAATCAATTTGAGATTTATTAAAACAGATTATAAATTAAATGTTGATATATCTATGCATTTTGAACGAATAATCTATGCAGACATTTGAATGAATTTGGAATATAAGTTCTCATATAATATGAATTTCTTTTGTCCATCAGTCTGTCTGTTTGTCTGTTTCTATGCGAAATAATCAGTTTTAAGCCCAACTTTATAAAGCTTGCCATGTTTTCCTCGTTTTCCTGCTGGTAAAAAGGTTGTATTCGACTGTAGCAGATATCCATATCATATATCATATAGCTGCCCTAAAAACGATCGATTAAAGAATGAATCCTTTTATTAACATATTTTTTGTTTAACATGATATCTAAATCAAACTTATTATAACCATTATTTCTTGTTATTAATAATATTCTAAATAAGGAACAGGAACAGAAGGCAGCTACTACTTTTCCTCGAAATTAGAACAAGCACTGAAACTATTCCTTTTCATAGAACTACAAATCACAGGTCGTGCGGCAGTTGCCTTCGAGAATCCAAGCACACAATCTGATTAATTCAGATTTTACTTTAATCTATTAGCTAAGTTGACTGCTTGCAACTATGGCCGGGGTAGCCGGCAGTGGAGTGCACACGGCATTTCGTCATAACTGTCAACTTAATATCAAAAGCAAATAACTCAACGTGACACTCGCATGGTAATTAGAGAACAGTAATTAAATTGTATGCTTGAATACCGAATGAGACGAAGCAAAGCCAACCAAAAAGAAAGGGCATCCCACACAAAAGCCTCAAAACACAAAGTGAAGTAGTCGCCACAGAAGCCAAAAGCCAAATAGACAAAAGAGATGAAATGAAACGAGTCGAAAAGAGTCAAAATGAGTCGAAATGAGTCGAAAGTCGCGTGTGTGTCACACCTTTCAAATGGGCCAACAAAGCGGCAAGTGTGAATATGTAATTAAATTTTATGAAATAAACTCATAAATATGTGCACATTTAACATGATACTACACATATTTTATAGGCACACCTCTGCCTATTTCAATTGCCTCTGTCTATGCCGCCCTCGTGGCGTATACGCGATTTTCCATTTACTCTTGTACTCGATTTAAACTCGCGTGTAACTTTGTGATTTATGCATGTTGAATATAAATTGGGGGTGTGTTTGTATATGTGTGTGCTCTTTCTGACAAGTTGGCTTCTTGGCTAAAATGTCCCAAGAACAGCTGACACTAAGTAGCGTAAATAGAGCTTAGCCCATTAAATGACCGACAAGTTATGATTTTACTCATAAAATGTTACTGCACCAACACAATTTTTTTCTGTTCCAAAACAAATATAACTAGACACTTGCCACTGCCATAACTTTCTCAAAACTATGCAGATTTGCCAAGGCAAAAATAATTTAAGTGTCGATGCTTTTTACAGACCATAAATTGTGGGAATATTCAACCCACGGGCTGACCGGAAAATCGATAACATCGCTAAATACAAATCAATAAAACCGTATATCTCTCATGATTTTACAGCTAGAGTCACCAGTAGATTGCTGATGACGTCATTTAAAGACTGGCAAATACATTTATAAAGTTACAAGCCTCTTTTACTAGCTTAAGCTTAACATGATAATCGAGCCAGAATTTTAAGTTGAATTTCGAGTTAGCATCGACCTCTCAACTTTAAGTTTAGTGTTGATCTGGAGATTAAACCATTTTGAAAAAAACTTCATACTTGATAACGTTTTAACAATTTATGAGTGCGCTAGAAGTCATGCAATAATTAAAAACTGATGGCTTTTGAAAATCTGAATACTTTTAACAAAGTTATGGCAGAGGGAAGGGGATGGACATTTCTTCGTCATATCTACCTCCACACACAATAATCAGGAAAACATCCAAAACGTCCACCATTGTAGAGCTAAATGGTAGATAATACAGCAGACTTGCTTGTTTGACTTGCCTAATATATTTATTTAATTTTCACTTAATCTCAATTTAAATTAAAAAGTTCAAAGTTATGCGGCTTATAAATATGATAACTTGTTTTCTAATATAAACATAACATAAACGTGCATAGAGGCACGTAACTTGAGTATAAGTTTTAACTAAAAACATGAATTTTAAATCAGCATGAAAAGTTGACTTCCTGTGTCATAAAACGATCATTTAATCGCACACACACAAAAAGATGCACACAATGCAAATTTGGACGGAAGAATTCAAGTCCGATGGCTTCATTTCGAATTCACGTGCATATTAATAGATTATATTAAAACTGTTGTTTTTTTAATGGGGTCTAGAGAGGTACGTTCGAATGCAGGCAGTGAACAGCCAACAACCAGTTAACAGTCAGAGGTCAAGTTGATCACAAAAATAGAATAATGACCTTGACAACGGGCGTCGAATTTACAAGTTACAATTTACAGCTGTATTTGAATATTTGAACAGCGCAGCGAGGGGCGTGTTGGGTTTTTTTTTTATTTTTTTTTTATATAGCCTAGCAAAGTATATAATGATTAATGTATAATTCGAATGTTAAAATAAAACAATTATCTTAATTTAATTTAAGATTAAGAAATCTGTAGAATAAATCTTTAAAAATTATATAAATGTATAAAAGATATAAATATATAATAGACATTTAAAAAATATATAAATCAATTCAAAGCAAACATTTCTGACGTTTTTTTTTCAAAGTTAAGATGATTGACGCCTAATAATTATTCTCTATATAAATATATTTTTACATAGTTTTAAGAAATTAGAAAAAAGAAAAGCATTTAAAATACGTTCAAGAGTTTTATATACATATATTTATATAAATTCATATATAAAAATATACTAAAATATATGAAACATAAGATATATATTAGAAAACTATAATACATTTGAAGCAGCCATTTGTGGCATATTTTTAAAGTTGTTGTTTTAAGAATTAGCCTTTTGAAAATGTTTAAATATAAGAAATTGGTACAAAAAAATTAAATAAAAATAAGATTGTTTTAAGCTTATTATATTAATGAAAATATTTTGATACTTTCCCCCATCCATTAAGGTCCAATTTTATTATGCTGCACGCAACTTGTGCACGCGTTGTCAGTTGTTAAAAGTCTCATGTAAAACAAAAATAAAAAGAAAAAAAATGTAGGAAGCAAACTAATTACTTTATAAATATATTTAAGACAGCCTTGGGTCAGTTCAATGCTTCCTTTGCTGGGCCTGCAGTCTGCCAAGCCACACACATGCATAAGCATGTGTAAATCATGTATATACATATAATCCAGCCATATAATTGTATAATCAAATTTGTGTTTTGTGCGCTGCTCCTAATCAAATGTTTAGTGCGGAAATGAACGCACCAAAGAAAACGACAAGCGACCAACAACAATAAAGCTCTATAAATGTAAACTTGATGATTGAAGGGCCTCGACTACAACACCAATAACAACCACAACAACAACAATAGCTGTATTTAATTGATATACGCATTGATAGCGTAGTCCGCAGCTTTTTAGCTTTGCTGGTTTAGGTTACTTTTTTTTCTAGAAGGGCAACGCAATGCTCGCCTTGGTCATTGTCTGTGTGTCTGTTTGTGAGTCTCTGTGAGTGTGTGTTTCTGTCTGCGAGTGTGTTTGTGTGTGTGTGTGTGTGTGTGAGTGCGCTTGTTGTGGGGCCCTTAACGAACTACTCAAGCAATACTTGTGCGTTATAAAGTGACCAAGGTCAGCAGCGCCCAGACAACAGCAACAAACACATCTATCAATACAAAAAAGAAAAAAAAAAAAAAAAACAACGAAATATATTTAGCTTGAGCAAATGTATAGTCATTAAAGTTTCTAACTTTTATTACAACTAAAGCAATTTGCTTAGAACTGCAGATTGGCAGATTAGCTTGAAACGAGTTCACGCTTTAGCTATGATCATATTTTTTTTTTTGGCATTTCTCCCATTCAAAATAGGTAAAGGGTATATGGAAGTAGTGCAAAAGTGTGTAGCAGGCGGAAGCAACCATTTCCGACCTCATCAAAAGTCGAGTCAATCTAGCCATGTCTATGGCTTTGTCTTTATGCGCAATCCGATCTTAGACTCTGTAAGAAAGCAGCTCAGATGTATTTCATCTTATTCCATTTCGCGAATATCGATAAATATATATTTCCGATTGTGATAAATACTACAGCTATAAAGATACAGCTTAATCGTCATCTAAATAACCATTATCTACTGTTAAAAATTCATCAAGATCCATTGACAAACACAGAAAAAAATCATATAACCACATTTACCACATTACACAGCAGTAAGCACACACAGATATAAGCACACACACATACACACGCACACCCATTTCACACACACATGAATATTTAAGACATGTAAATTTATGGCTGAATAAAGATTTATAAATAAAGATTCACCTATTTCCTCGTCGTTCAGATCAAAAGTCTTTTATGAAAATATAAATCCGAATAAATTATTATTCATATTCTTATTATTATTATTATTTTATGTCAAGTTTTACAAATTCAAATATTTAATTACATGCAATTAGCAAGTAAGAGTAAGATTTAAAATGCAAATTTTTGATTAAGCGATGCTTGATTTAACATTTCAATAAATTGTTTACACATCTTTACCTGCTTTGCATATTCAAACCGGGGAATCACCAAACCTAAATGTAACCATAAAAGGCTGATAAGCCCTAAACTAGAAATTTACAACTTAAAGAATCGATGAGAAAACATTGAAATATGAAAATGTTTCAAGCCAATTTCAACAAAATCTAATATTCGAATACAGAATCAATTTAATATTTAATAGAAGAAGAAAAAAAAACTGTTAACTTTTATTTAACCTTGCTGAATATGTAATTAGAATTGCCACAATTGATATGATCATTTTAATTACATGCCCAAAAACAGTTCCTAAGTCCGAAATGCCTGTACATTAAAATGTATCTGAATGTATCTGAATGTATCTGAATGTACCTGAATGTATCTGTATTTCGACTATGAGTTGTGGCATTTGAATACAGTTTGCACTGCAAATACAAATCAGTTGCGTAAATAATGCGTATCGTCAGCCGCTAAACTACAACAACAATTATGACAAAAAAAAACTACAACATATTTTTTTTTTTAACTGCTTGTTAGGCATTTATAAATTACAGCGGGCGACAGGCCCGGAGAGCATTAAGCATTTTGATTAGCAGCTGCAAAAAAAGAAATAATAATACAAATACGAACACGCACTGAAAATATACGTAAACGACAACAGCAACAAAAAAGTGACAAACGCACTAACGAACATGAAAAAAAAAAAAACAACAACAAATCGAAACAGAAATTCAGTTTCGATGCGATGCGTATAGCCCTGAACATAACCTTGAATAGAGTCGCGTTCAGTTGAGTTCAGTGTGTGTGTGTGTGTGTGCTTTTTTCCATTTTTTTATTTAAAGATTGGTTAAATTTTTTTTTTCAACAGCCCAGGCTGTTGAATAAATGCGTTAGAGCGAGGCGCAGTGAGCGAAGAGCTCCAACAAGCAACAGAAACAAATGCGTTACGCATATGAGCAGAAACACACACACAAACACACACACACAAGCACAACTCACACACAATGCGAGTGCGTGTGCAAGCGAGAGAGAGAGCGAGTGTGTGAGTGAGAGAGAGAGAGAGGGATAGATATTTGTGTAGCTAGTCGCGAGCGCATGACACTTGGAGAGTTATGCGTTGAGCTTTTGTTTGGGCTGCGTGGGCAGTTCGCATGCGCTTCAAAGCAACAAACTGTTGAGAATTGCGTAGAGAGGCGTGACAAGTGTCATCTTCATTTGTCATCTGCATATAGCACAATAGCGAAATAGCGCTCTGAATTAATCATTTTATGTGCGAGTGGGGGTTTTCTTTACACTATTTCTATTTTAAGTATCTCCATTAGTTTGGGGTCGCCATAAGTGCCATTGAAAAGAGCATACATCTATCCATCTTTAATGCTTCATTTACTTGGAAAATGAAGTATAATGTTGTACTATAATTATATTTATATTATTCCTCCTAATTTTTGCAAAATAGAAAATGTATACTGTTTTTGGAACCTTTATTAGACATTTGAAGTTCTCTAGATCCCAATTTTCAAGAACATTTCTCTTGACTGCCAGCAGTCAAATTATTTTAATTGGATATATTTGAGATTTTATTAAAATAGTAAGCTAAAGTTTCTCATAATACAGAATTGTTAAATAAATCAATCTGGGAACTTTTCATTTTTATTTGGAACTTTATTATATTTATCTAGTTTTTTTCAATTAGTTAGTCAATATTTTGAAGTTGTTGGCTATTTGTAGGGCACTTTAGTGTTTGAAAAGCTCTCCAGTCCTATGCTGCTCAAGAGTACGAATCTGAAGCACAAAAGGCAGCAGCGAATGACGAAGAGCCAGCAAAGACAAATACAAAAAGACAACGAAAACGAAAACTTTGCAAACGCATAAAATTCTGCGTATTTTGTGTGTGTTTGTTGCTAGATTTTGTTTGTTTGACCGAGCCAAGCCGAGCCGAGCCAAGCTGAGCTTCGAAACAGGGCCCAGAGAGGAAACCAAGCCATTTTTCTTGGCATTTTGTATGCGGCTCCAAAGCTGACCAAATAAAAACCAGAAATTTTACTGTGAGATCAGCATGCGCTGCGTGTTGCCAACTGTCGTCTGTCCGTCTGTCTGTCTGTCTGTCTTCATGTCTTCTATTTTGTCTATGCGCGTCTCTGTGTGCGTATCTCACACGCATATTGTGCGTAAGGTCGCAGCCTCAGCGGCGCATTTATCTATGGAGCGTACAATAACCGGTAATTATGTGGCCAAAAATTGGCTCCAAAGGAATGATGACGCTGCAAACACAACAGCGTTTCAGTTGAGGCATGAGAAAAACCTTTTTTCAGATTTTTGGTTATCAAACACGGCGGTATCATAAATCTTTGGCAACTTCCGCATTTCAATTGTCGATTGCCAATTAAAACTGATTTGTTTTGCGGCCATTTTGCAATTTTTCAAACTTAACGTTTAGTTCAAAACTTATTCAAGCTGCAAACCAAAAAAACTTAACGAACCTGTTTGCTTTCGTTCAAATAATTACGCCGCAGAGGCAATTGCACTCTTCGCTGCTGTATTGCGCTTCTCTTGCGATCGTTGAAGCGCTTGACGAGTTGTGCAATTTGTCGAATTTCCCTCTTCCCCAGGCTGCACTGGGGCCTAACGATCAGTGCGAAGAGACTGCAGCAACCAAACAATCGACAAATTTCCCATTCATTTCGCTTCATGGACAATTGCACTCTTTGTCCAAAGTGCGATGCGCTGCGCTCTTGCTGCCAGCGCACGTGACTTTTGCTTTCGTTCAAACTGAACGAATCTTTTGAAAAGAGTCATTGGAAGCATTTCCCCTACCTCAACTGCACTCTTATTAATTGCTCTTCCCAATGTTTTGTGGCTCTCTTCAGAAACTGAATCGAATTCAACATTTTGTTGAGTTGTTAAATTAATTATGCATTAAGCGTTTAAACATATGCATAAATTGATAGTTTTATGTATTTTGTCACCTTTTTCAACATAGTTTCGTTGATATCGTGCGAAATATAATTCATTTTACTATGGCCTTTTCGTCTAGTCGTTTATCAGATATGTTTTGCGACTTTGCTGATAGGCATAAATTGAGTTCATTACAGGAAAGTGTGCGCCGTGTCTGATAATAATAATTATCACGTCTGCCTTGACACAAACTGCACAGAAAGCATAATAATAAGAATTAATATTAATACATTTTTATTCTAACCAACAAACAACAACTCAGAATGTGGCAATAATTATGGCTGAAATTGAATAAGCTTTTAATTGACATGGGTTCGATTTGAAGTTGCTTGAGAAATGGTATTTTGTATTACTTGCCTGCCTTAGTAATTTCTCCCTAGTTTGAAAACATCATAAAAATATTCTAAATAATGTTTAAAAAAAAATAAATAGACTTGAATTGCTCGTTAAATATGGGGGCATCAATTGAATTGAGTGTGAGGCCCGTTAAGGAAAACCTTTGGTGCCTCAAAAGTGAAATGGACCCACTAAAAATGAGGAAACAAACAACTTGCTGCAGCACAGAAGAAGTTGGGGTCGACACTTCAACAACAACTTGGCAATAAATGTCAAAATATAAGAATGAAAAACAAAAAAAAAACAAAGCAAAATAAAAACAAAAAAGGACACAAGAGCACTAAGCTAAGCTGAGGAGCCAGTGGACGGCCAATAAAACGGCGCTGTCAAACATACAAAAAGTTCTAATGACAGTTCAAAAAAGGACAGCGACAAGGAAGACGCGAGGACAAGTGAGGCGAGAACAGGACGAAACTGAACAGGAGAGGAGAGGACAGGGCAAAACTGCCAATACAAAGACATTAACATGTGGCGCAAACAAAGAAGCAAAAACAAAGGCAATCGACGGAGAGGGTAAACAGAGAGAGAGAGAGAGGGAGAGAGAAAGAGGGAAAGCGAAGACAAACAACGCATAAATAGGGGGCAAGTGACTTGAAGGTCCTTCTTCTCCTTCGTCTTCGTTTTTTTTTTTGCCCTAACTGAACTGGGTCACTAGATGGCAATACGTTAAGTACTTGCCACCTCCATCCTTCCAGCGCCGCATGACTTTCAACTTGCCAAAATTTGCCAGCCAGAACTTCTCTTTTATTTGATTGTTTTTGGTCAATGGCCACGCAAACAAATTGCCGCCTTAATAATGCCAACAATAATAATAACAACAGCAACAAAAAAAAACAAACAACAACAAGCATTTGACGCCACAACAAATATCGTCCATAGTCAATAAAAATATGTGTAGATATTTCTGATTTTTATTATGCCTGAGCACAAAACTTTGCTTGCAGTTTGCTTTTTAAATACTTGATTGGCCAGCTTAAAGCAATTTAATCGGGGGAAACCCCCAAAATGGCGAACTTAATGTTAGCAAATTTCTGCTTTAAGCATGAAACAAGATCTTGATTAAGAGCAGAAAAGAAAAAGAGAAAGAACATTAGACTCATCAAAGGGTAGACTTGGAATATGCTTAAAGAATTATGAATAATGCTTTTTTCTAAGATCGGTCGTTAAAATTACAAAAAGAGCAACAAATACAATCTGAATCGTAACCAAAAAAGTAAACAATAATATAATTTTATCCTTTCTCTTTGAAGATCATTCTCTCCATACTAATTTGTAATACTTTTGCATCTATTTCATATTTGTAGCTTGCCAAATATTTCTTTAAATATATACATATCTAAACCAATTGTAACTATTATTCTGCACAAGTTCTTAAATTTGTATTGAGTGGCATTCAGTGAAGCATGAAAACCCTCTAACCACCACCCCAACCCTACCCTATCCTCCCCTACAAACCAACCCTGCTGACAACTTTCACTTTCTTAGGAACCCCCTGCTCAATATTTGTGTGTATCTCTATCATGCGACTGGCATCATCTTTGAGGCCATTCATGCAGTTTCCTAGACAGCCCCAAAACATTTTCCTTATCAATTTAATGGCCAAGTGGCGTCAGGCAGCGAAAAAGAAAGAAAAAAAAAGCACCAAACTGCTGCGAAAATGTGGAGAAATATTTTACAAATGTCACAAACAGCAGCAAAAGGGCAAAACTGGCAATGTCAGATGCGTAGGCACAGTGCACTATATATATATATCTATATATATTTATATATTTTTGTATAGTGATGTATATAAGCTGTACATAGGCAAAGCATTAAATGTAAGATGAACTGGCTCCAGTTCCAGGGCCAGTTTCATTTGATTTGAGCCACGTCGCCAGAATGCAATAACTGTGTCTGGCTAGGCGCAAAACAAGGTCAAAAGATTAAAAACAAAACTCTATGCGTGTGGCACACATACATGCCACATGCCACATACTAACAGCTAGCAGGAGTCACCATATTTTGTTATGCTGCGAATTCTTAGAGTTAGTTTGCCTTAACCCATCGAAGGGCATTCTTTTGTTGTTAGCAAATGTGCAAGCAACACTTACAAGGAACATAAGTTTATATCAGTTTATATCTTTTATTTATCATTTATAGTTTGCATTCCCAGATGAATTATGAAGTTCCATAAAAGTTGAATAAACAATATTAATAATTGATAGAAATTATAGATTACAAATTTCACAATTTTAGGTTGATATTTACCTGTTAAGTCTCACTATGAATGCATCTGTTTTCTAAAATAAATGTGTAGTTTTTCTAACTGAGACTTTTTTTAAAAAAATAGTTGAAATTATTTGAACATATTTTAAATATATCGGCCATATCGATTGTTCGATATTAGTAGCTGAAGGGCATTCGGAATGCGGCACTTTTCTATAAACTTCTCCTTGCTATTTTCGGGCTGGATTTTTATGGTGCCGTCTTCAGGCGCCAAGAATCCTGCTTCCTTTTCATAGGCTCTGCTGTGGCAGCAGTTTTCTTTTTTCACTTGCAACATTATCAGCTCATTGTTGTTATTTTTGTGTGGTGATTGGATTGCTTTGGTCTTCTGTATGACGCGCTGCTTTTGTTTTTCGCATTTTTCTTGAACTAATTTGAATGATTTTAGTGGCGCGCTTGACTGAATTCCTTTCTTCATGCTGCTGTTTTTCTATTCTGCTCTTTGGCTGCCTGTCATATAAATTTCTAGTTTTTATTATCATATTTTCTCCGAAGATTTCAGTTTGTTTGTTATTGTTGTTATTCGGTTGTAATAATCATAAATTGCTATCTGCACAAATATTATGCATAAAATTCACAATTTACAAATTGTGAAAATTAATGAAAAGCTGCGTCAGGATATTTTACATTTGTGTGTGTGCCATAAACTGTGCTGAAAAACAATGCAAATGAGGAAAGGGAATCTAAGGAACTAGAGTTTATCAACCAAAACATGTTTTCATATTGCATAATCTACTTTGCTGTATTGAAAAGCTGTCGCAAGTCGAGCTCTCTCGACTAGATAATTCGAATTTGTTTTAGCATTAAGAATGTAGAATGTAGCCTACTTCCACATTACATTTTAACTGCTGTCCAGTTGCTCACTTTTACCACCCCCACCTTTGCCTGGATTAAAGACATTACATTATTATTAGAAATAGTCATAAACATATATCATATTGCAAAATTTGCATATTTCTGGGACAGGCCTGCAGCGAATAAGTTCCATGAATTATTTCAACCCAGCCACCCACTGACAAGCGGGGCAAGCCACCCCCCTCCTCTGCCAGAGGACACGCAACAAAAGGCAATTGAGGTGAGTAGAAAAAAACAACAAGAATTAGAAATGAAAACGCAATTTTGCAATAAAAATCCATTGAGTCAAATAATGAGTCCGAGTTACAAATTCAAATGCGCTGTCGAACCAAGCCTCAAAAATACAAGAAAACAAAACCAGAAAAAACAGGAAAGTAATAACGAAAATTTCGAAATTATGAAATTACTTAATAGTGCGTAGAGTATTTGCTGAGAGGAGGGGTTGGTTATAGTTAAAGTATTGTCATATTAGCGGCACAGAAGGTGGTCGAATCATAAACGAAGCGCAAAGAATGAAAGTTCGCCTCTGCATGCAAGAAATTAACATTAAAATGCAATAAAGGACACACAACAGCCAAGAAAATAGCAACAGCAACAGCAACAGCAACACTAACTACTTGTAGTTGTGGCCAAAATTAGATTTATGACAAAATCATAAAATTAAAAGGCTGAACGGAAATTTTGTGGGCTGGGCTCACGGTGCGTATGTGTTTGTGGTTTGTGTTTCTGTTTCTGTTTGTGTTGTATGATTTCTGAATATACGCATTCTTTATAGTTTTTATGGTCATTAGTAAACACACACACACACACACACACACACACACACACACACACATATGCAGTGCTTGACCCTAGCGTAACCCATTGCGTATACATAATAATATTATTACGCATACGCCCCCGGTTTGTGTGCGGCGCTTAGGCGCAGCTTCGTGCATAGTGGCCAACAAAAAAACCTTTTGCTAACATTTTCTTTGTTTTTGATATATGTTTTTGTAATTCTTATGTTATTTTTTTATTTTTTTTTTATGACATTCACTGTGATTTGCGTTTTTCGGGGCATGTCCGCTCAGCTGCACAGTAGAAGAGGTGTGTTGCCACTGAACAAAAGGATAATCAAATAAAGAAAAATGGTTGGCTAACTATTGTTCAGTTTTGATGGCCTTCATTGTATGATTTACCAATTTTGTTACTATTGCTGTGCCACAAGGTATACTTGTTAAGCGGAAGCAAATTTGGCGAATATATCGAAAGTTTTTGGATTTTTTTGTTTAAATGAAAAACATCTTTAAGAATAAGTATAAGTTATTATATATATATATATAGATATATGTTTTTGATCGTAGAGTGTTCAGCAGTTCTCTCTATATATATTGACATATATTCCTTAAATTACTCCCAAGATTCATCTAGTTCCAAAGAGCATTTGCAATTCGTTTAGCTCGAGGCACATTTTGTGCCTGGTTTGATTTATTATCGTATTAGTTTCCACGCACATTTTTTTTTACACACTTTTGCCTTATTTTACGAACAACCTGCTGAAAATGCAAATTACAATAATTATGTGTGGTTTTCCTCAAATTCTTCCTTTTCGTTTCGGGCTGCGTGAAGCATTGCTTGGCGGCGTTGAAAGTGGAAAGTTGAAAGGTCCTGAGTGCAGCACACACACACAGCACAGCACACCCTTCTTGACGTTCACCTTGATTCACATTTTGATTAATTACACAAGGAGCGAACTGCTTTTGAGGCACAACTTCCACGCTTTGAATATCTGTGTGGCTCAATCTGATAATTGCCTGTAACAACCGAAAAAAACAACAACAACAAAACCAGACACATTTCCGGCTGTTACAAAAAGAGAACAGGTCCGAGATAGATCAAGAGAGCGCAAGAGAGAGGGGGAAAGAGAGAGTGCAAGTGGGAG
Organism: Drosophila ochracea; assembly: GCA_035044125.1. Lineage (NCBI taxonomy): Eukaryota > Metazoa > Arthropoda > Insecta > Diptera > Drosophilidae > Drosophila > Drosophila ochracea. Next base: position 6,410,868 of record JAWNML010000059.1, on the reverse strand, counting down.
AGGGAGAGCAAATGACCTACCATACAAGATTTTACATTCAGCTAAATTCGATAGAAGCAGTTGGCGCGGCGCAGTTGAGCAAGCACTGAATGAAGAAGAAGTTGAAGAATATAGCATAATCCGCAAGATATGGCGACTGTCAAATACCCTGTAGTAAGCACACAGTGATAAATAAATATAAATAATCGCAGGCTACTTTTTTATTTTTAAATTGAAGCCTCCCTCTAAACTTAATTTAATTTAATGTTTACTTAATTTTAGTTTTAACTGTAATTTTAAACTATATATATTTTTTAATGTGATTTAGAACACATCAAATCAAATAAATATAAACCAAATCAAATAATTACTTTCAATCACATTAAAATACATAGCTGGGCTCTACATAATCATAACCTATTTATTAAAAACACTTTTACAGGGTATTAAAGATAGAAGCAGCATTGCCAGAGATCATTAATTAAAATGTTGCTGGACCAGTTCTTGAGCGCAGGGCAAAAGACTGGCAAAGGGAGAGGGCGCGGGAGACACGCACAAGTTACAGCAAGCGCAAAAGCTTCAGCAGCGCAGCAGCAGCAGCAGCAGCAACAGCAGCAATAGCAGCAGCAATAGCAGCAGCAATAGCAGCAGCGCAGCAGCAGCAACAGCAGCAATATCAGCAACAATAGCAGCAATAGCAGCAGCAGAGCCACTCGCAGTCGCAGTCGTTGTCGCAGTCGCCGCAGCAGAAGCAGCATTAATAAAAGATCGCACGCTTTTTTAATCAGCACATAGAACATAGACACACACACACACAGACACACGCTCAACTGTACACAACTGTGTTGGTGTGCGTTGGCCTCTAGCATACAAAGTGCGTCGCTTGCCTAACCCCCGCCCCCCTCGCTCTGCTCCCCCCCCCCCCCCTTTCTGCCATCGTATCTGCTCTCTTCTTCTTTATATGCGCGCACGCATTCCATACTTCGCTTTAGCTCTGCGCTTTTTAGTTTGCTCGCCTGCTTTTTTGGCGCTGACATTCGCTGCGATGAGGTAATCGCCACATGCGTGTGTTGTGTGTGTGTGTGCTGTGTGTGTGTGTGTGTGTGTGTGTTTTAGTTGGAGTGCGTGAGCGCAAAGCTTTGTCGTTCTCGTTGCACGCATTGAGTGAATCGCGCCCCCCTCGTCCCTTCGCTTCACTTTTGCTGGCTTACCTAAACGCTCGCTGGCCTTCCCCACGTACACATTTAGGTTCTGGTCTAGCGTCGTCTGTTCGGTCTGTCCGTCTGTCCGTCTGCCTACTTAGTCGCCAGTCTTAGCAGCAGTCGTCGCACAGATTATGGCCCTTTGACATCCCATAAATTTCATGTCCAGCACAGCGCACAACATTTTGGGTAGATTAACGCAAAACAAGCCAACAAGCGACTAAAGAATACCGATATTTATTTACCCTCTGCTATAGATGGGAACTGCTTTTTAATCTATTTATACCTTATCTATATATATATATATTGTATATATATGTAAGTGTACAGTAATTGGAATAAATTACATATATACATCAACTAATTAGAATTTTCAAGTAATTGAAATCTTACGCAAAGCAATCAGAAATGTTTTTTGTGCCACTTTAAATATAATTTCTTGTGAATTACATTAATAGTAATCAACTCCTAACCTTTCCCAACCCAACCAAATTTAATCGACATCAGTGTCATCAGTAAACATTTAAAAATATATTATATTAGAATCACCTAAGCATCATGACTAAGTTATTGCACTCAACGCATGAGTGTACAAAACAATAACTAAATATGTAACTAAATATATATATATATATATGTTCGAACCGGTTGGCCACTAAAGATTCTAAATGTATATATTATTTATATATTTATATATGTATGTATATATCACAGATTGAGAACAAAGCGCAATGTGTTGGTTTTTGCATTCAGGTAATATTAATATTATATATATTACTATAAAATGTATGTAAGTATGTAGTTATGTATATATGTATGCAGTTATGTATGTGGTTACGTATGTATATATGCAGCTGTTGTTATTGTTGGATGCGCCTCACTAAGCATAACGCTTTATAAAGATAACTATATTTTTCAACTTAAAAATATACACTGCATGATTCACCAGATGAAAAATAATAAATATATTTATATTTTTTGCATGTGTTTTTCAAAATAATTTTTTCGGTATAGAATTTACGCATGAATTTCTAAAGAAAATCATTTTTGCTAATTTAAATGCAAATAAACTTTACTCAACTAAATAGAAAATTCAGCTTTTTTGAAGAAAGAATCTCGATTGCAGCTGAAATGCATATTAAATGCCACAACTCACAACAATTAACAGTTATGGCACACTCAATTCACACAGACACACACAATGCAATTGGCAAAAGTTGAGGATCCGTTGGCAATCGCCATTTTTGCGCATCCAATGGGAAGCCAGTTGGCACTCATTCTTATGCGCTATCTCGCTCGCACACAGACTGTTGCTGCTGCAGTTGGCAGAGTTAAGCGAAAGCTTTGCGAGAATTGCAATTTGAGTGTGTGTTTTATGTGTACGTTAGCTGTCTCGCTCGCACTGCATCGATCATTGGTGCGGCGAATACTCAAAGAAAACTAATTAGCTACAAATTGGCAGATGCGATAGAAAATTGTTTTTTGTTTTAGTTATTGACGTTGTTGTTGTTGTTGTTATTGTTGTTATTGTTGTTTTAGTTCGTCTTCGTCTTCTATTTTTTTTTTTTTTTTGGTTTTTGCTTTTTGCACATCATGTAATGGAGAAAATGATTGATTAACTCGAGCCAAGGGCCCTGCAGGCCCAACTATATCTAGCTTCTTTGACCTGCTCGGACTTGGCAGCCGAAAGATGCGCAAAATTGTTGCCTAGTTCTAATTGTTGTTGCTGTTGTTGCTGCCGCTGCTGCTGCTGCTCATTGCGGCAACTTAACCAAAGTCATTAATTTGCAATTAGTTTTGAGGCAAGCGGCACGCGTGGGAATTGAAGTTGGAATTGAATTTGGAATTGGTTGCGATTTGCTTTTGTGAAACTTTTGAGCAGCGACTCATTGAGAAAAAAATAAATAAACAACAACAAGGAAAAGGTTCGCAGGCAGCAACAAATGTTTATAATTACACGCCAACCCACAATGCCAACCCTCCCATTTTTTGGCATCACTTTCTTTTAATATTCACAATTGCCTTTTTCGTTCTGCTTTTGTTGCTCTTGTTGCCTGCCCCTCTTCCTCACCTCTCCCCATACACACATCTTACACTCAATTGAATTCTTCCGGTTGCTGCTGCTGCTGTTGCTGCAAGCCTCCACATCTACAATTCATGCATAATAAACAAATAAAAAAATCTGGAATAAATAAGTATGCTCATCCTTGTAATGCCCTATAATCAGTTCAAATGATATTTGCTAAATTTGTGCTGAGAAACTCAGGTTTTCCCAAAAAACAATAGTAAAAAAATCACATAGAAAGCAAAACTAAAACAAATTCAAGACACATAAACAATACATACCCCGTTATGCTTTCATTACAGAGTATTAGCCGAAAAACGCTTTAAAGGAGCATCTTCAGTTTTGGGGTTGTTTCAGCCATGTTTTTCAGCATTTTCTGTTTATTTTCATTCCTCTCATTTTGTTTTTATAAATATAAATATATATTTTGTGCATAAAATAAATATAAATAAAACATGGTAAAACTGAAGACAAAGCTAGGGAAGTAGTTGAGATTTGTGGTGGGAAATGTTCTTTTTATGGTTTGCTGGTTAGTTTTCCGCTGGTTTCTGCTTAATTTAATTTATGCCTAACCTTTCTGAAGGTCTTGTAATGGAATAAAGTACTTAATATTATGATGTGATTATGCCTCTTATTTGTTTTATGTGTGTTATTGATTTGCGGGGTAAGAGAGAGGATGAATACAAATGCTGTCTCATATGTAGTTAGATTTTGGGGATTAAACGATGCGTGCAACAAGCAGGGGCAAAGATGCTTGATGTCTGTCACGTAATCAATAAATATTACGATGTATTTGTGTAGTGCATAAATAGTTATCGATACTTATCACATTTCAGCGATTGCAGGCGGATATCAAAATTTGTTGGCCTAGGCATTAAGTTAACATCAAGTTTTTGGCAACAAATTGTCAACAAATTGTCGCCAAAATGTTGAGAAACATTTTTCAAATATTAAAAAATAAAACTTCATTTGGTTTTTTTTTTTGTTTTTACTGATGCATCGTGGCTATAAAATGTAATGCTAGTTGAGAATCATAAGTCTAATATATTTCAATATAACTAATAATTTTATTATATTATTCAAATAATATAAATTTTCTAAGTCAACTTACAACTTTTACCTTCTTTATTAATTAAAATGCCATGTCTCCTTTTAAAGTTGCCTCAAATTCAAAGCACTCACAGCTGTTGCCTTATCTTTTGCCACCGAGACAACCCCCACCCAGCACTTCAACTGCCACTCGACAACACCCACCAACCCTCCACACCCTTCCCGAATTTTGGGCAATTCGCTCAGCAGGTTCCATAGATTACATAATTGCCTGGTGGTTGCACACAGACTGAGGCAGCAACGCTGACAGCGACAGCGACAGCGACAGCGACGCCGACGTCGACGTTTGTTCATTTGCCTCTGCTGCGATTGATGGATTGCATTCTGACTGTTGCCACACCACAGCCGAGCAGCACACAGCGGGCAGAGCGGAGGCATGAACGGAGGCATGAAAGAGCAAAGATCAAAGACACAAAAAAAAAATAAAAAAATCATTTTACAAAAATTACAGCAGCAACAAAAGCAGCAGTGGCAGAAGCAACTGCGCCAACAGCAACATTGCAACATCAACTAAAGCACAAAGAGAAAGACAAAGTGAGACAAAGAGAGAAAGAGAGAGGGGATAGAGCAGGAGAGCAGCAGCACACGAGACGCACTCTAAATTATATGCATTGACCTAGTTTTAGTAACCAAAAAAAAGAAGAAGAAAAAAGAAAACAATTTTGGGACAAGAATTGCATGGCACAGAAGAAAATGAATGTGTCCGTGAGCTAAAGAGGGATAGAGAGAGAGAGTGTGTGGAAGAGACGGTAAGTGTGTGGCAAGAGATCAACGTGCGCCAATTAGATGCAAGGCGCAGTGGCAGCCACCTACCCACAAAACGCATAGCTCATCGGCAATTTGGTTTTTGTTTAGTTGTTGCCTCATCGAAATGTCAACTGCGAAGCACAGTGAGACCCAAATAAAACTGACGCACAGACAATTGTTGTGTGAGGCAACAGCAGATTGGCAAAGGCATTAAATAATACAATTAAAACAAATAAAAAACTTAAGCTAAGCGCTAAGAAATATTTAAATGTTATTGTGGATGTTTAAAAAAATATAAATATTAAAAGATATATACAAGATAAGAGATCAAATATAAAAAAATAATAATTTCAAAAACTTTACACACAGTTAAATATTTGATTTTTATGTTAAACTAAATATTCAAGAAGTTTATTAAAATATATTAAATAATTCCAAAGCACGTGCAACAAATTTGTGTATTTTGTTTTTGTGTAGTTTCACTGTAGTTTTATTCGTTTTTATTGTAATTTGCATGCGTAATCATTATCGCCGACTGTCGACCTTTCCTCCATTGTCTGTCCCATTACAACACGATGCGTCGCATTGTCTGCCACAAATTGTTGCCTCTGATATCTCGTATTAAGTATCTAGATCTCGTTTCCCACATCTCTCTCTCTGTGTTTGTGTGTTGTTGACTACTGCGCAGCTAACTGCAACAACTGACGACAGTCAACACATGCGTGCGTGACCCAATTTCTGTATACCTCACAACCCAACCCTTCCCCTCTTATCCCCCTTTTCCTCACCCTTCTATTCCCCTTCTAGCCGAAGCGCGTTAATAGAGCAACGATTTGCTCTAGTTCACAAATTGCCCCTTTGAATTGCGGCGCAACAAACAAAAAAAAATACGCATATAAAAAATGAACTGTGAATCAATTTTTTTTTTTTCTTTTTGGCGTTGCATGCAACTGAACTGGCTTAAAGCATATTTAAGTTAAGAGAGAACTCGATTACCTGCTCTTGATAAATGTTTAGTTAAAAGCCAGCTTCAAGTTATGTTTTGCCAAATTGCTGGCTGAATATTAGCAGGTCTCAAAGAGTCTCATTTTTTACTCACAACAAAAGCATGTTTATTATATTTATATATATATTTTTATATATTATTGATATAAACAGGAAATGCCAGCGCCTGCTGATTGTAATGAGTTCAATTTCAGAATATAGTTTGAACTACAACTTGTTTGTTTCTTATTTTTCTCTTAATCAATAATAGTTCAATTAAAATTGAATACCTTCAACTGCGTGTTGCTTTTATTGCTATCAGAAATCGATTTACATTAATATTTGCAAATAAAGTTGATCTCAGCGTGGTAAAAACGAGAACTTTGTTGCTGATCAAGAATATATATGTGCATCAGGGATTCAGCAGGAAATACACTTTCGGCTATTATTATTATAACTGGCATAGCCATAATTGTCAATCCACTTATCGCATTAGTTTTTTTTTACTAATCATTCTCTTTCTGATCGCTTTGTTTAATCTGCTTACACAAAGCTAATAAATGGCGAAATTTATGGTTCCAAATTAATTAGCGAAACTAGTTTTACAGCTGCGATTAGGAATCGAATACAAACAATTTTCACACCCATTTTGAATCTTCTGCTTCAGTTATAATGATCCAAAGTTGAAAAATATTATAAATTTAATAATCATTATGCTTCCTTCTGCCTGTTATACAATCATGCACAACTGTATGATACCCTTTCAACCATTTTTAATGGGCTCAGTATATAGGAATGTTCCGTAAGAATACTCCTGTTATTCCCAGCGAGTTAAGTTATCAATTATATATATATATATATGTATATATATATATGCATGCAAATAACTGAATCTTTGACAATGCGCTCTTGACTTTTCTTCAAGTTCAGTCACCCCAACGTAATAATCGATTGGCCCGGCAAAATAACAACAAAAAAAGAAGAAGCAGAAACGAATAAAATAAAAAATAAATCAAAATAAAAAAAGGTAAACAAAGCCGCCGCGTAACATTTGAATTTGGTCTAAGGGAAACCTGTTGGGGCTGCTTGGCTGGGGGGCTGGGCACAAGGTGAAAAGGCAATCAATGTCGTCGTCCTAGAAGTGCCTTTTACGCTTCTGTTTTTTTCTTTTTCTTTTTGCTGCTGCCATATTATTATTTGAGTAATCCCGCTTCCCGCTTCCCGCTTCCCTCGCTGATTGTGCGTAATAGAGCGTTAAACTCTTCAAGCAACAGCCTTTTTTTATTATTACGTATTCTTCTTGTGCTGCTTCGTTTTATTTTATTTCATTTTCTCTCTTTTCCTCTTTACTTTAACTCGGGCAAATCAGCGCAAGGACGTTCTGCAATCCTGGCGCACATCTTCAACGAAATTATTACATTAGCATTAGCCGACTTGGGCGGTCTGTGTATGTGTGTGTGTGTGTGGGGGGGGGGGGGGAGGTGCTGGGTTTGTCTGGCGAGCGTGTAAGGTAGTAAAAATTATGTGTAAAATGTCCTTGAACCCCTTTTTTCTGTTGTTGTTGTTGTCTTGCCTTTTGTATATCTGTACTCTGTTGTCTCCACTCCCCTTTCGCTTTGTGCCCAGCACAACTGTTTTTCCTCTTCTTTTTTTACATCTGCTTCTTCTTCTTCTTTTCGACTTTCTGAAGGATTATTTCGACTGCGTCATTGTTTTCGAATTATGGCAGAATAATTTTTTCTTTTTTGTTTTCATTTTTTCTGTATTTTTTTTTGCAATTCAACTTTGTCAACGTCACAATATGTAATATACCCGGCACTCCCTCCACCCGCTCCCTTGTGTTACCCCCCCCCCCCCCCCCACCCAACACCACCCCACCGGTTGCAGCTACCCGTTGGGTCTCAGCGGGTTCGGCGGTTTTCTTTAAACTGTTGCCCCTAATTCAACTGGGTATTTTTCTTATTTTTTTTTGCATTTTGCCATTTATTTTTGCTCAGCTTTTTTTTCGTTGTAAAACGTCAATTTTTTAGCTTTGATGTTAGTCAAAACCATTTTTGTCGTTGACTTCTTGCGGTTGTGGTTTGATTTCGCAGGAATCCTGCAGCAAAGCGAGAATCCTTAATGATTGTTAAAGCAAGATGATGGCAAGCTTAAAAAAGGCAACTTGTTGATTTGACACACAAATTCAGGATTAAAACGGAGCACAGAAATTACTTTGAATAAGTGCAGTCTTTTTATACACAAATCACTTATCCATTTTTAACTCGAACTATTGAAATATCAGCCATTTAAAGCTAAGTTTGACTAACAAAAATAAACACACATAAGCATTGTATCTCATAGGAATAGTATCTCAAAGGAATAGTATCTCAAATTAGAAAGCCTTGGCTTGCTTAATGTTTTTATTTATTTTATTTATTTATTTTTATTTAATTATCCTACCTTTAGAAGGCTGAGACCTATAAGTCTATAAGCCTACATCTATAAGTCAAAAGTGTTAAATAAATTAAAGTAACCAATTAAAGTGCGAAAAATAGAGTTGGCATAGCATAATTATTGTAAAAATAATTATTAACAATATAAAGCAAGTTAATTTAAGTGATTTTGTTTGCTTTTTGCTATTCAGAAGTTTGCTTAGTTGTAATTTGAAATGAGTTTTTTTTTGAGGGCAGTTAAATGATTAGTTTTACTAATTACATCACAATTATTTAATTATTATTATTTAAGTTCATATATATATGTTATGTAAAGTTCTTAAGTCTTTAGAATTCGAACTCCTTTCACTTTTGCCATATTGCTTGTGTGCTTTAAGTTATTTCCTTGAACGATTTTGGTTAAGAATGTCTCTTGTGTAATGCTGATTAGACATTCAAGCACAACACTCGTTCTCTCTCTCTCTCTCTCTCTCACTCTCTCTTTCACTGTCACTATTTGCCTCTGTTCATGTGTCTCTTTCAGACACTTGTGCAACATCTCTGGCAGATATTACTTCATCTAATTAGCACAATTAATACCCTAGACACAATTCTACACACAATATATACATATATACACATATATATGTATATATATCTATATAGAGATGGGTTTATGTACAATATGTAATGCCTAGCCCAACATATGAAACAATTTCATTGTCAAGTGTGTGTGTGCTTGTGTGTGTGTGTGTTTGTCAGTTGCCCAAACTAGTTAAAAATGTTGACAATGCCAAAGAGCATAAAACGCACTTAATGCAAGCGTGCAAATTGAGCGATCCGTTTCTAAATTTAAGTACTCAAATACACACACACACACATACATATATTTCTATGTATATGTAAATATTTGTGTTTTGTGGCGCAACATACGAAAACATGAATGTGCGCCAAATGCTACAAAAACAAATGATATCATCTTATCCGAAAGCGCAACAAAAATCCGTCGAAGCATTCGGATATGTTCATGAAAAATAAATAAATATGTGTGTATGTGTGTGTGTGTGTGTGTGTGTGTGTGTATACATTACAAACACAAATACAAACAGAAAGCGAAACATTTGTTTTTTGTGCAATTGTATAGCTTTGTGGGTGGGTTGGAATTGAGTCGGGTTGGGTTGGGTTGGGTTGGGTTCGTTTAGAAGGTAAAAAAAATGCAGTATACACACATAACCGACAAAAGTTTTTAGCAGGGTCACACACACAAATACATAGCTACACATAATTGCCAGATAGTGTATATAACGAGCCTACGCAGCAGCAGCAGCAAAGAGCAGCGACGCAGCAGCAGCAGCAGCAGCAGCAGTCAAAATGCTCGCACATAACAAATGCTAAAATTTCACAAAAACGCACACCCAAAAAAAGCAAAACGCACACACACACAGACACACACACACACACACAAGCGCAAGCTGCAAAAGTGCGTTCGTTTTAATGCTCAGTGCGAGTGAGTGGGTGAGAGAAAAGCAGCAGCAGTCAGCAGCAGCAGTAGCAGCAGCGGCCTGGCGCCAAAAATGTGGAGCATACATATATTTATATATATATAAATATATATGTATATATAAACCGCCCCAAAAAACTGTACATAGCCCAACAACAACAGCAGCAGCAGGAGCAGCCAAACAAGAACAGCAACCAAAAAAAAATAAAAATTTGCTGTGTAGCAAAGCAAAGCATAAAAGTGCGTGCAGCACTGCAAACGCAAAGCGACGCCAACGTCGACGTCGACGCGCTTGGCGGCCATGCCAAAATACGCAATACATATACAATACATATATATATATATATATATATATTGTGTGTGTGTGCGTGTGTGTGTGTACATCGTGCATACACGCATATAATGGCCTGCATTGGTGTGTGCGCGCAGCAAACGCACAAAGCATTTTCTTATTGGATTTCTCGTAGGCAGCATAGGCAGCAACAGCAACAGCAGCAGCAGCCACATAAGCGCCACTCACACTCACACACACGCACATAGAGCCTGCACGCGAGAGCGAGAGAATGAGAGAGAGAGAGAGCGGGGAGCCGCGCCAAAAAATAAAAATAAAAGCACGAAAAATGCTCTCGACGCTGCGCTTGGCTGCGTTGACCGCGCTGCTTGTCACTCCACGTGTTTGCTTGAATTGCGTAAACTTGCTGCTGCTGCTGCTGCGACTGCGACGACGGCGACGACGACTCTCTGTTGTTTTTGTTCTCGTTCTCGCCGTTTTGGTTGCTGTCGCTGTTGTTGTTGTTGTGTGCAGGCAGCAATAAAATGGCAGCGCCTCGCTTTAGTTTCGTTTTACTTATTTCATGTGTTGTTCTTGTTGCTGTTGTTTTTTTTTTGCGCGCGCTTTGCGCTCTCTGAGCGACATGCGCGCTCCCAGCTGGGGAAATGCCATATGCCGAAAAAGCTCAAGCTCCCTCTCTGGCTCTCGCTCTCTCTCTTGCTCTTGTTGCTACTGCAAAATGAATGCGTATTGTTATTCTTTTTGTTGTTGTCGCTCCTGTCTCTGTGTGTGTGTGTGTGTGATTTTTTTGCTTTTGTTTTGCCACTGGAAGCGTGCAGGAGAAACGAGTTTTTCGCTCAATAGCAGCAGCAGCATTGTCAGTTTCTGCACTCAAAACTGAACGAGTGAGAAAACAAACGCTTCTAATTGTCTCTTTGAGCGCTTTTGGGATCTTTTTTTCTGTTGCGATTGGTTGCTAATAATCAACATTTAATTAATAATAGAAATTCTGTATATTCTTATAGAGTTTTTCAATGCTTTTGTTGTGTTTAAATTAAAATTGCTTGCACAGGAATTTGATATTTTTGTGGGAATTGCAGTAAAAATATTTTCACAAATATTGTAAAAACGGAAATTAAAGATTATTGTGTTGTATAGCCTTGGTCTTAAGAATGTGAATCATTAAGATTCTTTCAGCTTTATTATATATATATATATATATATATATATATAAATATATATTATTAAGCTTTGATATTGATATTCAAGTTATTCCGACATTTTATTCAAAGCTTTTATTTTAAATTAAATTAAATTCTTTGTAGTCAGAAGGTCAAAATGTTTCGGTAAACAGATATATTTTAAATATTTAATGATCACAAGTATAAAATTAAATTGAATTAGTTTAAAATATAATTGCCATTTATTTTCGAAGTAAATTAATAAAAAATAAAATTTTTCTTTAATAAACATGCAGTTTTTAAACTCTCCAGCTTATTAATTCTAGGGATATTTTTGATTTGCCTATGAATAGCTTTTGGGGAGAATCTTAGATTTCGATTAAAAAAAATTAGCAGATCTTTGAATTCCTTCAAAATAGCCCAGTTAATTGTGAAGGACTACACCTGGCCAGCTGATGCAATCAGAGTTCACTTATCTCTCCCCTCCCCCCAATGCCTTCCCCGCCCATCCACCCTTCCACCCTCCCGCCGGACATCCCCTGCTGTGTGGCAAAAGCAAGTTTCTATTTTTGAAGCCTATTTCACATTTACCCACGAGCATTTTCCACATGAAGGACTTGCAAAGGACTCTCTCTCTCGCTCTCTTTCTCTCTCATACAGTCACACACGCACTTTCTCTTTCTCGCTTTCTCTATCTGTCTCTCTCTTTCTCTCTCTCTCTCTCTCTCTCTCTGTCTCTCTCTTACTGTGGTGATTAGCTCATGCGACTTATGCAATTTGCCTGCACAGAGTGCGTTCTCTCAACAGATAGAAGAGAGCAAAAACTGCAAAGCTGAGTGTGAGCGAAACTCACCCCAAAAAAGGAGGAGAGTGGTCCTGGAAGGGGTGGGGGGGTTGGGGGGGTCAGCAGTGCATACACACAAAACATGCAAAGTTGCAGCAATGACATCATAAGTCAAGCATAAGCAGCGAGTTGAGCTTAAACATTATTCGACAATGGTAAGGCTTAATGTACAGTTGATTGTTGATAAGCGTAAAATTTTCATATTTCCGATTAGCTTCGCACTCACTGTAAACCCAATTGAAGATTGCAAGTCCGTGCATTCCAATTGGATTGAACGCGCAAAAAACATTGCACAGCCGCTGCGCAAGTGGTTGTCAGAGAAGAAAGCATGCGAGAGAGAGCGAACGAGTGAGCGAGCCAGCAAGAATGCTAGCCAAGAGAGCGCGCGTCAAAGAGAATATGAAATATTCTCTCCAATAAGAGAATATGAAACTCTCTCGCACACCAATGCAAATTCTGCATTTGCAACGGCAAAGCGACACAAAATCAAAAACAAAAGCTCATGCACACACACACACACACATACACAGGCAATGCAAAATGGGCGCACTCTCGCAGCATTGACAGCGCCAGCGGCAGCGGCAGCGACGCCAGGCCCCAACAACGGCGACAGCAGCTAAACTTGTTTTTGCTACGAACGAGTCGGCAGAGGGAGAGAGAGAAAACACGAGAGCGAAAACGCGCTCTATCGCTGTCCTCTCTCTGTTTTCGCTGCGCTTTCCTGCGTTCGGCTGCGTTTTAGTCTTACTCTCTTGGAGCTGTTGCGCTGCTGCTGCTTGCTGCTGCTTGCTGCTCCTTGCTGCTACTGCTAGTGGTGGCTCTGCCCGCTGCCCGTCACTCTTCCGCAGTTCGTTTCTGTGTGTGTGTGCGTTTGGCCATGTATGCGTGCATTTTTTAAGCTTGTGTGCGTCGACCGCCGTCGCCTCCCTGGTTTTAGGGCATAAACGCAATTTTTCAATTTCATGCTCGTCTATTCGGCGCTAGGTTTCGGTGGTGCGCAGCTCGCAGCAGCAGCGTTCGTTGTGTGCATTTCTCGTCTCGTCTCTTAACATTTCCCCACAACGGCAACGGCAACAGCAATTGAAACAGAAGCTGATTACAAAAAAAAAAAAAACAAAAAAAAAGATAACGCAAAAAACACACAAAAATAACGCAAAAATAACATTTTCAAAATTAAGCAAAAATACGATTGTTCAATAAAATATTACAACAACGGCAATACCGAAATGCAGAAAAAAAAATAAATACAAATCCATTTGATATAAATTGCAAGAAAAATATTAATTAAAATTCAAGCAGCCAAAAAGAAGCGCACAAATATTCTGTTCAAAATAACGAAAGTTTTCAATTGAACTCTGTTTTAATTTATTATTTAAGTTTAGTTTATGTTTCAAACAACAACATAATATATAAATGTATTTAACAAAAATAAAAATAAAATAAAACCAACAAAACGTCCAAGGCCGGCAAACACATACATATACACACACATATAATAATAATAATAATAATAATAAAAACAATTTTTGACGGTGTATCTTTCTATGTGTGTGAGTGTGTGCGTGAGTGTGTATGTGTGTGTGTGTATTTAACAAGTGATTGAAGGTAATTTGATTGTTTATTGTTATTAATCAATACACACGCAAAAGTATCGACAAATACAAAATGTATACAATTATGCAACAACAAAATATATATTTATTCAATTCAAATGCAAGCTGAATAAATCATAAAGAATTCAATAAATAATAACAAAAATATTAGATATAAAAATGAAGAAAATTAAATGAGCTAAAAGTGTAAATGTTTCAAAAAAGACAAATGATATGTTTAATAATAAATGTATACAACTATGATGAAAGTTCTTAGTTAAGTTTTACTGTGCTTAAAATGTCAAGCAAAAATATAGCACAACTTAAGTTCAGCAAAATAAAAAGCAAAAACCGAAAAATTCAAGTGCGTTCTTGTATCTTTAAGATACTCAAGTTGTGATTTTAGTTGGGAATAAAGAGCTAGATCAGCAGCTCTACAAGTTCTCAACTCAGTTCCGGGACAAATCCATACAAATGCAATTCGCATTCGCATCCCAATTTTGACTATGCGTAACTAATTGCGTTTCTGTGTGTGTGTGTGTGTGTGTGTGTGTGTGTGTATGTGTATTTTTGTGATTTTTACATAGAGCAATTGGGGTTGCTCTGCATGCAACTGAAACGGGAAAGCGCAGCAGCAGCAAGCGAAAACTTCTGCATTTTTAATCAAGCAACAACAATACCTAAAACAACAACAACAACAGCAATAATAACAACAACAACTACAACAATAATAACAATAGGAAATGCGCCTCAAACAATAAACAACCCTACCCGCTCCGCCCCACAGCGGCAAGAAAGAAAAAAGAACCCAAGGCAAAGATTTTGAACTACACAAAAAAAAAAATAGAACCCCTTTTTGCGGCACGTGTGTGTATGTTATGTTTGTGAGTGTGTGAGTGCAACATAAAAAGTGCATAAGGATTATGAAGGAATATAATATAAGCTGGAAATTAAAAAAGATACACAGGATATGCACTTTGAAGAGACACTTGTTTGCTCCTCAAACTGAAGAACTAAGAACTTCTAAAATAAAAAACATCAAAAAATAATAATTTAAATAAATAATTACAAGAAAATATGCTAAAATGCTTTAAAATAGCAATAAATATATTTATTTATTTATTTCTAATAGTTGAAGCTTACTTGAATTAAAGCGATGAAAATTTAAGTAGCTTTTTAAACTAAAAGATTGATTTAAGCATCAGCCAGATGCCCAATAACTTTTATAAGAAATGCAATCAACAATGCAAAATATCATCTTAAATCTGCCTTTAGAGAACTCATAGATATATGCCCCTAAACAGAACAGAAAGAATATATACAAAACAACAAAAAATAAATATATATAAATTGATATTATAGTTTATAGAGTTAAATATTGAACTGGCTTGAAGCTCACAAAAATGTGAATCGAAACCCGGTTTTATTGCAGCTGCATAGTATTTGTTTTTTGCTGTTTGTTTTTTGTTTTTTATGAGCGATAAGCGTTGACAATTTCCTGAAGCAAAGCACATGTTTAAGTGCGTCTCCATGTTCAAGAGCATTTCACAGCAAAAAAAAAACAATAGCAACAATTTGAAACGCGATTAAAATTGAAACATTTTGATAGTGGCAAAAATCAAATGCAATGCCTTTGAATCTGGGGTTTCAGATTAACGAATTAATGGAACTTTTAGCGAAACATGTAGAAAACTGATAACCCGCATTACTTTTTCAATTATTTGGCTCATGAATGAATTTTTTTTGTCCATCAATTAAATGTGGAGCAATAGAATAGAACAAAAATAATATTTCGATTTTGGCATGCTTAACTTGGAGATACCTTTGCCATAATGGAAAAAGAGTATAGAGTATATTACAAAAATCACCAAAATTCAATAAAAAAAATATATATAAATATATTTTTAAGAAAATACCATATAATATTAATGCTGATCTCTATTGTATTTTGCAGGTCCCAAATGTCACTGTAAAAATGTCTGCACAAACTAATCACGATAAAATAACCAAAAATTGGCGCATGCAGTTAAATGCAAATGCAACAGAAATTTTCGAACATTTAACCAATTAAAAAGTATCAATTTATATAAAACAAAGCAAGAACTAAAAACAAAAATGAACTGAAAACAAAAATCGTATAATGCAAAAGCAAAATTTTAAATTGGCAAAAATAATTTAGGGCTACAAATTTCAAAAACAAAACAAAAGAACGAAGAAAAAAGAAACTATTTCGGCAAGCTGCGTGCAAAAAGAAAAAGAAAAAAACTAAAAATACAAAATCGAAAAATAATTATTTGGCTAACTGAAAAAGTATAAAATAAATGCAAAGAAAACACACATAAATATAAATAAGAAAAATAAAACATATTAAATGTAACACTTAAGGGAAATCGACAAAAATCAACAAAACAAAATCAGCTAAGTAAAAACAAGGAAAACCCGCAAAAATTTAAGCCAACAACAAAATTGGACAACTCTTCAAAATTATTGGTTCGGACAAAACGCAATACTAAACACAGCAACACAACAGCAACAACAACAACAACCGCAACAACAACATCAACAACAACAGCAATCGCAACAATAAGCAGTCACAACAACAACAACAACATCAACCACAACAACAACAACAAGCAGCAGCAAAAAGTGTGTGTTAGTTTGCATAAAAATTTCGTTTCGATAAAACATAAAAGAATTATTGAAAAATTTCATTAAAAAAAAACCAAACAAAAACAAAAACAATTTATTCAAATACACATAAAAAGAAAATATTTATAAATATATGTAAACAACTATTGCTTATAATTATATAAGCAACTATTTGGTAAACATTTTTGATAACAACTGAACTGTAAAAACAAAATCAACAAACACAGTACAGAAATTGTAAAAACAACAAAAAAAAATTGATAAACTTTTGGTAGAAGTGCAGTGAAGTGCATACAACAAATTACAAAATATTGTAATTTAATTATTATAAAAAAAAGAATACAATTTGTAAACATTTTTTACAATTAAAAACTAAGGCATTTTTTGGATTAACGCGCAAATTTGCAATTGGAACTTAAGGTGAGTGTATGAAAAATAGCCAAGATTATTTTCCCAGCTAGAAATGATACTTTGTCAGACATAGTCTTACCAATTTTGGATAGTAATCCCTTTGTTGTGGAAGATATCTACATAAAAAATTTAACACTTGAAACACTACTAAATAGTTGTAATTGTTCTTTAAGCTAACTTTTGAATACTAACCAACACTACAAGAAAATGCATTTAATTCTCCAATACTGATTGCAATATAACCTCAAAAAAGAAGCTCATTCAATATTTATGCTAATGACGCAGCACATTTTGCCTTATACAACTAGCCACCATTATCCACCACCTTAGTTTACTCTAGCCCTTTACCTGGCTCCCCGCCACTCCCTCCCTCTGAGGCCCTTGACCATAAAACATTGTCACACTCAGTTACAAGTCGAAAGCATTTTTTTGTTTCGAAAGTTTTTGTGCCTATTTTTTGTTTTTTACATGTCGCGATGCGACAAACAAACAATTGCAAACATTTGCAGACGCTGACACATAACGCATGTAATTATAATAACTTATAATTATAATTTATGCAAAAAAGAAAAGTGCTTGAAAAATGAGTTTTTGTATTTTTCAACGCACTTTTTTTCTTTTTTTTTTGTGCTATATGGTTTACAAATGAGACTCAACGTTGCATATTAATAACAATTAGGCCTTAACTGAAGAAAAGCAAAAGTTGCTTACACACACACCAATAAACACACCAATACACACACCAATACACACACACACACTCATACGCAACGCATAATCATTTTTTTCTTCTTTGCATAAATTAAACTTTTCTTATGCTGCTGCTGCTGTTGCTGCGTCGCAGTCGCCGCTGCTGCTTCTGCTGCTGCTGTTACTGCTGCTGCTGTTACTGCTGCTGCTTTTACTGCTGCTAACACGCAACCCCCTTGCGGCATTGACGCTGCTGCTGTCGCTGCTGTCGGCGTCGCTGCCACTTTGACCTACTTTAAGCGCAGCGCGTTCCAAATATTTTTTCTGTGCGTTTTGTCAGTTGTAGTACACTGTATTTGCTGTCTCGCTCGCACTTTGTGCGTGCGCTTAAATGTAGTTCTTCGCGTCATTGTTGCTGTTGTTGTTGTTGCTGCCCTTTGTTGCGGGTCTTCCGCATTTAATTAAATGCAACAACAATTTGGTTTTCAACCTTTTGTTTTATGTGTGTGCTTCGCTTTTAATGTTTGCGTGCTTTTGTTTTTGTTACTCTTGCTGTTGTTGTTGTTGTTGCTGCCGTGTGTTTGTTGCATTTTCACTTGTCGGAAGTGCGTTTTTACCCAGCTCACCTTTGTATCTCTCCGTCTCTTTCCCTCTCTCTCTGTCTGTCGCAGCAAGCGCTCATTTGCACAATCGTTAAGTTGCCTAGAATACACACACATACACACACACACAGAAAGCTCCTTAGCCCAACTACTCACTCACTCACTCTCTGTATCCCCCTCTCCCTCTCAGGCGCAGACTGCGCGGCTTTTGAAACTGACGCAATGTTGCGTCTCTCATTATTATTATTGTTGCTGTTGTTGTTGTCGTCGTCGTCGGCAGTTGCGCAAAGTGCGTTCATTGCATTTGAGTGTTGCGTCTTCCCCCCACCCCCACTCCCACCACGACCCCCCGCTTGCGCTCATTATAGCTGCTTCATGTTCTGCTGAATGCTGCTTGCTGCTTGCTTTAATAATTGTGGCATTTTTTATGAGCAGCCACTGCAGTTGCTTGAATTTTAATGTGCCTCTCGACTATCAAGAAGAAAAGCTCAATGGCTTAAGCCGCGCTGCTCAGTTGTTATTATTACAGTTGTTCAGCTCTTGTTGACAAATCGCTCGTGTAAGAGAGCGAAAGGGAGTGGGAGGCGGCACTCTTCTCACTCGTCTAAGTGTTCGCTGCGTATGCAACTTGAGTAAAGCTTCTGTTGCCGTTAAAGCTTCTTTTGCTTATACAGCGCTCTGCACACTTTTTTCAAGTGGTCTCTTAAATTGGCTTCGAATTGGTCAACAAATGCCAAATAATTAATAATTGAAATATGAAACCACTCGGCTTAAATATGAAATGTTATAAATAACTGCACATTTCTCTGGCACACTCAAAATGGCAGCCTGTCACCCATTTGAATTTGAACGAAAACATGAAATGCGTTTCTATTTGTGCAAACACACACACACATACATACATTGTATAAGCAGCACTCGCCCACTCAAACACACACACATAGCACGCAGCCAGTAGGTGGCGCCTGACTCTTCAACGCAACTCTATCGACTGCAAGCAAAAGTTTTGCCAGCCCATTTGGCGTAACGTGCGAGAGTGTAAGTGTAAGTAGTGCGAAATATGCGTGTGCGAGTGAGTGAGTGAGTGAGTGTGAGTGAGTTAGAGTGCGTTGGAGTGTATGCGTGCTTTGGCGAAGTGGAGCAAAAGGCAACTGGCAATTAGCAGCTAGGGAATAAACAGCTACACACAATACGAATAGTTTGGCAAAGTAGCATTGCACATAGGCAGCGCCATATCAACAAAAAACAGTGTGTACACACATACACACATATTTACTCCAGCTCTATGCTCTCTCTTGCACACACACACACCTACACGCAGTTTGCAGATAGCAACCATCATATTTGTCTGTGTGTGTGTGTAGGTTTAGGCCTAGGCATATGGCCAACTCAGCCGGCCAGCAATATATATATATGTGTGTGTTTGTGTGTGTATATTTAAGTGCTACAGGCAACAGTATGAGAAAAACAAATACAATGAGTGACACTGACAGGTTTTCACTGTACTTGAATAATATTTAATAAAAATATTTATTCTCATTTCTTGGCTTTTCTTTCCTATTTCTGTTGGTTTTTATAATGAATTTGTCTTCGCGTTTTTGATAAGCTTAATTAGCACCACATAAAAACGCTGATTTCGCATTTTATTTTTTAGTTTTTATGGGCATCAGCACATGCAAGTTTTATTTGTGGCATGGAAATGAAACTATATATCGTTATAATGGTATGCAATGCTAATCATAAACTTGGTGCGTGTTTCGCTCTTTCTTTTTATAGGCCATGTAACGTGGCAATAAAATGGCATATAAATTAGTATATGTTGCGGGGTGTTAGTTTGAGAAAAGTTCCGACATGCAAATGAAATGAGTCACAAAATGGGTGGCAGGGTGGCAGACTGTGTGAGAGCGAGACGGAGAGAGAGGGAGAGAGCGAAGCATGAAGGAAAAACACACAAGATTATTTGCAAATGTTAATATTTTATTTGTCAATTAAAGTCAGTCGACATGAAAAATGTAAAAAAAAGCAGATCAAATTAAATTAAACAGAAATTAAATTAAAATGAAATTATTATAAGCCTTGTGATAATCATAATCATATTTCCTGTAAGCTAAATATTAAAATAACATTTATCTTGCAATTGTGCATTCAATTTGCAGTTCTTCCTCGAAAAAAAACTAATCTACATTTTTTATGGCAAAGAAAAAAAACCCAAACAGTTATTTGTATGTTATTGTTCAAAATTTTCAATTATAGCACTATAAATGGGTTGATATGAAAAATACACAAAGACACACACACACACACACTCACATACACACGCAGAATGAGAAGGGCGCAGTAAAAAATAAAAAATATCAAGTAAAGTAAAAAGAAAAAATACGAAGAAACAGGCCTATAAATAATGTAAGTTTTACACAAAAACTACACACACACATAAATACAATTTATACATGTGTGTGTGTGTGTGTGCAAACGCAGTGCAAAAATATTTACGTATTTTTTTTTTTATTGTTCGGCTATTTGTAGATTGTGTCAGAGTCGCATCTAAATTATTGCGGCCTACAATTAAATTGGCTGAAAGTGCCTGTGCAGAGGGAGGGGTGGGGGTGGGGGTGAGGGGTTGAGACGCTGGGCGCGGGCCGCAAGAGGGCAAGCAGAGGTCTATACGCTCTATCGCCAACGCCTGCACAGCAACAAAACGTTTCAACAAAAAACCAAAAAAAAATCCAACAAAAAATAAAGAAACAAAAACAAAAAATATACAGCAGCGATAGAAAAAACCTTGAGCTCGCACAACATAATTAAAAATGTGCGTAGACGCACACACGCACACACACACACACACACACATAAATATGTACTTTTGCAGCTTGCTGAGCTTTTGCTGCTTTACAAATGACATTCACGCGCAATACAATCTAACAACAGAAGCAACTAAGAAAAAGCTCAACTGCAAATACAACAATGCGCCCGCCCTCCAACAACAACAACAACTACTACAACAAGCTCTAAGGAAATCTAAAAATGGCTACGTCGCTTTGCCAGCCAGCGCTAAATAAAATACACCAAAAAAACAACTACAACTACAACAACAACTAAATTCATAGGCCTACATATTTTTTTGTTGTGCCGCTCTCCCACAAATGCAAAAGCTGGCGACGCTTTTGTGCTCACGCACAATGTTCGGAGCTTTTGGGCAAGCATCGTGTGAGAGCTTTTGCAGTCGTTGAGATCGCCATGCGACTGGGCTGGTTTAGATCATAAGCGTCCATCACAACGAGTCGTAGTTGAGTTCTCCTCTTCTTCTTCTTTGTCTTCTTCTATCCGACTGAACGAAAACTCTGTGCAGATATGTCAATGGTGTGGGCGGAGTTGGCCAATTGAGTAGATTAATGCGGCATATGGATTTAATTGTAACATAATCGTAATTTGCAGCACATACTTTTTGATGACTAAAAGAAAATTAAGTAGTTGAAAGTTAATTTGTAAATGAGTGCAATTCTAATTGAAAGAACTCCAATAACTGACTCATTTGTCTATTAAAATCCATATCCTTGCTATAACCCAATTTTCGAGAGTAGGTTGTGACGTATCCATTTAAATATTTAAAAATAAATGTGTTATGTATTATGTATTATGTGAATTGTGAAACATTTCTTTTCGCTTTTCCCAGTGACGCACAAAATGCAGAATATTCGCCAACAAGACAAGGCTAAAATTAGTCTATTTTTATTGGTTTAATTATTTACGATAATGCCATTTAAAATAAGTGTTGCCTCTTCTGCTACCACATTTCTTCTAGCTGCATACTCAAACGATTGCAACTGCTACCAACGCCAACGCCACAACCTCCGAGTCTGTTCAAACGGAAGAAAAATGATTATTTAATTGTTAGGAACCCCTTTTGTGTATTTGTTTTTGTTTTTTTTTTTTATTTGGTTCTCTTCTCCCAATTTGTTTTTAATAACAGCTTATTAAGTCAAGTATAATATATACGCATGTTAAACACACACTCCACAAAACGGAGAAAAAAATCTTGACTTTCTGTTGCTGCCTCCGTAAATTGCCCCAATCTTCGAGCGCCGGCGTGTGTGTCACATGAGATTCTACTTCACACACACATATATACATATATATATTTTGATTTTTCGTTTGATTTTTTTTTTGGCTATGCCTTTCTGAAGCCTTTTCTTCTCCCTCGCTTTTGGCTCACACAAACACACACATAAATGTATGTATAACCCTTGGGAGGCAAGTGAGGCAAAGACGTTTGGAGTGCACTCGTCGCAGTTATGCGAACAGAAGTGGAAACACAAAAAGCACAAAAGAAATTGTTAAGGAAATTAAAAAGCATAAAAACAACAGCAACAGCTTCCGTTAAAACAAAGAACAAACCAAAAAACAAAAGCCCGAAACAGACTGCATGACAGACTGCTCGAGTTAGACAGAGACAGAGAGAGAGAGAGGGAGAGAGAGAGAACAATCATTGAAAAGGGGTTCCCAAAAAAAAGAGCACACGCAACCAGCTCACATATGCAGCATTTACCGTTAGTACGTCAGCACGCCAGGAAAAGCAAAGAGCTCCGCTTAATTGCTGGCTTGGTTACGCGACTCGATTCGACTCGACTCCGACTCCAATTCCAACTACGACTCGACTGTGCCTCTTCAGCGTATGCAATACCCAATACTTTGCCTCTTAATGGGAAACAAGTAATTTTCATGGCAATCTGGCTGCTGCTGCTGCTGCCATTTCCATTTTGGTTGATTTTAAAGCACTAACTAACTGTACATGGGTCTAGTCATAATGTATTTTTAATATGCAACTTCACAGCTAATTTAATTATAAAGTGGCTAGACACACTTCAGTGTTGATACTAACGGAAGCGAGAGGCAGGCAGTTAGGGAATATATAGTTAAAGTCTCGAAAACCCCAGTAATTCTAGTCAGCTACAAGTAAACTTAGTAGACAATATAGACCCAATCGATATGAATCAGGTTGTCGAACTGAAACGATTTCCGATTA
This sequence comes from Drosophila ochracea, assembly GCA_035044125.1. Lineage (NCBI taxonomy): Eukaryota > Metazoa > Arthropoda > Insecta > Diptera > Drosophilidae > Drosophila > Drosophila ochracea. Next base: position 6,387,603 of record JAWNML010000059.1, on the reverse strand, counting down.
AGATTATAGTTTTAAAGAAATGTGTAAAAAACAATCAAATTTGATCTGTATTCATCAATTCTATATTGTCGACAAGTAAATTTAACTAGCTAGTCAATTTTATCTAAAAACAATTTACAGATTTTCAATATATTATTTTAGTTAGTTGTTTTTCTAATTTCTTCTTACTTTATGTAAAACGATTTCCATTTAATATTGCAGTTTTAAGAAAATTTTTAAAAAACGATCATCTTTGATCTATATACATACATCGACTCTGCATTATCGACAAGTAAACTTATCCATCTAATCAATTTTATCTAAAAAGAATTTACACATTTTCATTATTTTCCTAGTTGTTTTTCTTATTTCTTCTTAGTTTACGTAAAACTACAACTAAAAATGTTGTCTTAAACTTAATCGACTGTTCTTTGAATTCGAACACGCTTCTTACTCAAAGTGGTTCTCTATGTGCCAGTTCTCAACATGATAATATTTCATGCTCTTCAAGCCAAACTCACTTTGCACTAATTTTCCCATTTAAAAACACATAACGCTATGAAAGACAAGCCCGATTTTAAACTACAGTCTTGTAACTCATTTTTTTGTTTTCCACCAATTCTTTTTCACTACGCCTCTAATGAACTCTTCAGAGTGCCCCTATCCGTGCTCCGATTTCCCCAACCCCCATGGTGGTGAGCCCTGCACTTGCAACAAAGTCAGCGCTTCGCTCGTTGCCGTGGCTGCATTTGGTAATTAGAATGGGTAACTAGGTGGCCAGCAGCAGCAGCAGCAGCAGTAGCAGTAAACCTCAAACACCCCCCCCCCCCAACCCCCACCACTCGACTGCCTATCAGCCGTGCAGCCATGTGTGCAGTTAACCCTTGCCCCCCAACGAACACTCCCCCCACCCACCCCCCAAGCACTCGACGAACTCCAACGAATGCGACGCGGTTCGACGTTGAGTGCACTTCAAAGTAGCAATTCAATTTCATGGTTACCAAGATTGCCGACGTGTTTCTTTTTTCTTGTTTGTCGGCTGTCTATTTTTTGTTGTTGTTGTTGTTTTGTTGCTTTTGGTTTTTTTTTTGATCTACCATTTTTGGACTGGTTCTGTAAATCACGGCCATAAAAATGCAGTTTCTGTTGCCCATTTTATGAGCTCATTCACACCGCGCACAACGCGTCCAAATCAACAACTGCACTTGAATTAATTTCAAATAGTCTAAGAAAAAAAATGCTCAAAATATGCAAAAGCAAAAGCAAAATAAAGTAATAGAAAAACGCTGCAGGCGGTCAGAGCTGGGTGTAATTGAAGTTGGGATCACATTTCATTATCGCTGATCGGTGCAGTGTGTAAATGAGACACCTTGCAGCTAAAGCCACGCACAATGGCAATGGGCAAACGGTGGCAAGATAACAGGGGGTGCGGGGCAGGAAAATGCAACCACGCATAACGTTTGCCTGAGAAAATGCATAAATTAGTCGCTGCAGAGAAGAGCACAAAGGGCTCCCTTACAACTGATGGCTGATTTCGTAAGAGACCCCATCCAAAAAAATAAAAAAAAAACAAAACAAAAGCCGCAATAGAAATGCATTGCTTCATGTACCACGCCCCCAACTCCCCCCTGGGCCACACCATTTTTAAAGTGTGACTTACAAGCGAAATTAGGCAACGAAGCGTAAGAAGTTAACTTGACTGCGACTTTTGAGTCAACAGAGCGCAAAGTGGCCCAAAGCCAAAGCCAGCCCCAGTGCCAGTGCCAGTTGTGGCTTAAAGATGCGTTAACTGCACTCTTGACTCTATGACTCTATAAAAAGTATATATACATATGTATATATGTGTATACCCACTTTTATTGTTTTGCCTGGTTGCGTTCCGGCAACGCCAAGCTGTGCAATGGTCTGTAAATCGGAACAGGCTGGCAGCTTTGGGGCTTAACGTAAATATAGAACAGGGCTAAATTTCAAATGCAAAGCTTCATTTAAATGCATAGCCAAGGCTATATTTACTGGAATATTTACTGAATATAAACAAAACTATTAACTGATTGCTCTCAGATTGCATATAAACTCTGCACAATTTTTTGGCCTAAATATGCATTTTTGAATCGATGTTTTTAACATGAATTTTGGCAAAATTCGTGTTTTTATAAATTTAAATGCAGTTGTGTTCTGCATTTCAACTCTTTATAAAAAAAAGACCTGTTTTTGAAAATCGCTGCAGTTGATTAAAAAGTTTTTTCTGTTCTCAATTAAAGCCTAAAATAATATTTTTCCAACAGACAGTAAATGTTTATAGCCTTAAATTAGCTAAAGTTGAATGGTAAATAGTTAAAAACTTTTGATGGCAATTCCACAAATAATAAATACATTTAAGCCTTCATTTTTGTGTCACATGCCTGCGAAATACTATAAACTTTTTTATATAAATATTTGTATATTTTCCAAATTAATTTATGCAATTTTCTCTCCGCTTTTTTGCACTTTGCTTACAGGTGAGCGAACGCTTTGTGTGCCAACTAATTAGGCCGTCTAACTGCACGTAAGTTGCTGTTGTTGTTGTTTTTTCCCATTTTCCAGGGTTTTTTTTTTGATAAGGCATTTTAGCCGTTTTGCTGCTTGCCCGATTTCTAGCCATAAATTTAGCAATTAATGACAAATTTCACTTTGTCTGCCACGACTGAGGCGAGTGCAGACTGCAGAAGCCTTGCTGCATGCAGATCCATTAACCCTCCTGGCAACCCCCGCATCCCATCCACACTGAATTTGAATGCTTTTAGCCACGGCCAACGAAGCGTACCCCATAGTATATAGAGAAACCCATTTGGCACCCAATGCGCCGCCCACTTACGGTCTGGTTCGTTCTGCAATTGCATTAAAAAGCATAAATTTACTTTAGCATTGGACGTTATAAAATCCATTTATGCACTTCACTTGCTGGTTTTTTCTCGAATATATTTTTTGTATTTTTATTTTTGCATGCCAGGACTCTGTTTCAGCGTCCTGGCGTTGCATGCTGGTCAGACATTGTCCGTTCTTGGCCCCCGCCTAACCCACCCACAATGCAATCTACAATAATTTCTGATTTCCTTGTCCTTTTGCTGTTGCTCTCGTTGTTGTTGCTGTTGCTGTTGTTATTATTGTTGTTGCTGCTGTTGTTTTTGTATTGCTACAAAAAATGCCAATTTCTGCAGCTGGCAAAGAAAAAAGAAAAGGGCCACAAACAACAACAGCAATAACAACAACAATAACGGTCTATGCAATTTTTACGAAAAAATTCCCAAACGCCCATTGAGGCGTTTGCCACGCCCCGCTGCGGTGCGCTTTGTTCGCTTGCCTCCGTTTTTCGTTTGTGTTGATGATGATGAAGTTTAATTTAGACACGACTCGAGTGGCAGCCACAGCCGCAGCCTCTGCCTCTGCCCCTGCCCCTGCCCATGCCTCAGTCGCCTGCAGACGTCGGCGCCCGCATGTCCCCAACCCACCCAAAGGCTAACCCCAACCCCAACCCCAACTAGCATTTTATTGCATGTCCTGTGCCCAGTCTGCCCACATGCAATCCAACAAACCAACAACAACAATAACGAGCAACTTTTTACACACAAGCCATTTTGCATAAGCTCCATTAAATATATACAGCCAATTGTATACCCTAACCAGACTATATATATCTAAATATATATATATATATATATATATATCTGATGAGCAACAAGTCGATTTAAGATTCAAATTTAAATATAAATAGGCAAACTTTTATAATCATTTAATTTGAGCTGCTTTTGAAACTGTTTCCAATTTTTAGTGTTTCACTTGACACTTTAAACTGGATTATTTGAAGTCTGCCAGCAACTTTTTATATGCTTTATTAATAATTCTATAATTCTTGCTCAAGTAGTCTCTCTTTGTATCAAATGCAAATCAAGAATATATTTTGCAAGCTTAAGATACAAATGTATCTGCAAATGATCTGCAACTATGAACAGTTTTTATGATCAAAATATATATATAAAAATATATCTCATTTGAATAATATATGCAAATTAAGCAGAATAAATTATAAATTCTCAAATGCAACTGAATATTTATTTATTCATTTGCAACATTATTAAAATTAAATTTATTTTGTGGTGATCTGTTAGCAGTTTGCAGTTATTTAGAATAAGATCGAGCCACATAATTGAGCTCTAAAAGAAGAATACTCCAGTTTGGCAAGTGTATACAAATTGTCCATAGAATGTCCAGTTAGAATATAGTTTTCTGCTCGTTGCAGTTCTGTTCTGTTTTCCACTTTCCACACTTTTCCACTTTACTATGCTATTCATTGGGTGCCTTTTTTTGCCTTTTTTTTGTTCCTTTCTATTTTTCTTTGCTACTCTGCACTCTTTCTGTATGCATATTTTGCACATTTCACTTTTTGCATCTACGCTTTCCACGGCCCACCACCCACCACCCACTCGTATGTCCATTTTCATTTCCGCTTTGCTGCTGGCTAATATAATTTCGATATTTGCCTATGTCGCCTAAAAGTTCGTCCCCTCGTCTCCATGTTGTTCTGGGGCGTGGCTGGGACAAAGTGCTGCAGTGACGCCTTCTGCACTGCAGTCCAAACAATCCGCAAACTGCAACAACAGCATAAAATAACATTTGTCTCTTTCCATTCGTTTTTTACCCATCCCATCCCAGCCATATATGTTTTTGCAGCAGTTTCTGTGAAATTTGTGTCTGGGTTTTAAGCGCCGCTTTTTGTTTGCTTTTGTAATTTGTTGTGCCTCTGTATGTGTGTGTGTGTGTGTGTGTGTGTGTATTTTTGTTTGCATGCGCTTTTCTGCAGAATTTTCGGCAATATTCCATTAATACTTTGGCGTTGCCTTTTATTCACCCATGTTTTTCTTCTTTAGTTTTTTTTTGTGCAATGCTTTGCTGTTTGTTTTGGCAGCGTTGAAAAAAACTTTTTAATAAATAAATTTTACGATAAAGTGCAATGCAGAATTTTTTGCCATATTTCCCTTGCTTTTTTTTTGTTTTTGTTTTTGTTCTCTGCAGGCCCTGACTGTTTTTACAGCATAAATAAATCATCGATGCATTGGCGGATTTATTTGCCAGTCGCTTTTGGGTTTGCTCTCAAATATATTGAATGTGCCACACTCCCCTCCTCAAGACCCCGACCCACCCGGAACACCATGTGCAATCCACAATCGCAACAGCAATTGCAGTTTTGTGTTTGAACAAAAATTTGGTTATCAAGCGAAAATTGAAATGCATGTTTCAGTTTTCCTTTTTTCTGCAATCATATTTGGTTATTTATGAATTTAATTCTGAACGTAAGTTAAAAAAAGCCACAAAATTAAAGATATTATATTTAAAGCAAGAAAGTCTAAGCTGTTAAACGTAGAAGTAAATTAAACAATTACAAAAGTAGTAATCTGTGCAGGTGTTGTGAATTAGAGGATGAATCCTCGATGCACATCCTAGCAGAATGTGTTGCCTTAACTGGAAGAAGATGCAGCATCTTGGGAATGCATGTTCTCAATTTCAGAGATATAGAATACCTCAACCGGGAATTAAAGCTGATGGAAGAGCTATAGGCTCTAGCTAGAAGGGGGCACAATAGATCGAGTAGGTCGCTGTGCAATTCCCCCTCCATAATACTAATAAGACAATAATAAAACCAACTTTAAACTGTTAAAAAAATATGAAGTGACTCTTCACAACACAATAAGTACAGTTGAGCGTAGAAAGATTAAGAAAACGACAATAATAATTGGCAGATGAAAGGATTTCTTGGTCGATTTATGTTTTTAGAGTTTTATGATGAGCCTGATCCTGATATAAGAAAGTGATTGTGTCAAGAGAGTAGATTAAATGTATATAATTAATATATAAATAGTATATGTCTAGCCAAGTTAGAAGTTGGAAGGATTTTCCATTAGTATATCTTGAAAAGAACAAATGGCAAAAAATCCATCAATTTATTTGTAATTACTCCTCTCTCGCCTGCATACGTGGATAAAAAAAATGCAATTGCGATTGACCCATGTGGAATAGATGTGCATTCGTTTGCCAGACAATATTCATTGCTTCAGTTCAGGGGCAGAAACGGGCAAGTTGAAGGAGTTATAGCCCATGCCATGCCCATGCCGTGCACAGAAATACGACAGCAAATCACACAAATTAACTAGTAGACAAAAAAGTGCCGCAGGAAGCCACACACACAATCACACACACACACACAAATTTCTAACGAAAAATACGTAAAAAAAAGGCTAACTGCAATAAATGCGATAAATTGCTCAAGTGCAGAGAGTGCGCAGCCACAGAAAATGGGTGGCAACAGCAAAATGCAAGCAAATTATGACCCCAGCTCGAAGAGAGAGACAGAGAGAGAAGAAAGGTAAAAGCAGCTCGATAGTAGTAAATAGTAGTAGAGCATAGTAGATAGTAGTACTACGATATATACTATATACTATATATATACCAGATGTATATATATAGACACGAGTCAAACGGGCAAACGGTCCAAATGAATTTTCACTCATTTCCTTATCGTCTGTGATTTCCTTGCCAGACGGCAACACACACACACACACACACACACACACACAAGCTTACACAACTACAACATGCTGACAATTTTAAATGAATTTTCTATGCAGGCAGCAGCTATCTGGGCGGGCAGCAATCCACAGCCCACAGCCCACAACCCACAACCCTCTGCCGTCTGTCGCATTGTCTGCAGGCGGAGAGAAAAAATGCAGTTTGTGTTGAAACATGGTTTTCTTTTTTCCGCCCGCAAAAGGCAAAAAATCAATGAAAATGTAAAAGACAGAAAGAGACAGAGAAAAAGAGAGAGAGATGGAAAGACAGAGAGAGAGAGAGAGGTGCATGGGGGTTGAACCTGCACAACGTCATTGTTATCATCGCCATCATCATCATCATCATCATCATCAGTGCGATGATGAGGCAGCATCAACGTTTTTGGCTTGTCATCATTATGAAACACAACAACCCTCTGCAGCCTGCAGCAAGGCAAAGGGACGCCAGCTGACTGCACAACCCACCCAAAAAAAAAGAAAAAAAAAAACAGTAGAAAAACTGCAGAGCCCAAAAGACAGCATAGCCACATAGCGCATAACACACCCAACCCCACCCCACACACACACACACACACACACACAGAGCACCGTCATTCAAAGGCCAAAAAAGGAGCAGCAGAAACTTTCACTTTTTGCATGTAGATTGCCTCATGCGGCATTTATCGCATAGTGCAATGCGCCAAAAAGCAGACGAGGCATATGTACACACAAGAGGACAAAGCGAGACAGTGACAGAGTGAGACAGCTGACCGAGAGCGAGAGAGAGAGAGAGATAGCGAGAGCTAGATAAAGAGAGAGAGAGAGAGACTGTAACAGGTTTAGCAAATGCAAGCAACCCTGTTATGTAGTTGCAATTATTTCATAATATTTCCATTTTCCAAGTGCAGCGCCACAAACTATAGCATACTTTGTAGCTGCTACTCGGAGGGGTTGCAAATTGCAACCAGTTGTGGTCGGTGCAGGGGCAGGTTGGGTTTTGGGTGGTTTGTTCAAAAGTTTCGTTGTACATGGCAAGGCGGAAATGCGAACGCTTGGAAAAACTTTTGCCACCAGCTGTGTATGTGTGTGTGTGTGTGTTGCTGCTACCATTGCTGAGGGTTGTTGCATGCTACGTGCACGAGTGTAGATAAAAATATTTTAATTTATTTTACTAACGGCTGCAGCAAACTCACAGACATAGCTGAAAAGAATCAGCCAGCTTTTCCCCATTCGACTACTTCCACTTCCACTTCCCCTTCCACTTCCTCTCAGTCTTCTTCCTCCTTTTGTGTGTGTGTGTTTTTTTTTTTCTCTGTTTCTGTTTCTGTTGTTTTTCGATTCCTGGAGCTATGCATTCTGCTTGCACAGGCATTGCATATGTTGCCGCACATGGGAGGAATATGTTTCCACAGATTATGCTCCGCAGAGAGGAAGTGTGACACTGCTGCAGCTAAAATTGTATACTTATGCTAGGGATTTCACTAGAGAATGCTGCACACACACAATGCATATGTTTCCACCGATTATACCCTGTATATAAAGTTGGTACATTTATGCATTTGATGCAGCTACAAAATATGTTCAATTTTTATAGATATGCTTAACATTTTGTTCAGTATGCAATTTCTAACCGTTTATTTAGTATTAATATATTTGAAGAGACTCCATAGCCAATTGCTGGGTATGTGCTAGTCTAATTAGCGTCATTGGCCAATTTTGCAGCTGCATTTGTCGCATGCATTGGCCAAAAAAAAAATTGAATTGGCCAAGTTAGCGTTGTCTGGTCTGGGACTCGTTTGGCTTGTTTGTTTTCTGCTTTTGCAGTCATTTTATTTATCTTTGATAAAAGGTTTCAGTTTTACATCTAAGAGAGTTTCAGTGTGTGTGTGGCTTAGGCTAAAAGGGTTTTCTGTTAAAGGGATTGAAGTAAACTGGCTCTGAGTTGGCTGCTTCGCAAAACCGCTTAACACAATCTGAATTCAATTTGCTTAAAGTTTTCCAAAAGGATATCTTAAAATGATAGTTGCTGTATTTTGTAGTGCTTCCATTCGACATAAAATTGTGTGTGTTTTGATAACTATTCAACAAAATTGAATTCAGCGTAATTTTTTGTACTGAAGTTGAAGTTGAAGGGTCTCTTTGGCAATTGCAACAATTCAATTTATTAATGCATTATTCAACAACTATTCACATTCATATTCATAATCAACAAATATATTGTGCGAAAAGTCGGCCACAAATGTCAAATGTTTATAAAAACAATTGATTTTTAATTTATTATAAACAATGACAATAACAAAACGAAGCAGAGCCAAACATTTCTTCCAGCAAGTCACTGGAAATGTGTGACGCATTCAACGACGCCTACGACAAACACACACACAACTTGCCACACACACTTAAACACCCACAAAAATGTGTAGGTACTTCGTTTTGTACACAAATGCATAAAGTATATGTTTATATATATATCTATCTATATAGGTACATATATCTGTATATCTATGTAAAGCCGGCACTCAAATTTGTCCCAGACGCGTTTGTCACGACTTCAACTGACACAAAAGACGCACAAAAAATACAACAACAAAAAATAACAACAAACCAAAAATAAAATAAAACCAAACGAAACGCAAATGTCGCATGCAATTTACTGCAAAAAAAAAAAAAAAAACAATACAGAAAAAAGCAGAAATTTGCTTTGTCGCATGACTTTTACTTTTTACTTTTTGCTTGAGTGTTGGTGGACACACACACACACACACACACACAGAGAGACACTCGCACACATTTTATTTATGACTGTTGCCTTTATTGCTGTTGTTGCTGCTGATTGCGTGCAACAACTTGGCAAATGCGACGGGGACCTCTGCGGGTCGACACTGGAGACTCGCAACTTGGCAGCGTTGCCGCCGTCTCAAAGAAAGCGAAAGTTATGACATTTTGGCAGCCAAACGAAAGTGCGACGCGGCCTCATTGTGCACATTGAATGTAACTGTGTGTGTGTGTGTGTGTGTGTGTGTGTGTGTGTGTAGGTGTTAGATTTGTATCTACAAATTGCAGTTGTCATAACGCTGAATTGTGTATTCCCAGCTGTTGAAATTCAGTCAGGATATACACACACTTACATATATATATATATATTTTCTTGGTTACCTTTATATATACATATATATATTTTGTTAGAGGTATAAACTCTCCTCCTTCTTGTGCATATCAAACGGTTTGTGCTGACTGACAGAATGAAAGACAAGATTGCTGACCAATGAACAGCATTAAAGGTTATCGCCAGAAAAGTGAGACTTGAACCATAGCCGAAGGGTGCACATATTCCACAGCCACAACCCGAACCGATTTCCAAAGGCTTTTTTAATCATTGTTCGACATTCCCATATTAAAATTGTGATTGTGATTCTTTTCAAGGAATCATGTTTATCAAGGAATTTTTAATCATCGTTTTACTCAGCACTTGATTTTTTCAAAATTCATGCCACGAATTTAACCCTTAAATTTATATTTTTGGAATGGGTGCAACTTGGCCAACTTGCAACTTGGTTAAAACTGAACCGATTTACAAAAAACAATTGCTTTTTGTTTATAGTTTGCCGCCTAGATTGCAACTACATTTAAATTTATACACATTTTTGTCATTGTTTCGATTTATTTAAGCAAACCATTTGACTTTTGGTAATAAGATTATAGTCCGAGTATTCACACAAAATAAGGTGGCATTTATTATTGCAAATACAACTGTTTATATGTAAATTCAAAATCTCTGTGACTCATATAAGTCGGTTATAATTTCTTTTCTTGCATCATTATGATGTGAAAAGCAAAAAAGCACAGCTAAAAAGAAAATCGTTTAAGCAGCAGCGAAGCTCCCACTTCATTCAGCGACTGAACGGGGGGCTGGCTGACTGTATGAATGAAAATATTTATACATATAAAGCAGCAACAAAACACAGATACACACACACACACACACACCGAGCACACACACACACACTTAGACAAAGTATCTGAGTTGCTGTGCGGGCATGTAAAAAAGTAGCGTAAAAAGAAAAGGAAAAAATGGCAGCTGAAATAAAATAAAATAAAATTTATCTTGAACTTGAACTTGAAACGAAGACATCGAAGTCAACGTTGGGGGAAGTGACGACGTCGACGTCGACGTCGTCGTGTCTGATAATGTTGTTGTTGTTGTTATTGTTGTTGTTGGTAATACATTTAACGGCAATCTGTTGTGTCAGATGATAATGATAATGATGATGTTGATGTTGATGTGCCGAGCGCTTTAATGACGTGTTTTATTTGCTGTCAATAATGCATACAAATGTCAATCAAGTGCTTTCGTCTATTATATATGCCTATATATGTATATATATAATAAAATATATTTTAAAATTCTAGTGCACTGCGCAATTTTCAATGCACGCAAAAAAGAAGACCTCAAAATAAAATTGGGAATTCCAAACCCAAAAAAAAAAAAAAACCCGCATTTTTGCAGCAGCAATTTGCAATTAATTTGATTTCATTTTGTGTGTGTGTGTGTTTCTCACAACTGCCCCTCGCCGCTGCCTGCCACTGCTGTCTATTTGTGTGCTGAATGTCATCAGCTCAAAGTCGTCCAATTGTGACTTTGAAATTGCGCCAGACACACAACAAAAACTGCAGCAACAACAACAATAACAACAACAACAAGCCGAATGAAACCCGAAAATGAATTTGTTTTGTTAAATGTCAGTCGGTTGTCAGACTGCAAGTGGGGCCTGTGCCGGCTGCCTTTGGGGTAGGGGGTGTGTTGTGTGTGTGTTTTTTTTTTGTTTTTTTTTTTGTTTTTTTTTGTATCCACTGCGTAAAAGGGGCAAAAATGGAATGCATACATAATGTGTCTTAATGAGATAATCGCTAAATAAAATAACTAAATGAGCTTAACTCTCCAAATGCTCGACTGATGTATATATATATATATATATATAGATATATATAAATAGCAGACTTGCTAATCGAGGCTTAACTGTATATAATATACTCAAAACTGCATAATGAATCTGAGGCTTAAATTCAAATGGTTCACAGAATGAAAATCTGTTCAGCTTTTAACGAGTTTTTATTGAATTTCAACGGCTCAGAAAAAGTTTTCTCTCTCAAAAAAAAAAACAAACAATTTTGTAGAATATAAATTTCAACAGTTTTAGTTTTAAAGTCTGAAAATAGTCTCTCATAGTTGAAAACTGTTCATAACTAAAAAAAAAGTCAAAACAAATTTAACAAATTTATGAGCCATTGCATATTTTTGGAATGCTTCCGCATCGAATCGAATGGCTGAGCGAGACAGATATAAGTAAAAAACACATTCTATGTGTTCAAGAGATCAAATGCAAAGATAGACAATAACAAAATTATATCAAATGACATAACAGTGCAAATAAAAAAAAAAATTTAAAAAAATATCAACAAAAACAACAAACAGAAAAGAAAAAACAGATAAAAACCGTAAACAAATACGGTGCGAAATGCAAAAATTCATAAACTAAATGATATAATAAAAAAAATAAATGTAAATAAGCGATACACGAATGCATGTGTGTGTGTGTGTGTGTATATATATATAAGATACATATATACAGTTGCACGACGCCAACGCAGTAAAGTGCAAATAAAAAGATCGCAAAAAACTTGTATCTTTCGCGACTGTGTGCAAAATGTATCTGCAGCTGTCTATCAGTCGCCATTGTATCTATAACTGTGTGTGGATGCCCACAATATTTCGTGGCTGACAGTTGTTGATTTTTTTGTGTTTGTTTTTTTTTGTGGCTGTTGTTGTTGTTGTTGTTATTATTATGTATTAGCGTCATTTTTTTACTCGCTTTGCCGTATTATTCACCGTGTGCGCTGTCGTCGTGGAAGCAGCGTAGAATGAAAGATTCGTGGAACTGGGACACTTGTGTGCAGTGTGTCTGCGTTTTTTTTATTTTTTTTTTATTTGTTGCGGCGTTTCTGTTTTCGGTGGGTTTGCCCTGTTTGCCCCGGCAGTCCGCTGCTACACACTGGCTGCGTGTATCTGTGAGATACTTTTTTTGTGTGCTTGCGCGTGTCTTTTGCAATGCTGCAAAGTCGAAAACGCCGCCCAGCCCAGCTGCGACTGGGTGGCTCTCTCTCTCTCCCTCTATATCTCTCTCTCGCAAGTAGTGCTGAAAATAAAATATCAAACTAACAATTCCAACAACAACAACAAATAAAAAACTTTGTTTTGCGCGTGTGGCATTCGAATGGAAAATTTTTGTTGTTATTTCAGAATAAATATTTTGTTTTGCGAAATTTTCAATTATCATTTTTGATCAATTTGTTAAACTCTGCACTTGTAATTATGCATAATTCATTTAAATGTCGTCATTTAGCTGGGCTGATAGGACGTATGATTTATATTTCATATTTAAGTGCAATTTACGCGCTTCCGTTTCGATCAGCAGCAGCTGTCGAGTTATTTGCATATCTAAAATGCAAATAATAAATTTGGAAAAAATGTCCAAAAAACCAGAGAGCAAAAAAAAAAAAAAAAAACTTGAAATGCGAAAAGAGTACGGCATGAACAAGACTGATATTTTTGCCAAACAAAAAACACAGTCAAGATTGCAACCAAGGTCAGCAATGACGAATAACAGCAAAATGCGCTGCTGCTGCTGCTGGTCTTTGTTGTTGCTATTGTTGTTGTTGTTGCGCTCTGTACCAGTCGCAGATCTGAGCAAATATACACAGACACACACACAGACACACACACATACACACACACACTGTGCATAGTCAAAGAGTATGTGCAAATGAGAGGGCCAAAGCTGTTTGCTTGTGCAACAGACAGAGCGCAACAAATGCGCCTTTATTTTATTTATTTATTTTTTTTTTTGGTTTGTCGAACAAAAAGTAAATAATTTTTTATTTGTCAGCGCGAGTCAGTCCGAGTCCGGGTTCTGTGCGCGTACATAGAGGTTCTATACACTACAAATGTTCATATATAGTTGCTATATATGCTATATATATGTGCTAACGATCCGTATTTATAGTCGGAACTCAGTTAATTTGTGCATTTAACATGACGACAGCAGCAGTCAACTGCGAATTTCTGTGAATATAATCAATTCTCGCAAACTGAGAACAAAAAGATAAAAAATAGCTCGCTAAAGTCCAGCGAATAAAGATGCAATTATTTTGATTATCTTGTATAGCAACTATATTATTATTATATATCAATATTGTTTGCATTTTGCTATATGGAAACTATTTAGGAGGTAAACGAATTTTAGTTATTCTTTGCCGTTGTTAAATTAATTTAGGTATTCTTTTATTAATCTGTTTCTTATTTTTAATTTGAATACGCTTCGCATTTAGTATATTTGGCATATAATCAAAAAAGTTTCTTCAGGTAGACCAATTTATTTTCAAATTATCGACTGTAAATCAAGTTCTTCAGATCAAGATTCATTTTAAGTTTAAGTTAATGACTTGTATTTATTTTGGAGGAATCTTAACTTTAAAGATAGTCTTGGTTGCATATGAAAATCTTTTTTATGTGAAGGTCAATCCGCAAGTCAAAAATTTCACATTCAAATGGTGCATGGTTCACATGCATTAATTGCTTAATTGAAGACACTGTGCAAAGCTGCGCATTTGATCAATTGATTCAATTTCGCATTCAACACAAACACTTCAGTACACACATATATATATATATATATATATATATATATATGTATATATGTATTTGACAAATAGAGATCCACGCTCAGAAAGATCTTGAAGTTTCTGTTCTCACCTATTGCATGCTCGACCAATTCCTGGAATTCCTTTGACTAACTAACACGAAGATCTCGTTGCTGTTGCTGTTGTTGTTTGCTGTTCGCACACGCGCAGCAAACAAATTGGAAAACAGAGACAGAGAAAGAAAGAGAGGGAGAGTGAGCACAAGAGCACATCGCAACAGCGACGAATATCCTTGAAAAATGCAAAGGCCGATAACAATAATGGCAAAAGTAAACGCAACGAAAGCTTGCCGAGCAGGCGCAGAAACTGCAGAAAAGCAGCGTCAACAACACAGCAACAACAACAAGACCAACAACGGAAAAGATAAATCAAACAGTAACTAAACACACACACACACACACACATACATACTGGATGCTATGCACCAACTGGCAGTAAACCATTTTTTTGTTATTTATTTGCAGATACCCTGCTAGCAATAAATTATTGCAAGAGATAATTTGACAGAGTTGAAAGGCGGCCACAAGAAATAGGAAAATATTTAAGGAATATAAACAACAGCTGCTTTCTAAATTTGGAGCGATCAGCGTAAATTTATATGAAGTGTAGAAATTATGCAATTGGTTGCAAATGGCATCTGCCAGTCGAGCATGCTCTGCCTTTGCTTCGGTTTTTTTGTTTTTTCGGCAGTTCCGAATTTGCCGTCGTCGACTGAGCAAATAACTGCATTTGACCTTGTTTCGCAGTGCGCCTGTGTTGGTAGCTTAGAACAAACAAGATATGCCGATTGTGCGCGTGTGTGCAGATATACATGCATGTGTATGTGTACAATATACACATATATATATATATATATTTATATAAATATTTGCTGCTTGCTTGCTTTGCTTCTCATATTCGCGAAGAACTCAAACTTGCTTTGTTACAGTGTGTGTGTGTGAGTGTGTTAGTTTCTGTCTGGCACAAGTGTATTAATTCAGCTGCGCATGGCACACACACACACACACACACATACTGAGGGAGAGAGCGACTCACAAACATGTTGAGAATAACTGACTAAAACATAGATGCCGACATATGCCATAGAAAGTTTGCCCCAAAGCAGAATCAGAACTATACAACTGACAACACAAAAAATGGAACCTACTCTCTCTCTCTCTCTCGCTGTCTCTGTTGCCCACTTCGCCGGGCCTGCACTTTATTTTCACATTTCGTTTTTTGCTGTTCATCGCCTTTGCCAAAATACAAAATGTAGGTTAAATTTGCGGAAATCACGCGAGTGCGCATATAAAAAAATAATACGCAAAAAAAGAGCATTGAGGAATTAATATATATATATATATATATATATACATTTGTATATAAAGAAAGGCTATACAAAACAGATACGTGCGCAGATAGCGCACACACATACACACACACATGTGCACATACGTTGTATTCATTTATTGTTGCTATTTGCTCTGACGTGTTTTCTGTTATTTTGTTATGCAATAATCACTAATTGTTGACTGATAGTCATTCGCTGAATAACAAAGTGTGTAACTGACAAACAGGTGCTAAAACATTTTGCGCCATACGGCATCGATATCTATATTATTCGAAAATATAACCATTCTTTATCTTTTGCTGTTTTAAATGCCATACGAAATGTTTCATTAACAATTTAAATCACATTTTGATTGTTGTTTTGTTGTTGTTGTTGTGTCTGGCGCGTGTCTAACGCACAACTTTATCTGATATGATTTGTGTGAATCGCATTCCAATTAGCTAAACGCCATTTATGCGCATTCAATGCGTCCAATCAGAGCTGCACAATGCTGATATGTTTATTAGTGTGCATACTAATGAGCTTGTGTGAGTGCATTTTTTTGCAAGCCAGCCACAGAGGCAGATACAGAGACAGATGCAGAGAAATGAGAGGGAAATATTCAACGAACGACATTGAAATGATCGTTCAGTTCAGTTCAGTTGGTTCGGCAACTGTTCGGCTCACTGTGCGTTGTTGTTGCTGCTCTGCTCGTTGCAATTTATTCGCATGCGCTTTTTGCTTCGTCGTTTCAAGTTCGTGCATCGCTGTGAATTTTAATTCGTCGGCTTTTGTGACTTTTTGTTGCTTGCTTTATTTTTTTTAGTATTTACTTAGTGCACGAAGGCTGTTCGTTAAATAGTTGTTGTTGCTTTCGGCTATACAAGCATTACATGCGCCATCTCCCATTGGTCAGCTGCAGTGTAAAGTGTGTTAGTGTGTGTGTGTGTGTGAGTTCTTTTTCATTTTTCTTTTTTGAGTTGCATTTGTATTCGCTCTGGCAGTGTATTAGTCAGACTTTGTCATCATGCTATGAGCGAGCGAATAAATAATGTGGATAATTAAATAAAATGTGATGCTTTTTGCGGTATTTAATTGTTATCGTATATGTGGAGATATATATCAAAGATTAAGTAAGCAATTAATAAAAATGTGCTTTGTTTTATTTTTAGATAAACAATGATATTTGCACAATGATTTAAGTAATAAATCAATTGCCATACTAATGAATATCTCTCTCTCTCTCGCTCTCTTTCATTGCAGGTAACTAAATATTGGCATAACAATTAACTAAACACTCACTGGGCCGATTCAGCTTCGTTAGCGTAAGTTCTTCCGCAGCTCATTATCGATTTACATTTACATCCCTAAGCGCAGCATTCAGGCCCCGAACAATAACATCATAAACATATGCCCAAACACTCAAACAGCCAAACTGCCAGCAATGCCAAACCGGGGCAATTTCATTGTACAAAGCGAGAAAAAAATGTTACTTTCGAGTTTGTTAACACCCCATACCGAAGAGCATAACAATGTTAGCCCACCCATAGCAACCACCGCACCACTGATGCTCAACAGCTGAATGCACACAGGGCCACCTCCTTCCCCCTCCCCCACCACTCTTCCTGCCACTTTAACATGCAACCTCAACAACAACAAGCAAGTAAGGAAGAAAAAAAAATGCAATTTCTTTTGAAGAAAATTCGAGTGTAAAGCGCCGTCGTCCTGGCAACCACCTTTGGCTCTCTATATCTATATATATTACCCGACACAAGCCGCACGGGAAAAAAGAGGAAAAATCTCGGACACGCAACGAGTGCAGCCTGCTGCCAAGTTAACTGTGCCCTGTGCCCTGTTTCTGTCATGCTGCCTGTTTTGAGGCACGTGCTGGAAATGTGCTGCGCTGATAATGAAGCCAGGGACACGCTGCACACGCTACTGCAACCCTCTCCTACTCCTGCTCCTGCTCCTGCTCCTACACATGCCACACAAGGGCCACAGGGTCGAGAGTGGTGCCCCTTTTCAAGGGGTGGATAACGCTACGTAAATCCGTTTGTCGTTTTTGTTGCAGCTGCAACAGCAGCAACGTCATCATCAAAAGCAACCACCGAATCAGTGAAGTGCAACACTGCGCACTGCGCTTGCAATCGCGGTTTTATTTCATTCTGGGGTCCAGTTAATTAAGCAACGTCGTCAGCATCTTTGTTGCAATTTCTGGGCAAGGGTTGCTTTTCCCATTTCCCTTTCCCTTTCCGCTTTTCCCTTTCACTGCTGCTGCTAAGCTGTCAAAATTGCTGATGTGACAGGCGTGTGCCGTTGCCAACTAATTGCAGTTGCCACAAACAGCCGTTACGTTGACATATCCCCTTTTTTTTCTTCCTTTGCTGATATCCTTAAACCGGTTTCTTCACCATATTGATGCCTGCCTTCTGTGTCCAAATAGCTATTTTACTTGCGCAGTTCTGAACTGCATGTTGACCAAGTGAGATTTGTCAAGGCTTTTGACTCATTTCGGACTCTTTTTTGGGGGTTGACAGACTGAAATTGCTTTTTAAGCGATACTTTTGAAAGCAATTTGTAAATGCAGATAAGAAGTTTTATGTATTTACTACAATTTGATAGCTACTGTTTATAATTGTGGCACTTGTTTTAAGTTTATTATTTAGCTCTAATTGTGACTGAGTTTTTCTTCATGTTGAACTAATCCTGAGGGGGTTAATCAGGATCATTGTGTTGATATGACATAATAACAATTGCAATTTTGTTTGTTTGCTTTATTATTTACTTGAATTGTTTGTTTACAGTTTTTTTTTTGAGGATTAAACTACCCGAATTATTTTTAAAGGCACCCCAGTTAAACTTTTTTGTATTATTTCTGTTTGTTTGCAGTAATGTTGAGAATAATAAGAACTCAAACACTTTTTAGAGAAACCACAAATTAATTTGGTCCAGAAAGGGTTATTATTATAATATAATTAAAGTCTTTAAGTCTTCGTTAATATGTATATATATATTATATATTAAGATTATCGAATTTCTTTTTACTAAATATTGAAAATAATATCTGAAAGAATGTGTTAAACTTTACAGCTCTATTTCTAGCAAATGAGTATTAGATTATTGCTTTAATAGCTAAAATATAAAATATAAAGAACTATGCAATTATTAAGCAGCTACTCCAAGTAATCAATTACAAAGCCATCTGTTTATAATTTACATATTTGGGCATCCCACACAACAACTTTTAACTGCTTTTCACATTCAACCATTTCGCATTTCGACATTTCAAATTTAGCGAGCAAAATTGCAGTCGATTTGGAAGTCAGAATCAGCTATGCATAGCTCGACAAATTATGGCCAGGGGCTAGTGCTAGTGCACAAAATGTAAAGATGTCATTTGTCTTCATAGCAATACCCAACCCACAACCCCCATTTACAGTCCCAACCCTGTCTAAGTAATCCCAGTTGCCTGCTGCCTGCTGCAAATCAACTCAAGTAAAAGTGTCAAAACAATACAAACGACGCACAGGCGCACACTGGCGCCAATCTAAAGCCCAACTGGGCACATACACACACACACACGCACACACACACACACACACACACACAGATACTTATACACAAGGAGGAGCCGCACACGCACATAATTTATGCCCATGTACTTGGCATGAGAATGGAGGAGAGTTGGAGAGAAATGTGGAGAAGTGTGGAAAAAGGGACTCTCGAAACTTGCGAGAATTGCGTTTCGCATGCGAAAGGCGAAGGCCTCTCGCAGCGCACATAAAACGCAGACTGCAGCCGAACATAACTGCGGAAAAATCAATTTTCTTTTGTGCTTAAGGGTGGCTACAGCCCACCGCATTGGGGTAGGGGGTTAATGCCAGTGGGCCGAAGGGGGTAGGGGGATGACAGCAACAAAATACTCGACGTGGCCAGCCCGAAAAAAGCATCAACATTTATTTGGCTTTTGGGGGTTGCACACACAAACACACACAGAGAGAGACACACACACACACACACGCAGCAGGCAGTTACGCATTTGTGCAGCAAATTGTCACCCAGTTTTTAGCAAATATTTACACACACACACACAGCCCACCCCTGCCCCCGCTGGAAGAGTGAAAGTGTGGAGGGAATTGTGTGTTGGCAGCGCTTTGAAGTGCAAAAATGCAGCATAATTTTTGGGGCTAATGCAATTAGGCAATTATTTATTGAAATAATGAAAAAAGTGTGTGTGTGTGTGTATGTGTGTAGGTGTGTATTATGTGTGTGTATACTGAGTACACACTGACTGCGTCCTGCGGCTGCTAATTACTCATGCCGCACGCATTTTTGGCGCACTGAGGCGTATACACAATAATTTACAGCTAGGCCGTGAAACGTGCACCGAATGCGCGAAGATAGCGCAGAAAGTGAGTGAAGCAAAGCGATAAATAGAAAGAGAGAGAGACAAAGAGAGAGAGAGAGAGAGAGAGAGAGAGAGAGTTGGAGCATGAGTTTGAGACAGCATGCTTGGGGGCAACTGCAGCGTTTTATATTTACACAAGTGCCTAAAACAACAAGGAAAAACAAGGAGAGAAAAAACGCACAAAAAAGAAATGTCATTAAAAGGCGCACCAAATGCCTATAAGTGTGTGTGTGTGTGCGTGTGTGTGTGTGTGTGTGTTGGTGTGTTAGTGTGTGACACGCACAACACCCCAAAAAAAAGGTGCACAAGAAGCTGAACCGAATTTTGCACACTCTGCCGAAAAGTCAAATTGCTGGCAACTATTAAAATTGCGACTCAAAGTTGCACTACAAACTACTGCTGATCAAGAATAAGAATATATATATGTATGTATATCTCCCTCAATTAAGTCACAATATGTTAAATGCCCGCAACAAGAGTGTACAAAACGCAGTTGCCAAAAAATGTAAATTTGGCCAATGACGTCAGTGCCAGCAGAAAATTGTTGTTATTAAAAGGTTGCCAGTCGATCCAAGCAATGTCCATATTGGTCTTATTGTTGTTGTTATTGCTGCTGTTGCTGCTGGGCAATTGAACACAGGCGGTGGCAGCAACTCAACAATTTCTGTTGCAGCCCCACAAAAAAAAGAAGTTTTTTGGGTTCGCTCGTCGACCCAAAATAACCCAAAATTGTAGGCACATAAACGTGACTGCTGCTCTGTGCTCTCTCTCTCTCTCTCTCTCTCTCTCTCTCTCTCTCTCTCTCTCTGATGTGTGTGTGTTTGTGTGCAGATTGATAAGGATAAGAAAATGGTTGTGGGGTGGGGAGGCGCCTGACACTATTGGAAATGTGTCAGGCAATAGTTGGGCTATTTGGCAGCACAGCAAACTGAACTGAAACAGCAGTTTTCATTGAGTTATGAAATAAAAGTTGAAATTGCATTTTAAAAAGTCTGCTCAGACAGCTCCCAAGTTCTTAATTATGTTGCATTGATTGAGTGTGAGATAAATAGTTAGATCTAAACTGAGTTTTAAACACATTTCTGAAACAGCTTTAATGGTTCTGTTTGACCTGAAATCAAGCACAAATCTGAGCACAGGAATTATGAAATGTTTCCTAAAATAGATTTAATTAGAGAGGAAAATGCTCCAAGGATTGTTAATCATAGTTTTTTAAAGCACAAAGTTCTCGATAAACAGCTTAAAACTTGTTAAGATAAACAAATTAAGAGAAAGCGAAACGTTAGAAAAGTTGCTTGGATAAACAGCAAATTTACGTGATAAATTGCAGCAGATTGACTTGATTTAAGAGTCCACGCTCTGCCGTGATTTAAATTTAACTTTAATTTATTTCATTTTCAATATTCATAAGTTTCACGCATTATTTAAAGCGTTTTTTTTTTATGGTAGCCCCCTTTTTTTTAGCTGTTTGTTGTGTCAACCCCTAACGAGTTGTGCGTGTGGCTGCCACGCCCACTTTTTAGCAAATCACTTGACTTTTTCATTAATAAAATTGAAGTTGGCTGATTTTTCGTATTTCTCCGCAATTTTTGTTGTTGATTAAATACAAAAAAAAATCATCAGACGCAAAGAGTTCGAGTGGAATATTGTATACCCCTGCTCTCCCGCTACACCCTCTTGTGTGTGTGGCATTAGCTACACCCATGCGTCTGAACCCTTTTGCCACATACACACACCCACACACACACACACAGTTTGTTGCTGTTGTATTCAATTTCATAATTTTTTCCACATTTTTCCTGTTTTTTTTTTTTTGCGTCAACTGAGACACGCAAAATGTGGCTTACCAAAAAGTGAAAGGATATGCATTGAAATCGCGAGTTCCTTTCAATAGCGAACGCACACACGCACACACACACACATACCCACCCACACACACACACGCACACTCGCACACTAATGCATTACAACCCTCAGCAAAATTCATAACTTTTTTTTTGTTGTTTTCCATACGCATTAATGCAGCAATGCGTGCGCTTTGAAGGAGTTAAATAAATTGTGTTGTGGAGTGGGATGCTATGCGAAAGGACACAATTGCTGCGTGGATATGGACATGTTTCGTTGGCTGCAACGACAGTCCTTGATATGCATTGTGGATTCCGCTGAGTTATTACTTTTCCACCCGACGACTGATTAACGGCCGTCTTTTGTTTTAGTCAAGTGTGGGAAGGAGTGGGAAGCAGAGATCGCTCTTGAATAAAATACATATATATATTTAAATATTTATGTATATATATATACTAGTCTAGATACATATATATATATATATTTATATATTCATACATATAAATATTAATCTAAATGCGTACGAGCCTTTAAAAATGTTAAAAGCAACAAAATTTCAAATTTTGTCGCAAACTAGAAACGTATTTATATAAAATACTATGAATAAATATATAAATATAATAAATAAATAAACAATAAAATAAATAAATGTATAAAATACGTGAATTTTGAGGAAAAACGTTGTGTTTTCCAATTTGAATGGTCCATCGTTTCAGTTTTCATCATTGAAAATTCGTTTCAGCAATTTTATCGAGTTTTTTTTTCTGACTGTGAGGCGCGAAGTTTATTTAAAAACTTAATCCAAAGATTGTAAATAAATAAATATATTTACTTCTTAATGGCTGTTAAAGTTTTTGGAACTTTGCGCATAATGTTTGCCGCCAAAGTTGCCAAACTCATGGAAATTGAAGTTTCCTTTTGACCAGTTGCCACCTCAACCTTTTTGTGAGTCCTGCTGCCAATCCGTGCAAATCGCCAGCAGTTTTTAGCTCACACACACAGAGACACACAGCTGTGTGTGTGTGTGTGTGTGTGTGTGTCGCGTCACTCGTCAGATCGCTGTTCAAAATTCAATGAGCAAAGTGCCGCACGGCCGTTGAATTTATTGAAAAATCATGATATGTGCCCATCAGGCGAGACTCCAGGAGACAGGCAGCAGTCAGCATCAGAAGGTGGGGGCGAGAGCGATTGTGGCACGAGGCAGCAATCCTTGGCATGCAAAAGCGTCGATATGACAGCTTGACTGAACTAAAAACCGCGTTCCATTTTAGCTGAGCAAAAGGTGGGGGGGGGGGGGGGGGGTTTGCGAGGGAGTTGGGTGAGTTGGGGCAAACGATGCTAGACAAAAGCCCGCACGCATACACGGAAATATGATTTTTTGTTCGTGCTGGCTGCACAGCGGGTGGTTGGGTGGTTGGGTGGTTAGTGGTGCTTGATCTAAGTCTGAGGCTGTGGCTGAGTCTGAGCCTGAGCCTACGACTGCTGCCCCGCCCGCAGCCGCTCCACAATGCTGATTGACGTGCCTTTTATTGATGCTCTTGATTGGTTTTTACCTTTTACACACACGTACACAGACAGATGCGGGCTAGCAAACCTGCTCGGTACACTTAGAGAAAACAAGTTGAAAAGGAAGGTGATTTCTGTCATTTACTTAAAATTTGGTTCAGAATTTATAGCATATTAAAAAATAAATATAAAACGCTCAATACTTTGAGATAAATTAGTTTAAAACTTCTTGACTCGAGTATGAATAATCTGTAGGAGCAAATTTATACTTGAAATCAAAGTAAAATATATATTTTAGATAATTCAAATCAATTGGAATAAATGAAATCAGTGCTCAGCTGAGCTCTCTCGTCATTTTTTCAATTGATTAATTCATAAAAATTGTTAAATATAGTTTAAATATTTCAAATTTGATATCATCTTCTTCAATTGGTTTCAAGGATTAAACATTCAATTGAAATAAAAATGATACAAATTCTAATTCATCAAAATAGTTAAGTATTTAAATTATGCAATCATCTTCTTCAATTTGTTTCAAGTATTAAACATTCAATTGAAATAATAATTATACAATTTGTACAAAGTTTCCATAAAAACATATTTGAAACCAGATTTTGGTTGGCTGACGTAGAATTTGGTTTCTTGATCAGATGCCGACTATTCTTGCACTTGATTTGAGCTCAAAGTTCTCTCTGTATTCATGCTGAGTGTATTCACTCGCACCCACACTACTCGCTACTCGCTGCTCGCTATTCGCTGCTCGCTACTCGTTCCACTGATGCTGATGCTGCTGTGACGGTCGTTAGCTCAATATGTGCGTATGTGTGTCTTTTGAGCAAGCCACCCAACCACCCAACCACCCAGCTGCCCACACACAACAGTTATGATTTTTATTACAGGTAAACGAAAAATGGCGCTGATGAATTGTGTTTGTATTTGCTTTGGACATTCGTCGTTGTTAATTTTTTATGCGCATGGTTAATGCCCGGACACTGGTAACCATTGAGTGTGTGTTCGACTGTTTGCGTTTTTAATCAAATGCTTGAAAAGCGCTTCCCGAAAGCAATACTTTGAATTTAGTCCTGAGTCCCCGAGTCCTGAGTCCTGAGTCCTCGAATCCCGAGTCCAGAGTGCCGCGTATCGCTTGCTTGTTTAACTTTTATATCGTAATTGCATATCACAACGAGTGTGAGTGCGGAAGTGAGTGTGAGTATGAGTGTGAGTGTGAGTGTGAGTGCGAGTGAGCATTGCAAACAAACTAATCAAATGTCTGCAATCGTTGCTTGGCCAGTTTCCACTTCCGTTTCCGCTTGTCCACAGATCTATCTCTATCTAACAGGACCTTCCCCGTCTCCCTGTCTCTCTCACTCACTCTCTCTCTTCTCTGCTCGAGCCTTTAGCTTCGCACGCGCTAATGCTTTAATCCTTGCCCAGAGAACCTTCTGCTGTCCGCGTGTATTAGATCGATGAAGTATTAACGACTTAATTGCATGTTTGTTAGCCATTTTGCACCCCTCTTATCATTCACTGCACCCCGTCCCCCCCCCACCCCCCCGCTCCATTCCACCTGCCTCTTTCAGCTGCTATGTTTCTTTTTGCCAATATTCCTGTTTGAAGTTTATTAAATTCCCGCACAGGAGGCGTTGCAGTTGAGTCCTCTTCCGCATTTGATATTGTTGTTACTTTTTCTTGTTTTTATTGTTGTTTTTGCTGTTGCTGTTGGTGTTAGCTCATTTGCTGAAACTCACAAAAATTCGATTAAAGTAATGGCTTTTTGAGCAGCTTGTTGTGGTTAAACGTTGTCGGGGTTGGCGATTGTGTGGCATGTCTGTGTGTGAATGACGAGGATTATTAGTTTCTTAGGGTATTAATCAAGTTATTTATTGGGTGTGGGGTAAGTCGGAAAGATAGTGTATATAGGAATGTATATAATCCAGTTAAAGGAACTTAGCCTGGCAACTTGACAGCAGCACAGTGCCAGTTCTTCTTTTAGATTATCATATGGAATGTGGATATAAATATTATTTTCCATATATGCATCTATATTTAGAGCTCTCGGATAAAAATTTTAGAGTTATTATATCAACATCCATTCGCTAATGGATCTCGTTAGATATATAAATTTGTCTGTATAGATTTGATGTACACACAGAGATTGTTCATTGTTAATCGAAAATGTCAATTCGAATTCAAATTCGAGTTCAAATTCAATCCTTATCATTGCGAACCCATTCCGCAGACAACTGTGGCAGCAGCAAATTAAATAAAGCTCAATGACAAACTTCATTAGCCAAAAAATCAACGGGGCCAAAATGCCAAACAACAAAAATAACAATTTGCCTTTTAGCCCCCAAACACACACATGCCACCAGACTTAGGTATTAGCTAGTCGCCACCCCCCACCCCCTTCCTTAATCCTTTGCCTGCTATTTTTTGATTTTTTTTGGAGCTCTGTTGTCGATACAGAATGCTAGGCAAACGTGATGTCAAAAACTAAATTAAGATTGAAATGTAAAACTGAAAACGTTTTACACAATTATTGAACGCTGTAGCCAAATCGAATTGTCCTAGGCGATTGATGGACTGCGGGTTGGCAGAGAGAGAGAGATAGAGAGAGAGAGAGAGGGAACAGAGGTGACATATCCACGGCTAACAGCCTTAATCGTACAGCGAAATCCACTCCAAAAAAGGCTGTCCAGTTGCTAACCCTTGGACATTTTGACGATTTGTGCGAATCACTCGACTGCATAACTTACAATACCGTAAATATAAATTCTTTAAAAAACAAAAAAAGGTGGACAGGGGTGTGTGAGTGTGTAGGGGGTGTGGGTAGGGGGTGCAGGAAGGGAGGAAGGTGTGGTTGTTTCGTTTGTAGGCTGGCAGCGTACTAATGAATGTTATTTTTATTTTGCAAAGACTGGGGCCTCGTCCGCTTAACATTATCACTCCAGCATGCATTTTGCAAATGAAACGATTTCAGTACAACCACCCCCCCCCCCTCCATCTGCTACTCAAATGAAAGCAACTCCCCCCGCCACCCACCCACTCACACACAAAAGAAAAGTCAATGTATGGAAATTTTTGTTCAATCACAAATCCAATGATGTTCGCTTCGACGCATTTTGACAGTTAGACAGACAGAGTTGAATAGAGAGAAAGAGAGAGAGAGAGAGAGAGAGAGACAGCGAGAGACAGTTGGGGGGGCAAGTTGAATTCGTTTTGGGGGAGGCAGGGTTGGGGCACGAAGTTGAGGGTCACTTTGATGAATTCGCCTGTTCCTGCAACAGCAGCAGCAGCAGCATCAGGCGATTGTTGTTTGTTTGAAAGGCTGCTGCTGCTTTTTCTTCCACTTCTATTCGAACTGCATGTCCTGTCTGTCCTGCTTGCTGATAGGCCTCGTGTATTTTCCTAGTGTTTTCTATTCCTCTCTCTCTCTCTCTTTATCCTATTTGCTGCACATTGCCCATTGATTTTGGTATCTTTTTTTTGGTGTGTGTTTTTTTCGCTTTTCGCTTTCTTTTTGGCATTTTGGCCTTTGTGACGCGTAGTGCATTGATTAGAATGTTTGGACTTGGAGTACGTAAATATTTTTGCTTGCTTGTCAATTAGTGCGCTAAGCTCTTCAATGCTACTTGAAAGCAGTTGATGGGTGGGGATTTAAGCCAAACAATGCCATTGAGGCTGGTTGAGTGTTTGAAAGCCCACGCCAAACTGGGGTTTATTTTTAAAGAGAATTTAAGGTTCGAAGTAGCAGTTGCATCAATCCTCTAATGTTAATTTAACTTTCAAATGAACTTGCAATATTTTAAAAATTATAATAATAATAAAACAAGTATGAGTGCTGTAGTCGAATGAGCTAGACTACGATTTACCCTGTCTCCACAATAATTTTTGCACCCAAATGTGAGCAGGTCTGCAAGTTCACTCATTTCTTATAGCAAGCTCAGACACTGAAGAGTAAAAAAAAACTTGGGTGTTTCTTAACCGATCTTGATGAAACTTGAGCAGTTGATCAATAATATGCATATGCATATTATATATTAATTGGAAGATTCTGCCTTTAAAACTGTAGAATTTATTGCTATCGGAAATTTAAGTGTATCGATAGTCGAAAAATCGAGTCAGTTATTGATAAAATAAAGCAAACTTGATCTGCGCCGGGTATCTGCAATGGACATGGCTATATCGACTCGGTTCAAGAATATATATACTTTTTGGGGTCGGAGATGCTTCCTTCTGCCTACATTTACACATACATTTGCACAAACCATTATATCCTTTTACACATTTTTAATGGATTTAGGGTATAACAATATTAATAATAATAAAATTATTTAAACCTAAAAAAAAATGTATATAATTGTATTACAAATATAATTTAGTTTGTATGCAATTCATCAAATTTTTGCTAATGCTAAAAATGAATAGTAAAATATAGAATAGTTGGAATAAGATTATAATAAATGAGAACTTCGTTCGTAATACTCGCAATAGCAGAGGGTAAAGCACTCCAAACACACCAGAGAAACTCTCTCTCTCTCTCTCTCTCAGACTGTGCCACAGTCCACGATTTCAATTAGCTGTTTGTAAGTCAAGCAACCCTTTACACTTTGACACTTTGCGCTTGCATAGCAGATTAGCAAGCGCGGAATAAAAATGCATTTTATCCAAAGTTCAGTTTTAACTCAAACTGAGCTGCTAAACTTTTCTGACAGCTTGCAAAATTGTAAAGACAATTTCAGCTGTCAGTGGCTGCAGTAAAGTTAGGGTATAGGTTCAGATACACAGAGAGAGAGAGAGAGAGTGTGAGAGAGAAAGAGAGAGAGAGAGTGAGACATATGCACACCTGTCGTTTTGATAGGGGAAACAATTGCGCATACGACGCGTGGACTGCGTGAAAATTGCAACATTACCGCATGTAACGCAAATATCCTGGCCAACGTCCTGGCTGTCTGTTGTCTGCTGCTGCTGTTGCTGCTGCTGTTGCTGCTGCTGTGCCTGTTACCTTTTTGACATTTGATTGAGATTTGTTATCGGCGTATTCATCAATGATATATACAATAAAAATACACACACACACACATACAGGCGCCAGACTCATTGAAACAAAAACAAATCAAAAAACGCTCTGTGTCCTGTGTCCTGTGTGTCCCTCGTCTGCTGTTGCTGGCTGGCAACACACGCCCACAATTCAGAGTAGTTATCGTGCGGGGCACAGTGACATTTTTAGGCATTTGTTCAATACGTGGCCAGGACAAGTCGTGGCAAGTCGAGTCACGACGTGGCCCGCCTGCCTGCCCGCCTGCCTGCCTGTTACTTCTATTAGATTTGTGACGCTGGCCAAAAAAAAAAAAAAACCAAAAAAGAAAAGTAAAAAGAGAAAAGAGAAAAGTAGACACACAGCAAGCAGCTGCTGTGTTTGCTGTGCTGTGCTGTGCTGTGTCCTGGCCATCAGCAGCTCCTGGCTCGTTGGCTGCCTCTGTGTATTTTTGCAATAAACCAACGCACACAACCTACATAAAAGGGAGCGGGGGGAGGTTGAGGGTCTGCCAAACTGGCCATGCGTACCTTTCGATCCTTGTGTGACATTTGAATTCGCAGAATGAATGTAAACGAGTCGATGGCAGGAAGCCTGCAGTCCACTGAGCCGCATCAGCGTCTGTCTATTTGTGCTTCTTTTATGGAAGTTCTGCCAGCCCACAGTCCGCCTTCCCTCCGCCCCCACTCGAACTCAAACCCAACGGGTTTTGCGTATCTATTTTTTAATTTTGCTGACGAGGCACGAAGAGTGGAAAACATACAAACGCAATTGTTCCACGGTCCACAATGCATTCCACGGCGGCTGTCTACTGACATGTGTGCGTCTCATGCTGATAAGCAGCAACAGCAGACGCCCCACAATCCCCCTCAACCCTCCCACTCTGATTCGATTTGACGAGCCTGTGTCCATGCTCCATGCTACATGCTCCATTCTCCACTTGGTCCAGCTCAGCCGCGAAATGAAAAGTTAAACTGTGTGACGCGTTGTAAATGCGTGGCAGCAAAAGGGGTTCGGGTTCGGGTTTGGGTTCGAGTTGGGGTTTAGGTTCGGGTTCGAGTGTTCGGCTTTGCTGGGGTTCGGCTTGTGGGATATGTGCTTGAGGGGGGGTGCGGGGCAGAGGCAGTTGCCATTCGTTTTTGGTTTGGCGTGATGAATATTTACTGCGTGCGCTAACTGCTAACTACCTACAGGTATTTCCATTTTTTGACATTTTTAATTGGGTTTGAGCAATGCACACACAATAACACACAACCCAACACAACACAGGCCAACACAGCACAGGCCAACACAACACAGGCCAACAGAACACGGCAACAACACGGCGACAACACGTGGAGAATACGTGGAGAATTTGTCGCGAGAACTGACAGTTTTTTGCCACTTGACGTTTGTCGAGACGCGTTCCTGATATATGTTTGCCTAAGCAAGGTTTTGGGGGCGGACATGTAACGGTAATGGAACCCCCCCCCCTATTAAAGTTGCCAGTAAATTTTGAGATATTGTTCACAGCATAATAGGCAGTTAGCAAAGTTAGAACAAGGAACTGAATGCTGAATTCTGAAACTAATAATAACTGTTATTATTATTATTATATAACTATTAATAGGTTTTTTTTAGTAGAAAAGTAACTCAAGTCTCTGCCTAACGCGCAATTATCTTTCAATCAAAAACAACCAGTTTTTAATCAAAACATTGCTATAAATATTTATAATCTTTAAGCGATAATTACTATATGCCATATATTACTATACTATACTATAAATATTTGCTATAAATATTTATACTATATATATTACTACTTATGCAAGTAGCTAGTTTCATCCTATTAAACATTATGCCTCGTTGGGTCTAATCTAACAGTAACTCTAATATTTTCCTAACGCTCTTCTTCTTGCAGGTAACTATGCATTGCCAGCAATCATTTTTCGCTGTGTATGGCTTTCCCACAGTAGAAGAACGGACTGCTTCCATGCCGAATTAGTAAGTAGGCACCAAATGTAGCAGCAGCAGCCAAATTCAGAGACATTCCCATACTAATTATGCCGTTATCTGAGCAATTAATTTGGTTTACGCTCAGATTCTTGTTTATGTAATATCAAAACAATAAACAACAACAACAACTGCAGCCACAGCCACAATCACAATGACAATTACAATTACAATTCATAATTGCGTCAAGGCAAGCGTATCTTTAAGATACGCGTACATTAACACAATGTTTTCTTCTTCTTTTTGTTTCTATTTTTTTTTTAATTTAATTTTTTTTTTTTTTTGCTGTGTGCAGCGTTGCGTAAACGCATACCTGTCATCTATGCGGGCTGCGTTTTAATGTTGCCTCATTTATTATCAGACACTTGCATTTCCATCAGCATTCTGTGACCTGAAACACGTTGCATAACTAATTAATCACATTGGATTTGACAGTCTGCCGAGAGTTGACCACTGACTGAACTTTACATAGATATTAAGCGATAAGCCGCTGCTTGTATTGTTCAGAACAAGTCTAAACTTTGTATGTGAAAAATGTAATTTTCATTAATTTAATTTAATCTTTAAATGTGCCACTTTACTGACTCAAAAGTGCTCATTTTGTGCAATAAACAGTAGAAATAGAATTAAATTTTAAAGAGCCAGAATTGAGCTGAGTCAATTCTGTGACATTTAAACTGTTATGTCAGCCATTGTCAAAATTTGGCCATCAGCTATGCTGACATAACCTCTGACAAATGTCGTTGCCACACATTTAGAATATCTGTGAGTTTTGCATGCCTGTCAATTGCAGCAACCTTGAATTACTCAATTGTTACCGCACACACTTGAACACCGAATCCAGTCTCTATTTGTGGGTTATGATATCGAACAGTACCGTTACTGTTTACCAGATGATACACGCCCATATTTTCGCGGCAAGCAGGAAGGCAGAACACACCCACTGCGATTTTGGAGGCATGTCATAACTGAGAGTCTCTGTTATTATCTCCATAATCCGTGTCTCGTTTTATGCAATATGCCACACGGCTTAAGATAGACACTAGGCTTTGATGTGTGCACCGTGGGGCGCCACAAAGCACAGCGGCATGCCTTGCCACAAAACGGTTTGCCTGAACTGAACTCTTTGTTGCAATGCTTATGCCACATTTATTTTTGCGATATTCTTAAATTATTTTTGAGCACACACAAGTATGCTGCAACTGCAACTGCTGCTGCTGCTTGTGGTATGCATGAACATGTGTAATACCTGCGCTTACATGCCACACACATGACCTTTACCGAGCCACAATTTCACGTTTCAAGTTACGTCTTGTCAAGAACAGCACTTGCTGTGCCACAACTTGCCTTTGGGTGCTGACTACAGTTGCCACTGACAGTTGCTACCTGGTTGTCCATTCAACATTATTATTATTATTCACCCAGACCACCTCCCCCGCCACAGCAATAAGTTCAAAGCAAAGCGCCTTCTCAGAGATTCTGCAATTGCACACCCATTTCTTGGGAGGCTTGTTCCTCCGGCCAGGTCTATAATATTTGTGCTGATACTCAGAAAACTTAACCCTAAAACCCCTATTTAAACTGCAGCGTTAAAAAACTAATAATGTTGAATAGAAGTTGATAATTTACTGCTCCCCTTTAGCTGCCAATAATTGTAGTTATAGTTTGACTTTAACAAAGTGCATACAATAATTTTTATGAGATTTAACTTAATAGTTTTTAGCAGAGATTATTATGAAACTGATTTATCATTATTAATAAATATTATATAAATTATATTATTATTATATAATAATCTCATATTCCTTTACTTTCACTTCAACAACAGTCAGCTGAAGTTTCTAAGTAAAATCCCAGTTACAGTTCAAGTTTTCAACTTTAAGAATGATGTGGAAAGGTTTTAGATAATATTAGTTTGTATATTAGAGGTACTTGTTCATCTAGGGTCTGTTGCTGCTGACGTAAAAATACAATGCGTGTTTTAGAATTAGAAAGTTAATATTCATGACAAGACTGCACGAATTGAGAGAAGCTAGAAATCCGAAGTACTTCAAAACATGAATGAGCGAGAAACTGGTATTCAAATAAGAAAAAGAAAAAACAATAAACAAAACGCTGAAAAACAGTCGAAATTGCACTTTGTTGATTGAGAAGAGATAAAGCTGAAGATGGAGCAGAACCAATAAAAATACCAAAATCTGGTATTTCATAATAAAGTGCGTCATATGTTTGAATTAATTCACATTCACAATCAAATCAAGTGAATATGGCAACAACAACAAACAAATGTGCAAAGAGCGAGAGAGAGAGGAAGCGCGTGCGAGCGGCAGCAGAAGAGAGGAGCAATACAAACAGACAAAACAGTAAAAAAAAAAATAAAAAAAAAATAACAATAATAACTCGCTTCAATTTACGAACTGCAACTTTTGAAAATGTGAATCGTGTGATTCATTTATTTGTATTCTTATGGCAATATCAAAGTAGTGCACAAGGTCAATTAGTTGAAATACCAGAAAAATATAGCAATTAAATTTTAAATTTTATTTATCGATAGAATTTAGATTTTTTATCTTTTGTTTTTTTTTTTTTTCTTTTTCTTCTTTTTTTTTTTGTATTGCAAATGCAGCGTTTATTTATTCTGGTGATTTTTCGAGGCTATTGCGTAATTTGATTTGGAGTTTTGTTTTCAATGTTCTATGACGATTCCCATTGTTGTTAGAAAAGTGCGTTTGTCAGAGCCCACAGAGAGAGAGAGAGAGAGAGAGAGCGAGCGAGCAAGAACAACCCCCAAAACGCAATGCGAATCCCTTCCTGTTCCAGTCCAGTCAGAAGCCACAAGACAACAACAGCAACAACAACAGCAATTCAAATAAAATAATGCGAGAAAAAAAGCTGCTCAGCTTCTTTGTGTGTGCGTCTTCCAGGAACACACGTTGTGTATTAACATCTGTGTGTGTGTGTGTGTTGTGTGTGTGTCTGTGTTGTGTGAAAAGGATTTACGCGTTGTTATTTTGCTTGTATGTTTCGCACATGGCCTCAAAACAGATAGCTCAACAGATACCTGAGAGCTATTTTGCCTTCGACTCGATAAAGGTAAAAAAAAAAAAGAAAAAAATGTATTTCAAGTCCCAACTGCCTTCAGGTGTCGTCATTTGGTTCGGCAAACAACTGAGCTGAGAATTGAAAGCTAAACAGAATCAGGAGCACTCACTGATCCTACGGAATTTGCTCTATTTTTTCATTTGGTTTTTTTTTATTTTTTTTTTTATCACAGACCGACTCACATTGTTGTTTGTTGTGTAATTGAAAAGCATTTGAAGTAAAAAAAAAGCATTTCATATGCAGCTGCGTAAATTTTTGGCTGTTTCGTTGTTGTTGTTGTTGCTTGCTCGCCAAGAAGTACAGTCGCATGCAAAGCCTTACATAGGGATTTTTGAGGATATGCTTTTCAGCTGTAAAGTGAATGATGGAAAAGATTTATACTTAAGTAAAAATGCAGATTGAAAAGCAGTAAAAAGCTTAAAAAATTGATTAGAAAGTTTAATAAACTAGTTTCTTAGCATTCAGTCTATTAATTGATGGATTGATCTAGATCAGTGATAAAAACAATTTGTGTATTCATATTTGAGAGTAAATTTTCTAAAATATTTGCAGCTGGTTTTGAATTTAGAGTCCTTCAATTAAGCTAGTTTATTGAACAAGCACAAAGCGCGTCCAACAGCTGTCAAATGTCCAATGCAGCAATTCGAAACGCTGACCAATTTGTGTTGTGGCCAAAACAACTTTGAACACTCACTCACAAAATATCCGCTAACACTCGAGCCAAAATTGGCGCTGTTGCTGCTGATGCTGCTGCTTCAGTTAACCGAACCTGAAAAAGAAGCAAAAGAACACAACTGCAAACTTCCCAGGAATTTGTTAATAGCTTTTTACCGATATATTTTTGGGGCCAAATCATTCAGCGAGGCGACCGAAACCGTTGATTTTGAAAGAAACACACACACATATATATATAAAGAGCAATATGGCCTGAAGGCGAAGAAGGTTCTGGCTTCCACATAACAGGGCAGCAAGCGGAGCGGGGCGGGGCGGGGCGGGGCGGCGCGGTACATTGCAGGGTTTTGGGTGCAGGCAGACACAGGCAAAAGAGAGCAGAAAACAAAAAGGAAAAAAGTGGCGCGGTCGCATTTTTCTAACGATTAAACAAATTCGAGGAAAAAAAGCGCATCCCATGCAACGGCAACGGCGCAGCCGCAACAGCGGCAACATCCACATTGACTTCCATAGTGTCCGTCACCTGCAGTTTCCAGGAATTGTGAATTTTGGCCAGCGTTCAAGGTTTTGAGACACGCAAAGGAAAGGGAAACCGTAGACGAGGCGCAGCGAAGAAAAAGAAAAAGAAAAAAAAACAACAACAACAACCTGAAAAAGAAAAGGGAAAAAGTTTTGGTTGCATCGCTTGGCGGCGGCATTTTTGAGCGCGCCTAATTCCAGGAATTAAATCGTATATCTTTTCGGGGTGCTCCACACTAAATGTTCGATTAATTTCTAATAAATTGGCTGCTGGCGAACGGAAATACTGCTGCAGTCGCAATCAGTCGCAGCCGCAGTCGCAGTCGCAGTCATCGTGCCCTTCAATATAGATATATATATATATATATATAGAATTACGCACACAAATGCATTTCGTTCGATTTCGCCTTGCGACTTTGAAATTTGAGGCTTCTAAACTTTTTCTCAGAACTTGACGAAGCACGAATCCTGAGCGAGCGAGACACAGACACACAGAGAGAGTGTGCACGTGTGTGTGTGTGTGTGTGTGTGTGTGTAAGTGTGTGCGTGTGAGGATGTGTGAGAGCGAGCTTTATGGCTGTTTATGAGCTTTATGTGTTGTTATTGCATTTTACATTCGAATTTGAAGCTGAGAAAGTGCAAAGCTAAGCAGGCGCTGAATTTGCCTTCGATAGAGTTATGTGAACAACAACGCATCAACATCTTAACTAATCAAAATCCAAAACAATTTCTCTCTCGTCATTCTCGTTGCAGCATTTGTCGTGTTCGGAGTGCGCGTCCTGAAATTCAACTGCTCTCTCTCACTCTCTGTAAACGAAGCGAAACCAAAACCAAAACAAACAAATAAATAAATAAATAAACGACGTTGCAGCTAAATCATACGAAACAAATTGCAACCGCAACAATAATAACAATAATAAATAAATAAATAAATAATTGCATGCGCAAGTCATTGTCGACGCTCAACAACAAACGCAACAAACAATTGCAAAATTCCCTTTGGCTAAGAATTAATAGCGGCCAAATTGCTTTTATGCAAAGCCGGCTAAACAATTCGACGAAATTCCATTTTGGCAACATTAAAAACAAACTTAAAATTAACAAACAATTCACGCAACACAACAAGAACAACAACAACAACAACAACAACCAATCAAACAGTCCGCAAATTGTGGGCAGCAGCAGCAGCAGCCACTGCTTCCATTGGCCCTGGCCCGATCCTTTGACCAACCAACGAGCGAGCGCCACACAACAGCAACAACAACAAAAAGAACAAGAACAACAAGGACAACAGCAAAGAAGATAAACAAGCAACAAAATGGATCCACAACAGCAGTTTTGCCTCAAATGGAACAGTTACTCGTCCAACTTGGCAATAACGTTCTCCAATCTTTTCAAATCAGATCTGTTAGCCGATGTCACATTATCCTGCGATGGTAAGTGAAACAATCTCTATATTATTATCCTTCAAAATAGAATTTAGCATTGACACATTGAATACTTGAATTCGTACAAATTTTATGTTTTGACATCAAATGCAATGTTAAATTTTAAATTAAGTACGAAAATATATATATTCAGCTGATTAGCTATGTAAAATTCATTCAGTCTTGAATAGATCGATATATATTTATATATAATTTAAATATAACATGCATAAATAAGAAAGCAGTTCAGCTGAAACTGTATACGAAATTTGATTATGATATGAAATATAATATTAATTTTTCTGTATATATATATAGGAAATCCATAAATTGTATAATTTTCATTTAGTAGTCAGTTTTGCTCAAATTTATGATTATAAAATGAACATCCTCAGTGGCTTATAAAAATATATATTTCTTAGACAAAAAAAAAGAAAGTTACAAATTTTGTCATTTATTATAAATTGTAAATTTAAAGTTCAATCAATCTATTTATCAATCACAATAACTATGAGTATATAAAAATGTGTTCTCAGTTCTCTGAATTCCACTCTCGTTTCAATTCTACGCCAATTTCGTATAAGCAACTGGCATAATTCTATTTAAATGTGAGCCTTAGCTAAATATTTGAAGGAAGATGAACTGAAGAAGACATCACCTGGTTTTTAGACTTAAGTTAGACGCACTTAGCATGGCTAACAATCAATAAATCGACTTTGTGCTTCTGCAACAAACACGCAAAGGCAGACAAAACCTGGGTGATGGACAGACGGAGGGACAGACCAAAAACAGGCAACAGACAATGGGACAAACGCACATAAGATGAGTTCCTTTTTTTTTTTTTTTGTTTTGTTTTCTTTTTTGGCTAATAAGCCGCCAAAGTGGCATAAAAGGCAAAAGGCTACCGGCAACATTTTCCAAGCGCCCAAAAAGCGGCAGACATTGATTTTTCCTTCGCAGCTTGAAGTAGATGGAGTGGGGGGGAGGTGGCGAAGGGTGGGAGGGGGGGATGTGTTGCCGAAAGACGCGGCTCCTTTTTATGGGCCGTCTCGCTGTCTGTTGCGCTATATATGTGTGTGTAAATATGTGTGTGTGTGTGTGTGTGTTACTATTTCATTTACAGCATTTTACTACAGTTTTATGGCAGCTTAT
This sequence comes from Drosophila ochracea, assembly GCA_035044125.1. NCBI lineage: Eukaryota > Metazoa > Arthropoda > Insecta > Diptera > Drosophilidae > Drosophila > Drosophila ochracea. The sequence goes on along the minus strand of JAWNML010000059.1, from coordinate 6,350,318 downwards.
TAAATGAATATAAATGTGGACGAACTCTCGTTGGCATTTAGCTCAGATACATAGGTATATATATATATATATAGACATATATATTTATATGTTTATTTTGTATATAGGTTATGTATAGGCCTATATTTGCCAAATAAAATCTGAAGCCGCTGCTTATTGTGTTAGGTCAGTAATTTCTTTTTGTTGTTTGGGGCTTTTGCCGCTTTGCCGACTCATTTTCATTTTTGGGACCCTTCTCGGCCTTTTTATGCACGCGTTCTGATTTGGGTTTAAATATGCTGCGAGTACGTGTGTCAGCATCTTGGGCAACCATATATATATATATATATACATATATATATATATATATACATATATATATATATATATACATGTACTTAGATATCGCGTTTTATGTGGGCTTATGTTTTAATGCGCAAATCGTTGCGCCCGAAAAAAAACCAACTTTGCTTTAAGTTGGCAGACTTAAATTTTGAAAAATTGCGCATACGCCGTGTGTGCTGCGTATTCTGCGCGTATTTACAGTTATTGTAAAAGCAACCGGCAATTGTACGCTTTACATATCTGGCTGTCTGTCTGTCTGCCTGTTTGTTGACGTAGTCGTGCATATTTTTGTCGGTGGGATTATACCTTTACCTTTCCCTATCACAGAGACTCAGTCTGTGGCCAGACGTCCTGTGCCTCGCCAGCCTGTGCCAAGGGTTTCCACAAATCCTGACCAACCAAAAAAAAAATGACATACTCTTAAACCCTTTGCCTAGCTGCCGTTGTCATCCATATCAATCGAAGTGCTACTACTTTTGATTAAAATTTTGAAATGCGGCCCGCCCAAAAAACAACAATTCAAAAAAATATTAATTCTTGTTCGTCCATTTTTTTTGGAGTACCGCTTTTAATTGTGGTTTTTAATATTTTTCATTCTAAAATATCACATATTCTAACGTATTCATATCCATTTTATGTTTGATTTACCATTTCTATTTTCTTCTCTTTTTTTGTACATTTTCGAAATGAAGCATTAAATATTTGCCAGTCCTTCGAACAAAGGCAAATAGCAAATATGTTTTCGATTGTTTTTTAATATTCATGTGTACTTTGCTTTGGTTCTCTGGCTGCGTTTTGTATTTGGTTTTTTTTTTCCAATTCTTTTATTGGTAGATGGGGTTACATTGGTTTCGGGCATTTTCAGCACTTGAGAAATGAGCATTTTTACGAAATGAACATTTGCTTGGCCTTGGGCCATTCTCGATGACTGTTTTTTCGGGGGTTGCTATTCACCAAACGGCAGCACAGTCATTAACAAGTACTCGCATTAGGTGTACTAATGGATTCAGACTTCGGCTAAGCTTTTTGGAGTTGCAAAAAAACAACCAACAAAAACATCATTTTTAAAGTTTTAACACAACATGTAAAGCACTATTGAAATTTGCTATGACAGCTTTATATATATATGTTCTACAATATTCATGTAAATATTGATATTTTTGCTTTAAACGTTTTAAAAAGTCTTCACGCAATCTCTTCATGAAAACCTTGACTTTTTAAACCCTCTCATAATCAAGCGATGGCGTCGCACTATTTTGCACTTGAGAACATTGCAAAAGAACATATAAATATGAATCATCGGCGCTTAGATTATATATATATATAAGATAAGATTATATATATATATATATATATATACATACAAATGCTGGGCAAACAAAAACAGCTTTCAACAGTTGCCATTGTATTAATGAATTTTAAAGTGCACCCAAAATCAAAACACATTTTCTAATAGTTTAATAGTTAATTGCTCAAATATATATATAGATATATATATATTATACATATATGTATATTTGTGTAATACATACGCTTACGCTGCGAGGCAGAACGTAAACAACGCTAGTCAATTAATATGGCATTTGTTGTTATTTTCTATTTCTTTTTCCCCACATTTGTATTTGTTTATCAGCGAATAATCGCACACATATGAATTGATGAAGTATGCGTATGTTTTCGGGCTTTGAATTGTTTTTTTGCGTTTTCTTTGAGGCGCTTGTGACCTAATTTCTGTTGTATCAAGTGTTAGAAATTAAGGAAAAAAAAAAAAAAACAGAAATGGGAATAAAAACAGAAAAAAACGAAATAAAAATGTTAATCTACAAATAACAATTTATGTGGTTCAAATTAAATGCTGTACATGCATGTCGATTGTTCTGTTCTGTACATTTATATACCCTGCATTTATATACCCTGACGAAAGGCAAATAACAACCAGACTAAGAATGTTCTGCTAAATACTGCAAAGCTAGCATTAACAGGCAATTTTTTCGAATTTTGGTAGTAGATAGGCCAAAATTGGTTATTGTTTTAGTCTGTGGTGATAAACAATTGCAAGTAATTGGCTAGGACAAAATTGTAAGTTTGATTGCATAATAAAGACAGTAATCATAGAAATTATATTAGATCATGTCTGCATTTATTGCTTTAAGGTGCATCCCCTCTGTCTCTCCCTCTCTCCCTCCCTCCCTCTGTCTCTCCCTCTCTCTCAGTTGTTTTGACTTCAAAAGTAAATTTAGTAAGAACTCACAAAGGCTGATAGGCAACGCTTATCAGCCTCATGGGGCAATATTGAAATTGGCACACATTTCTGCTGAAAATATTTTGCTACAGCTGCACTTTGATTAGATTAAAAGCTCCGCCAACTTACATATTTTTGCAGTCGACGAAAGAACTGCGAAAAGTTTTCAAAGTATTGTAGAAATAAATCGAGCTATATATGAATATCCTTCGAGTTGTGTGCCAGTGCGCGTTTGTCGTTTCAATTTGACTTAAGTAGCACGCGGCACAAGTACAACAAGTGCCCCATAAACTTACAGCACAACCCAACCCTTGGTCTTAGCCATTGCTTGCCAAAAAAAAAGTAAAAGCGTGAAAAATGCCAACACACAGAAGCCGAGACCCAAAACCATACCCCGTCCACACAGATGTGGTATATAACAAAAGGCAGCCAGCGACGACTAGTCAAGAAAACACATAAAAATATACTTATACTGTTGAAGGGTGGTGGGTGGGGCGAGGTTGCAAAAGGGATATTGCGTATACGCCACAGCAGCAGCAGCTGGGTTTGTATGTCACAGGTACACACACACACACAGCGGAGAAAAAGATGTCGGCCAAGACGTTGATGTTGAATAATAACTCAGACACACACACACACACACACACAGACAATGTGTGTGTGTTTGTGAGTAGAGTCAAGAGCAAGGAAATGATTTCCTTGCTCGACTTTTATTATGCTTTTGTGTGCCTGATATCTATGCTTATTTTTATATATACATATATATAAGTATATATAAGTGGATGTGTGTGTGTGGGTGTGTGACATGATTTTTATGAGTTCAAGGTCTCTAAGCGTTTTATGCTTGCGGCGCCACCTGTTGGCTGCATTTTATAGCCGAGCGCCGGAAAGATTGCTTTAATTTCTTTACTATTCGCATTGCGCCACAATGTGCGCTATAAAATCGGCTTTTGGGGCAAAACTCTATCTGCCTATTTATATTATATTGATTTAAGCTGTCTTATTGTATAAGCTTTAATACAGTTGATCTAGCGACTTACGTTTACATATGTATTTACATTAATAAGCATTTAGTTTTTCTATAATTTAGCGTAGCAAAACTAAACCGATATTTGGAAACTTTGCATTTTTGTTATTGTTAACTAAAATAGATACTCTAAGCTTCTTCTCAAATTTTAGCACTTATTTTTAACAATACTCGATTTACTTGTTCCCATTTTAGGCGCCGTTTTCCGAGCACACAAACTAATATTGGCTGCCTGTTCGAAAAAGTTTGCCGATCTGTTTGAGAATACGCCGACAAATGGCCAGTGCGTTATCATATTGGAGGCGACCACGCCGGACAACATGGCCGCGCTGCTGGAGTTTATGTATAAGGGCGAAGTCCATGTCTCCCAGGAGGCGCTCAACAGTTTTCTCAAATCCGCCGAGAGTCTACAGGTGAGAGCTTCGTTGACTGATTTTGATCTGATTTCTGACTGACACTTTCCGTTTGATCAGGTCAAGGGTCTGTCCACAGAGACGGGCCGTTTGGCGGCACAGCAGGCGCAGCAGCAACACATGGGTGGTGACAGCTCACCGCTTGATTCACCCACTGGGAGGCGCAACATGCGCAACAGCTTAAGTGGCAGCGGTGGTGGCAACAACAACAACAACAACAATAGCGGCATCGGCATCGGTTTGGGTGGCGCCAACAGCGGCGCCATTGCCGGCAATGGGCTGAGCCTGGCGGGCGCACTTAGCGGCATGGCTGCTGCTGGTGGCATGGCTGCGGCGGCAAGCGTTGCGGCAAGCGGCCTGAGCGCTCTAGCGGCCAGTGCTGGTGCGCTGGATCGTTGCGGCAGCGCTGGTGGCAACATCATTAGCGGCTCCGCGTCAAGCGTTGGTCCAATGAGCACGGGCTCTGCAGCTGGCGTTGGTGGCGGTAATAATGTTGGCGTTGGCGGTGGCAACAATGGACCCATCAGTTTGGGCAGCAGCGTTGTCGCAATGCATTTAGGCGGCTCCACGGGCAGCCTAAAACAGGAATGCGACTCACTGATGCATCCGAGCAGCTCCACATCGCTGGGCGCCATGTCTGGCTATGTGCCGCCAATGTACCACCGTCCCATGTCCTTCAACGAGCCGCTGCGCAAGCGCGCCCTACGCAGTCCCTTCGCCGAGCAGGAGTTGCGCGGCAGCGTTCTGCGCGATGGCTCCAAAAACTCCTCGGAGTGTCCCAGCCCCATCAATAAGCCACCGTACCATCGGCCCTCGTCCAGCGCCTCCTCAACGGCGCCCACAGAGGCAGACACAATGCACTCTGAACGTGCCTCACCGCAGTCCAGGTAAGCGCAACCAAAATTAGAGCGGGTTGTCCACAGCATCCAACATTGTTAAATAATTAATATTAGGGTGGGATAGGAATGGGATGGGATGGAATATAGAGATGGATCAAAACTTTGCAGAGCCACTTGGTTAAAAATCATCAGATTTTGATAAACTAGGGCTTTTCTCTCAGTTAAAGCTAGAAAAGCATTTCTGGCTCGGAGTTAATGCTCTAATTAGACTCCCAAAAAAGTGCTTGTAGGCATAGCTAAAACTTTCCAAATGATTTTTGGTGGAAAGTAGTTATCATCGTCTATCAGAACTAGGTTTTCAGCTGCGATTCTTCGATAAGCCAATATTTATAAATTTTATTAATAATATCAATCAATTTGCAGCCGCTATGAGAACCACAGTCCGAGCACCACCGCCGGCAATGGGAATGCGCCCAGCAATTTGGATCGCATTGTGAAATCGGAGCGGAATAATGGCAGTGCCAATGAGGCTAACGACGACGAACGCGAACTGATGGATGAGTCAACAGATGTATGCAGAACTGAAACTCAAAGCGAATTACTTAAAAATTACTATAACAAAATCCTTATCTTCCTCTCTCTTCCTCTCTCTCTCTCTCTCTATCTCTCTCTCTCTCTATTTATCTACAGAATGGCGCTGAGGATTTGCGTGTGAAGCTGGAGAATTCAAGCTTTACGCCGCCGAAATTCGAACCAAATTCGAACACATCATCGACGACACCGAATACGCTGCTGGAGAATCTAAAGAACGCGGATGGTTCGCTCTCTGGCAATTTGGCAGCATCGATAGCACCAGCTGACATGTTGAACGTGTGGAATGCCACCAAGATGAACAACAAGAACAGTGTCAACACAGCCGATGGCAAGAAATTGAAGTGTTTGTATTGCGATCGTCTGTACGGCTATGAGACGAATCTGCGAGCCCACATCCGCCAACGGCATCAGGGCATCCGTGTGCCGTGCCCCTTCTGCGAGAGGACATTCACGCGCAACAATACGGTGCGTCGGCACATTGCCCGGGAGCATAAGCAGGAGATTGGCCTGGCTGCCGGGGCGACAATTGCGCCGGCGCATGTGGCAGCAGCGGCGGCGGCAGCGGCAGCCGCCAATCATTCACCATAGGAAGCGGCCGCAACGGCAGCGGCAGCAGTAGTCATGAGCGCCCACAAGGAGGCGGCTAAGCAGCGTAAACGTAAATCACTCAAAATGGCATTGGAGAAGTGTATGCAGCGGCGGGATGCGATGGCATCCGCTGAGGCAGTGACTGGGGGAGATCATCATCATCATCATCAACAACAACATCATCAAATTGGAGGGGGCGTAGGATCATCGGGCGGGGAGACGACGACAACGACGATGTCGACGACGATGGCATCATCGACGGCAGCGGCGGCATCATCAGCGGCTGCGGCGGCGGCACTGCTCAGTTTTGAGCATCAGCAGCAGCATCGGCAGCAGGTGCATCATGAGCTGGCGTTGCAAATTAAGGCGGCAATGGCCGCTGAACAGGAGCAACGTGAACAGCAGCAGCACCAGCAGCAAGCGGCGGCAGCGGAGGCGGCGGAGGCCATGGATACCACGGCCAATACAACAGCAACAACAACAACAACAACGACAACAACAACAGATTGCAGCGATGCGGAGGCAAGTGATGTCAGTGAGGCAGCCAAGCAGGCGTCGACCACCATGGATATCGATGAGCCGATGCGCTCGCCAGATCCCGAGTCCGAGCTGGTTGTAGTTGAGCCCAAAATAGAGCCGCTGTCCGACAGCGAGGAGGAGGAGGAGACGGAGCAGGAGCATGAGCATGAGCATGAGCAGCAGCAGCAGGAAGATCAGCAGCAGCAACAGCAGCTGTATGAATCGGAAGCTGAATTGCAACGCACGCCCACTTCGACGCCCACCAGCCCCATGATGATGATTATGCCACACGAACCACCCACATTGACCTCAACGCCCAAGCTCAATGTGGATGTCGGTGAGCAGTAAGCAAATGATGATGAAAAACACCCGCCACAAGCACCCCACACCCCACCCCCCACCCCCCAACATGCCCCCAACAACCCTCTAAAATGTTAAGAATTTATAAACGATTTATTGATGATGAGTGATTGAGTGATGATTGATGAAAAAGAGACGTTTATGCGCAGATCAAGAAGAACAGCTGATCTGAAAAATGAAGATAATGACTACTGTTGCAACTGTTGTTGCCCTCGGAGACCACCTAAAAAAGTCCCAGACTCTTAGAAGTCTTGGCAAAATGTTTACTATAAACTAATCTAATACTAAACTAACCTTAACACACACACACACACACACACACATACACACACAGTACACTAGACAACACACACACACACACACATACAAGTACACAACTGCAGTATTTGATGTTTTTAAATGATGAATTTTATTGACAATTTTAATTTCAGACAACAACAACAACAATTAACAAACAAACAAACAAACAAACAGACTAACAAACAAATTAGCAAAGCAATGCGCAGATTAAACATTTTAAATTTTTTATTATTAAAAAAAAAAAGAAAAAAAAGGAAAAGCTGCAAAGCAAAAAGAATACAACAAAATGCAATCCGGCTGAAAAATCGTTTTCAGGGTGCTAATTAAAACAAAGGAAAACTAAAACCAAGTCAACAAAAACCAAGTCAGAGAAAAGCGCATACAAATATGGAACAGCTAAAATAGTTTATGCTTAAATAACAGAAAGTTTGAACGTTTTTGATTGGTGCCGCCAAACGTAGCTGCAAGAAACAAATAATTGTTTGTGTCTTTAATATAAATATAAATCACAATTATTGTTTTTAAAATACAAACAAAATATATTCTTTTTTAAACAAGGAACAAACGATAAACAAAAACAAAAAACCACTGCAAGTTGCCTCAAATCAAAAACAAAAAGACAAACAAATAACTGAATTTAAAATAGTGAATAAATAATAAAACAAAAAATAGCTACATACTACAACAACAACAAACTACAAAGAAACAATAGCAACAAAAACCGCAACCACAAGTACCTGCAATAATTAAATAGTATAAAGCGAATACAAAAAAAAAAACAAAAACTAAAAAACTAAAATACAAAAGCATTTAATTTTTAAAACAACAAAAAGACGGCGTGAAGCCGGCTGCAAGTTTTTTGCCAAGTTTTTTGTAAATAATTTTATTAAATTTATAAATGCAAAAGGCAAAAAAACAAAAACAGTTGGCTGCCACGCCCCCTCTTCCCCCACAGATGTGCGTTATTTTGTTTTAATGCAGAAACTTTCATTTATTACAAGAACATTTTTGGGCTTCTCAAAATTCACACACGCACGGCAAACTTTTGGCCAAAATCAACTGCAAATGCAAAAGAAATTTTATTTATATCATTTTTTTTTTTTGTTCAACAACAATAAATAATTAAAACAATTGGTAAATTGGGTGCCTATAAAAAATATATAAATTAAACAACTATTAGTAAAATTTTATAAACAAAATGAAAATAACAAAATGCTTATATATTTAAATAAAGAACGAAAGTAAAAAATATAATTATAGCAAAAAAAGAAACAAAAACAAAAATTGAGAAAGGAACTTGTTGAAAGTTAAATGCAAACAAAATGAAAACCACTCAAAAACGTTCTCAACAAACTTTGGTAAAGAAAAGCAACAAACAAACAAAGAAGCAACAACAAAAATTACAGCAAAATGTAAACAAACAAAAATTCGAAATCAAAAACTTTTGGCACACCTTTGGAAAACATTTTTCAAGAAACAACAATTTTTATTTTCATTTTCCCCCAAAAACCAAAATCAACAACCCAACAATCCAGACAAAAAAATGACAAAAACAAGAAATAAATTTCGTAAATTCAAAATTCTGTTTTTCGGCTCTATATAATTTTTGTAAACAAAATGCTGTACAAAAAATATTAATTGATAATTCTTGTTGTAAGCAAAAATTGAATTGCCAACGCCTTCTTATATATTAGAGGGCGTGCCCAGGCACTGTAAATACAAAAAAAAAAAAATACAAAACACACATACACACACACACACACACACACAGCTTATGAATTAAGGCTCAGATGTAAAATGATATATTGGCATATTGAATGCCTAATCTTATGTGTATATATATATATATATATATACATATATATACATATATGTATATGTATATTAAGCGCATATGTAGGAACACTTAGGCTCGCCAAAAGTTGCTTGCATGTAGATTTTTTCTTTAGTTTTTCCTAACACTTTCTCTTTAAGTTGACACAATAGTGCAAGATTTTCGTTTACATATAACTACAGGGTGATACACACACACACACACACAACATACACACAGACACACGCACACACACACACAATTACAATAGTTGAAGAAGCAAATACACTCAAATAGTATTCAGATAACGGAATAGCCAAATGTTAAAGTATATGAAATATCTAGTTACATACATACTACTATATATATCAAATGTTAATACACAATACACACCCACACACACCCCCACACACACACACGTACACACACTTCGAATGGCTTACTATATCCGCATAGATATCGGCCATTTTGAACCGTTACATTTTCTTTGTGTAGTTCTTACGTAAATGTACCCAAAAGCCCAGTTTGTTCTGTGATGTGCAGCGCTCGAACCACGTTTGACGCTGCAAAGATTTTTGTTTTCTACATATTTTTTTAATATATAGTTCTTCGACCCTTGCTTCCTAACTCCTTAACAACTCGAACAGCAAACAACAAAAAAAAAAATAAGAAAACACAAACTAAAATGAAAAAATATAAATGCAATAACTTACTTTAAAAACAAGAAAACAAAAAAAAAAACAAAAAGAAAACTAAATACTACAACAAACATAATAATAATTAATGTCTATGCACATATATATATTTTGTTGCTCCCATGCTCCCCACCACCCACAGGACCCGTTCCCATCCTCCCCCCCCCCCCCCATCGCTCAAAAAGCTACCTGGCCACGCCCCCATCCTCCCAGTTGATTGCAGCAACGCCTTTGCCGCAGCAACGTTCTCTGGAGTCTGAATTACATATTATTTTTAAGTACGTTGCTGTCGGCGTTGGCGTTCTTTCGGCTGCAAGTGGGCGTGGCAGCTGCGAACGCGTAATTGCTTTACAATTATGTTACAAATAATTATTACTAATAATTTGTCGTCAATATGCTTAGGATTTTGTTTTATAGCATTTAGTTTTATATATATATATATATATGTTTAGACTTATGTACCATATTGTATATGTACGTATGTAAATCAAACTCAGGAACTCAAATACCTCAGAATGGAAACTACCTCTTTGTTTTTTTTTTATGGTTTGGCAAACAGCAGACAAACAATATGAAGAAAGAAAAAAAACAACCAATCTAATTTGAAGATGCTAAAAAAAAAACAGCTTTAGTTCTTAGTCATGTATTTTTTATTGTTTAGTTTTTATATGATTTAAATCCTATCACGTAATTATTATACTAATCGTACGTAATATGCAAAAGACACACTTGCAAAAACACAGACAACACAAACCAATAGCAACAATTACAACAAAACAAATAGCAATACAATATCGAACTGCAATAGTTAACTGAACTACCTCAATGGGCCCCAATAGACTGCGCATATTGCAAAAATATCTTAAAATCTAAAAACTATACAGAAAAACTCAACAACAACAACAAACGAAAAAAAAAACTAAAAACAAAAAAACTATACAATTTTCTTTTTTAGTTTTCTTTGTAAAATGGTGACACACAGACTATACACACATACACCTCCTACACACACACACACACACCTCCACACCTTTTGGCTTTTCATTTCGAAATATTTACAAAAACACTCGAGCAACAAAATTAATTTGCATCACACTTTTTGGCTTTAGAATAAAATAAAAATAATAAAAAACAAACCTACAAAATTTGAATGTAAAAAAATTACAACAACAACAACTTTGGCAAACAAGAAATGGTTTTTTATAGGTTTTTGTAAATATGCGCTAAATTAAACACGAAATTTCAAAAAATACACGAAAATAAGAACATTTAATGTAAAGTTACAATCTTTGGCTATATAACTAACTATAACTAATCTAAAAAAATTTTACTTTGTATGTATATGTGTAGAGGCAAGTAAGAAAGAAAAATGTGTATACATAATTTTCGGCAAAGCAACTAAATGAGGCAAAAACAAACAAAAACAAAAAAAAAAACAACAAAAAAATCAACAACACAAAAAATTACATTATTTTAACTAAATATGTAAAACTACAATAACAAACAAAATACAAAGAAATTATTTTAAGGCTATAAAAATTATGAGAACTTAAAATTAACGAAAAAAAACCAACACAAACGCTAAATAACGGTATACTTTTGCTAGAGCTACGCGTAACTGTCCAAAGAATTTTGTTGACAGCCACACAGAAAACAAAAAAAAAAAACAAAATTTAATTAAAATCAATTCAAAGCGAAACCCAATGGTTATAAAAATTAAAAATATGTAAAACTAAAATACAAACTTTAAATACAAAAAAATCTTTCTTAAAGAAATTTTGCATACATAAAAGCAAAAACTAAGCATATAAACCATTTTAGGCTTAAAATTTCGGCTTAAATTTAACAACAAAAAATCGCAAAAAGAAAAACGAAAATCGTAAAAAACAAGATATTTTTATGTAAAACTTAACGCAAAAACAAAAACAATTAGGCACTCGCAGAACATAAAATATAATGAAAAAAACGAAAACAAAAAAAAAACAATTACCAGATATTTGCATAAATATTTATTTAGAGCGAATAACGTAAAGTAAACATTAAGTTTTAGGCCAACTTTCGACAAAAGCGGCCTAAAATAATTTCTTTGTAAAAATGTAAGTGACAAAAATGCATAAATTAAAAACTAAATTTAACAAGAACACAAAAACACAAAAATGTCGCCATTTTGCATTTAGAGCGTTAAAAGTTGAAACAACAATCACAACAACAACAAAAGGCAAGCACCGAAAAAAAAAGATAAAAAATGTGTTGTGAAAAAAAGAAACCGTAAACTTTTAATGTACATACATACAACTAATTTAATACATAAATACAAATTAAAATAAAAATACTTGTGTATGTACTATAAATATATATATATATATATATATATATATATATATATATATATATATATATATGTATATATATTTTGTGTTTATAACATTTTATATGCTGTACAATTGTTTAATTTTATTTCATTTAATTTCCCCTTATTTTTCTTTGTATAAATTAATTTTTAAGCATGAGAAGTTTTCGATAAAACCAAAACGAAAAATTGTAATACTTGAATATGTGTAATGTGCACAGGTACAAAGAGCTACATTTAAAATATTAAAATAAAATACAAACCTATGCTAAAAACTGACAAAAAACAAAATCAACAAAAAAAAAAACGAAAGCAAGATGAAAATTGAAATAAAGTTCGTTGTATAAAGAAAAACGCGCGATGTAAGTAATTTTTGTTATATATTTTTGTTAGTACTTGTTTTCTATTAATATTTAGTTGAATATCATAAAGATGAAACAGAAAAAATACAACAACAACAACAACAAGCCAATTGTACTTATCCAGGCAACACACAACTTTTTTTACTTTCCATTTTTTCAAGTACACTCTAAAAAAAACTAAAATGAATTCAGCCACAACCTAGTCACAGGACATTGACTAAAAGTAAAGGCATTAATTTCGTTTTTGGTTTGGTTTACCTCCTGTGTATTTATTTCTTCTGCACAAAATCTTATCTAAGTTATTTGAAATAACTATAAAATGAAATATCAAGAAGAAGAAGAAGCAACAGAAATGAAATTAATTTTAAGTGAAAATGTATGTGAAATATATTCTATATTATTTTGTAACATTATGTTTTATGTTGTACAATTATAATTTGCTAATTCAGCACACAAATTGGCTTGTTTACCTCTTTTTAATTTGTAACGTTTATGTTTAAAAAAGAAACTAAATTTATTATATATACACACAATATATATATATAAACATATATATACAATATATATACGCTAAATTAATGCAACTAAATAAATGTTAAAAACCAAAAAAAAAAAAAACAACAACAAATTTGACGAATTGGCAATTTTCATTGGTATCACGTATATTTTCTTTGTTTAATGAAATAAAACAAAATTTATGAATTATTATTTTTGCAGTTATTTTAGCACGCGGACAACAGCAATTTAGTTTGTATATATGTATCTAAACCACATTAAAAACAAATCATACATCTATGTGAAGGCAAATACATATACTACAATTAAAAAAAAAAAAAAACACAAACCACAAAGTTAATAACAGCAAAAAAAAAAGAGCAAAATGTGTTTAGGCCTAAGCGACTTTACAGTTCAGTTCAGCGTTATATCTATATATGTATATGGCAAAATATTAGGCTTAGACCACATAAAATCGGTGTTTGTACTCAAGTCCTCCCTCCTCTCTATGAATGTGTAAATCAAGTTGTTGTAAAATTGTCTAAATGGAAATCGAAGAAATCGAAGCGAGTACAAATTAAATTTAATCTATGTGCGTATTTAATATTTGATTTTATCTATTTTTCTGTACTTTAATGGTTTTCTTTATGTCTTCATTTGTAATTAAATTAAATGTAGGTCACACATAAAAAAAAAGATAAAACGAAAAAAAAAAATTATGTAAAAAAAACATTTAAGGCAAATGCATACAAAACACTTTTGGAACAATGACAAGTACAAAATTTCAGGTAATACAAAATTTAGCAGTTAAATTTTAAATTAACAAATATATTATGAAAATACGTACAAATTTTTCGGCATAAAGGATAAAGTGAAAACAAAACAAAAAAAAATACAAGTTAAGAGACAACTGCCAAATATTTGGCAATTGGTGTGACTTTTAGGACGGTTCAGTTGAAAAGCGAAATGGAATTATTTCAAACTATAATTTGATTAGTTTTTCATTTTGAAAAGAAAAATGCAACAAAACTTGAGTTACACAGACAACAACAAAGAATAGTAAACAATATTTTAACTATGTGCTGAACTGCAAAGTGTGCAAAATTGAAAAAATAAACCAAGAAAATTTTATATTTTCAACCGTTTTTTTAACGAATGCAGAAATATGCAGTGCGAAGAAGACGAAGAAGAAGTCCACATAAAATAATAAATTATGCAAATAAACTCTAAATACTTATATGGTGTGTACATATACATATGTATAATAAAGGCAAGCATAAATACATAGTTTTAAAGAAAAATCCGTTTGGAGCAAACTCAGGGCATTATCAAGACTCACGACGATGTATACATGCATTTAATACAAAACTAAAATATAAAAAAAAAAAACATTTTTTCGATATGTATTACAACAAATGAAAATAAAAAATAAAATAAAAAAAAAAAATAAAATAAAAAAAATGACGAAGACGAAGACGAATACGAAGCAAGTGTAATAATCATGCAAAACGATTATGAACAACTCAGGAATTAAATATTAAATGAAATATTTTTAAAAATCAATGAACAAAGAAAACGACGGTCAAGTCAACATTTTCAAAAGTTGTGCAATATTCTTAAAGTTTTCTAAATACGTAATAGTATTAATCAATCTAATAACATGAGATAATACGAAATGAAAAATGAAAAAAGGAATGAAGATAATCTAATGAGTGTTCATAAAAGAAATGGAGAAAAATGAAAGTAAGGCATGGGATTAGGCTGGGTAGAGTATGGTGAGTTTTTGAAGCACATGACGACTTAGCATATAGTACATACACACATACATAAATACATAAATAAATACATACATACATACATACATACATACATGCATACTTACACATAAGAATGCACTTGTTTATCATTAACTGATTTGATAGATTTTTATGTTATTACCAACCCAGAAAACACAATTACAACAACAACTATCACAACAAACAACTAAAACAACAAGCAACACGCACACACACATACACACACAGACACACGCATAAACAAAGCGACAAGCGAAAATAGTGAAATAAATAGCTAAATGAAAATGAGTTTATATAAAGAAGGAAAACATAAAACTGTGATTACATTTGATTGTCGATGCGTTGATAAGAAAATGTTGCATAATTAATGATTGGTTGAAATACGAATACGAAATGAAAAAAATATGAGAAATGAAAAACTTATTTAAACAGCTTTTGATTTCTTTTTCTATGTATGAAGACAAAATGGCAAAATGTCTATGAATGCGTAATGCGTAACTAAATAAATATTTAATTAGCCGAAATATTAAACTTCAAAAGATTTACTAAGAATAAAGAAAAAAGAAAAACAAAATACAAATTATAATTACTTATTAAATTGATTTGACAATTAGAAAATAATGAAAGTAATATGCAAATTATTTTTCAGACTTTTTTTCATTTTGCAATAACTCTTAACAATTTACGATTACTATAAAGAAAAGAAAAAAAAAAACAACATCATATTTAGTTCACATTTCACTGAACACTTTCTGTATGTAGTGCACTTTAGTTAAAAATTAAAGTCTGAGATTTTACATTTATATGGTCAAAGTATACACCTAATTAAAAATATAAAAAAAAATTAAAAAAACAAACAAAAAAAATATTTAAAAATTGACTAAGTTTATGATTATTAAACTACTTATGAACCAGACAGAGAAGCACACACACACTCATACACATTCACACATTTGTATTTGGCTATATACTATAAATGTATGAAAGAAAAAAAAAACGAAATTAAAAAAAGTGTGTAAGAAAAATAGGGAAAGAAAGGAAAAGAAATGAATCTAAACTGTATTTTCACTCTGTGCGTATGATTTCTATATATCTGGAATATGTGCAAGCGAGAAATTTAAGTAAACAGCTTAAATATATTTTTAATGACAATTCGGATTAAAAATTTACGATTATGGCATAAACTTTTGTGTAAAATATAAAATCTAAGCTATACACAACCAAAAAAAACATACAGAAAAAACGCATTGTAACAAAAACTCACACAGCATGGAAAATGGGGAAACAGATATTGAGCATAAGAAGTATATGAACGAAAAATCTAAATTCAATAAACTTGTTGCTAAAAATATAATACAAAAAAAAAACCAGTTGATTTATTTAAATTTTAAATAGCAAATGCGTGACAATTCAAGAAACCGCTATCCCAATAGCGGACTGGCATAGATATCGATACTTGCGATATGAAACTATCGATAGAGTACTCGTCCCACCTATTTTACAACAGCTGATTGCTTGTACACGAGAAATGTGAATGGTCAGACGCCATTGTGTTACGTGCTGACGAATCGAGTAAGAGCAAATTGTTGTTAACTATAGTTGTTTGTTGTTTTAATTCGTCAATTACGGACCAACGACACTTTATAGCTCTTCCTAAATACCGATTCGGAAACAACTTAAATACACACATTAAACTGTAATCCATACAACACTGAGCACAACCAGCCAAAAGCAAAAAACAGTCACAGTTAACAAAATGGTGAGTAATACAAAAGATATGAAAATAAGCCACCGAAAATAAGAAAGAAAAAAAACAAGTTATTTTTGGCTGCCGCCCTAAGTGACGCAGATGCAACAAATTATTTAATGTCGAATGCCGAAAGTATTTAAATACTGCCATAGTGGGTCGGGTTGTTGAGTTGTTGTTGTTGGCCTGTGACCTAAAACGATGCCCATATATGGAAGTCGTCGTGGCGTGCCGGCTGTTTTGCTTTGTGGTGGGGTGTGGAAGAAAGGCGAAGAGTCGGGGTCCCTTATCAGGCAGAGCCGTGAAATGACTCAAACTCAATGCGGGAATCTAAATAATAAGATAAAGCATTTTCTATTTGCTGCTTACAGTCGGAAATGCAAATGGATTGTGCGCTGGATCTGATGAGACGGCTGCCGCCTCAGCAGATTGAGAGGAATCTAATTGATTTGATTGATCTGGCGCCCGATTTGTGTGAGGATCTATTGTCGTCGGTGGACCAGCCGCTGAAGATAGCCAAAGACAGGGAGCATGGCAAAGATTATTTGCTGTGCGATTATAATCGCGATGGCGACTCATATCGTTCGCCCTGGTCCAACACCTACTATCCAGCGCTGGAGGATGGCCAAATGCCATCGGAGCGTCTGCGCAAACTGGAAATCGAAGCGAACTATGCATTCGATCAGTATCGCGAGATGTACTATGAGGGCGGCGTCTCCTCGGTATATCTATGGGATTTGGATCACGGCTTCGCCGCTGTTATACTAATCAAAAAAGCCGGTGATGGCAGTAATAAGATACGCGGCTGCTGGGATTCCATTCACGTGGTGGAGGTGCAGGAGAAGACAACGGGGCGTACGGCACACTACAAGCTCACGTCGACGGCGATGCTGTGGCTGCAGACAAACAAACAGGGCTCGGGCACAATGAATTTGGGCGGTTCGTTGACCCGGCAAACGGAGCAGGATGCGAATGTGAGCGAATCATCGCCACATATCGCAAACATTGGCAAAATGGTCGAGGAGATGGAGAACAAAATACGCAATACACTGAATGCCATTTACTTTGGCAAGACCAAGGATATTGTGAATGGATTGCGAAGCACACAATCGCTGGCCGATCAGCGCGACCAGGCGGCTATGAAACAGGATCTGGCTGCGGCAATATTGAGGCGCAATGTTAAACCCGAATCGAACTGAGCAATTGGCGCCTTGTGGCGCTAATGGCGTTTATAGGGACAGTAATCGAATTGGCCGCGTAAATCAATTTCATTATATGCGAAAATAAGCAACTTACCAAGTAATTACAATGCGCATTTCTAGGCATTAAATTTGTTAACGATACGACAAAATAGACAAAAACTTGTTAAATGAAAAAAGAAAACAAAAAAAATGAAAAAAAAAAGAAAAACAGAAACGTATTAATGTAAATTGATTGCCCATATTTCAACTACACCTGCCCCTCGCCTTGTTGCAATTTACATATACACATAGAAAGCATTAAAGTCCACTTACAAATGTCGCGCCAGCTCCTCCGACGCCTTTTAGACAGTATCTTTTAAGTATTTGTATCTGTATAATGCATACAACATCATTTTTGTGTATCGAAAAGGTGATGCAAAACATTCGCATTTCGTTTTGCACGTTTCTTTTTTACGATTCGATTCGATTGGTTTTGCATATTAATTTTTCTTTTTTGGGAAACGTTTGCAGCTCGTTCGAGAAAATAAATAATGTGTTTATATATATAAATAAATAAATAAATAATGTATGTATGTTTGTGTATTCTAACAATAAGAAGCTCGAAGCATAAATTTTACATTATGTACTTTTACTGAAACGCTCTGTATTATGTGAAAAATACACATTACGTACCGATCAGCGAAAATCTTGTTGAATTATTTACCTGGTAACACGATAAAAATGATATGATAAAGCACCGATTGCAACCATATCTTATCATATCATAGTGATCTCATCCTTAACATCCGTTCGATTTCTTTAAAAGACAATGAAATTGGCTCTTTTTTTGTAGTTTGGTTTGGTATGGCTGTTTGTTTATTTTCATGAAAAAATCGCAAACTACCCTACGAGTTACAATGTATTTCGTCATTAAATATGATAAGATGTGTGGCCTTATATCAAATACATGAATACAAATGTATTTTACTTCATTTTTTTGTTTTCAGTTATCTTTAAATCGAATTGAAACTTTTTCCTGTTATGCGTTTCGTTCATATTTGTTTTATCATGATTATTACAGATAATATATATATATTTATATATGCATATATTATATATATAAATATATATACATATACATATAAAGTGTATTAACGACTATATACAAAAAACGCGACAACATTGATAAGAACACCCGAGTGTGTTTTGTGTGTGCGTGAATGTTAGAAGTAAATAGAAATGTGAAGAAATTTTGGGTTTTTAGTTTCATAATTAGCTCGTTAGATATCTACAACTTAAGCTAGTGATTACAAATAAATTAGATTTATTTAGCAGGTCGAAAATTAAAATAGTTTACGATTACATACAATATTTTACACGGGCTGCTTGAAAATCGCGTTTTTACTGACTGATTGGACATATGCGAGACGTGGACGTGGAAGTAAGCGATAAACATGTATGGATAGCATTTAAGAGACAGAATGAGGGAGATGCAGTAGAAGAGTTGTCCAGCAATTAATGCCCTTCTGCCGACAATTAGTGCGTTCAATAATTCAGTTATAAATAATAGTGTGCAACACAGTAATGTGAAAGTCTCTTGGGTACACCGCAACCGAGGCCAGCAGCTTATTGCATTTTGGAGACTTCAAACTTGGTATTGATGATCTCCTCGTCAGAATCGAGCACTGGCAGCGCTGGATCACCCATCGCCGATGGTATATTCTCCTCCACCCAACGCAAGTCATCCTCTTCGGTTGTGGTTGCCCCACGCGCATTCGCTGGTGGTCGTGCGGTGCCATTTTGATGTGCACCGCGCATTTTAATGCCATACGCATCCGCCACGAACTGTTCCTCCTCATCTGAATGTAATGTGCAATTAGATTGTCAATTAATTTGTCAAGACATGAATAGATATTTTTGAGTTCGCTTTACCCTCATCATCCTCATCATCGGGCGCGTCCAGGAGTGGCGTAAACGCATAACGCTGATTGTTGTTTGTGGGCCGCCACAGTATCATAATGACCAGCAGCAACACAGAGAACAATATATGCCAAAAGGCCGTGTCCACCCAGATGTCGCGCCAGCCCTAATGATAATACAAATTAATACTTAATGTGTATATGGAATATACGGTGGTAAAAACTTACGGGCGTGCAGTTTTCGGTTCTACGCAAACGCAACGCAAACAACATGAAGATTACGGAAGCGATGACGGCGAATATCAGCGTATTGGTAAAATGTCGATACAGCGATAGCTTAACCATATTTCTAAACAAACCAAAAATTTAATAATATGCCAAGTGGATGTATATTTTAGGGCATTTACCTGCGTAGACGCAACGTGCGTGTGGTTTGCACCAGCGATGTGAAAATGCCCCAACAAATGCCCGTATCGAGGACGGCCAATGGAATGGTGGCCACCAGCAGCTCACTGCGATCACTCTTATCCTTGGTAATGCGCAAATAGCTCTCCACGCAGGCCAACAAAAAGTATAAAGCGCCCACGCCCACAACGCGATGCAGCATGGGTCCCAAGCGAGGCCTATCATAGGGAAAATATATATATAAAAAATTATTAGATATAAAGTACATATAAATATGCTACTTAACATAATATTTCATATATCTAATCTGCTGAAATTCAGTTTCTTCAGGTTCAAATACTGTCGAAATATTTCTTATCTTTTAGTTTGAAGTTTAATTTGTAATTTAATGTAATATTTGTTTGCATTTCTTTGTGTCGACTGACTTTGGTTGCAGTTAAGTAAATAAATAAGAAAGCAAATAAACGATATGAATAACGTTCCGAAGAATCATTTGAAATAATATTTACTTGACAATGCCAAAGCCCAGGCTCATGATGATGACCAGCATACGGGCCAGAGTACGCTTGGCACACGATACAAATTCAGCAACGAGTTCGGCATGCTGAACCGGATAGCCCGTATTGGCCACCGTATGATACTCGGCATAGAAAAAGGCCTTCTCGAGCATGCCCAGCAATATGACACCGCCAATCCAGAATTGTATGCGCAACAAATCGCGCCATTGGGCAAACGATACAAATAGCCAAATGATACCAAAAATCACATAGACAATGCACATGGTCAAATAGAACTGCAAATAATTATGACAGCGTTAACAACAGATGTATAAAGGGCTACTCGTCATAATCTACCGGCAAGAATGGCCAATCTATAGCCGATATATAGCCATGCGGTCCCAGAAATTCAATGTGTACCGTTGCCCGAAAGGCGGGCGGAGCCGTCGCTGTTATGTATGTAAGTATGGTCAGTTCCAGCTCATAGATGCCATCCTCATCAATATTTGCAATCGCTTTGGGTTTCGCCTATAAAACACAAGATAATTATAAATTTACTTATGAATTAGAAGCTCGAATCACTATAAAATAGATAAGGCAAATTAATCAAATGTTGGCGAGGGTAAATTTTACCACAACACACCAAAAAGACCTGTTTTTTCTTAATTCACTGGTTTGCCTAGCATTTTATCAACAATTCGCAGACTTCCGTAACAAAATGGATCGCACACACAGCCATAAACTAAGATAAGTAAAATGCTTGATAAGGCCAAAGTGTTTGCTTTAGGTGCTGTTATTACTGAGTCACACTTTTGAAATAGATGTATATTTACCGAAAGCGGATTCTGGCTCTGCTTCAAGGGATGCACATCCTTTGGCTGTTCAGTGTTGTCCTGCAGGACAACGAGATGCGTGCATGTGGCATTGCTAACCGTTGATTTAATGACTTGACTAGCATTTTGCAGCAGATTCGGATTGTCGCTGAGCAGCTAAAAGAGAACGCAAATATTTTTGAATACAATGAAGCACAATTCATTTGCGTTACTCACAAAACGTCCCTCGTAGAGGCATGGATGTTTGGTCAGCTTAAAGTTGATGGTAAGCGGAACTTCCGTCTCAGACGTGCACTCAACTGATTGGTTGAAGGGGGAGTGAAGGGAGTATGGGGAGGGTAATATTTTCAGTTATTGCGAATTGGTCACACGTATTACATTTGCAATACTCACGTTTAATGTAGATCTTCGTTTTGGCCAGCAGCGGACGCTGCTCGATAATCGAATGCTGATCCTATAATAACACAAGTAGAGCATATTAGTTTTTGATTAAAGTTTTGTTGTTTTGCTTGCTTTTTACTTGATCTATAACAATGTCGATGATGCCAGGATCTGATTTGCCGGCCGCCAGAGTGGCAAAAAGTGAAATAAACGCCAACGCAACTGTAAAATGTGTCGACATTATGAATACGTCACGGAATGCACCTAAATAAATATTATTTATTTATTTTCTGTTTCTGGCTACGCGTTAGAACAATACTACAAGTTATCGGTCATCGACCTATCGATGTTTTTTGTATGTGCTCAGTCGAAGCTGCTGCCGGTTTCTCAACATAATGCAAATTCAGATAGCCAAATGCATTATTAAACCAGCGATTCTCAATCGCAGGTTTGTTAATAGGAATTAAGGAAAATATAGCAATATTTTATTAATGTTTTTTTGAAAATATTTAGTTATAGTTGGTAAACAGCTGTTCCAAATTGCATGAACAGCATCGCTTTAAATTCGCTCGCTGTGAATGGCAATGTTATTACAACTTGCGAAGCGAACCAATCTCAATCTTTCAGTTCGGCAGCTTGTTAAAATTTGTAATTAAGCTTGTTAAATAACGAAATAACAGCTGAATAATATGTGTTGACTGGCGCAAAGCTAGTGAACATCTATTAGAATTAATTTTAAGCGCCATTTCCTTAAATTCAGACGCGCGCTGTTAATGAAATGTTTGCGTTTTTGGGGTGCCCACATGTGTAGTTGTTAAGCATGTTCACTTGAGTAACATCCAAACAAGAAGAGCAAGAACAACAAATGCTTTTACATTTGCAATAAAACCATGGTAAATGTTATGAAAGGAGTGCTTGTCGAATGGTAAGTAAACCAAGAAGTAAATAAATAGCCCACAATTCACAAATATTCTCCTTAGTGATCCGGCTATGAAACAATTTTTACTACATTTGGATGAGAAGCTGGCGTTGGGTCGAAAATTCATCATTCAAGATTTGGACGAGAGTCATCTATTCATTTCCACGGACATTGTTGAAGTGCTACAGGCGCGTGTCGACGAGTTAATGGATCGCATAAGCTTTCCATTGCACGAAAAGGACGCCTAAAGAAAAACAAAAAACAAAAGTTCTACAAGCAAAATTATGACGGGACGCGAATCGCATAGGATCAAGGATGCGGAAAAGAAACGTGTCCTGGATGAAGCGGCACGGAAGCGACGCGCACGCAAAGCTCTCGAAGCCTTAGAGCAGGACAACTTTCAAGATGATCCTCATGCGGATCTAGTGATGTCGAAAAAGTTACCCAAATTCCAGGAGAGCATCAAAAACGGCAAAGAGAAGAAGGGCAAACGCAAAGGAGCCGAATACTTTCGAGCTAAATATCGCAAAAATTTCCAGCAACTGCTCGAGGAGGATAAGCAGAGACCGAATTATGAAAGTGCCGCTGCGCCGCCGCCAAAGAAACCCGTTCGCCATTTCTGTGCCGTTTGTGGTAACTTTTCGCAATATTCGTGCACCGCATGTGGAACGCGCTATTGCCGCGTGCGCTGCCTGCGCACCCATCAAGACACACGTTGCCTCAAGTGGACCGCCTGATTTGTTTGTAGAGCCCTATTCCTCCATATTCAATACAAATGCATACAATAAAACCAAAATTTGAACACTGTTATCGATATTCAAAAGCTATTTTGTCAATGCGGATAAGTAAAAGCCTGCTGTTGCGGTTAATATGTGATTTGTCTTATATATTTTCAATATTTTGCATACTTCAACATCTAATAATTAAGCCAACAAAGTACAGTTTTCACAAGCTTCAAAAATAAAAAGCAAAGCTAAGTTGGCTCTGCTGTTTGGCATTCAAATTGTATATTTATTTATCGATATGTTGTCAGCTGTTTCACATCGATTGCAAGCAAGTTGCGCTTTGTTAACAATATGTGCACATAGAATTCGATTATTTTAGCTTTTCCGTATGCGGTCTCACAATCGCGCAGTCTCATTAAATTTTTCAAACGACTACGTTGCGGCACATGATTGTCGCATTGTACAACAAAATAAAAATTCAAGTATAACGGCCAGCGTTTGCAAAACGAACATTTTCACATATTTTAAACTACTATTAAAATAAAACAAAATCATTAGCATCAAAGGCCAGCCGGTCGCGTTTTTTTACTGTTCCTTCGTCCGTGTGTATATGTGCACAATTGTGTGAGTGTGTGCGAGTGAGTTGGTGTGCGAGAGTGCGTAGCTAATCCAATCAGAAAAGGGATACAACAACAACAGACGACAGCTGCAGTGGAAATATTAATTTGCACAATGGATCTAAATTTCGCTGATCTGAAAAAGGAGGCCGCCTCCACAGCTGAGGATATTTTCAATAGCGCCAGCAAGAAGGTAACCAATACCTACGATGATTTATTGGGTGACCTAAGTGGCGGTGACGGCGGTGTTAGCGGCAGTGGCAGCGCTGCCAACGTCAGCAGCGGAGCGCAGGACGATAATGCGCACACCGAGCGTTATTTTGCCAATGAGCAAAAAAATGTGGATTTCGGTGATCCGCAGGCGTTTGTGCAACGCATGTCTGCCGGCGCCAAGGAGGCACAGGAGCAACTGGATGCGAAATTTGCCCAGAAAACGGATGATTTTGCAGATTTCCTCAAGGACACGGGCAGTGCCGTTAAACAGGACATTGGCAGGATGACCAGTGATTTTATGAATGTGGAACGAAATGTTTATGGGGATGCACCCAAAGGTCTAGCTGTAGCTCCTGCACCTCCCGTTGCAGCACCCGTCGCAGCACCCGTCGCAGCACCCGTCGCAGCACCCGTCGCAGCACCCGTCGCAGCACCCATTGCAGCACCCGCGGCTAAACCCGTTGCAGCACCCGTGGTTGCTCCTCTGCCCACTTCAGTGGCTGCACCCAAGCACGTAGAGCCGGAGCCAGAGGTGGATTTAATGGGCAGCTTCAGCAAACCGATGTCTGTTCCACTGCAACCATTTCAGCCTACAGCGCCAGCCAATTTCTATGACGATGATGATGATGATGAGTTCTTTGGCAAGCCAAGTTTAAATGCTGCACCCATTGTCGACACTTTTGCCGCAACGGGCAACAAGGATTCGGATACAGATTCGCCATCCGTTTCGTATACGCCGTCGCCGGCAAAGAAACCGATTACGGCCGCGCTCAAGGAGCAAGACAATGAGAAATTCATTTCTTCAGAGGATCTGTTGAGTGACTTTAAGGATACGCCACCAGCTGTCCCAGCACACGCTGCAGCACCGGCTCCAACTCCAGTTTCAGTTCCGGCGCCGGCTTCGGCACCGCCTAAGGCTATTGTAACCGATCTGGATGATGAGGAGTTTGAGGTGAAACCTCAGCCCAAAGTGGAGCCACCGAAGCCCGTTGCCAAAGTGGAGCCACCGAAGCCCGTTGCCAAAGTGGAGCCGCCAAAGGCCAAGACGCAACAGCCAAAACAGCAACAAGAACAGCAGCAGCAGCAACCAAAGATTGTGTCAGTTGAGGAGATCTTCTACAAGTACGGACTTGGTAAGTGCCCCCAAGAATTTACCGTAAATCCAAACTCGGCAAGCCGACTTTTTAATGCCCTTGCAGCTATGAAAAATTACTTAATAAATTTAAATAATACATACACTAATAAGTATTATAAATTGAATTTTATTTAGTAAATGCTAAAATGTAATAAATTCTAATTGATAAAATTAAATAAATTCCATTGAATGTCAGGCCTTCTCCGACAAATTAAAATCAATACAGGGGAAATTGCTGAAAATCTGCCTTTTCATTCGTCACCATAAAACTGTGTTTTTTTTTTATTATTTATAATGTTACGTGATAAATTGAAGAACACGTAGGGAATCAATGCGAAAAATGTCAAAGGCAAAACGAGCCACAGGAAAAGTCGGTTATTATTCTAATTAAAATGAGTGCAATCGCTGCTGCTGCAGGGGTATCTATATCAAACTGTATTTGTTTTATTATTATCATTATTTTTGTTGGCAATTATTTACTGCCTGACAATAATTAGTCATCGTTTTTGGTCTTATTGATAATATTATTTGTACATGCATTTTGTATTTGTGTATTATCCTCGCGACCACACCTTAAGCTGCCTCTGCTCTGAGTTGTTACTTAGTTTGTTTGTTGCTTAGTCACTTTTTTTTGCATTTCGGTTTTTTTCTTCATTTTTTTTGAGAGCAGTAAACAATCCGCTTGGCCGCTCTCTTTTAGGTGTTGTGCGTGCCTTTTGCTTTACGACTTGTAGCGTTGGCTTGTTGTTTGCCGCTCATGATGTCATCATGATGTCGGCATCAAGTTTTGCGCTGTTTATATCTAACTTTGTATGTACACAATTATCGCACAATATATATACATATATAAATTTATCATTTTTCGCTTATAGAATTTCACTTGCCCAAAACATTTTGCGACACAGCTGGAAATTTACATGCAGCCTCTCTCGCTTCCTCTCTTTGTTTGACGACGACGTCGCTCTCTCTTGGTCAAAAGCTTTGGAGTGCAACTGATCGGCAATTGTTATCGATAACGATTGCTAATCTTCGTTTGAGTCACGTCTGCGCAATTAGTCAATGGTAGAACTGATTTAATGCTGCATTTGAATTGCATGAGACGGCACATTTTTTAGTTTCTAATTTGTTATTCATCCATTCGCATTTGGCGTGCATGAATCAGCAGCATTTCTGCTCTCGCTTCTGTTGCTTGCGTCTCGTTTGCTCACAATTCATATTTCACATTTCGCATTTATATTTAATTCTGTTTTAGTTGCTGTACTTCATTTTAGCAAGCAATTATATCACACACACATGAAGAAATTAAGAGGGAGTGAGAGAGAGAAAAGAGAGAGAGGGGAGAGGTCCGCGATATTGACTCTTTCTAGTGCTCTTAATTTAAGCTTTTGTCTGCATAATCCAATTATCTAGTTTAGGGGCCCGCTTCACTGCGCAAATTCATTTTAATATCATTTTTGTTCTACACTGTTTTCAATGCATAAAAGCAGTATATTATGTTATGACATGGACATTGTAAAATCACAAAAAAGTTTTCTAGCTATGCATTTTGCGCTGTTAAGTTCCACTGGAAGCAGTGTATTGAGCGGTCGGTGAAGCAGCGAATGCAACATTTTTAGTTTTTTTGTTTTGCAATCTGCGCCTTTATTTTCATCGCATGCTGGCAAAATTTTCCAATTAGTAATCTTTTTTTCCTCTGCATTGCCTTTGTCTTTATTTGCCGTGCTATTTTTATGGCAAGTACATGCTAAGTATTTGAGTCTGTCTGTCCGCTTGTCGTCTGACTGTCTATCTTCTTCGCTTCCTCTTCTTCGTTTTCCAATTGGCATTGACTTTGATTGCGGCTGCTGCTGCTACTTGGCACTTGTCATCGACCCAGCTGAGGGCGCATTTTCGATAACGATACTCATTTCTCTGTACCAGTTGCTCAGTGCACATTGTCTTTGCATCTCATAGATGTGTGACTGTGTGTGTGTGTGTGAGTATCGTTTATCTGCACTGTTAAGCCCTTATTTTGGCTTGCCCCTTCTATTCGCTCTGCCTCTGTTTCTGTCTCTCTTTCGCTTAGTTAGTCATTGTGCTTAGCACATGTTAAGCATGCACTTAGCGGCGACTTTGCTTTACATTTATCGCCCGTCTTTTGTAACTGTTAATTTCTCTTATTTGCTCTCTATCACAAAAGCAATTAAGTCCTTATAAATAGACTGTGTATGTAATCGCTGCAAGAAGTTAAACACTTGTACATACTTTTATATGCACATTGTAAGCTTGCATTGTATGCATGTCTAAAAAGTGTTGAGCAACAAAAAAAAAACTAGTGCACTTACTTACAAGGCGTAACGAGAATTGTGAAAGCGCCGCGAAACGCGACCCGGCGGTAAACAAAGTGTGCATAATATAATTTTAGATTGTCTGTGTGCG
This sequence comes from Drosophila ochracea, assembly GCA_035044125.1. Classification (NCBI taxonomy): domain Eukaryota; kingdom Metazoa; phylum Arthropoda; class Insecta; order Diptera; family Drosophilidae; genus Drosophila; species Drosophila ochracea. The sequence continues at coordinate 6,322,611 of JAWNML010000059.1, read as the reverse complement.
TTAAATTTTTTTTTCAAGTGCTCCCCAGCCAGGCAGGCGTGATCGATATTGTTTTGGATTGCTGACGCTGATCGAAGACAGATTTTGGGCTATATTTAAATTTGTATTTTCATTTGTTTTTATTACAAGTATAAACTTTTATAAACATCAATTTGCTTGTAGGTACACTCAACAAAAATTACTTCCAATTGTAAAAATTTAAAAGAAACAAAATTTTTTTGCGAATAACTCCAGAATTCAAAGTAAAAACTTAAAAAAAAAATATATCGTTAAATAATATATTTGTATAGATTTTAGAAAGAATTTTCTTTGTTCTTGCTTAGCAAATTGAATGGACGTCATAAAACTAGATGTTTATGAAGCTAAATTGTTTATTTGTATGCCAAATGAAAACAAATTAACAAAAATGTATCCAAATGTATCGCATCAAAATATGAAATTCAGTTGACACAAATAGGTCGAAACGGAGAAGTGAAATGTAGAACAAAGTTATGGCAACAAAATTGCAATACCATTTAGCTTCTTATATAATAGTGACTTGGGTGAAATAGGAAAAGTATTTTAAAAGTTATTAGCTTAATTGTGCTTTAACCTCTTTTTTTTGAGGTCTGCTCGATTTGTTAAACTTTTCCACATTTTGTTTGCAGTCTTGTGTTTGTCACATGATATATGCCATGTGCTTCTGCTACTTCTTCTTCTTTTGCTTCTTCTCTTACCTCTTCGCGATGCTCTCGAATCGATTTGGTAATTGAGAAACTAAGCCAAAGTTTGTCAAGTTTGCGTCAGAGAATAAAATGTGCATTATGAAAACATAAAAGAGAATCCATAATATATATATATATATTATATTATATATATATATATATGTATACTTATATGAGTATCCCAGCTAAGAGCTAGACACAGATGCTCTCTGCCGCTGTCAGCTTGATGGATTTCCTATCTTCCTTCCCAAGGTGTAAACAACACTCAACCGATTGACAGACAGACAAACCAGCTCAAAACTCGCAAGTTTCACACCCCATTAAAGGGAGGGGGTTGGTTACAGCTGTAGTCATTGCAGGCGAGCTGCAACAAACACCGCACCCAAAAAAAGAAAGCCGCCGTCTGGTAATTTCCGGGCCACCTGCCTTAACCCTTAAGCAGCACCCTCCCTCAATTCATGGAGAAGCAGCGCATGCGAATCAGCGAAAGCCAGTGATGCAAATTACGCTTTTTTCCCCTTCTAATCTGGCTTTTTTGAACGTGTGAATTTAGCACAAAATTACAAAATGCGGGTTGTTTTTTTTTTCTCAATAATATCCATTTGTATATATGCAAGTTTAATTCAATTTTCAACTAAATCTATATTGTCTTGGAAAGAACTGCCTTAGGCAAATCTCTACACTCTACAAAGCTGGTCAACTGCAGTAGTTAAACAGCAGCGATTACAAATCGATAAATTGTACTCACTTTTTGTGAGCAGTGAGCTTGAGCTTTTTCTATTGCGAGTTCAGGGCTAAGCGCGGTTGCTCAACCCAACGCACAGCAGGTCGCGTTATCGATTTTACTAATTTGTACTCGAGCTCTCTCTCTCTCTCTCTCTTTCTGGCTTACGTTCTCTCTCGACGCCGTCGCTTTCGTTCGGCTATGGAACTAGTCCTTTTGAATTCGTGACAGGCTTGAAAGCTTTCAGCCTACGCTCAGTCTCAGTACGCGTCGTGTGCCTATCGGACGGCAGTGAATTCTTCTACGCAATTGCGAACAAAAATTTACTTTTAACGTTACGTCGTAATTTACCTAATTGCGTTGCGCTCGCTCTCTCGCATTCTCTCTCTCTAATTGTGCTTTTGTTTGTTGCCTACTTCAAAGAAATATACAGAAAAAAATAATTGGAACGGCAAAGAAAAAAAGAATAGAAAAGCAACCGTATAATTAATACTAAATCAAGTGTTTTGCAAACTTGTGTGAAACTAACAAAATGTGTACAATTGGCGAAGCCGGACAAAATGGCGTCTGCAAGCAGCGCCCATTGATTTGCTCCATTTTGGATCCCAGTAAGTGTTGCACTCATACATACATACATATGTACATACATACAATAATCTATACATACATACATACATTTAACATTTAACATGCTTGTAAACGCTGAAGCAAAACTAACCTTTGTCAATGATGTTGGAATTTTAGCTATAGTTATAAATAATATCCTGTTACTTTTAGCTTTAATTGTAAAATATATGCTTTTTGTAAAATTGATTTTATTTGTTATTTTTTTGGCTTTGCGCCTAGATGCTCGCTTTAGTTTGACATAAGACACCGCCTAATGCACCCCTCTCTCTCTCTCGTTGTCTATCTCTCTCTCTCTCTCTCTCTCTCTCTCTTATATCTGCCTTGCACAACACGAAACTTAATGCTAAACTAACGAAAATCAATATATCAATCGCCTATTTGCAGATGCCTGGTTCAAGCCCGAACGTTTGCACCCGCAAGGTAAGTGTATGTGTGTGTGTCTCTCAGTGTATGGATGTTTTGTGTCTTTCTGTGTGATCCCAGTGGCTCACAAACTGTGGACAAACTGTGCTTGCACAACTGTACAAGCAAATTAGAAAGCTGTCGATTATGCGTTATGCGGAAAGAAACATAAAGCAGAGACAAACAACAAATACTGCTCTCCATAATAATGATGTCATAGTTGCGCCCGCATAAAACCAACCCTTCCTCATTACCCCCATCCCTCCCCCTGTAGCCTAAAAGTATGCCATGCTTTACTTATTTTCTTGTTATTCTTTTTTAGTGTTTCTGTTATTGTTGTTGTTGTTGCCATGCACTTGCTCGCGACATGTGCGATTGTTCTTTGTGTGTGGTGTGTGTGTGTGTGTCTATTGTAATTGAGCTTTATACAACCCTGAATACATGCTCCAGTAGATTACTCTCGTGTAGCCATTCATATTGCATACTGAGTGGCGTTTCTTATTCACATACCCTGTACTCTGTAAATATGGCTTAAGAAGGGTATTTAGAAAAATGGATAAAGCTAAATCGATCTCTATTTCCATATATAATATAAGTTAGAGTTTCCATTTATGATACCATTTTTCAGTCGAATCGATTATCAATCCGTAGAGATATTAATAAATATATATGAGTAAATAAAAAGGCCCAGCCCATAGGGTATTTGCTAGTCGATCACAACTGCCTTTTGTTTAATCTTTCCTATCTTGTTGATTTCGCTACTTTTGCGCATTGATTTTCTTTATTTCCTTTTTTCTTTATACCGCCTCCCCTTTTCCAAAGTTGACCGGACAACGGACAACGCCTAAAAGGCAACAGCAGAACACAGAACAAAGCTCGTCGAGCGCTTAAAATGAAGTGGAGTCAAAAGTGCACCGTTAATTATGGTCAAAGAGAAGTGGACTTTTATTGTGCCAGGCCCCCTTCCCAATCAGTACGACGCCATAAATGCAGTTCAGTTACCTTCGCAACACAACCCCACACGCCCCGCTCCTTGTCGCGTTTGTGGCAGTGGAGCGTTAAATAAAACCGTAACCGGATCGCATGCTAAAGCGTTTTCAAATATATGTATATATATATATATAATATATAATATATATATATATATATGTACATTTATATAAAAGAAAACTTTTCACTCGGTTTGCTCGCCAAAATGCAAACTAATATGGGCTAAAATGTGGAAGGAGCGTCGCGACAGGTGAGGGGTGGGTGGAGACGTGACTAGCAGCAGCCCCTTTCGCACGAGGCTCGCATGCAATAGACGTAAGCCGAGGCATGCACTACTACTGAATATGTATGCATATATATATATAACAGTTGTTGGCTAAGCTTATTTCATCAGCTTATGAAAGAATAATACAACAACGTCTATGATTATCATCATTGGCATCATCAACATCGTCATTTGACTGACTAGCTAACGTCGCTTGAGCTTTGCACCCAACTGTAACAGTAAATACTTACACACATACATAGACAAACGTATGCACATACGTACACAATGCACACAAACTTAATCAGTTTGTGTTTGGTTGGAGCATTCCACAATGCGATTCAGATTTGTATCAACTGTTGTTTTTGCAATGAACAAAACTCGGCATTCCTTTATAAAATGTATATAGATTCAATTGGAAGTTCTAGAATCGGACAACATATCAATATTCCACACATTAATCGAGCAATAAAATGACTCATGATCACAGCAAATAGATAAATAAAAAGTGAAGTCAACTGCTTGCTAAATTTAAAATTTAACTGCTTGCTTAAATTCACTAATAGTAATAATCCAAATGAAGACTCGATTAACAACAGCTGTCAATTATTGCTCATAAGAACTATTTGAGCTTACAATTAGTTATTCTCCCACCGTCTCTAATACTTGAGGCTGCTTTGTTGCCACTCGCTTGGCACGTAAAAGCAATTTCTCGATTTTTATTTTTATGCCCAATTTCGGTTACCGGGCACTCAACAACAATTAAAAGTAGTCAGTCGACCCTCCATTTACGCCCAGACACCGTCAGACATCCCGGACTGCTGCCCACTGTGCTGAGCACTCGACAGTCGCCTCTCTGTGGCAGTCTCCTGTCTGTAATGAGTCAGCCACTCAACCTATACTTAATTCTTAAGTTACCAACAAACAGCCAGCCAGCTCTTGGCCATAAACACTGAAAGCCAACGAGGCGGCGAGACTAGACAATATTCGTTCAACTGTAAAAATTAAGCCTTAAGTCTGAATGTGAAGTGCAAAATTGAAGCTTATAAGTGGAAAAAGTTCTTTACCACAGATATTTAATAAATTTCTAGAATTTTAACAGAATAATAGACATAAAATTTGTCTGATATAAACTAAGAAAAATCTTTGTAAAAATTAAGCTGTGAATTTCGCAAGTGACGTTTTTAAAAGGACCAAGTTTATTCCATTGCTTTGCCACAGAGATTTTTGACATTTTCAGCATTTTCTTAGAAATAAAAACCTAAAATGTCTTTGAAAATAATTCAGAAACTCTTGTGGTACATGTACTTTTTTAATTCACCCATTCTCTCAGTAATTATAGTGACAAGCATCAATCTGAGCAATATTCATAAAATAAGTTTAGGTGGGTCACAAATGTCAATCAAATAATATTCAATTCCTCAACACTCTTGCTACATTGTGGCGTACAAAATTCTCTGATTCATGTCTAGAAATTTCTTTCGGTTTAGTCCAATTTTGGCTGTGACAAAATTTGAAATACCCACACTTATGTAGCTTTAAGTTGATAGTCGTCTGGCTTCTATTTAGCTGCCTTTCACCCGTTTTAATGCCGGCCGGCTTTTGTTATTTATTTTGTTATTTGTTACCGGTTAGAAATAGAATAGAAAAATAATGCTTACGTGCAGTCAAAACCGGAGCCAACTACGTATCCCCATATATTTATCTATGCACATATATAGATATATACCACTTGTTTCCTGCCAAGCGAATAGCAAAGAATATTAGATCATCGCAAATTTCGCTTGGCTACTTTTTGCTGTGGCAAAAATATATAGTATAGAACAATTTGCATTTATGTGCGATTCGATTTTTTGTTGATAATTGATAAGTAAAGTAAATACAGACGATTGAATAGGGTTCTTTATGAAAATGATAGCATTTTAATACCCTAAAGAAATATTCTTTATTGCAATTTTCAAAATACAGATATATTATGATAATAAAATAGAAATTTTGACGTTAATTAAGTTCAATTTTTTTACTTTTCAATATCATGGTGAGATTTTGTTACTGAATTCTTAAAATTTGTACATTTTTATTTTATAAAAAATCCATCGAATACTTTTCTATGGTATACTTTAGCTTAAGCTTTTGTAATACACCTCGATTATTGCACCTGTAGAAACGGTGTTTGGGGAATGTGAAATTATCAGAGATAGTCTGATAACAAATTCAGGGTCATGTGCTATTTTTGGTTGAGTTAGAAAAAGAGCCGCCGACGTCCGTAGCTGAGTTTGCTCTTCTGACGTCACACGACTAGATGTCCGAAAAAATTCCATTCCTATTCCGACTTTAACCATAACTAATTCAAATTGAAAACGAAATCAATTTTTTGGCGCGTGATTGTCACAATAAGCTTTCGACTGCTTGCAAGCAGTGTGCACAGCACCCTAAACAGAAATTAACCTTGAAATTCTAACATGGAGAGAGATATTGTTGGTGTTGTCGCCTATGTAGCTCTCCACAGCTGACGTTCAGTTGTTGTTGTTCACTCTTTGTTATGTGCTTTTGTGCTTTGGGCGATTTGTCTGCTAATTTTAGCCTTTTAGCTGTTTCAGCTATCTTTTTCATTGTTATTGTTATTTGTGTATGTTTAAGCAGTTCGATTTTTGGATTACGACGTGAGCTGCAGAGAATGAGACAGAGTGAGAGAGGCGCGATGTCTACACAAAACTTAAGGGCTGGCCACCAACTGAGATGATAGATGCAATTACGCTCACGAGCTTCAAAGCTTCGAGATAGTGAGAAAACGAGCTTTTAGTGCTCTACGATCGTTGAGAGAAAGTGCGCGGCTAATAACGAATGCAATTGCAATAGTTTTATACGAGATTAGCACAGCTTTTCAATATAACAGTTATTCTTCTATCTTAAATTATGCGCTTCGGTAGCCCTGGCATTGATATCACTGCACGCTACCCGCTATCCCTCGACCTTAGTTCGTTGTTGTACCTGCTATAGGCATATGGGCTTACCTGTTCTCGACGATGACATGCATGCAGCGACATGCTCAAAAAACTGAATCGAGTTTAGGGTTCGGAATCGCGATCGGGATCTACCTACCGAAGAACGGATAACGAGATGCAGGCGACGACAAAACATTTACAGCTACGCATATGCGTGTGTAGCTTGACCGATACCCCCTCTCTCCCTCGCACTCACTCACTTACGCTCTCTTGCGCTCTCTCTGATTCTCAGCACTGCTCGACCGTTCTATTTGTCTGACCATAGGCCGAAGGGGTGCCGCCTGCCCCTATATACATATAAACAAACACACACACAGCCATACTCACATCTATATGTGGAAGTTTGTGTGTACCTTGTGTACCTATGGCAAATGTGCCCTGAGCGCATCTGAATTTAATTGTAGTTTAGTTGATGTACGGACTTTGTCAACGTCACAACACAGAAGAACATAGCGCAGTGCTCCGGTTACCGCTTCACATTCGTGTTTCACTCTCTCTGTGTTAGTGTATGTTTGTGTGTGTGTGTGTGTGTTCGAGTGTTTTGTATCTGTAAGATACAATAAATACATCAAAAAATGTGCCCATCAGCTGTTGAACCCCTCGCCTGACCTCAGTCAGCCCGTCAGACAACATCGACAGACTGCCCAGCTACATAAATACTTTCGATTCATTGGCATTTACATTTTGCGTAAATTGTTCATATGTCAGGAATTTTTGCTGTGTGGTTGTGTGTAGTATCTTTTATCTGCATCTTCTCCTGCATCCAACTGCAATCTATAATTATATTTCTTGTATATAGAATATACCCTGGCATATTTCATAATTTCGTTACATTGTTTAAATTAATTTTGCTGCGTGCGCCTTTCGAATGCGTCAAAAAGTTACACTCAGAGAAAATATTATAAATACCATAAGCAGTAAGATACATTTAAGATCAACAGTCATATTTAAGCATACCAAAAAGTGTTGTTTCATACAAGAAATTACATTTATAAATTATTGCTGATCAAGAACATAAATGCCTTGTGGACTCAAAGGCTGTTTTCTTTAATCCCAAATTGATAATACGCATTCAATAAAAATATTAAATTATTAAATTAGATTTCATGTTCAACCCTTTGGTCTGCAAGCATTTCTCTGAGTGTAGGCTTATGGCACTTATCTATCATTGCAGTTAGCCGAAAGTGTACACGAAAGTACACACACACACACACACACACACATAGATACGCATTTCTTTTTCTGATTTCGGCAAGTCATTCGACAATTGTCGCTTCTGCTGTTGGTGTTGTCTGGGGCCTCGAATCGCGTTGGGTTCTATTCTTTTGGTGTTCTGGGTTCGCTGATCGTTCGTTCGTTCGTTCGGTCGTTTGCCTCGTCGTTTCAGTTAACGGTTAATGCTAATTCCGAGTCCATACGCGTCGCGTGTCCAACTTCCTTCTAATTCCGTTTTGGATCGCTTCGTTGCAGTTCTTTAGTGCTAATCATATATATACACACGCTATATATAAACATAAATATAATCTGAATAGATTTAAGAAATGGCTGCCGCTTTAGAAACGCTACAATCCCTGCTGGAAACGCTCAAGGAAATCAAAGAGCTGCCCATAAATCGGGAATCTTGTAAGTACAAATTTCCCAATCGGATTATTCACATTGCGATCTGCACACAATTCATATATGTATAAGGATGTATCTGTGCATTTCGAAGATTTTTCTGTTATTTCACTCGTTGTTTCCAATTGCAGCTATGATTTATTTTTAAACATTTTTTTGTTTGCAGAGAGCAAAGAAAGCTGTGCTGCGAGTATTGTTGTTGTTAAATATAAACTTGCTTTGCTATGGGTATATTAATTCCTTGTCTCGTTTCACTCACTACAAATGGTGCTTATCAGTTAAAGTGCGTTTCTGAGCTGTACTGTTCTTTTCTGGGAGTTTTCCAATGCTCGTTTGTCACTTATCACATTGATAATGGACAGTTGCGGTCAAGATAATATTAATGGTGGTCAAATGGGGTGTGGGAAAAATTGCACTACTGAAACAAATGGTTTCAAATGATTCAAGATGCTATTATTTTCCAAATTCGAAATCTAGTACAGTACATCCACATATCATATTTTGTTTTTAGAAATATTATTTACCAGCAGTAAACGCGATTTTAACCGGCTCATTTCTGATCAATATAAAATCTTGAATTTGTTTGCTAAGAATTGTATTCCATTTCATTTTATTGCTTGTGTTCACATAAAAGATTCATAATTTTTTAGCCAAAATTTAGCAACTTATTTTGTTAATATTTCCAAAAAAAAAAAAACACGTGCACTATAATATGTTTATTTATAAAGCAGAATACGGCGCATAAAATATTTTTTGTTTTTTTTTTTGGTTGCTGGGTATTTCCGAGTCTTGCAGTTGCCATATTCTAATTATCTACAAAATTTTTGTGTGCTTTCATTTTGATTGTTGCTCACTGTTGCTGTTTGCCAATAAATTTAGCTTTTAATAATTTCATTATCTTCGTTTTATTGCATTATGTGTCTGCTCGCTTATGCAATTTCTTTTAGCATCCTTTTCATGACAATGTCAGGTGCAATTTTTATTAGTATCGGTTTATTTATTTATTTATTTTGCATTACACGTTTGCGAATGCGAATTATGTCAGCGGCAACTGCTTGTCTCTCTCGCTCTCTCGGTCCGTCTCTCACCCACTCTCTCTCTGTGTTTTCTACGCTTTTGGTCAGCATGATATCATTTGAAGCAGAGCTTATTACTCACTCGCGCCAAAAACGCAAAAACGCAAAAGTAAAACCAAAATAAATCTTATTGCGTTGAGGGGGTTGTTGCTGCCGAGGGGTTGTCTGTCGGGTTGTACACTATGATGTCACTAGTCCCATTTGCAGTTGTTGTATATTGCCATACATTGAATACAACGCCATTTGTTTGCATTTGCGTTGCAATTTGATGGAAAGTTCATTGAACACAGTGCTTGCCAAACTGCACTAAATTAAGTGCAGCAAACTTTAGCGTGGTCACACACGCACACACACACATTGACACACTCACCCACACTCACGCAAACACACGCACACACAGTCGCAGTCGCACTTGAACACCTCTGGTTTTGGGCATTCGTTCGTCACGCTCAAGCTGACTGACATATGTTTGTAATTGTTGTTGTTGATTGTGAGCACTAATGAATCACAGTGCGAACATTCGAACAGGCAACCGCAACCGCACCCACTACGTCAAACGCGAACGTAACGCATACGTTCGTATGTCATCCAATTGCTGCTATGTTTAGCCGAAGTTCGCTTCGGGTGTGCTTTGACACGTTGCTTACACTCATAACGATGAGCGCCTACGTAGCCAAGTTTGGGCTTCGGCTTGCTGTTGTTGTTGTTGTTGGAATTGCGCGTTATCTTTTTACTTTCATGCGCTATGGGATCACGCTCTCTTTTTATCGCTCCCCCTCTCTCTCCTTCTCTCTCAATGAACAACAAAAAAACTTGCTCCATTCCAGAAAACTTGTTTGGGGTCTGCTCTCTCTTTCGCACCGAGCTCCAATGGGATAGCATCAGTGTTGTCACCTTTGGAAATTAAATAAAGCTAGGTTTATAGGAAATATGAGGTATACAAAAATGCCATTAGAATTGGAACTGTATGCATAATTTTCACCCAATTGTGCTCACATTCATTTTATTTGTATAATTTTGTTTTTCAATCTACAATTTGTTGCTGTATATGCAAATACAAAAAAAAATCTTTTGCAATGTAATTGAAAAAAAAGGCTAGTTTTCGCGTAAAAAAACGCTGAATGGGCAACACTGGCTAACAGCAGAAGCGGCCGCAGCACAAGCAGTAGCGACGACTGCGGCTTATTGGTTTGTTATGTGTTTGAACTTCTTCCAGTTCTTTTGCTGCGTTCAGAGTAGACGGCGGTCCGCAGTATCGCACTCGTCAAACAGCTTACAATTTTATAACAGTGACTGTGTTTCACTCTGTGTGTGTGTGTGTGTGTGTTTCTGTGATTCCGTGTGTGCGTGTGCATTAGCTATTTATTAATTACCGCTAAACACGCCAATTGTGCTTTGCATACATTTTGGCGCAAAGTTCCTGTTTTTGACATAACATCAAAGAAGTAAAAGCTCATAAAATGGCAGGTGGCAGCAAACGTTATTCGCGCAACAATTCCAATGGAAACTTCCAATCGCTGCCCGAACGTGGCCCAGGTAACTAGCAGCAAAAGCTATAACAACAACAACAACAACAGCAGCAGATTAGTTTATCACCTGTCTACTTTGAATTACCATTAAGCGTTATCTATCTATGCTTTGCCTCTGCCATGTCTTTGATTGCCAACGTCAGCAGCGACGCCAACGTGGCCGCCGTTTGTTCAATCGTTCAATCGCTGCATGTTCTTCTTCTCTGTGTTGCCCAAAAGCATTCAAAAAATACACTTTTTGCATAATTTGCTTTTAGTTGTCTTTTTTTGTTGAGTAGTTGCCTTTTGAATTTTGATTGCCACGTCGAAATGTTGGTTTTTGGTAGGCGGGCAGTGGCAGTCAACGAACTTTTCCTGCCTGACAACCAAAAAACAACAACATCAACAACAACATAACAACTTGAAGCAAATTGAGCAACGCGAGCATTTTCCATCATTTTATGCCTGCATTGCACTCTCCACATTATCACTTTTATATGAATGTGTATGTATGTGTGTGTGTATTCTAATTCAAGGTTATCAATGCCGCGTGCCAACTACGTAAACATTTTCAGCAATGCTCGTGACGTCACAACCACGCTGCTGAAGACATGTGGAATGAATTGATCCACTGAAAGGGGAAAGCTTTTAGCACTGCAACTTGTGCACGTGCTCGAAATCAGACTTGATTAACCAATTTATTGTTAATTATTAATTTTAATTTGATGTTTAAGCAAATTAATCGTAAGACAAATATTTGAGTTTAAGCAGCAAAACGAATATCAGAATTTAACATTTTCGTTGTCCTGTGCCGTATTACGCACATCTCTAATTCTAAGCACTCACATACACACACGCATTCACTCACACTTGTCTCTCTTTCGCTTATCTAGCACCTCTTCGTTTTTCTTCTTCGTCGTTCTTCTTCCACTTCACTTTCAGTGCAAACTTGTTTTTCACATAAACCAGTTGACAGAATTGCCCAGTTCTCAGTTCCTTCTCCTCCTCCTCCCCTCCATTCCACATTCTCTCTTTTCCAGATTCATCAACTTACAATGCATTTTAGTTGTTGCTTCTTTGATCACTCAACCTACTTGGATGCGATACGCCTTTAATTGTAACGAAGTCGAAAAGTCTCTTTTCAATTGATAAAAGAGAAACTTTCTCTTGGAACGCTTTCTTTGTGGCTCGCATATGGGAAATATATCGGATTGTTTCTCAGGTTGACTGACTGAATATGTCTTAACCTAGTTTCAATTTGTAGCCAGCCCTCTCACATCGTTTCAGCTCTTGTTTCCTTTCTAATTTACCGCAGCCGATTTACATAACCTCCTCTCCAGACTCTTGAGCTCTGCTTGGCAACAGTTAATTTTCTTATTTTTTATATTTTGTTTTTTCTTTTTAATTTTTTATGCCCACCCCCTGCGAAACTAGTTTAACAAACTTTTTTTATTTGTTTGTTGTCGATATTTGCTTAGCTGCACGAATTATCTATTCTATGGTTTTTTATTATTTATTGTGGCTTTTTACTTAACTCAGGCTTTAGCTTTCCATTGCGTTCGCATAAGGCAGACTCGATGGAAGATTTGTTTCGCACTGGAAGCTCATGAAAATCATTGTGATCTGTGATCTTTTACTTTTGATTTTATATTTCCATGGAGCTCGCCAGCTGTGCTTTTGCTGGAGAATTGTATGTGGCCGAGTTTTCTTTCCCAATAAAAATCAAATATGCAAATGAAATGAATATTTTTGAATATTCGTGTTTGCTTTTCAAATATGTAAATCAAAATCTTGAAAGTATATTTTTCTTTTTTTTCCATTTGGAATGTTAATTAAAAAAGTGTTGAACATGAATACACTCTAAAAAAAAGTGTTATATGGAAAACATTGATATAATAAATATTTAATGTATAAGCAGAAATATATGTGCATATTATAAAAAAAAATTAAAATTTTGTCATATTTTTAGCCAAGCAATAACATGTTAAATTATTATTCAAGGCTAAAGCAAAATTGCGCTGATTTCAAATAGATATTTAGAGGGTATCTCTGCCACAACAATCAATCGATAACAATGTGTGTATTGTGTTTATTTTGAAAAGTGCTCTTTAAAAATAGGAACATATAAAATTGTTGTTTAATTAATCGCCTTTCAATGGGCCGTCAGCAAATGTGTTTATTCTCGAACAGAACCTATTTATAGGTCAGTTTAATTGAGAAATGTTGTTCCTTAAGTTGAATTCGCTTTTGGATCGATGGGTGCATTGACTGCTTATCGCTGTATTTAAGGAGGTGAACGGTGGTTGAGTGTCTGGTAGGGCGAGGGGGAGGGGGTTTTCTTCATTCAGTTTCCAATGAATATCGAACCGTTTCTCAATCGTTTGTTTCAAATTCACATCCGTTCCATAGCAAACACTCTCTCTCGCTCTCTTTGTCTTTCTCTCTCTCTCCATCTCTCTCTCTCTATTATTTGGCGCTCTTTGTGCGTGTTTTTTTCCGGCTGTGGTCCGGAAAATTTAATTTTGAGGCAAATATTATTTGTCTAGTAGAAAACTTGGCAACGAACGCCCAACGATCAAAAGCACGGCGCGCTAAACCACGAAACCACGAAGAACCAACGAAAGAAATGTCGAGCAGAACCTGTGAGTGTTATACATATATATATATAGATATATATTATATATATATATGTATATATATATATATATATTTGTATATTGTTTAATTTACATATATACATATTTATAGTATATGTGTATACTGTTGCTAAATCGTGCTCTATCTAATAGAATTATTATCTGCCATTTGCATTCGGCCTGCAACCGAATTTATTTATGCTGAGAAGAGTCCCCAAAGATTGCATAATTGCTAAACCAAAATATATATAATATATAGTGTATTATGTATATAGGTTCGTACATATAGACAGCTGTCTAATGATCTTTCTTTCTCTGTATGTGTGTGTGTGTGTGTGTGTGTGTGTGTTTATGTGTGTGTGCTTTTGTATATTTTGGTATTTTCCCTGGCTCGTCAACTGTGCAAGCCAAGTACTATATGAGCACGAGTCCCCATCAAACTGTAAAGTGCGTCTTCGACTGACTGCAAAACTGTAACTGTCAAGTATGCAAATCCATTTCAGCTGTGACTGGAAGTACTTGCAGTGACTGTCAAACGGTGCATGCGAATGCAGCCACAACTGTAACATGTGCTGCCTTTAAACCTTTATTATCGATTTAAATGACTGCTTTTTATCAATTGAAAAATTGAAATTTCGACGACTCTCAAATTGTAGCTTATGCTCTAATTGTCTTTCTGTTTTTAATTTTTGCAGTGGAATCCCTCATCTATTGGCGTGATGTGAAAAAGTCCGGCATTGTTTTTGGCGCCGGTCTCATCATTTTGGTGGCCATCTCCTGCTTCTCCGTGATCAGTGTGTTTGCGTATTTGTCGCTGCTGGCGCTCTTCGGCACCGTCGCCTTCAGAATCTACAAATCAGTGACACAGGCCGTACAAAAGACAAACGATGGCCATCCCTTCAAGTGAGTTGCCTTGAAACTAGAATACAGTATTTATTTATAGATCTATTATAATATTTGTATTTGAAAATCTATTTTGTGTGCAGAGAGTATCTGGATTTGGATCTGACGCTGTCACAGGAGAAGGTGCAACATATTGCGGGCGTTGCTGTTGCACATCTCAATGGCTTTACTGCGGAGCTGAGGCGTCTGTTTTTAGTTGAGGATCTGATCGATTCGATTAAATTCGGTGTCATCCTGTGGGTCTTCACCTACATTGGTGCCTGGTTCAATGGCATGACTCTGGTCATCTTGGGTAAGAGCACATAATTTATCATATATATAAATATATATATATATATATATTCTGATTCAAATATTAATTCGATTTCAAACAGCCTTCGTCTCGCTATTCACCTTGCCCAAGGTCTATGAGAACAACAAGCAATCGATCGATACCTATTTGGATCTGGTGCGCACCAAGTTGACAGAAATCACCGATAAGTAAGCACCTACTTTATATATATTGGCATTTTTAGCACTTTCAAATCCTTGTTCAAATTCAACATAAGAAATTCGCATTAATTGCAAAAGTGCCCTTATCTTAAAAAGAGCTCATCTTTTACTTGGTTGTATTAACTATTATTGTTTTTTTTTTTTTCATTTCTTCTAGAATTCGGGTGGCCATTCCCATTGGCAAGAAGCCTGTCGCCGCTGCTACCGAGTCAGACAAGGACAAATAGACAGCAACAACTTCAGGAGTAGATGCAACAACAACAACAAAAACAGCTACACGTTTATTTATTTATTAAGCATTATTTGAATGGTTTAATATATTCATCGGGGCATAACAAATAAATACATATATCAAATTGTATAATTACAACTTACAAACAACAACAAACAACATGCAATGTAAACCCAAACTTAAAACTTAAAAAAAATACAAAAAACAAAAATGAAGAAAACATTTAAACAACAAAATTAATATCAACTCGTAGTAGTTTAAACATTGTCCAAGTGTCTTTAAGTTTTTAAACGAACGAAACAAATATGAAAGAAAGTAAACAAAAAAAAAAACACAGCCACAGCAATGCAATTAAACAAACAAAAAGAAAAGATTTCCTCAGTTCCAATCAAATGTCTTTGCTTAAACGAGAGAGATTCTTAACGAAGAGAACATTTTATTACTTTTATTTTAATTAGTTAAAACAAAATGCATATTGCTATGCAAAAAAAAGAAAAAAAAAATCAACAACAACAACAACATTGTACACCCATTTTTATTAGCAACTTTTTTAAAATTAAACACTCTGCTTTAGTTTTAATTTTAATTTTGTTGATTTTTCTATAAAAAAAATCAAAATAAAAAAGTGAAGTAAAAATATATAAGTTAGAATTGATTTTCTGATTTTTCTTCTTACATTTATTTTAATTTCTGTATCTCTTTAGCAAGTATATCAAAATCGATATATACTGATATATATAGTAGGCTGATCCTTGATCATACATATATATATATATATATATATATATACATACACAAATACAGTCAACGCTTTCGTCCTTGCAGCAGGCTCAACTCAGCCTTGATAAGGTGGCCCTAATTACCGATTGGACCAATTTTGTTTATAGAACGTTTCGAGTTGCGCTTGGCCTGGCCTGAAGAGAAAGAAAGAAAGGAAGAATAGTTATGAAGAGGACTTTCAGGTGATTGCCCTTCGCCCTAGAAGCACATGCATAACTTATACATGACAAGTAACAAAATAAATAACAAAAAAAAATAAACTGCTTCGCCGCCTTGTTTCATAAACATTTACATTATGTACAATTAATTTGTAAGAGTTTTTACATCGTAAATCAAATATTTAATATAAATTTTTTGTAGCACAGCAAGTTGAGTTTTTTGCCAACACGTTTTAATATCATAATCATTAAATACATCTATTTGTAGCTTAAATGTTTTTATTGTAACCATTTGTTGCTCATTGTTATACAAAACTACAAATAATGAAAGTGAAAATTTATGTTTTGTGTTGCTTTCGATATAAAAAAAAAACAAAAACAAAAAGAAAATTAAGCAGAAGGAAATAAAGGACTACTGATAACTTTTTAGGCGTCGTTTTTTCTCCCGTATATAACTATGATAACAATAGATATTTTTGCATATTATATAACACTTAAAATGATATTTCTATAAATGTATGTAATATGTAAGTAAATACAAAATCATCATAAAAACGAAAAAACGAAAAACATTTTCAAGTGCAAATGAACTTTTCGTGGTTTAATTTTAATTAAAACGATCTTCATATAAAGACGTATGTATATCACATAAATGTGCCGTAAGTTTGCTATATGCTATGCAGAGAAAACAATGTTCTTACTTATTACATTCAGAAAACAAAAAGAACATCAAACAGTTGATGATATGGTCGTAAAAATTTCAATAAAAATAAACTTAAATCAAATCGAACTTGTTAAATTATTTGAGTCGGCGTGCCAAAGCAAACAGCATTCGTCTGTATTCGTCTGCGAAAACGGCAGCATACATAAAGCTGATTACCATACGTTGTTTGCAAAGCTTAACGCCAGAGGGCCAGCAACTTGGGCGGCCAAAAAGCAAACAAAAAGCATACAACACTCTGTCGACAGAAAATAATAAACAATACGCATGTATGACCTTCGTACAAGGTGACTGGGACACTGAGCGCGAGCGAGAGATAAATTAAAAAGGCAAGCTGAGAGAGAGTGCGAGATGTGTCAGTGGCTGAGCAATGGAGATTGCTAATAACCGCAATATGGGTTGCATGTTGTGCAATTCAACATTAACTTAGAATTTGCCAATGCCAGCTGGCAAATGACGCTGACAAGCAGCGGAGAATTTCATAGCGCTGATAAGACGCAAAACAGTTTGCGTTAATCCGAGTTGTTTACAAGAGCGAAACTCAACGAAAGAGAGCGAAAGCTTTGTGTTTAAAAACGAAAAGTGATTTAGTAGATAGTTTGTAGCTGCATCCAAATACCCTGCATTGAACAAATGTGCATGTTATAAACATTTAAAAGTAGTTTTAGTTTAACCTAATGTCAAGTATCTGATTTATAGAGAGTTAAGCTAAAAAATAATACATATATATATATAAAATAAGAAATGAAGTAGCTGTGCTTTACTGAGTAATATATCAAACAATATACCCTATGCGCCACTGGCTGCTGGTCATGAAAAGCTCTTGTGACTAATAACGCATGCGAGAAGCGCACGCCGCGTGAGAAGTGCTCCGGTTTTTGCAGCGAACGGTCGTATTTGGTCGCGCATCGTACTCACGAATTCGCTGGTTCGCGTATTAAAAAAAGTCGCCTTCTAGTTTTTCCTACGCACCCACGCAGTGACAGCGACAGCATCTGAGCAGAGCAGAGCAGCGCACTGAGTGTTAGTTAGAAGTAGTGAAAGAAAGAAAATAGCTCAGTTAGCAGCAGAGAGTCGAAGGCAGAATGTCGAAGCCACAATCGGACGCGGATCGCAGGAAGCAGATTTCGGTGCGCGGCATCGCTGAGGTTGGCAACGTAACCGAGGTGAAGAAGAACTTCAATCGTCATTTGCACTACACCCTCGTCAAGGATCGCAATGTGTCCACGCTGCGCGATTATTATTTCGCGCTGGCCAACACCGTCAAGGACAACATGGTCGGACGCTGGATACGCACACAGCAGCATTACTATGAAAAGGACCCCAAGGTTAGTTACCAACTCCCCTACCTTTTTTTTCGAATATCGATTTTAATTCGAAGTGGAGCAAAAAAAAAAAATAATAACCTAACCCAACTTTCGTTACACTTTTTGGAACTGGTTAAGAAATGAATCTGTAATTTGGCTTGATTCGATTTGATTTCTTTTTTTTGGTATTACGACATGCACATATTGCGCTCTCCACTTTCCTTCTGTATTCTTGCCAGTCTCTCTCTGTGCATTGGCCAAAAATATGTGTTTTTTCGCCTTTTTTATTAACTTCTCTTTTATTTTCATTTTTGTTTTCGTCGCTCGCTCGCTGCCATTTGTGCTGCATTTCTACATTCATTATCACCCTCTGCTCACTTATTTTGCTTTGGTTTTTCTTTTTTTTTGTTATTTCTTTCTATTTATGCTTAATTGCGTCTGCAGAATTTGGCTGAAGTGCAGTGAGATCAATGCCAAAAACATTTGGGGTACTTTCACTGCGACTGTGTGGACCAAATACATATATACATGTTGTTGTTTTAGAATTATCTGCTAAAAAGGCCGGTGACCCAGTCTTTAACCACCAGCTGAGTTAGGAAAAACAACAAAATCATAATATAAATAGCTATTATTTTATTATCAATCAGCAGCTGTCACGGTCCAGTACATAGAGAAATAGGCAGATAGAGAGAGGGAAAGAGAGGTCATTTCAAATATAATATTAATATTAACACAGTAATTTGTATACCCTTAATGTCTTAAAATGGGGTAGCATATTCGATTACTTATCTACATATATTGATATGTCATTTTTTATACAAATTCCGAAAACCACGTTTTTTGAAATCCTAAAATGCGAATTTAATGGAGCAGTTCTAATAGAATTTAGAATCGGAAAATTATTGTTTAAAAGCGTCGAAATACTGGAAAACCTTGCAAATTTATCAGTTTGTTTTTAATGTGCATGCTTATATAGCGTTCTACTTGTTTTCAGTTTTGTTGTTCTGCAATATTTTAAATAATTTTAAAACGTATCTTCAAGCTGAATATTTTCGTATTAATGACGTACTTTAAATCGAGTTTGCGAGCGCTGAAAGCAGCTTTAAGCACACTTCACTCATAACTGCTTGTATACAATGCGTATCCAGCGTATACACAGCAGACATGAAGTCTCTCTCTCTCTTTCTCTCTCTCGCAAGCACACAATTGCAATCACGTGCTGCAGGCGTGCGAATTTCGCGCATATCTGAAGGGGAAAATTTGTCCTTGTCTGAATGTCAGTCAGTCAGCGAGTCCAAGTTGCTTCTCATCTCGAAATCACTTTCAATTTCCACAGTGCACGTATCTATTTGCTTATGCTGTAAACAGCTGATAAATTTATTCTAGATACATACATCGATGAAATTGGTCAATTTAAGAAATTTATCTAAAGCACTAACAATTATAGCCTAGTAACAAAAAAATACAAATGTATATACATATACAACAACATAATAGTCAGACACATACACACAGTTATTCACACATATTTTCAAGGTCAATCAAAGGTTATTAACAAAAATGAGAGCCGTCTGCTGGTTGGCTGTGGGCGCCATCGTCAGGAAAATTTTCATTATAATTTGTCTTCGTTTTAGTTATTTTTGTTGTAGTTGCCAATGTGTTAGGGTAGATATATATATATATATATATATGTATGTGTGTGAGTCTAAACACATTTATTTTGGTTCCAAAAAAAAAAAAAAAAAATACGACAATAACCCAAATTTTCATGAGGTTCATTTACGCTTTGTTACACTTTCATTATGCGCTTACATGCAATCTGTGTTCTGTGTGTATGTAAATATGTATCTATCTAAGTACATATATGCTATGCTCTTGGATACATGGACAACAAATTGAAACTAGATACACTTAAAGCTAATTGAGTCCACTTCTTTTAGGGGTGCTTTTCTTCATTGATGGTTGAGTTCGCTTTCAAGCAATTGATGATAGGTCAAAGGGGGTAAACGAACTCTATTCAAAAGATATTTTTTATATATATTTTTTTTTTCAATTTATAAACATTTACATAAGCACAGCCAGACTGTATCAAGCAAAAGAAGCTTTTTATCTACCAGGTGTATTCAAATTTAAGTAAAGAAATAAATAAAAATATATACTTTTTTTGAGATATTTAAAATATTTTAACTTAATTAAATTGATTTAATTAAATTAATAGCACTCCAATTAAATTGATCCGCATGCGAAACTTTCATTGGATACATGAGAAAGTAATTAGATAGTTTTATCTTTTAACCGTCATATAGATATATGCTTATATATATATCTATATCTATGAATATGAATATGAGCAGCTACTGGTTGCCTGGCTCGCGTAAATTTAAATATTCATATATTACCCTTGTTTTAGATTCGATTACAAGCGCAAACAGACGGTATTTGTTATCATTTGGTCTATGGCCATAAGCCGCAAAAAAACATGTTGCCCCCTATCAGTTGTGGCCAGCACACAGCTTAAATACATATATGCATATCGAAATTCAATTAAGATTCTCTTTTTGTCTGCGGTCATAAATAAAACAATGGTTTATCAAACGGCAACAGTTTCCGCTTATAATTGGCTGGCCAGTTGTCTGTTGTCACAAGCGTTTCGCAATTGGGAATGTGACGCATCTGTGTCAATATAGAAGCATTATCTGTCTTATCTATACTATCTGTCTATGTAATGTTTAATTGCGATATTTATATATAAATGTATATTGTCGTAATTAGTTGCTAAACTCTGCCGAGACCTTGCCTCGCAATGCTCTTCACTGTTTTACATATCAGGCAGTGCTGATAAGCGGTGCATGGAACAACTTATAAACTATAAAGCGGCATTCCAAATCCAAATCGATGATGATCATTGTCGTGAAAACAGATCGCAACACTGAGCAGAGATGTAACGATTGGCTCTGATTACCTTTGGGTGCATTTCAGTTTACATGGTACATGGTGCATGGGGCATAGAAACATAGCATGTTTCCACAGCATGTATGGCAAGTAATGGCCTTATCAGACCGGGCCTGATCTGATCAATCGCTGAACCGGTGAATGTAAATGTCTAATTATAGTCTCCCGGTAGTGCTGAATCAAATTAGCAATCGTTGATAAGACGCTAACGGTTGCCCTTCTCAATAAATAACAAAACACTAATAGCATTACTAACATAACTTTGTAATTGGGTAATTGGGCCAGCTGCTGTTCGCGTCACCGATCACGCTCCCAATCAATGTACAGTGGTACCGGCTCTTAACGACTAAAAATCGCTTACAATAGGAGATAATCGAAGGTGTTGAAAACTTTTTCAACAGCAGAATATAAATGAGTTACTTGTATGTATAATGTCCTCATTGCAGATATCTTGATTCGATCCAAGTTACTCTTTATTGTGCGATCATAAATGATATCATTTGATAAACCTATATCGCTCTATATATGTAGAGTATATATACATATTCTTGATAAGCATCACCAGCCGTCATTGATGAAACTTGGCATAATATCGGCCAAAAGCTTTGTTCTTGCATTACAAAAAAGATTTTTATTGCAGGATTATTAGATATAGATATAGACAGATATTATGATAAGCATTCTTTCCTGTTCCTATATAACATCTTGATTCAGATCTAAACTCTAAATGGGATGAACGTATTATGTCTCTTAAGGATAGAGGAACTATTAGTTACATAAACTAATTCTCATCATGCATCATGCAACTTTCTCTTTCTTCTCATCAAGAAAATATCTTAAATAAAACCCTTCTTTTTTTTGCCATCATTTGCAGCGCGTCTACTATTTGTCGCTGGAGTACTACATGGGCAGATCGCTGACGAACACCATGATCAACTTGGGCATCCAGAGCGAGTGCGAGGAGGCGATGTACCAGCTGGGTCTGGACATTGAGAATCTCGAGGAGATGGAGGAGGATGCCGGTTTGGGCAATGGTGGTCTCGGTCGCTTGGCCGCCTGTTTCCTCGACTCGATGGCTACTTTGGGTCTGGCTGCCTATGGCTATGGCATCCGTTATGAGTACGGCATCTTTGCCCAGAAGATCAAGAACGGCGAACAGGTGGAGGAGCCCGATGATTGGCTGCGCTATGGCAATCCCTGGGAGAAGGCACGTCCCGAATTCATGCTGCCCGTTCATTTCTATGGCCGCGTGATCGATACGCCCGAGGGCAAGAAGTGGGTCGATACCCAGCGTGTCTATGCCATGCCCTATGACAATCCCATTCCCGGCTACAACAATAACCATGTGAACACCCTGCGTCTCTGGTCCGCCAAGTCGCCCATTGACTTCAATCTGAAGTTCTGTGAGTAGTTGAATTGCTTAACTTAACTTGTGACTTATATTGAATTTGCAATCTTTACAGTCAACGATGGTGACTACATTCAGGCCGTGCTGGATCGTAATCTGGCCGAGAACATCTCTCGCGTTTTGTATCCCAACGATAACTTCTTTGAGGGCAAGGAGTTGCGTCTGAAGCAGGAGTACTTCATGTGTGCCGCCACCCTGCAGGACATCATTCGTCGCTACAAGGCGTCCAAGTTTGGAACGCGCGAAGCGGTCCGCAACACCTTCGAACACTTCCCCGAGAAGGTGGCCATCCAGCTGAACGATACTCATCCGTCGCTGGCCATACCCGAACTTATGCGCATCCTCATCGATGAGGAGCATTTGGATTGGGTCAAGGCATGGGATATTGTTGTTCGCTCCTGTGCCTACACCAATCATACGGTGCTACCCGAGGCTCTCGAACGTTGGCCCGTGTCCATGTTGGAGTCGATATTGCCTCGTCACTTGCAGATCATCTATCACATCAATTTCCTGCATATGGAGAATGTAAAGAAGAAGTTCCCCGAGGATCTAGATCGCATGCGTCGCATGTCTCTGGTCGAGGAGGATGGTGAGAAGCGCATCAATATGGCTCATCTGTCGATTGTTGGCTCGCATGCCGTCAACGGTGTTGCCGCCATTCACTCGCAGATCCTGAAGGATTCGCTGTTCCATGACTTCTACGAAATGGATCCCAAGAAGTTCCAGAACAAGACGAACGGCATCACGCCACGTCGCTGGCTGCTGCTCTGCAACCCCGGTTTATCCGATCTGATTGCCGAGAAGATCGGCGATGAGTGGCCCGTGCATTTGGATCAGCTGGTCGCATTGAAGAAGTGGGCCAAGGATCCCAACTTCCAGCGCAACGTGGCACGCGTCAAGCAGGAGAACAAACTCAAATTGGCTGCCATTCTGGAGAAGGACTACGGCGTCAAGGTCAATCCGGCCTCAATGTTCGACATCCAGGTGAAACGCATCCATGAGTACAAGCGTCAGCTGCTCAACTGCCTGCACATCATCACCTTGTACAATCGCATCAAGAAGGATCCCACAGCCAATTTCACGCCACGCACAATCATGATCGGTGGCAAGGCTGCGCCCGGCTACTATGTGGCCAAGCAGATCATCAAGTTGATCTGTGCCGTTGGCAATGTGGTCAACAATGATCCCATTGTTGGTGACAAACTGAAGGTCATCTTCCTGGAGAACTATCGCGTCACGCTCGCTGAGAAAATTATGCCCGCTGCGGATCTGTCCGAACAGATCTCCACCGCTGGCACTGAAGCCTCCGGCACTGGTAACATGAAGTTCCAGCTTAATGGTGCCTTAACCATTGGTACCCTCGATGGCGCCAATGTGGAAATGGCCGAGGAAATGGGTCTGGATAACATCTTCATTTTCGGCATGACCGTCGATGAGGTTGAGGCGCTCAAGAAGAAGGGCTACAATGCCTACGATCATTATAATGCCAATCCCGAGGTGAAGCAGGTCATCGATCAGATCCAGGGTGGTTTCTTCAGCCCCGGCAATCCCAACGAGTTCAAGAACATCTCGGATATCCTTCTCAAGTACGATCATTACTTCTTGCTGGCCGACTACGATGCGTACATCAAGGCCCAGGATCTGGTCTCCAAGACCTATCAGGTAAGCAATGAAAATCTATCTGAATTATCTTGAAATATACATTTTAATAATATGTTGTTAATTTTTTTGTAACAGAACCAAGCCAAATGGTTAGAGATGTCCATCAACAATATTGCCACCAGTGGCAAATTCTCATCGGATCGCACCATTGCCGAATATGCCCGTGAGATTTGGGGCGTTGAACCCACCTGGGAGAAGCTGCCAGCACCGGAGGATCAGCAATAAATCAACTAAAACATTTTTTGATATTATATTTTATTATTCGTGTGCTTTACTTTTGTTAAAGTCCCATTTTAGGAGCCAAATACAAACAACAAACTAACAAGAAAACAAGAAATGAAAAGGAAACAAAGTTTAAGCTAGCGCTAAGATGTGAACATCGATTAGGCTCATTGTTAATTATTAAATATCTATCTTATTTAATAAATTCTATACAAATCGAATCTAATCTAATGCTAATCTTCAACTGGCTGGAATCGAATTAGCAGCAGCGACTACAACACCACGGTACCTATATCCGCCACTGAGACCTCAGGAACACTTACAAAGTAACTTAAACAAAAACTAGAACAACAAAAAGGAAATTGAATAAATAAAAAAAAACAACAACACCAACATGATTACAACTTAGTGCAATGCTTTGTTTTTAGATATGGACAAAAATATGCGTGTTAAATAAACAAACAAAAGAAAGTTCAACTGTTACATGTAAAGAAAATAATCTAATTTACATAATAAAATAAAAACACTTAAATTCAATCAAATTAATTCACTGAGTGGGCGGCGATTTAGTCTCTTTCTCAGCCATATCCGTATTGATTTCGAAAGGTCACACATTTTTTAGCTCACAGCAAAGGAACTATCGATTGACATTTACATGATTTTAGAAAAAATGTTGGACTCTAGTTACACAAGAAAAAAATGAGAATAATCAGAAAATCCGGCACGACTATCCGCATATTCGATAGAATTGGTCCTTGCGATTGTAAAACACAAATTTTAGAGCTATAGTTATACAACTATACTATATGTATGTTAAAGTATGCTTTAAAAGTTCTGAAAAGTTCTAAGACTATCTGAAATTCTCCATCAACTTTATTCGACAGCCTATAAGTATGCAATATTTTTTGTGGGCCTGAAAAAGTATTTATCCGGCATTTTTGCGCTTCTGCTTAAAAGTATGCATTTTATTTGACGATTTACCATTTATATTAATTCATCTCAAATTAACCCTAAAATTAATAATTTCAATTTATTTCTGTTGTATTTATTAAATTTTTTATAATATGTTAAAGCACTACTAAATCAAAATAAACGTGCAAAATTTATTAAAAAAAACAGAATTCCAAACAATAAAATGCTTATTAGGTACACAAGAAGTTTTATATGAAATCTGTTTACGTATTAACAACAAGAAGGCAGAAATATCTCATTTAAGGACGTATTTCCAGCTTACTTTTAAAATTAGACAAAAAAAATCAAAAAAATTGTTCAACACGCTGTTGCCATGGAAACCTTTTCAAAATTTTGGTTGCACACATATTAAAGTACAAAAAAAAGGGATTTTGCTCGTTTTTCGAGCACATCAATCAAAATTGACAGATAATACCAATATATATATACATACGAGACACATGGAGCAACGTCTAAGGCTACTGAGCCAAGCCTGGCAGCCAGAAGCCACAAAACCAGTAAAACTTCGACGCATGCGTCGCATTGGATCTGTCAATTTTGAGACCAATGTCAGACAAAGATGCCATTGCAAAAAACCATTAATTGCATCCTATCCTAGTCTGTACTACGATCCAAGGATAAATGATAAACATGAACAAATAGAGCAGCAAATAAATGCGATGGATTTTGCTGCTTATAGCCTGCACAATTTGGACACAATTCCAAATTCGAGTTGCTGCCAACCACGGCAAATGGCTGGCTTATGCAACTGCTCGAATTACTATGCTCATCAAAAGGCATTAGAAGAGCTTAAGTATGTGGTGCAAGCACTGGAGAGTGAGAAGCAATTGGATAATAACCACGATGCCCAGCCAGCAGCAAGATATGCTCGTTTGGAGCCAATCCTATCGCGTTGCTCTACCGAACGTGATGGGAAATATGTGAAAAATCGAGAAGTTTTATTCACAACATTGGATGAGAACTTATCGGGGCATGTGGATATGGATACACCAGCAGCAAGTGACAGGGATGCACAGCTAGATGCACTCACGGATCTGGTGCGTCAGACCATGCTCAAACTGGACAACTATATCGAGCAACAAGCGGAGCAGAAGCAGCAGAACATCTACACCACTTGGACTCCATATTCAGATCAGTCTATGCTGGGCAAGCTGGAGCAGCAGTGTAAGTGCCGACGAAAGGGATTCAAGTTGATGCCAGTTATCATCATGCCTCCAACTGCCCCACCTGCTCCACCTGCCCCGCCCGTAGTTGCTAAGCCGCAAGCAAGCAGATCTCGTTTTCCGCGAAAGAAACGCACTTCAGCAGAAGTATTTTCAAATTCTGCAGGTAAGTTGCACAACCCGAGATACAATGATTGTGTATAGTATTATACAATATATTTGTAGTTCCGCATAGGCCACAGATGCGCGACAGTGGCACCACAATGTGGTGTCCCTGCACTTGCTGTTGCAATAGTTGTGGCATCGTCACCGAGAGCATGACACGTTTACCCAACTCAGCATACCAAACTGGGGCCATACAGGATCAAGTGAAAGCCCAGTCAGCAACTCCAATTCCCAGGAAACTGTCTACGCAGTCCAGAGAAATTAGTCACCCGGCGAGCCAGTCGGCTGAACAGCAACAAGAAATTAACGTTTGCTACTGCTCGGATGCTCCTGGGCAGCGTCCCAGCTGTGAGAATATCGGTTACCCAGCTACTGAAGATGAGGAGCAAGAAAATAAAACCTTCAAGCCGGAAATGAAGGCGGAGCAGGTGGCAACTTCGGGCAGCTTAGATGACTGGTTCAAAAACGCAGAGAAAAGTCTGGCTATGTTGGAAAAGCAGGAAAAGTACTTTTCAAACAATGAGTCCGAGCATCCAATGACGACCGAGGTGTACACGGCTCACAAGCTATTGCAAACGGAATCCAGGATCTCCATGGGCAGAGGCGTTCGCTTCATGGACACCTCAGAGAAGTCTGTTAGCACCAGCGACCTGCAACAGGAGAGGGACAAGCGCCTCATGGGCAACTCGGGGAAATCTGTGTGTCAGATGAAGATCGCAGCCGCACAGAATCCTGTCAAGATTGTACAAATCTTCAAGTCACGGTGTGGCAAAGTGTTATCCAATAAAAAGGCTAAGATTCGGTTTGCTCAGGAGTCCACGGAGCAGGCCAAAGAGGAGGCCATGGTTCTGCCTAAAGTTATACCCAACCAGCCGAGGTTTAGTCCGCCGTCACCCAAATGTCGCGTGCTGCAATCAATGTGCGAAGCACTGCCCAACGATGGCAACTGCTGTCGCTACTATTGTCCACAGAAGGCAGCAAGAGCTGACCAGCTCCCCGATGAGATATTGAAGAAGAGGCAAGAGACCCAAAAAGCATACAAGATTTCCCAGTACGAGTCGGCATGTGGCAAACGTTTGCGTGCCAAAGGTGGTCAACAATTTCGGTTTACTTATCCCACGCAGTGACCCCTGCCGGAAAACTCAAAACACATCCGATTAAGTTTTAGAATATTTCAAGTATTTCGAACTGAGGGGGAGATGGCTACAAAATTTCCAGAGCAATTTTGAGTAGTACTGAACCAAATATGGATGCGAGCAGATCGTGGGAGTCGGCAGTCAGATACGACTGCGATTCACAAGTTCAATCTAGTCGTTGGATCGGAGGCATCTCTGAGTCACAAGAGAAAGCTAATTCTGGAAATGGAAACTATTTCGAGCCTGCCAGCGCTGCACAAATTCCTCATGCATGGCATGCTTCCGGATGGGATGCTTCACGCCAAATTAATCAGTCTGCGTCAGGTGCTTGGATCGAAAATGAATCAGAACAAAAGCAACCCTCCCCAGATGATCCCCGAAACAGACCTTCAATACTTATCGTACTGATAAAGTATGTCAACATTAATTTCAATTAAAATTTGTATTTTAATTTAAATTTGCTTTAATTTAGTAAGGCAGCAAATTCGCAAGCGAGTCACAAACAAGCAGCAAGAGGCGATCAACTTGGAGTGAAATATAACCATTGTAAGGATCAGCATGCTAAGCATAAGTTGCAACATCTCTACAACAAGACAAGTGGCATGCAGAATTGGGAAGGAAATATATCTGACGCAACTAAAGATAGCGACGAGGGCAATGTGAGATGCCTAGAGAGAACACTTCAGGGTCTCATCCCGAATGAGGAGTGCCTCAGCTATCTGAAGAGTCTTACCTGCGCAAAGAGGCCGATCAAAAAAAAGAGGAAGCATCGGCCCAAAACAGTTTTCGATCGTTTTGCAGATCCGCCGTTTGTCATCGAACCGAAAACCTTCATCATGGATGGCTGCAATGGGAACTGCTGCCATTCCTCTTACCATTCCTGTGGTTGCTGCGCTCCATGCTGGTGCTGACGAACAAAGTGGTCAAAGGACACAACCCCAATTTACTAGAAACCGATTGATGTAGGAATTCAAACAATTTTTGATGCACAAACTATAGATTTTGGGTAAAAACGAAAACAGTTGCGAAAACTGTCAAAATGTAAGAGCATTTTATAAATTTGTAGCAGCACGAAGCACTGACTCAGACTAGATCTGACCTTCACCGCGCACCGACGCCAATAAAAAGAAATACATGGATGGATTTGACGAAAAGAGACGTTCCATGAAGCAGGAGTTGCTGCGACAAGCCCTCCTCCTTAAGGTGGAAAATTCCAAAGAGAAGTCTGCGCTGTATGATGTGCCCACTACTAGGTGCAGTACCCAGCCAAGGGGCATACCCCTTACCAAGGAGCCGCAACTAGTGCGCAACATGCAGCGCAACCTCTCTAACTCCAGAAGGGAACCGTTCTCCGGAACGGGCTTGGCGCAGCGCGAGATAGCCGGTTGCCTGGAATGCGGAGAAGCCACTCCAAAGAAACTGTGTCCCAAATGCAGAGCTAATGGTAAGAGCACAGCAAAAAGAGAATCCCAACTTCAGATATATTGTTAAAACTACCACAGAGAAAGTGTATCGAGGATCCCGAGCTAGCTCGTTAAGCTATCCATCTAGTTGGAACTTGGAGATGGTTGAGGATTTGCAAGTGGTTGATGGCAGATCTGCAGAGCTCTCTCCAAGTGATATAACCAATTGCGATGCACTCCATCGCACAATTTACGATCAACGCTTAGCCGATCATCCCGGAGGAGCCAACCATCAAAGGAAAATTGATAATTGCGTTCAGTGCTCACTGCGACCAATGACAAAGAGCTCCACGAAGGAGCCCACAATTGAAGACAACTCACGCATCAGACAGGTTTTGGAGAAGCCAAAGCAAAGGATGCGCCACAAGTCGGTACAGAGTGATATGAGCTATGGGTCTAAGCAAGTCAGCAGCTCACCCGACATAGTTAGGATGGAGCAGGTCATAGATGCCTCAGGTTTCGGTAAACAGCGTGTCTTCAGCGGCGAAGCAGGAGGTCAGTCGGAAAATGTGTGCAGCTGTTGTTGTGTCTGGAGCAAATATCCGACACCAGGCTCAACGGATCCCATAAATCCAGCAGGGATGTCTTGGAACAATGACAGCTACACATCATCGGCCATTGACAGTCGGGCCTCCAATGACAATGAGACCATTAAAAACCAACAAAGAGTTGGGGAAATGCATTATCCAACCTCGGAGCATTTGAAAAACATTGAGCACATTAGTCGACCACCCACCATGATGGATACTACGATTCCAATCAGGAAAACTGATTCTGTAACCCAGCAAGAGATATATCAATCCAATCAGAATGGGGTTTCTAAGATGGACTATGTGCAAAATTCCAGGGGAAGGTCTAACGAAAAGAACATTTCTTCAAGAAATGAATCCTATGAGCAGTATTCATATAATCCCAGTGACCAAAGCCTGTCTCATAAGCAAGCAGTAGCCAACAACTCAATTCAATGTCCATGTTGCTCAAATGCTATGACACAAACCGAAGAAATTCGACAAAAATTAGTTGAAACTGCAGGCTCAAAAAGACGTCAGTCTGTAAATTTAGTTAAAACTGGTCACAAGAGTTCGAAAAGACGACAGTTTAAGAAGGGAGCGCCTCCACATCCATTGAATGGCGTACAGCCGAGTCCTAGAGGCAACGAGCTTCCACCGATCTCACGAACAGCCCCCAATGTCAAGCAGACAGGCAAGCAAATTCCAAATTACTCAACTACCGAAACACAACAGTTTCAAGCCAGTTCTTTACCCGAATGCATTATGGTCCAAGGTAATCATTTGGCCGAGAATTGCTGCCAATTCCAATTTCGAAACTGCTGTAAGCCAATCAGACAACAGCCGGCAAGCTCGAATCCTTTTATACAACTTCATAAGTCATGCCAATGTCCAGCCTGCATCAAATGCAGGACTAAGGCCCCAATGCCAACGATAAATCCTTCAAGAAAACCGAATGATGATCAAATGGCCAAAGAAAAATTGGAGAAGGTCAAGACAACAGCGCCTGAAAGTAGCATACCAAAGTATGATGTCAAGGTTGCATCAGCTAAAGCTAAAATTCAGCCGAATAAGGTACCTGAAAATAGCTACCCAGATGCAAAATCTCCAGTTTCATCCAGAAGCAAAGCCAAAAGCAACCCGTCATCAACATATAGTGATGCCAGCATCAAGAGTAAGAGCGATTGTATTTGCCACAAATGTGGTGCACCCATCGATCAATTCACCAGAAAGGCAAAAACCGTAAGAGATTCATCTAATGAGATCCATCAATATCAACTTAATCAGAGGGGTTCAAAAGAATTGCAAGACGAAATTAAAAAAGAGAAAAGAAAGTCTCAACCCACAGCCACAATGAATATGAACTTGAATACTTTAAGGGAGCAAACCCCATCTAATGATTATCAAAAAAAATGTTGTACAACTGAGACGTGCTTGAATCAGTGTGGCAAGTGTCGAATAACACCAGCGAAAATGAAAAAGGGCGACGTAATGGCAAATCTGGTTGTGGATGATAAATGTGATGTTAATCAAATAATTGAAATCCTTCGGGAGACAGTCGCCGGTTTAGAGAAGCAAGAGCAACTGTTACGACAAAAGATTTCAATTGTAGATCAAAATAGTGTTATTGAGAGTTCTGCAAGCGATTTCTTGCCTCACACGAATTCAAACTACAGAAACAAAATGACGCCCGAGAACTATTATAATGAGATTCCCAACTATACAACTTCCCAGGCTAGCAATCAATTTAATTCGGACTACCACAATCAAGGCTATCAGGGAAAAGGTCCTCATGACATGTCATACAATTCATTTCCCCAACAAAATAATTATTACCAACAACCTAATGCCCAAATGGTAAAGTTTGGCCGGAAAAGCCAGGTCCAAGCAGAAATACCTACACAGATGGATTATGACTATCTACTGAATGAATCGGAGCAACAAATCATCAGTCAACAGCCTGAAAATGGAAATTTTCTGGTTCAATGCAACTGTGAGAATCAGGCTGAAATTGATTATCGTGGCTATTCAACTGAAAACAATAATCATTTAAGGATTACAGATTCGAATGCGTCAGTTAAGGCCAGATCTCGTACGCGTAGTGGTGGTAATCCGGATACCCTTGAAAAGGACTTGAAAGCACGCACAATCCTTTCATGTGACAAAAAGAAGTGTAAAACCCCTCAGAGCTTGAAGCCAACTCAATCATTTATACAAATATTTCACATGGCAATGGCCTTAAGGAAAAATGGAACCAGCTTTCAGAAAGATCCCATTAACAATAGTTATTTCAAGACTAAACTTCAAAGAAGAAGACCTGAAGACCAAACAGCTCAAGGCTCGCTTAAGACCAAAATGTTTTTACACATTCCAGATTATGGCAGCTACGAAAATGGAATATCAGCAAAAAAAGATCCCCGCAAACAGGCCAAAAGAGAAACTGCACAAGAAGTAGAATCAATGGTTAACATTCAGAAAAACGAACTTGGAGAACCAAAAGAGTACAAAGCTATAATTAAATCAGATCCTAAGCGAAAAGCTTGTGAATACTTCAGAATGGATAACAATAAAAATCTCTGTAGTCAGCAAGAACAATCAGAAAAAGATCAATTCCGAATACATGAGAAAACACAGGGAAGATGTGATTTCGAAAAAAAGAAATACCAAAAACATTCAAGTGAATGCAAGAGACGAGACAAAGGCCAAGCCAAAGATCAAATGCGAATGCTAGAAAAAACAGTGGAAAAAGATTTGTCCCAAAAGCATTTTAACCAAGGGCAAAAAAGTGCCTCTTTTGCAAGATTTGACCACACAGATAATGTTCCACGACAAATTCGGCAAAATTCATTCCATTCCCAGAACTACTCAAATAATAAGAGTTGCGATTTGGATTCCTGTAGGAATCGTAATGACTATTCAAAGGAAAGTGATGAGGAATGGGATCATTCGGAAGCAAAGAATTCAGCACCGATAAACAGTCTAGCTATCTGCAAATGGAGAAAACAAGAAAAGAAAGATGAAATTAGATCAGAACTGTTGGAACCAACGAAACCACGGAAAGACGCACCGGATAATTTGGAAGAGAACACAACTAAATCAGGAGGAATTTTTTATATTTGCAAGAGAACAGAGCGAGAAAAGAAGGAAACAGAGAGCGTTGATCCTTTGAAGTCTAAGCCGTCCCCATCAAGAAGCAGATTATTGTTTCGAAGGAGCTCAAACAGTGAAAGGAAAGAGAAGTCTTCCCAATCAGAACAAACCAACCGTTTGAAATCAAAATCACTGAAAAATTTTTCATTTGGGGATCGAATAAAACATGAAAGAAATGAGTCTTTTGATTGCCTAGAAGCAAAATCATCACTGGTCAATCTGTACCAGCTCAAACAGAAGCCAAAGTTTGCGGATCTGTTTGGCAGTTCGAACAGAAGCAACAAGGATCAAAATCAACGCAATGCTCCCAAGCCACGCAGCAATTGCGATGATGTTAAAGTGCTCTGCGATTTAAGCTATAGATTTTCCCATCACCGTTACGGCGTCGAAGATGGAAACATTGAGAACGATTGCGTCTGCGATACAGACAAAGAAAATCATGAGATATTGAAATGGCAGCCAAGTGGAAGTGTAAATAATTTTTATTGCATGCTACAAAACAAAGGGACACATTAATTCGCTTTAATTTTAGAGCCGCATCAAAATTGTAAATGGACCTTATTTAAATAAAAATAAAACAGGGTGATTCAAACTGTTTGATTATTTACTAGCACTGTAACGATAAAATGTGGCGGCAGCTCGATCACAAATCTATCGATAAGTCGGCACAGTATCAACAATTGGTGCTCGTTGGAAGCACATTTAACAAAATGTTGAGTTTTTTAAATAAAACACGACAATTTCTACATCCAATTGCACGCAATATATCGAATACACACGCAGCCTGCCAGAGCGATGCAAGCGTCGAGGCGACAAGCAGTGAAGCAGCCGCAACAAAGCCGGCTTTGATATTGCCACAGAACTATGCACAATTTTCGCCTGTAAACCGGAACAGCGCCAGGCAGGCGTGGATTGAGAATGTTGATGCAGTGAAGGAGCGTAAAGTGGGCATAATGGAACTGCATCCGGATGTGTTCGCCGCACAGCCGCGGGTCGACATCATACAAGAGAACATCGAATGGCAGCGCAAGTATCGTTATGTAAGCATGGCGCATACCAAAACACGCGCCGAGGTCCGCGGCGGCGGACGCAAGCCCTGGCCACAAAAGGGAATGGGACGTGCTCGTCATGGCTCGATACGATCACCGTTGTTCAAGGGTGGCGGCATCGTACACGGTCCCCGTTCCCCCACATCCCATTTCTATATGCTGCCCTTTTATACACGCGTCTTGGGCCTGACATCGACGCTGAGCGTTAAGCTCGCCCAGGATGATCTGCACATCATTGAGAACGTGGAGTTGCCCACACGGGATTCACAATTCATCAGGGATCTGATAGCGGAACGCAACTGGGGACCATCTGTGCTGATTATTGACAAGTGGGTGGCCAATATACATAATTAATATATATATCTTATCTTAGCACATTTCCTTTTCAGGCAAGAGATGTTTCCGGAGAACATTTGCTATGCCACCGACTCCATTGGGTATGTGAATCTGATGCCCTCATTTGGACTAAATGTCTACTCGATGCTGAAGCACGACACCTTGGTCCTCACTGTGGAGGCCGTAAAGCATTTGGAGCAGCGTCTACTGTATCAGTTGCATCGCAACGATGCAGCCAGCAAGAGCCTTAAATTCAATCTGGATCAAGTTTAGATATAAGTTTTCAATTAATTGTATTTCCTTGTACACAAAATGCAAATGTTAACCACTTCGATTGTGATGAGCTGTTTCGATTCTTAATTGGCCCTTTGCTTGGTAGTCAATGGATCCGCATCCATTTCGGATATCACCACTGAACAGGCGCCTTTCAAGCGATCGACGAATTGTTCCTTAAATTGACGAAGGAATCCACGCTCCGAGTTGCTGTGATTACAGAGCAGGACCGTGGTGCCATTGTGATTAAAGTCCAGCACTTCGTGATGCGACATCTCGCCGGTGATGACCAGATCCGCCGGCACACCCTGCAGCACCGAGCCACCCGAGCCGGCACAGATGCCGACCGTTTTCACATTGAAATTTGAATTATGGCCATTAGCACAGGCCATGTGCACATCATTCTTAATATGCTCCTGCAAAGCACTCACAATTTTGGCTAGGGGCATGTTGGTCTTCACTAGACGGCCGGAACCAGTATCTGGCTCAGCGCCCGGTTCTGGGATCAGCGGTTTAATGTCCTCTATATCAACAGCCTGGGCTAGCCAATCGTTCACGCCACCTGGTATTTTGTCCCATGCCGTGTGGGGTGAGTAGAGTGCTATGTTGTTGACCAGACAAGAGGCCACAATTCGCTCCTTCCAATGGCCCATTGTGATGCGTGTCAGCGGCTTAAAGATGGGCGGATGATAACTAATAATCAGATCCACTTTCTTATCAACAGCTTCGCTCATCACCGGCTCCGTAAGATCATTGGTCAGCAGAATTTTCTGTACTACTTTCTGTAAACAACAGTTTGCTCATTAGAAAAATTGTTGCAAACTGAGATTTAAATGTTGAATTACATCTTTTGCTGGTTCGATCAGAAGGCCCACGTTGTCCCATTTCTCTGCTAGGGTTGTGGGCGCAAAGCTCTCCAACTGCTTGACCACCTGCATTAAATCCATGCCACATGCTTGCTTGGTCATGCTTCTCACAACGGCCACGCAACTTAGCATATATAAACTCAATCTCTAATAGATCTTATTTTATGAACAAATGTTTCGGACTCTTATTTCTTCTTCATTTTGCATTAAGTGCTGCACAACGCTAGTAAAAGTGCCGACTTCTTTTTCCAGCACAGACTGTTTACGCGGTTGTTTGAATGCAGGTAATTTTTCTAATAGAACACGAAATATGCGCAAAACGTATTCTTCATTTTTTAAACATTTTAATTAAGTTTTAAGTAAATAAAATAATAAAATATTAATTAAAATAATCTACAATAAGTATAGCTCGAAGCGGATTTCATTTGCCAAAAAAAAAAAAATAGAAAACACATATGCGCATAAATGTGCACAAATACGTACATAGATGTGTCAAAAATATTTAAGTTTAGAGGGTGTAATCTTCCGATCCCGCATTCAAAAATTCCGTATGTTTGAGCGACCTTGATTCTCCGAACTAGCCATATATTGGTGAAAATCCCAAGTGACGAATAACAGATAAGAAAGCCGCAAGCAAAAAAAAAAAAAAAAAACCATCAAATTGAGTCACATTCGGACATTGGTTGAGATCGATGTCCTTTACATTCGAGCTAATTACTGACATTATAATTATAGACTTTTTCAATTTTAGAGTTGAGTTTACTTTGCCATTCTCAAGGATCAGAACGCTAGGGTTTCAAAATGTTTCTTTTTCTACTGCAACAGCTGCAGCCATTTTTAGCATATCTTTAGATTTTCGTCCAGGCTTCCACTTCGCGTCATGCACTTCATTCAGGTTTTAGACGCTGAGCGTTGCGCACGTTGTACCTCCCATAAGAACAAAATACTTGCTATGGTACTTAATTGTAGTTTTAAGAATTACTGTTATTTTTGTTGTTGTTGCTATTGTTGTTGGTGGTGTTTATGTTGTTGTTGGTGCTGCTGCTGTAAAGTGCTTATACATTCAAACCGCAGATAAAGTTTATGGCGCTACGCGCCCTACATAAAAGCTTTTAACACAAAGCACACAGTCTGGCAACGCCATTTGGATTCCCCCACCCATCAGAGCTTTGCAGTGAATATAGTAACAGCACAGCTAAATTTAACCAGCTTCGGCACAGCGTTTAGTGATATTTTCAACGCAAAGGAATCGAGACATATGACCGCAGTTCAGTCAATTAAAAGTTTAAGCGAAACGCGTACATTTCATATGGAACAGCAAAACAAGTTACAATAACAGACAAGTCTGAAAGGTGTGTGCGCGTATAATAAAATATAATAATAATACATAATATAAATCAAACAACAACAGACACATAGAAAAAAACCTATAATTTGTGTGCATTGAGAAAAAAGAAACAGCCTCGGCTGCTTGCTAGAATGTATGTGTGGGGTGTGATTGTGTGTGTGTGTGTTTCTGTGCGTGTTGAGTGACTGTAAGTGTGTGCGAAACGAAGACAGGTGCGCAAGCT
The DNA here is from genome assembly GCA_035044125.1 of Drosophila ochracea. Taxonomy (NCBI): domain Eukaryota; kingdom Metazoa; phylum Arthropoda; class Insecta; order Diptera; family Drosophilidae; genus Drosophila; species Drosophila ochracea. The sequence continues at coordinate 6,285,567 of JAWNML010000059.1, read as the reverse complement.
GAAAATAAAGCAGACAACTGAAAAATATAAGAATTTCCACTGCATGCGTCGTATTACCAGTAAATGAGAAACTAAAACAAGTATTTTTGTTGTTGCCAATCATAGCTTCGACATGCGCTAATCTCGTCTGTCGTTTGCTGTTATTGCGTTTTCACTTGTATGCCCCACACTACATTCGTTTCACTCACACTTACGGTAGGCAGCGAATGCGCGACTGCCAGAGGAACGCTTAAAGCGCAGTTACGCGAGCGACCAATTTATGTGTGTGTGTGTTTGTGCTTGTATTTGTTTGTGTGTGTGAGAAGCTAGTGAGTTAAGCAAAGCTTAAAAGCTAACTTCAGCGTGTGAATTTCCATTTATTTATAAAAGAAATTTTTGCAGAATCTACGAGAAGCAACAGTTGAGCGCATACATATATTTTTACATATGTGAAAAGACTTAAGTAAAAAAAGAAAATTGTGTGCGGCATTAAAAAGCAGCAAAGCAAGAAGCAACATAGGAAGAATATTAACTTTAACGCAAAACCGCAAAAAAGAGCCAGCGACAGGCAAAAAGTTCAAAATGTGGAACCAAACGGCAACAGCAGCAACAAGTGATAATAACAAGGAAAAGGAAACGGTAGAGGATTGTAGCTGTGCTGGTGCTGGTGGTGGTAGCGTTGCCAGCACTCTTCCAGCTCTCAGTGTTGAACAGCAGCAAAAAGCAACAGCAGCAGCAATTGAAACTAACAGTAAACAATCGAAATCATCAGCAACAACATTTGGCGGCAAAAGCAGCGAACAGCAAAAACATCAAGAAAGCCGAGCCGCCATTAACAAGCAAAAAGAATTTGCAGCACAAAGCGAAACAAGTGATTCTGGTTTCATATCCGGCCCGCAATCAGCTCAAATCTTTAGCGGCGAACTAAGCGACGACGAGCCCGAACAGGAGCAACAGAAAAAACATTCAGGACATTTGGACAAGGGCCAGGAGCAAGACCAAACCCGGGCCAAGGATAAACAGCAAGTGGTGCTCGATTCGGGTATCATTGACGAGGAACCAACGGAGGACGTATCCGACGAGGAGGTCGAGGAACAGGAGCAGCAGACAAGTCAAAAAGGAGCTGAATCTGGCGCCGAACAGCCGGCCGTTGAGCAGATGCGCTTCAAACACAATGTCGATACGGGCATACCGCAATGGACCGTACAATCGAGCCTCGCCAGCGGCGGCACAGCTTTGAACAATCTCAATACAACAACAACAGCAATAACAAATGCCAACGCCTCCGCTGGACGAAGAAGCGCCCCACAGAACTGCAGTGCAACAACAACATCTGCAACAACAGCAACAAATGCAGCTGGAAATACTGCAAATGCAACTGCACCATTGAGCGGAAGCAACAACATCAACATCATCAATGCCTGGGAGCAATTCTATCAACAGAACGACGATGGCGACACGTAAGTAGAAAAAACATCAAAATCGCATTTTCGTAATTTACTCAAAGCAAAGGAGCAGGGGCGATATTCCATATTAATTGGGATCTTTCAATTAAAATTGCAATCGACATTTGAATCCAAGATTGTCTTCAATAATATGTAAGAAATATATGACTAAGAATCATCTCGGTTTTACCATAGTAAAATATTTTAATAAGCCCCAATGCAATGATTTTTTATATGAGAGTTAATTGTGGGTAGCACAGTCATAATTCATTGATTGGCTATGTTATAACTAAATACATAAGTAAGTGTAAGTTATACGTATCGTTAGAGATTGTTAAAAATATTTGAAATGCATAATATAAGAAAAAAGGCAGAGATTTATTGGTTATACCAGTTTTAATTGCTGGGCTTTTCTAAGATCTTTTCCCATGCTTAGCCGAATAAATGCAAATATATATAGTTAGTGTGTATAGAAATCTTTTAGTCATCTTAGTGTAGATCGCTATAAATTAGACTTAGCCACCAACTGGGGGAGACTTTCATGAATCATAAAACAATGAAGCGACTTTAGACTTTCAGACGACGACGACGACGACGATGACACGTGTTAGTCAGGCAATCAGGGGTTTTCCTGGTATGTGTATGGTTGTGTATGTACTACCTGTACAGGTACACTCACGCACAGTAAACAGGTTTTTGGACATCCCAAATTTGTGGGTTTTTACCGCGAAACGATCAAACAACAAGTGGGAAATGTTCAGGTAAAAATGTTTCATTTACCTCATTTCTCAAAATTGTTACTGCTTTCTCTCTTTCTTTCACTCACTTTCTTTCTCTCTTTATCTCTGTAGTCCACTGCATTTGGCCTGCATATCGGGCTATGTGGATGTTGTAGCCGCACTGATACGCATGGCACCACATCCATGCCTCCTAAACATCCAGAACGATGTGGCCCAGACGCCCCTCCATCTGGCCGCACTAACAGCGCAGCCAACGATCCTGCGCATGCTTTTATTGGCCGGTGCCGAGGTGAGTAAACCTAACCCATAATTGTTGCAGGCGCACCTTTTAAAGAGTAACACCCAACAATCCATACATCAATCTAACTGTCTATATATCTATCTGTGTGCAATATAATAGCCAACTGTACGTGATCGTCATGGCAATACGGCGTTGCATTTGTCCTGCATTGCCGGCGAGAAGCAGTGTGTGCGCGCCTTGACGGAGAAGTTTGGCGCCTCGGAGATTCATGAGGCACATCGCCAATATGGACATCGTTCCAATGACAAGGCAGTCAGCTCGCTGAGCTATGCTCACCTGCCTGCCGATCTGGAGATTCGCAACTATGATGGTGAGTACGCTTCATTAACTATTTAAAAAATATGTTTTAAAGTCGATGTCTCAATTCATAATTAATTATTTATATATTTTGAAATTGAGATATTGTAAAAATTAACACGTATCTATGGGGTTCTGGTAGATTGATCCTACCAGATCTTTTCATACATCAAATACGTTTGCTCCATTATTATAACCCTTAAAAATTTATGTAGAATTTAAGAAAATTAATTTTTGGAATCTATATCTATGTATATACTAATATGGTTTTGGCAATAGTACCCAACAAAAATTGTTGGCACTTCTGAGACATTTGATTTGTTGCCAAAAGCAAATAAAAGATATAGTATAGTTCTATATTTTAGCTGTCCCGCCATCGGCTAGCCACAGTGCGAGACATTGTCTGCCAGAAGAAATATATATATACATATATATATATATATGATATTTATATAATCCAACATATTCCTTTGGCCTGTGCTGAACAGTAGCCAAAAATACATTTGGCCTCCCCACATTTTTCGCCTGAAAATATGTTTCTCATTGGCTTTTTTGCTTTGTTATTGATTTAGCCAAGAGAGAGATATATGTATAAAAGCAAATGAGGTTTTCTGTTTGACGTCAGCAATAAGTGGCATTGTTTATAAATTGTACGTTTGATTTTTCAAAAAAAGTTTTAAATTGCGCAAATCTTGAGCGTCAAGGAAATAAAAACAACAGCAAAATCGGTAATTCCATTTAATTTCCAGCTCATTTCATTTGCTTCTCAAACACGAACCCGTAGCTTCAGATACTTTTACGATTATGTATCTGAGAGACGGCAGGCGCGGCCTTATTTCCTTGATTGTTATTATTGATTTATTTGTATACAAATGAGTTAAATGCGCCAACAACAACAGGTGCCCCTTTGGTGTGTGTGCCGGGTGAAAGTAGCGGGGTGTGTGCGTGTGTGGTTTGTTGTGCGGTGGTTGACTTGAAAATCATGGACTCTTAAAATTAGAATTTTGTAGAAATTTAAATAATATAATTTCCTTGCTTTATCCAGCAAACCTATAACAAAAATCCGTTGTTGCTTTCATACATACAAATATCGCATTTCGAAAATCACTTGAAAATGGCAACTCGAATAGAAAACGAAACTAAACCGGAAGAAAGTAAAAGTCGTCATAAGAGCACATACACACACACACACATAAAAGTATTTTTATATTGTTCAAACACAAAAGTGTTGAAGCTTGTGCAACCATCGACACAAAAAGGTTAATAAACTTGACAGTTTGGTGAAGCTGAACTGAGCTGAGCTCTGATGAAGGGGGTTTAGCTTCAATTTTATAGCCATGCACACACACACACATAGACTCTTATAAATTCGTGTGTTTACTTTAACCTTTCGTTTGTTTAATCGATTATTGTCGCTTTTGGGCTATGTATAACCTTGCTGAGAATATAAAAACCAGAACAACAACAACAAAGAGTTCGCCATTGATTTTTTCTTAGTGCTTTGCTCTTTTCTCAAACATGTGGTGAACAAACATTTAACAGCTTCTCTACTACTTATAAACCAAACCGGTCTCTGGTCCACATGCCTCTCACATTCAAGATAAAACAGCTGCTACTCGCCGAACAACCACACACACACACACACATCTACATTTGTATATGCTGGTAATCTATATATAGAAGAGTAGACAGTGCACATAACATATGCGGAATGGACTTATGCTTATATATATCTATATATCTCTTGGTTGGCTCAATGCAGACATAGCCCCCTCCCCCTAAAAAAAAGAAACTAAATATAAAAGAAGCACAAAGAAAAACACAAACTTATACAAGCGACAGTTTTATGCTCTGATTTAATCATTTGTGGAAATATTCAACTAATAAATAAATCAATTTTTTGTTCATTCATTATCGTTATTTTTATAACACAAAAATCAAATTTCCATAGGCAATTCTTCAATCAAACATAAATTTTCAACCCATCAGACAATTTAACGTCTGACAGACAGACACGCAGACAGCCTGTTGCATGCCAAAGTCTAAATATCCGCCTCCATTTGAAGAGTATCAAAAGGCAAGCGAAACGATGACACGAAGACAACGACAGCTTTTTCTTTCAAATTTTTGGGTTTTCCCATGCAAAGGCAGACACATTAAGTTATATATTTATTTGTGTGTTTGTATTATTATTATTATTTTTTTTTTTGAGGCAATTTTAAATGTGCGCGATTCGAGTGTCTAAAATGCCAGATGTTATAAAATCATATTCAATTGGGTTTCTACACAAGAGTCACAAGACTTTCTTGTTTGATTGACGTCATTGTTGCACTAAATATATGTTGATTGATCCCTAAAAGTAGGTAAACCGAACAAAAAGGAAAAGAACAGTTATAATAACAGGGGGGAAATGTAATTTCTGCGAACTGCACAAAGAAATGAGGATTCGTCATAGTGTTTTGTTGAGGAAAAACTCGAGTGTGAATAACACAAATGAATCCGTTTTTTATAAGAAACGGGAAATATCAATACTGATGTATTTACATATATATATAAATATATATGTGTGTGTTTGTTAAGTAGTCTACTATAAAAATATCTCTTCGTATGTCAGAAATGTTGTCTAAATTTAACGAGCTATTTTCTTATTCGTATCGTTTAATCTTTTTATGCTTGCTTTTTGCATTCTTTGGCTTAAATTTAATGCAATTCGCTTGTGGAAAATGTTACGAAAATAGTCGCTGGTTTTTCTTCTTCTTTGTCGCGCCTGGCTATTAGCCAAGTTATTTCAAATTTAAAGTAAATATGTCGGAAACAAATGCACATACATATGTAGACAGAAACTATGTGCAGTGCATAATTGTGAAGAGCAATGGCAAAGTGAGTTCAAGGGTTATCAAAAAAGACAACTTATCAGCAAAGTTTGTAGTGTTCACACACTAGAAATATATATAATATATAGTCGTGTGTATATATATATATATATATACGTGTGCATGTATATTTCTTGATGTCAACCACCCGCTTTTCTTTTGCCTTTGGAATTTCCCAGCTATTTCTGTAATATCGTCCTAATTACAACTAGTTTACCAGCGGTAATCGCTTTGGCCCTGACGTGGTCATTATAATAGAGGTGTATATATTTATATAAACAAATATATATGAACTTTATGCACGATTTGGGCACGCAATTGGACTGCCTGCGGTTTAAGGAATATAAATAAATGCACGCGACGACCTATTAAAAATAGAATTTCCGAGTTTTCTTCTTGGCCAAAAAAGAATAAAACATTTTCGTACACTTTTATGGGAACTTCACATGCCCCATTTTTGGGTAATAAGCCAAGCTAATTATTTGCTTATATTCTGGTGATTAAAAATCGGACCTATAAGCAGACTTGTGTACAAATTGACTATATGATGATGTTGCTCAAGTACATAGACAAACTAACAATTATGTGAGCTTCCAACCATGTCCGGCTTAAACATAGCTTTTAATAATTAATTCTTGCTCCAATGATTTTTCCAAACATATTTTTCAAATTTTTTTTAATGAAGCATTGTTAGAGTTTCTAACGATTTCATTCAAATGTATTCGTATTTGCGAATAACAACACTCTTATCGTTGTTGTCAAAAATATGCAATGGAATTTCCCAACTATAAGCAAGAAATGTGTACAGACAAACAAGCATATATGTTTGTAGCACATATGGCGAATCTCTGAGAATCTGTTGCAAGAATTAAATAACTTTCCAATAACGATATTTACTTCACTTCACTTATGATAATAGAACACAACACAACACAGCAGGGCTGGGCTCTGTGCCCAGTTGGTAACTGGTGATAAGCCAAATCCAATAGTCCCACAGGCAATTGTAGCGATTGTCGCGACGCGTCGTCGTCAAGCTAAGGCCAAAATCCTTATCTTTTCGAGAAAAACCCCAATGGTGGTCGTTTATTATTACTCTGACGGCACTTATTGACTACATATGGCCCAAGTGCACCACATTTACACACACACATACACACATTGCTTGTCGTACAGCCCAACAATGTTATCAAAAAGATAAGTGTTATCAAAGGTTTTCCCATCAACCATTTTGAATACCCTTTGCCAAGGGTATTTCAGAATTATTCACTTCATTAAATGTAAAATGCATTTCTTAGACTATGAAGATACCAAGTATATAATTTTCAGCATCTTGAATATTATATTTAGAAATAGTTAAAGATAGCCATAGAATGTGGTAAGGGTGAGGGGAGTGTATTCAGACTTCTACATTTTATATGTCTGAACTATTATCGATAGTAGTGGCACACACACATTCCAGTACATTTGCCGTATCCAAATAAATTTGAATGCGGACAACACGTGCAGCAGTTTGTTAATTCTAAGGCAATCAGAATGACTTGTCGTATTTTGCTGTAACCTTCTGCAAGTCATGTAATAATGGGGCTTCGCACATCTATCTGTATATAGGCATATTGCACGTAATTGAGTGGGGAATGCCGTGGAACGGTAGATGGATAAATTTATAATTTTTGAGCGTAAGAAAACTTATGAAAACTGGAAACTAGAAAACAAGATGACGCGTTTAAGAAACTAGTAGTGATTATTATAGTTGCTGAGCGGAATTTGCATAATATGTGTACTAAAATCTTGAGCGTACTTTGTAGCCGTATTGAACTGCAGTGCCATTAAATAAACAGGTTTTTTTTTGACGTACATATGTGTGCATACTTAGATATGGAGTAACGACTGCGGTGTTATGTGATCACAATTGGTAATTGATCATTAAGTGTGCTGTGTTTTTATAGCTGTGATGTGAAACAAGAGCTTAATGGTAATTAATCGATAAAAAAATTCACTTAGGGTAATATTATATCTAAACAATAGCTGAGCAGAGAGGCAGAAAATATTCTACTGTTTTATGGCAAATAATTTCGATAATTATCGAATTGGGTATCATTTTGATTATTCAAAAGTTTCCATAGCAATTACGAAACGATATCAATAATTAATGATTGTGTAATTTTTGAATGTTTAAGAAAGGTTTCCTCAATGTCGTTTCACAACAGAGGATGGTGTCAATATTATTAACCGAGTTTGGTGTTCTATTGTTTAAAAGTGACAGCTGTTCGTATAGGAAGTGATCCCCTCTCGAACACATTTCTTTCGTTTTTTACTCGAACATTATCGCCATTGAACAGCATTTGTTCTGCTACCCACCTTGGGTCTGGACTGGTACTACGTTGTGTACGTAAACAAACAGGTTTAACCCACAATTGTTAATGCTAATAAATAAAATGATTATTTTACTAATATTCTGGAAATGTTTTATTGACTGCCAGTGACATTTTCCATCGCAACAATAACAACATGTTAGTCATAGCGAGTCAGCCAGCTTCTCTCGATGGGGTCAGGCCTCTCCCAGCGACCGATTGAAAAATAATAAAAATAAATAATTAACAATAACAAAACAACAAAAAAAAAAACAACCACAAAATATGGTTTTAAACGAGTATTGAGTATAATGAGCTCATGAAGTTAACTGGTTAAGCCCCAATGCAATATCGCCACTCATAACGGAAGTTGAAGATCATTATAATAATGCGACTCTATATATATACATATATATATATATATATATATATGGCTGAGACAATTTTCACCTCAATGTTGACACACTTTATTGTACTCGCCTACAATGGATGGATGGGTTAAACCCTAACAACAACAACAATAACGTATAAATGCAACTAGTCTCACGCATAAATGGTCAACAGCAACTTTTACCGGTATTTATTTATCAAGCACTTGACAGTGCTTTTGGGCCAGCATTTCATTTACAACAGCGGCTGACCTCTTCTTGGCGCTGTGTTGCGGGTTTTGCCCATATGCCCGCAAGTATTATCCATATATGTATGTAAGTACCATACAGTGTGGTACGGGGTATGATTTGGAGTGGAGTGGTCACAACAAACACGTGGCACGATCATTCACACCTCCAACTGTTCGCAAATACACACACACTATCCCATCCATAAATATCGCATATTTTTGCGTTTCGTTTAAAAGAAAGTCAACAAATGGTCTCATGACATAACTTGACCAAAATGAACTTTTTGGGCTTGCAACAAAAAAAAAAACAAAAATATCACAGAAAGACAGAGACAGCGAGAGAGAGTAGAGAGAGTGTGTGTGATAGAAAAACCAAAATGATTACTTTGGACTTGGAAAATCCAGCGACATGATCGCTTACTGTTGTTTGGGACTTAACGCTTCATTTGGCAACTGGCTGCTGTTTATTGTTTTTTTCACATTGGGGTTTTCACTTAATTTCCACTTAAAACTCTCCAACAACAAATTGGCAAATGTGGCGCCAGAAGGCTTTAGCCAAAACAGCTATTAACTGTATATTGTTCTTGTTCAAAAAAAAAAACTTTTCAATGTCACAGCTTCAAAAAATTTTTAAATATTTAAATTGTCTCTTCCAATTGTTATTTTACATCTTTTATAAATGATTTGCAGCGATAGCACATCAATAAAATATCGGTATGCAAAGCAGATTGATAATCGAGATAGTTTCACAAAAAAGAAACGTTACTAGTTTAACTTTAAAAAAGATTATGACGTTGCTTGAGTTGCCCCATCGCTAAATATAAACAAATTCTGATAGATATTACATTTCATGAGCAAAAAAGCAAATTTATGATTTAATTATGAATCAATGAACTTTTCAATTTATCCACTTGACTGAAGGACAAACAACCAACGAACTGCGCTTAACACGAGTGGGCAACAGATGGGCGGGCGGGCAGCAGAACAGATAAAAAACAAAAAAAAAGAACACGAAAACACGTTGTCAAAATACCAACAGCAACAAAAAAAAAAGAAACAAAATTATTAAATAAAACTCTTCAAAGTTCGTTGCTAACAATAAGCACAATTAATTAAAATTAAGCAAAGACAATAACAAAAACCTTCTCTTAATATTTGTGCTGTCAATAAATTTATGAACTTTGCGACTCTGGGTTTTTTTTGCTTAAGGTCACAATTCGCCTTGCCACCTGTGCTAACAAAATGGAGCAAGGGCAAAGCGTGGTGGTGGAGTAGAGGGGGGAAGGGGGTGGAGTGGGAGCCGACGATGATAACAAAAGACCAGAACAGTTGAATAATTGCGGAAAGTACCAAGTACATTTTATACACGATATATGCACACATGTATTGTGTGCTATGAACAAATAATATTTTAAAGTGGCCTAATGGAGAAAGGTTTGCTTCTCGAGGAGGATTCAGTCTCAATGCGCAATAGCATTTCATTTTGATAGCGTTTCGTAAAGCGATCGCTTATTAATTGCTCGAACTCACATTCGATTAGCGAGATTATTATACTGTTTTTGATATTATTTTCTGGAAAGCAGGCCGCTCGAGCAAAATAGCGATTTCAAGTTTAACTACTTCGCTTCTTCTTTTCTTTTTTGTCGTTTCTTTTCTTGTGTTGTTCATTCGCTTTTTATTGTTGTGTGTGTTTGGGGTGGGGGGGAGGGGGTGTCTTTGCTCAGACTTGTTGGCAGCCCAGCCCAGCCCCAGATGAAGCTTTGGATTATGGATATGCTTTGGATATGGATAATGATAAACTGAACTCAGGTTAGTCGCTGGAACCAATTTGTATCAATTTGAAATCTAAGACGCGTGACGCAGCTTGGGAATTCCCCAAGTTTGGAGCAAACTTTTTTGTCTTTAATATTTCATATTTAACTCTAAACGCGCTTTATAAATATACATATATATATATATATATATCTATATATATATATACAAGAGTGTATTTATGTAAGTATATATTTGTATAGGTCTTTGTATAGCTATATATTCATGTACAAGCCAGCTATTTAAGACTTTAATCGTATGCTAACGATCGGGCCGAGGCGAGGCAGTATAGCAACAATGGAACTGTGCTTGACTTGGCTTTTACTATCTCCTCCTTTATGCGCTCGTATTATTAAAATCTCGACTTCTCTCGCCGCATGCCAGCCATGCCCATGGTGACTACAGACAGAGATGCTGATGCTTGGCTGCTGATCGCTCGGACTCGCTCCGTTTGGCTCATTGGGCGAACGAACACATACAAAAAAAAAAAAACTCAGAAAAAAAATGTTGTCATCGTTTATATTTAAAACTTGTGACACAATTGTTGTTATTGTTTGTGAGCCTTTTGGCAGCCGAAATGAACTGAAGTCAATAATCCAATCAAAGCACCAACACAAGCCCGCCTTTAACTTTCTTGCTAGATATCTGCTTTCTTTCCGATTCAAATGCCGATCATTTTAAGATGCCGAATTTAGTCTATACGTTAATAGTTGTCTTATATAAAGTGGCTACTTTTAGAATCGATTGTTTTGTCATTGTCAAATTGTTTAATCATGCCTGGGAATTCCCTTGAGTCAGCTTTTTTAATCATAATGATTAACTTCGCAGCCTTCTTAATGATTAATTGCAATGCGAATTTGTCGCTGTCAAATTCAATTTAAATTTATCAGTGCCGACTTACAAAAAAAAAAACCAATCTTCAATCAAATTGCTCCAGTTGCTGCATTCCAAGCTTAATATTAATCGATCTCAGCTGTCAAATCAATATATCTAGTTCACACACACACACACACATGCAAATGCTAGAACGATAAGCGATCGGTAAATTTCCCAGCGGTTGGCAACGCATGCGCAACTTTTATGCATTTCATTGAAAGTTCTTACGGAAATTGAATTCCAATGAGCATGCTCAAAAAACAACTGAGCAGCTGAGTTGAGCTTAGCGTGTGTGTGTGTGTGAAAGTCAATCAACAGCACGTGTAACAGCAAACTCAAATTAACAGCAGCAACAACAACAACTGGTAACCACAAAGCCAAGAGCTATTTTTGATTTCAGCCGTGCTTTTGATTTTTAATTTATATACGCGATCAAACAGCGTTATTCGACGCGTCCCATGCGAGTTTTGAAGTATTGCTATTGTTGCGGATTTTTAGTTATTTATTTGTTGTTGTTGCTTTCGGTTGTTGTTTGTCTTCGTATAAATTATGTGCAAACATTTTTGCTCTTCTCAACTTAAACCAATTTGAACTTGAGCAAACTTGTTGGCCGCCGCCGGCCCAACAAAAGTCAGCTTGTTTGGTTTGTTAACTTTACTTTATTTAATTTTTTTCTCTTTTTTTAATTTTGCATTGTTGCTGTTGCCACTGCTGGTTTTTTTTACTTTTGCTGCTGTTGTTATTGTATCTGTTGTTAGTGCTGCTGTTTTATTGTGGGAATTTCTTGGGTTTTTCAACGCACACTAATGTAAAATGTGTCTGAGTGTGTGTGTGTATGTATGTGTATTGTGTACATATGGCAAAAGCGCTCGCTAAGCTAAGCCCTCTGCGCCGCCGCGCTCTCCTATCTGCTGTTGCCGTAATCAAAGCTTTTGCCATTTGCTGCTGCTTGTTGTTGTTGATATTTCAAAATGCTACTTGCTAAACAAAAACACAGCAAAGCTTTTTTCGACGAGCGCTTTTTAGAAGGGATCGTATTTCATTCATAAATGAAGCTTAAGCAGATCGTACTGTGGTCAGAAATGCGGTTTCTCTGAATAAATATTCAATTCAAGAAAATATCTAATTAATTATAATTTAACTTTATTTTAATATGTGTTTATTGCTTTTGCCTCGTTACAGGTGAGCGTTGCGTACATTTGGCCGCCGGAGCCGGGCATATTGATATCTTGCGCATTCTGGTTTCTCACGGTGCTGACATTAATGCCAGAGTAAGTTTGAACTCGAATTTACAAATGATTAATAATATGTTAATGAACTGTATTCCTTGTTTGCATTGTTGTACAGGAGGGCAAAGGTGGACGCACACCGTTGCACATTGCCATTGAGTGCTGCAACGAGGATTTGGCCAATTTTCTGCTAGATGAATGCGAGAAACTCAATCTGGAGACAGCCACATATGCCGGCCTGACGGCATATCAGGTTGCCAGCATACTGAACAAATCCCGTATGCAGAACATACTCGAGAAACGCGGCGCGGAGACACTAACGCCACCGGATAGTGATTATGACAGTAGCGATATTGAAGATCTAGACGATACGAAGGTGAGCGTCACAGCTTAAACAAAAAACAATACAAGAAAAATTGAATAATAAAAAAAAAAACAGAATCAACAACAGAATAGAATATCATTGAGATATCCATTAGAACATAAGAGTAACCATTACGGGTCACCACCAACAGCTTCCAAAATGTTCAAGAAAATAAGCTATGAAAGAGCCCAAAATACTGAATGCTGGTATTCAGCAAAAACGTTGAATCTAGATATCAACAACAACAACAACAAAAAATGAGAGAAATTAAATGTATTGTAACAAATAATGTATTGTTAAACTAAAAAAAAAGGAACAGCAGCAAACCCACTTTAAATGATAGATACATATATACAGTAAAAGGCCGTTCTATGTTTTAGTAGATCGCCAATTTGAAAGCTGATAAATTGCCCATTGCAAGAACCAACCAACAAAATAACGAACAAAATGCAATAATACAATCTATATACATATGCTATGTAAACGAAAATCCATCCATCTCATTATCTGTATATGGAACATTTTTGCTGCTACAATGATCACTCGAAAATTAGAACAGTTCCATAAATTATTATAATTTGTGAATGATATATATGTTTCAAAACGAAAAATAAAAGTTCTATAAATTCGCGTGATCACTGTTTTATATGACGTATTCCTTCCACTTTATTCTATTATCCACTTAGTTTAAGATGTTCAAATGTAAAACATCTTTTTCTCTCTATATATGTCTCATTCTGTATGTATTATATATGTGTGTGTGTGTTTTGTTTATTAGTGTGCGTGTGTGTGTGTGTAGGCAACTAACATTTAGATCTTATATATCTTAAAACTAGAACTAGTACTAGAACTACTTACTATACAAATGTACGTATTTGGCAGCTAAACATGCTGGCTCCTAACTCTTAATAACCACGATATATTTGGAGAAAAAGAAAGAAAATAAATAATTATATACCATAACTTAAGTTAGTTAAATCTAATTGATGTTTCAATGTTCTGACTGAATGAATTATGTTGCAAATAAACATTTTATTCTAAAACACAACCAAAAAAACCCAAAAACAAAAACTTGACTATATCAAAATTGAAATTATTTAAAGAGCTGAGTTATTTTAAAAAGTATGTAAGTATATGTGTATTATATAAATGCATGTATCTTAAGTATTTACTTGTAGTTAATTTTTTGCACAAGCGTTTTGTTTTTTATTTTGTTGGTATACTTTTACTTTTGTTTGGTTTTTTTTTTTCATAAATGCTTTAGTTTCAGTTTGTTTTTTCATATTTTTTTAAATTTTATTTGTTTACATTTTTCTTAAATGCCTTGTGTTTTTTCTTGCAGATGTACGATCGCTTTGGTGATCCGCGTTACTTTGTCAGCTACAATGGTGGCAATCCCATGACAGTTGCTTGAGATCGCATCATCAATTGTACATAATATATAATGCATTAACAATCCATTCTACTATATTATAATTAACAACGCTATAATTCCAATAACTGCTGAAGCCAACCCATATGCGATATATTTTGACGCAAGTTCTTTACACAAAAACCACGACGATGAACAAATAATAATCACGAAGAACGAGTCACCAGCAATGCAACCACCCAACATGTACTTACAACTTACAACACACACAACACAAACATTAATGTATATTACATTGTTTACCATGTAAGCCCAAAAAAAAAACTAAAAAAAATGAAAAGGTATTCGAACGGAATAAAGCGTATAAGGTTGCAGTATGGCAAGCATTTTATTTATACACACCACGAACATATCATATCAAATCGAAACATAAACCTATGAAATACATAATACATATTGAATGCACAAAACTTTAAATCGAAATACATCAAGTTATTAAAAGACAAACCTCAATTGGCCACTACAAAACTGTACTTAAGACTAACACATAATTTTTCATTTAGTTTAAGCTTAACAGTCCGAGTTAGTTGAGAGGGCTGCCAGAATTTAAGGCATCTAGCATCATCTAGCGTATGCTCTGGCGAAACACGCTCTTCTTGGCATTGCTAGTAGCAGTGGCCACCTTCTTGGAAGCTAGGGGATCGGGCGTAAAGCAGTTCCATAGTCGCAGCGTTTCGTCTGCGCCGGCACTGATCACTGTGCTGCCATCGGGTGAAATTGCCATTTGCAGGACACGCGATGTGTGTCCGATCAGATCGGCCTGTTTCACCATCGTGGGGTACTTCCAAATGGTTAACTGATTGTTGGCAAATCCATGCGCCGATATCAGTTCCTTGTAGTGGCGTGAGAAGAGTAAGGCGCACACCTGCGACTTGGAGTCGACCGATTTGATTAGCGAACCGTTGCACACATTCCAAAATTTAATGCAACGATCTGCGGTGCCGCCGCCGGAGGCCAAGGTGTTGGCTTGCCACGGGCACCAGGCCAAGGCGCGCACCGCCGCTTGATGCTCATTGAATTTGTGCAGTGGCTCTGTGGCGGTGCCGACGCCGCTGCTCGCCAGCGACCACACGTTCACCAGATTATCATTGCCACCGCTGGCCAAGTACTTGAAATCGGTGGACCACTTTAGGCCGCACACCTCTTGGGCGTGGCCTGTGAGTGAGGATATCTTGTGTTCACGCGATCGCACATCGTGATGTATAATGGTGCCGTCACGGCTCCCCGACGACACCAGATACGAGTTCCA